>CM024604.1:3686996-4286996 GCA_014182555.1 Eucalyptus erythrocorys
ATTCCCGCCTTCCCTTATGTCAATTAGATTTAATCGAGATCGCGATTTAGTCACTCCATCAAACAAGTTATGGCTTTTCATTTTTGATTCCCATTCGACATTACATTTTCCGCTAGACTACAAGGCAAATGTTCTTGGGATGCCGAAGTTCATCACGAAACTTGAGGCGAACATTCTCTTGCTTGTTCCCTCCGGAGGGAATTTCCAAATAGAAATTAGGCTGGCTTGGGTCAAGCCCGTTCCGGGCGGCCCAAGTCCAAACCCCAAAGGGCCGAATGCACTGGGTATAAGTAATAGTTGCTCTTAGAATAGAGACTAAATCAGCCGGCATTCTGACTTCTACAACGCATTTGCATGGTGTGAGCGAGCATGCCAGCTATATCAAAGTCCAAATGAATAGCCAACTAGTATTATTACAATATATCTAATGGTTGTTATACATGAGAGTTTATCTACTTGCGGTAATATAACTTTATTTTCCACCACACGTTACAAATATCAAACCAAAATGCAAATACAGAAGCAAATGAATAACAGGTAAAGTACTAGCACTTTAGTGACCATTTGCTTCCCATTGAATCTTCTCCAAGAATGCCTTGAGATTCCTATCCGATGACCCACCTTCTTTGGCAGCTTCTCTTGCCAATCCCTTCCCACTTCTTGGCATTCCTCCTTATTTCCTCTCCCTCCTCCATTTCCCACCACCAATTCCAAGCATCTCTTGAACTCATCTCCTTCCACTATGCCTCTCTCATTGGTGTTCACCCTCACCCCAACCTTCCATTCATTCTCGACGAGAGCATGGCATTGGTTTGCTGGTCACTCCATTGGGGGGAACGCCACCATTGGAACACCACAAGCCAAGCTCTCAAAGGTCGAGTTCCAACCGCAATGAGTCACAAAACACCCTACCGAAGCATGGGGACAACACCTCCACTTGAGAGCACCATGGTACTATCATCCCCTTTTGCTTCAATTCCTCCATACAGCTCAACTGATCTTCTTCTCCGTCTCCTTCCTCTTCTTTGTCCTTCAATCACCCACAAGAATGGACGCCGAGTGCCTAGCAACCGGCGTGCCATCTCCTCTTTTGTGCATTGATAGCACGGAGATGCTCAATGATACATAGATCACCGAACCTTCGGGCTTGGTGTCTAGCCATTGGATGTAGTCTTTCGAACCCCGGAAGAGATCACCTCCGAAGGATTTGTCCAAAAGATCTTGTCCATCCAAGAATGCGCGGAAGGAATTAGCCGGGCTTGATCCCAAACATGGTGACATTGCCAATGGCTTTTAATGTCCTTTGCCTCTAAGCGCATAAAAGTGTTCATAGTACCCTTGGATTCTTCTCTCTTCCTTGAATGCTTCAAATTGCACTTGCATAAGTGGTAGAGAAAAAGCATGATTTTTTGATGTGAAAAATGAGGGCACGTCTCGAGGAGTGCCAGCGGCGGCAATCCCGGGTAAGTGGAGCGATGCGAAGGATCGCCTTGCCCAGGTTTTTGATAATACCACCATAACCATTGAAGTAATAGTAATATATATCAAGAAGAGTGGCAGGTTGAGCCCAAATGAGGGTTGGGAGGGATTTCGAGAGAATGAGCCACCCGAGCAACCCAAGGAACGATTGTGGTATAAAATATGCATGCAAATGCGCGACCGTTAAGGCTAGTAATGACAAGGTCTCTTAGAGTTTCTGAACCAAGCCGTCGACATCGGCCATGTACTTTTCGAAGTCAATCCTGGGCATAAGCCCTCATCGAGCTAATGAGAAGGAGGGCAAAGGACAAAACCTTCGGGTGTTGGACTTGGCCATGCGGCGGTGTTTCACCCTGCAGTGGCGAAGGTGACGTGTGCTCCGGTGTGCAGAAGACGCTTGGCGAATTGGAGGGCCGGGGTTGATGAGGCCTTGGGATGGGAATGCTACTACAAGGTAATTGAGGGAGCCATGGTTTAGGGTTGATGCTGTAACTGCTCTTTCTTTTCTTGTCTTTTTTGTGTTTTTGGTGCAAGAATAGAGCGTTCATTGTTCCTTTTATATACATATATACCTTACTGGGATTTGAGGGGCTTGCGTAGATGATGAAGAAAAAGAGAAGGTAGATGATGACGAAAAAGAGAAGGCAGCTGTTCAATTTTATTACGAATATGCATGTTTTAATGATAGAGTATTATTTGATTTCGAACTCTATGTTGTTCCACAAACGTGTTAGGTTGACTTTCATTATTCTCAGGGTTAGAAGAGGCGGAAACAATAATAATCATATACGCTTCACTGCTTCTCATCTTGGATAAGTCATAGATAATTTAAAACATGATGAATGATGGAGTCGCCTCCCTATTTGTAGTATTTAAAACATAATTTTCCTATAACTTCATCGTCTCTCTTTCTCTCCCTGTCTCTATCCGATGTTTCCTTGTTTAGTCAGACTGCGGTGTTTTATCGCATTTTGGCTTTCTCTGTCCTTGCTCGGTCGCGTACCGTGGGGGGAGTTGTTGGGCTTCAAAGCCTACCAGTCCACCGTATACATCCAATCTTTAATTGACCAACCAAACTCCCTTACATATATATAAATGTAATATTAACATATAAATCTGACAAGAACATTACTTGCAAGACGTCATCAGTAACTGCCCTCAAATAAATTACAACACGTATCGGGCAGAATCGAAATCCGATTCCATATGCATTATTAAGCACGTGGTCGAGACATAAATTCAGAGTTGAACTCCCGTGGAGAAGTTGATGTCGAGTGGGTTTCGACGGCTAAAGTATACAGTAAGTGCCAAAAACTTGACAAGAGTGAACATTTGGGACGCGAATGATAATTATTATAGCCAAAAATTGATTTGTGAAAGAGAAATAAAATTTTCTATTTATATTCCTAGATGAGTTTTGGAAAAAATACATACTTGATAGCAATATCAAATTTCTATTCTCGAAATAGAATATCGTTTGATTATGACATAAAATTTCTCTATTTCGGTCAAGCAGTGATTGACGAGTGGTGATCAATTGTTTATGCGACGATCGACAATAGGCGAGGTGATTGGTGATCAACGACGATGATAGCAAGGAGGGTGGCCCATTAGTAGAGAGAACAAGTGATGGAAATTGTTTTTATTTCTCATTTTTGATCCAGTAATAAAAGAAGTAAATAAATATTTTAGTGCACATTTCTGTTTCCAAATCTATTTAATCTAGAATAGAAAATGACATTATGTCACCAAATGGATTTTTATTTCGAAATAAGTCTGGAATAGAAAATTAGTTCCGGAATGAAATATAATGGTTGTCATGTGTGCCATTAAAAGTAAAAAATTCTAAGAGGTGCCCTTAAAAATTCTAAGAGGTGCCCTTAAGTACTACTTTAAAAAAAAAAAAATTGAGACACTTATGGTACATTTGGTAATTATTCTACTCCCAAAACAATTTCTACTAAGAAATGATTTTTTTTTTTTGTTCCATGGACAAGTTTATGAGTATATAAGGTGTTTGATAACGCCTAAAATTTTTATTCATATGATAAAAATGCTTTGATACGATCCTTAAATTTTTCTATGGCTTAAAATTCATTTCAATTTTTAAATAAATTTATTATATATTTAATTTTTAAATATAATTTTATTATATTTTTAATATAATTTTATCATATTTTAAAATAATTTTATCGTATTTTTGTGACCAGTTAAAGGAAGAATAAGAGAAAAAGAGGGAAAAGAAGAAAGACAAGAGAGAGAGAGAGAGAGAGAGAGAGAAGAGAAAGAAAATAAGAAGAAGAGAGAACATGATCTGTTTTGATTTTTTGAGTTGTTATCGGAAATAAAGAATCAATTTTTCTACTTCTTAATTTTGTTCCAAATCTATTCTTGGTAACAAATATGTTCCTAAGAACAAAAAAGCTACCAAACAAATTTATGTTCTTCTTTTGTTCTAAGAAACAAAAGGATAGAGTTAAGTATTATTTGACACATTACCAAATAAGCCTTTAGGGCATGAATGATAATCATTCTATTCTAAAATTAAAGTTTGGCTAAAATATGATTTTTCTATTTCTACTTCGAACGAATTTTGAAGCAAAAATACACGTTTGATAACGATATAAAATTTTTGCTCTTTGAGTATAAATTTCTCCCGCTTAAGTGACGGGGATGACGTGGCCAGCCGAGTGATAAGCGGCGAGTGGCGGTGACAAGAGTGAATGATGTAAAGAGTTTTCATTTCTCACTTTTATTTTAAAAATAGAAAATCGAAAAATTTTGACTTTTGATTTTTTTGTTACAAACTTATTTTTGAAGTAAAAATTTGTTCTATAAATAGAAAAATAAAATTAGATTACCAAACATATTTCTATTTCAAATCTATTCTTGAAAATAGAAAAATAGAAAAACAAAAAAATGTAATCAAGTATCATACACGCCATTAAACGCCAACTTTGGTAAGGATAGTCGAAATTTGATATGGTTTATTTTAAGGATAAATGTGGTTTCGTGGCTTTTGGAGGTGTCTATTCAGCGATCAATATGCAAAATGACGTCATTTTACCCCAAAAATTGATTTTAAATATAGATATCAATTAAATTAAATTAAAACACTAAGTTAATAAAAGGGGGAGGGGTAGCTTTCATTGAGGGCCTCCATGGCCTTTCTTCACATCACCCCCACCATTGCTAGAAAGTGCCGGCGATGGTGGGGCGAGAGCCAAAGGGTCACTAAGGCCTTGGCCGCTGGTTGGCGACTCTAGCCGACCGCCGACGAGACCCGAATGCCCCCGCCTACTCGGGCCAAGGGCCACCACTAGCTATAATGGAGTCTAGATAGGGCCAAGAATGGTAGGGTGAGGGTCGGTTGGGAATAGAAATTTTATATAATTATCAAATCCGTTCTTTTACTTAGAAATTGTTCTAGGCAATTGAAATAGAAAAAAAAAACTATTTCTAAAAAGAAATTATTCCCGGACTAGAAATGTTACCAAATAGGCCTTAAGTGTCCATTTCTTATTTAATTTTGACAAATAAGTGTACTTTTTGGAAGTTTGACACTTAAGTATCTATTCATTAACTTGCCCAATAGTAATTGATTCTATTCTATTATTCCAAGGAAAAATAAAAAATAAAATAGAAATCCAATTGGTAAATTATTTATTCATGGGAATAAATTTAGAATGGAATTAAGAAGTAAAAAGAAGTTGCTTCTTTGTTCTCGGGATTAATTCCAAAATCGAGTCCAACCTATTTTTCTTTTTCTCTTCTTTTTCCTTCTCTCTTCTTCTTTTCCTCCCAATTGATCATTGCCCACCGCCACGCCACCGATGGTCGCCAACGACTGGCTAGACAATGTTCGATGACCTTGTAGGAGCCTTCGCCAAGCTAAGGTGAGGTCCCAAGAAGTTTCGCTAGAGCCTCACCTAGCCATCGTGAGCCTCGGCTTTGAGCTCGTTGGTGGCTAGGTGAGCTCGCCCGGGATTTGGGAGGTTGAGGCTCGCGATGGCTAGGCAGCTCGTCGAACCTCACCCAGCCTGTTCGCCCACAATTGGCCACGAAGAATGAGGTAGAATAAGAGAAAAAGGAAAAAGAAAAAGGAAAAAAAGGAAAAGAAGAAAAATATAATATAAGTATAAGAAAATTAAAAGAAACAAAAAAATTTAAGAGTCCTATCACAAGCATTTCAATTATAGGAATAAAAATTTTGGATAGTTACTAAACAGCTTCAAATGTTCAAAAATTTTTACCAGAAAAAAAATAAACAATAATCATTTTCGAGTGAAAATTGTTCTCAGGAATAAAATAGTTACTAAACGCATACTAAGTATCCACCTGAGCCAAGTTTTGACACTTGGGATGTCTAGCACTTGGTTTCTAACACTATGAGTTTTAATTTGGACAAAAAATGAAATTTAATTGACTTAAAAGCAAAGCAAAGCTGTTGAAAATGAAGAGAATGAATATACATATTTAATGGATGGTAACTATGATAAGTTGTTCATATTTTTGGCTTTAAAAACCCTTTTCTTAAAGCATTCAGAAAAGTGTCAAAAAAGTCATAAACTCATTGTATTTGTGCCAATTTATATTTGTGCCAATTTATCCTTAGTCATTTTATGGTGCTAATTTAATCCTAAATCTTTTGGCTAGGTGCTAATTTAGTTATTTCGTAATTTTGCTCGGATATTGTTAATTTGGAGGTCAGGGTGACTTACATGGCACTACTAGTGCTGATATAAACAATTTTTATTTATTATTTTTGATTTTTAATATTTTTTTCTTTATTCCTTTTTTTCTTTTTTTGTTGGTGGCCAACCACTAGCCACAAGCGATGGCCAAAGGGACTAGCTCGGTTGGCCAGCAAGGCCGAGCCTCGGAAGGGCCAACCTTGCTTGTGGCTAAGGCAAGGGCTCCCCTCATGAGCCTTCCCAGATTTGGCTTAGCGAAGCCAACTCATCGGCCCTACTTGGGTGAGGGCGAGCCCTGATGGCTCCCTCGCAAGGCATCATCTTCACTCGGGCGTTGCTTGGCGAAGAGAGCCCTCGCCGAGGTTTCCCTCCTTCGGGCGTGTCACGACCTAAAAATTTTGATGCACCACCTAGACTTTAGGTTAATGGACCATTAAATTTTAAACTTAGCTTGGGCCTTCTCAAGCCCATACCAATTCAGACTTAAGGTTCAAGATTTTTTTTAAACATGCATGAATTTTATCTAGAGTCGCCACTAATCGCTTTTGTAAATCGATTAGACACCTAAATAAAATAATGAGAAAAATATTTTACTCTTACGAACCAAAAATTATGGATACAGGGACTTGATTACGCTAGATTAGGCTAACGCCCTTCCAATACCTTTTATTTTAATTTCAAAATATTTTGCAAGCAATATTGATTAATTTTAACCTAAGCTATTAATATGCAAATGATGGTCATGTGGGTGCACAATTAATGAAATAACATTCAATAAATCAAAATGCCAGATTTGTAAGAAATTATAAACTATAACTTTATTAAGGTCTATCCTCTACAAAAAGAACATTTACGAAAATGCTAATAAAAATGCATGCACCAAACATGATTTTCTAAATGACATGATATCTAATTTTTTTTTAACTTTTTAAATATTAATTAAATGTAATCTTAATTTAACTTAATATGCATGAATTTTATTTTTATGACATGTGAGATGCAATTCATATGGCATAACTTGAACTATCACTATATGTATGCAATCTAATTTATATAATCCTTAATATGCATGTGCTACATGATATGGGATGAATGACATGGTACTTCTATATACATGTTCTTTTTATGATTTTTTAATGATGATTCATTTTCAATACATATATGCGACCTACACTAAACAATGATGACATAAAATGGGATTAATTATGAACTAACCTATTAACTAACCAAGTAAATGACCTTTGTGTTTTCTCTTTTTTTTTTTTTAAATTACTTAATAATTATTATTAGAAAGAAAACAACATAATGATGCAATGCTAATCTTTGGCTTTTAATTAAAAAAAAACTACAAGATGGGAATATTAAAACATTGACCTATGATCCACTAACTAAAGCGCAACATGTGGTGTGCATATTATGAAATCTATATGACCTAAATAACATTTTTTGTTCATTTTTTAGTTTTGGTTTTATTAAAGGAAAATTATCCTAATTTTATATGAATCTTAAAAATTAAAATGCGTTGCTTTAAACATGAAACATGTATGGATCTAAGTACCTAAATCCAAGATATGACATATGATGCATGATATGTGATGAGCAAATAACGATAACGCACCAAAATATATGTCCTATTGAAAATCCATCAATGTAAATCAATGACATATTATCTTAATGGGAATCAATTAAACAAAGCAATCCACAAATTTGTCATAAAAAAGTTGAAATAATCAAAATCTAACCCGCCATCTTGCAGTTCAATATTTTTGATTATTATGGCTTAATATGACAAATTTCCTGATCGGATAACAATTATATATGACAAATCAAGTCAGGATCACAAATTAAGAGTTCGAATACTCGAACTAAATTTAGCCTAAAAATTTTACCTATTCTAGGGTATGGCTTTCTTGAGGGGTGGCGCCGGCACAGTGTGACTTGGCGTGGCTCAACAAGGTGTGGCGGCCATGCAATGGGATGGCTTGACGAGGTGCTGTTAATGGTGAGAACAATGGTGCTCGAGGACTACTTGCAGTGATGGGAGAGAGATCACCAGCGGGTCCTTGCTTCGGTGTCATCGAGCTCGCTTGGAAAACCTGCAAAGTTAAACTCATCTCTGGCCGTTGAGTATGGATGAGCTGCCATGAACTTGTCCTCCTTGGTATTGGTGGACTAAAAACGTCAATGCTGCCCGATGAACGTCTCGGCTAAGCTGCCTTGTGGACACATCATCCAGTGGGCAAGCCAAAAGTTCCGAATTGTAAAACAAGTCACTTCTCCTCCGAATAAAAAATGATTTCCCCAATGGCTGACACGCGTTTCGTCTCTATATAGTGAGGAGTCAGAACCTGAAGACCATCTTCTGGCTTTAAAACATCAAGATAGAAAGTAGATGTTGTGTTGCTTGCCCCAACTGAAGTCTCCACTTTCCACGTTCCTTGCGGTTGTCTTTTATCTCCCCTGGAATTTTCTAATGGATTCACGGCTTGGCTTCCTTTGACTCTTGGACTCGCGGCCTTCAACCCTTAACTTGGATAAGCCGGTTTCTCGGTGATGAAGGAAATCGTGCACAATAATCGGTGGCTAAATAGCAGTTGCAGCGGCGGTTCAGTGAGGGTGCGGAGGAACCTCGCTGGAATATTGAGGTGTGACAGCGGTCCAGTAACGTGAGGTAGCCAGAGCACAGAGACAAAAGCCTCGCTTGAATCCACTTGCACATGCACGAAGCTGAGTTGTTGATGAAGAATTGTTGCGAACTTTCTCTTTCTGTTGCTCAACGGCCCCTCTCTCTCCTCTTTTACTTTTGTGGCCGTCTCTTTGTTTTGTGAAGCCTCCTCCATGTGGCCGAGCGTCTCAATTGCGTGGCCTCAGTTGGTGCGGTGCAGCGGATCGACGCGATGCTTCCGCGGCGCAATAGTAGGCGTCACGATCGACGGACGGCAAGGGGATCAATGGATTATAGTGAGGCTGGTGTCGGTTGCAGGCGAGACAGATCCGGCGGTAGCAGCAACGTCGCAGGGGGAGCGGCGAAACCGCAGCGACGGGCGTCGGTGACGGGAGCGATCAGGCAACGCGGTGGTGGTCTGCGAGCGCAGCAGCGATGTGCGGAGGCGGTTGATGAGCTCGCGTACGCCAGGGAAATCGGGCAAAGCAGCAAAGAAGAAGACGTTCTTCTTCTCTTTTTATTTTTATTTTTTTTTTCCTTCTGCTGCACACATCTCTTCACCTTTTCTCTCGCCCTCCACTCGCGACTGTCCCTCTCCCAGCTGTCTTCTCTGCTCTCCCTTCCCGAAGACTTTTTTCTTTCTTTTTTTTAACCAAGAGAAGCTCCCTCTCTCCACTTTTTTTGACTTTTCTACCTTCTTCTTCTTCTTCTTCTTCTTTTCTTCTCTCTCGAAGACCCCCCGAAACTCCCCTCACTTTCTCTGTTTTCGTTTTTCTTCGACCAAAGACGAAGAGAAGCCTCCCCTCCGTTCAAGGCTTCGCACTCTCTATTTATAAAGGAAAATTCAACAAACAAGTGAAGATTTCTCAATATTCATTTAACTTCTCAACAAAAAGTGACTCCAAAATCATTCAACTGTTGAATTTTTTGAATTCAATTTTTTTTTTAAATTTCTCTCGATAATCAAAGATTATCTTCTATTTCTAAAAGATTAGTTTAAATTAGGTATCAACAAGGCAACAACCTCATGTAGACTAGATCTGGTGAGGCTAACTTGCTCGGCCATGGTCAATGGTCAGCCACCACCCGTGGCCAAGGAAGAGAGAAAAAAAGAAGAAATAATCTAGAAAAATATAAAAAAATTGAAAAATTATAAAAATATCATTAAAAATTATTTACATTAGCGTCAATAGTGCTATGTAAGCCAACCAGCTTCTATGTTAATAATATCTTGACAAAATTGGTTGGAATGACTAAATTGACACAAAATCAAAATGTTTAGAACTAAATTGGTACTATGTCAAAAAGTTTATAATTAAATTGACACAAATATAACAAGCTTAGTACTTTGCCAAAATTTTTCCCAAGAAAATTCTATCGGTACTTGTAATTGGCATATTTAATTGGCTGAAAATCTTAGTTTGGTTTAAAGATGATACCATGTGAATCACTAAAACATGTAGCATTTGAAGTCGACAATCCTCATTGACAATGTAATGTAAATGGTTTATGCCCTATTATACTTGTTATTTCTAAACAATGACTCCTGTTTTCCTTTTTATTATAGTATTTTTAAATCCTATAGTCTTCTGTTAGATAGCAATGCAATACCTCTTTATCTCTTCAACAAAAGCGAAGGGATTGGGTTAAAATAAAAATATGGGGAAATTACTAATTAGTCATATGTATTATATGGATGCTAATTCAATTCTAAATTTTTCAATTTCGTCAATTTAGTTTTAAATCTTTGTAGAAAATTCCAATATAGTTCCTTTGGCAAATTTTTGCTCGCTAATGTAGTGGTATGCAATGTACAATGGCCGGTGATAATTGGACTACCTTATTAGCAAATTCCAGTAAAAATAAATCAAAAGTACTACGTTGAAATTTTACACAATAGTTTATAATTAAATTAGCAAAATTGAAATATTTAACACTTAATTAACATTTGTACGATAAGTTTAAGATTGATTGGATAAATTTTCTAAAATATGGCCCATTGCAAAATTTATTGATAGGGTTGAAAAATAGAAATTTACGCTCGTGAGAATTTATCAAATCTATTGGACATTTATAAAGATCTGCTTGTAGAGCTTGAAAGCATAATTTACCACAAGTATTCTTAGACTTATTAGTTCATAGAAAACTAACATATAGTAGAATAGGTACATCATGAAATTTATTAAGATCATTGTTCAATCACCTTATCTATAGTTGTATAGACTAACAATTTTACATGCCACAAGATTTTTAAACTTACTAATCTATTATTTCATAAAGAAAATAAAAAAAATGCTAACGGATAGTTGAATAATAGTACCATAGTCACCAATACATCTCAGAATTTATACAATTAGTAAGTAGACTACAATATGTACATTGGGATAATTTTAGATGAAGAAATTGAAATTAGAAGATGATCATGAGGAGCGAGAGCAAAAGAAAGCGGAGGAAGTATTATTAATGTTAGAGAGAAATTACTACGAAGGAGGTGATGATGTCCACGTAGATTGGGGAATGCAAGTTGACGATTGATTGGTCCATAAGATCAGGAGTTTTCTATAGCACATTTTGTTCACTTCTAATTCTTTTGGTTGGCTAGTAGTTTTTTTATTAATTTCTTCCCGTGAATGCTTTCATCTTCCAAAATTATACAGAGCATCACTTGTTTGATCTTTTATTTTTGGCACAAGTTTTAGATGTTAATTTGTCGTAAAAGGTACGATCATATCATTAGCTCAACCTTATTTTCCACGTCATATTTTTTACTTCTCTTTCTACGTGGCATTTCTATTATTTTCTTCTTTGAAATTTATTTAAATTAAATTAAAAAATAAAAAATGCAAAAATTTATTTTAAAACCAAACTAGAAAAAAAAAGAAGAAGGGCAAGGCCTTAGTCGAAGGGGTGTCGTTGCTGCCATCACCAAAGAGGGTTGGTAGAGGTCATCAATCTTAGGCAAAGGTGGCCGGCACTCCAAACCTCAAGTGAGGGCGAGGCCTCACCGGCCCAAACCTAGGGCGAGCGAGGCTTGCCCAATTCTGGGTTGAGGCACCTAGAGTAAGGCGAGTGTAGCCATTGCTTGGGGTGAGCGACCTTGGACGACCCTCTCTAGCTAATCGGCGATGGTGGTGCTCCACCGGTGAGGCCTAGTTGTTCTATTTCTTTTTTTTTTCTTTTTAATAAACTTCTTTTTAAATTTACCCTTTCTTTTTAAATCAAATTTAAGCAATATATTAAGAAAATAATAAAAAAATCCACTTGAGAGAGAAAAATAAATTAAAAATGTCATCGGCATTTTCCATTACCCAAATTAATGGTATTTTCGAATGGACTTGATTGTGCAAATTTGATAGGTTTTATGACGCAATTATTAGGTTTTGTAGAATCATACCACAACTTTGACGAATTGAGATTACTCCAAATGATGTTGGTGCGTCCGCACCAGAACTTTGACAAATCGAGATTACTCCACATAATGTTGGTGCATCCGCACCAGTTGATGGTGTAATTACGCACTCGGACCGATACCCGTAAGTAAACAACCAAATATGCCCCTTGATCCCACGCCATGCTTACAATTCTTTCTTGAAAATGTTGGTGTGCTCTCGGTCTTCCACATGTATACCCGACCGCCCACTTTATTTCTTTCTTTTCTTTCTTTTCTGTCAATTCCAACACGCACGAGCGCAGACACTTTTTACTGTAACATGCACGTTCATTATCGTGACATCCATGCATGGGTATCTTGTGATAATCACTCTTTTCTAAAAATTAATTTTTAGTCAACATTAAATTGTTATATTTTATTCCCCCAAGTGAGCTTTTAAATAAAAATACATGTTTGATAACGACACATAATTTTATTTTTATTTATTATTTTATTTTTGTGATCTAAGGAACCCCCGCACGTAGGCAGCCGGGAGAGTAAATCACAGGGGGCACGCGGGAAACCACCACCCACGCACCCCGGGCATCGACACACAATTTTATTCCTATAATAGAAATTCGTTTAATCACAACACAAAATTTTTCCCTCCCGAGACAATTGAAGGGAGGCTAGTCATGAGGGTGAGTAATAAAACAGGTTTTATCTTTCATTTTTATTCAAAAAAATAAAAAGTAGAAAACTTTTACTTCTCATTTCTATTCTAAACCTATTTATGGACTAAAAATTTGTTCAAGATACAAATAAATAAAATTGTTTTATTAAACGAGTTTCTATTCAAAACTTGTTTCTCAAATAGAAAAATATAAAAATGGAGAAATAAAATGGATATTATATGCATCACTGTCCTAAGGAAATTTCTAATAGAGATCGGTTGGGCATGGGTTAAGCCCATCAATGGGCTGCCTTAGTCTATAACCCACCATGGTGCAATGCATTGGTTATATATAAAAGAGACTCTTAAAATAGAGACAAAATCTACTCACATTTTGACTTGTATGACAATTTTCAAGGTGTGAGCGAGTATGCCAGTTAGATCAATTTCCAAAATGAAATTGACAACCTTGTATTATCGCAATATATCTTACTGTTGTTATACATGAGAGTTTATCCACTTACAGTAATATGAACTTTATTACCTCTAAGATGTTATAAAAAATACACAAGATAGAAATATGAAGGCAAAAGAATAACAGCTGAAATACTAGTACTCTATTGACCATTTGCTTCCATTTGGATCTCCTCCATGTTGGAAATAATCTAAAGAACACAAACTGTTTGTTGTAACAGAACATAAAATTGGAGGTGAAGTATGGATATCCGAATCTCCTTAAGGCGATTAGTTCTGCCAAAGATGCTCTGCAGATTCTCGAACTATGCCTCCCAAGATACAACACCTCGAACCTGTTTGGATTAGTACTATGCAAACAGGACTCAGTTGAACCGTTCAATTGAACCAGCACACCCAGAAAAATCAGGAGACTAGAAAAGTATATCAAAGCTTTTTGGAATCAAGTTGAGAAATCCAAAAACTGTAAATGAAGCTCTATGCTTCCATCTATTTATAGAGATTTTTAGTTCATGTACGAAGAGATATATGAATTAAATAGACCCATGTATTCACGTAATTCATGAATCAAGAGATACGTGAATCCAAGATATTCATGAATCCAAAGATACATGAATTCAAGAGATTCATGAACTCAATAAATACATGAACTAAAAGATACATGAATTTAAGAAATTCATGAACTCAATAGATACGTGAATAGAAAACTATAGGAAATTCATTAATCCAAAAGAGATACGTGAATAGAAAAGACGTATCTTAATTTATTCGCTTTCGTTGATCCATTAACCATAATTATAACAATCCCCCACATTAATGGATCAACGAAACATTTTTGACTTGAAGGAATCTGAGCATGCTTGTTGAAATATATCGCATCAAGATAGGTAGCTTTCTCTTTGAACCTTCTTTAGTGAAAACCTATCGGACTTACTTAACTAGCCGATGGACTGAGCCTTGAATCGCCAGTTGTTTGTGTAAGCCTAGACAATAAACCTCACACGGAGTATTTCCAATTCAAGATTGGTTCTCGGTTGTGTTCATTCTTTCGACCACGAACCTCTCGGGATTCATGCGTGCTTTAGAAAATTTAGCCTTTAAAGATTCTCATAGAGTCGGCCAGCTCCACGCATATAGGTTCATTCCTATTAAAGATGTCCTACTATGTCTCACTTGGATGTTACATTCCAAGTTATAGGAATCATTAAATGCATAGCGTACCTTTAATAACGCTGTAAAAAAGCACTGTTGCATCATAGGAATGGGAGACAGTGCTTACACTAGAGTTTCCAGAATTTATGTCGTCCTATTGAACTTAGACCATGGGATCTCCAATCGCATAGGTTATGTTTCCACCCTGGAATCTCTTTATTGGGTTAAGGCTTTTAAACCCATTTCCCTCGATGTGCAGTTTATCTGCTCTCTTGACAAACCTTTTGTTAGCGGATCCACGATATTTTCCTTTGACTTTACAAAGTCTAAAGAAATGATACCATTTGAGAGCAACTGCCTTACGGTATTGTGTCTACGATGAATGTGTCTAGACTTACCATTATAAATCACATTATTCGCCCTTGCAATTGCCGCTTGATTGTCACAATGTATGCAAATTGCAGGCATAGGTTTTGGCCACACTTTGGAACATCTTCGAAAAATGTCGAAGCCATTCTGCTACTTCAGCAACTTTATCCAAAGCAACAAACTTTGATTCTATTGTAGAGCGCGTTATTAGAGTTTGTTTAGAGGATTTCCATGACATGCGGCACCTCCTAGCGTGAATACATATCCGCTAGTTGATTTCGATTCATCGAATCTGAAATCCATTGGTATCACAATAACCTTTCAAAATAGCTGGATATTTGTCATATTGTAGAACATAGTCTTTTGTCCTTTTCAAATATCCTAATACTCTCATCAAAGCATTCCAAAGTGCTCATAACCTGGAGTTCTTGGTATATCTACTCGCCTTGCATACCGAGTACGCAATATCAGTCTAGTGCAATTCATGATATACATGATGATGCCGATTACTTAAGAGTATTCCAGCTGTCGACACTATTTCAGTGTTCTTTCTTAAAGTTAGGTGTGGAAGAAAAGGATTGTTTGCATCTTTAATGCCGAATCCTTTAAATCTCTCAAGTACCTTTTCAATGTAATGAGATTGTGTTAAATCTAAGCCATCAGAATTCCTTAGAATTTTGATGCCGAGTATAACATCCGCTACGCCTAAATCTTTCATCTCAAAGTTCTTCTTGAGAATGTTCTTGGTGATTTTGATGAGCTCAATGTTATTTCCAAGAATAAGTAAGTCATCGACATATAGACAAATAAGTACATATCCAACTGTAGTGAATTTAGTGTACACACATTTGTCACTCATTGATTCTATACCCATTTTGAATCATTATTCGGTGAAATTTCTCATGCCATTACTTAGGAGCTTGTTTAAGTCTATACAATGATTTGACAAGTCTACACACTTTGTGTTCTTGTCCTTTGACCTTGAACCCTTCAAGTTGTTCCATATAAATCTCCTCGTCGAGATCACCATTTAAGAATGCAGTTTTCACATCCATTTGATGTATCTGCAAATTGTATAGCGAAGCTATATCAATCAACATTCTTACTGATGTTATTCTCGTAACAGGTGAATAAGTATCAAAGTAGTCAAGACCTTTTTTTTGTCTAAACCCTTTGGCTACAAGCCGAGCTTTGTACTTATTAATGGAACCATCAGCCTTTAGTTTTTTCTTGAAAATCCATTTACATCAAATTGGTTTATTTCCAGGTGGAAGATCAACCAATTCCCAAGTATGGTTACTTAGGATAGAATAGATTTCATTGTCTACAGCTTCTTTCCAAAAAGGAGCATCTAGAGATGACATTGCCTCTTTAAAATTTTGGGGCTCACCTTCTAACATATATGTTAGAAAATCAAGTCCGAAAGATTTCTCAATTTGAGACCTTTTACTCCTTCGAAGTTCGGCTTCTTTGGTCACAACTTCATCATTCTTAGATTCGATTCTCTAAGCCTTTTGAGAAAGTTCTCCTTGATTTCTTTTTGTAGGATATATATTCTCAAAAAATTCAGCATCCCTTGATTCTAGGATTGTATTGACATGGATTTTCGCATTTTCAGATTTGTGAACCAGAAATCTATATACGCTACTATTTTGAGCATAACCGATGAATATGCAATCCACCGTTTTAGGTCCCAACCGAGTTTGTTTAGGAGGAGAAATTGCCACCTTAGCCAAGCACCCCCACACTTTTAGAAAATTGTAGGATGACAACTTTCCATTCCATAACTCATATGGAGTTTTACCTGTCTTCTTGTGGGGTATTTTATTAAGAATATAATTTGCAGTTGAAACTACCTCTCCCCACAAGTTCTGAGGTAAACCTGAACTCAAAAGCATGGCGTTAGCTATCTCCTTTAGTGTCCTGTTCAATCGTTCAGCAACTCCATTTTGTTGTGGAGTATAAGGTGCAGTCATTTGGAGAATTATTCCAAAACTAGCACAAAACTCTTTTTAAATTGATTGAACTGTATTTTCCTCCTCTATCGGACCTAAGCATTTTGATTCGTTTATCAAGTTGGTTTTCAACTTCGTTTTTATACTTGACAAACATGCTCATAGTCTCATCTTTGCTAGTTAGTAAATAAACATAGCAAAATCTAGTACATCATCCACAAATGTGATGAAGTACTTCTTTCCACATCTATTTTCTACAAACTTTAAATCACATAGATCACTATTAATTAATTGTAGAGGTTCACTTGTTCTTTCAATGGATTTGAAAGGTTTCTTGGCAAACTTGGCCTCAATACAAGTCTCACACTTGTAATGGGTGTCAAACTCAAATCTTGGAATTAACCCCAAGTTTGCTATTCTCTTCATTGTACCATAATTACATGTCCTAATCTACCATGCCATAGATAGGGAGACACAACAGTGTAAACTGAAGACTTTTCTTTATTAATAGTCTTTGGGTACACATACTTTGAGTTTATATCAATGACAGCCATATTGGCCTTAAACAGGTCATTACACAAATACCGTTTCCCCACATACATCTCTCCTTTTGAAAGTACAAATTTGTCATATTCAAATACAATTTTGAAACCTTTCTTGACAAGTATAGGGCCAGAAGTTAGGTTTTTCTGAATCTTTGGTATATGCAGCACATTCAGCAGGGCAATCTCATTGCCAGATGTAAACTTCAGGATCACTTTTCCTCTTCCAGCAATCTTTGCTGATGCAGAGTTAGCCATATAAAGCTTCTCATCTTCGTCGCCTTCTCATAAGTAAGAACATATGTTTATCTGCACATATGTGCTTTGTGGCACCTGTGTCTAGCCACCAGCCATTAGTGTTCGACACTAGAGATGCTTCAGATATTACTATAGTAGACAGTCTCTCAATATTGTCATGTTCTATCAAATTCAGTTGCTGAGCTGCACCTTCATTCTTACATTTTTTTTGGGCGCTTCTTGCAATCCTTAGCACAATGGCCAGGCTTATTGCATATAAAACACGTCCCTTGGAATTTCTGGAACTATTCCTTTTGCTTGCCTTTTCCTTGAAAAGACATCTTCCTTTTTCTATCTTGCTTGGATTTGGAAGATTCCACAACGTTGGCCTTTGGCTCAGAAGAAGGGTTCGCACTCATTCTATTGTCCTCCTCGATTCTGAGACGCAAAATGAGATCTTCAAGGCTCATCTCCTTCCGTTTGTGCTTTAAGTAATTTTTGACGTTTGACCCGCCCGGAGGTAGTTTCTCAATCATGGTTGCTACTTGAAATGATTCACTAAGTATCATCCTCTCAGCCGAGATGTCACTCGAATTAATTGCAATTCTTAAACCCGACTCATGACAGATTTAAAATCCACAATCTTGTAGTCCAAGAATTTGGCAACCACAAATTTCTTGGTGCCGGCGTCCTTAGTCCTGTATTTCTTCTCTAAGGACTCCCATAACTGTTTAGTGGATTCAATATTACAATAAACGTTATATAGAGAATTCACTAAACAGTTAAGGATATAATTTCGACATAAGAAGTCCCCATGCTTCCAAGCCTCAAATGCACTGAGCGTCGTGACATCTTGCTCATTTGGACTAATTATAGGGCACACCTTCGATAAATATTTCGTCAAATTGAGCATGGTCAGATAGAAGAACATCTTCTGCTGCCACCGTTTGAAGCATACTCCGGTGAATTTCTCCGGTTTCTCATTAGATATAATTGGAGGTATTGCCATCACAAGAGGCAAAGTTCGATGAACTGTCCCTCCGAAACAGAGCCAAAGCCATTTGGCTTGAATTGTTCTCAAAACAGTCCCGGCATACCGCCGAATGACTTGTACCCGCACCACCAAAATTGGTGTTAGCCCAATGGCCCGTAGCATTGGCTACTACAAATTCAAACCCAGAGGGTTGAACATCTTCCATAGCAACGATCGAATCGACCATAGGAACGTCTCCTGAAACATTTTGGACATTGAAAGGCACTTGATTGTTTCCAGTCATCTCAATAATCGACAAGAACAACAAACAATAAGTGAGTGAATTAATCGCCTTAAGATTGTTGGAAATAATCTAAAGAACACAAACTGTTTGTTGTAACCAAAACAAAAATTGGAGGTGAGGTACGGATATCCGAATCTCCTTAAGGCGATTAGTTCCTGTCAAAGGTGCTCCGCAGATTCTCGAACTATGCCTCTTAAGATACAACACCTCGAACCTGTTTGGATTAGTACTATGCAAACAGGACTCGCTGAACCGTTCAATTGAACCAGCACACCCAGAAAAATCAGGAGACTAGAAAAGTATATCAAAGCTTTTGGAATCAAGTTGAGAAATCCAAAAACTGTAAATGAAGCTCTATGCTTCCATCTATTTATAGAGATTTTTAGTTCATGTACGAAGAGATATATGAATTAAATAGACCCATGTATCCACGTAATTCATGAATCAAGAGATACGTGAATCCAAGAGATTCATGAATCCAAAGATACATGAATTCAAGAGATTCATGAACTCAATAAATACATGAACTAAAAGATACATGAATTTAAGAAATTCATGAACTCAATAGATACGTGAACAGAAAACTATAGGAAATTCATGAATCCAAAAGAGATACGTGAATAGAAAAGATGTATCTTAATTTATTCGTTTTCGTTGATCCATTAACCATAATTATAACCATAATTATAACACTCCAAGAATGTCTTGAGATTCCTATCCGATGATCTACCTTCTTTGGTAGCTTCTCTTGCCCAACCTTTCCACTTCTTGACATTCCTTCTGATTTCCTCTCCCTGCTCTCCATCTCCCACCACCAATTCCATGCATCTCTTGATCTCATCTCCTTCCACTATGCCTCTCTCATTCGTGTTCACCCCAACCTCCCATTCATTTTCAATGAGCATGGCATTGGTTTGCTGATCATTCCATTGTGGGAAGGCCACCATTAGGACCCCACATGCCAAGCTCTCAAAGGTTGAGTTCCAACCACAGTGAGTCACAAAACACCCCAATAAAGCATGGGACAAAACCTCAACTTGAGAGCACCATGGCACTATCATTCCTTTTTGCTCCAATTCCTCCATACAGCTCAATTGATCTTCCTCCTTATCTTTTTCCTCTTCTTCATCCGTCCTAATCACCCACAAGAATGGATGGCTAGTGCCAAGTAACCCACGTGCCATCTTTCCCTTTTGTGCCTTTGATAGCATGGAGATGCTTCCAAATGATACATAAACCACCGAACCTTCAGACTTGGTGTCTAGCCACCGATGTAGTCTTTGGAACCCTGGAAGAGATCACTTCCGAAGGATTTGTCCAAGGGATCTTGTCCATCCAAGAATGCGGAAGGAATTAGCGGGCCAATCCCGAACATGGCAACGTTGCCTATGGCTTTTAATGGCCCAAGCTCTAGCGCATCAAAAGTGTTCACAAGTACTCTTGGATTCTTCTCTTCCTTGAATACTTAAAACTGCACTTGCATAAGTGGTAGAGAAAAAGCATATTGGTTTTCAAGTGTGAAAAATGAGGGGACGTCTCGGCAAGTTAGTGGCGGCAATCCCGCTAAGTGGAGTGATGCTGCAGGATCATCCTTGCCGAGGTTTTTAATAATATCACCATAACCATTGAGGTAATAGTAATATATATCAAGAAGAGTGGCAGGTTGAGTCCAAATGAGTGCTGAGGGGATTTGAAGAGAATGAGCCACCTGACCAACCCAAGGAATGACTGTGGTATAAAATATGCATGCAAATTTGTGGCCTTCGTTAAGGCTAGAGATGACAAGGTTTCTTAGGGTTTTTCGAACCCAGCCGCTCAACCTCGGCCATGTATTGCTCGAAGTCAATCCCTGGCTTGGGCTTGTGGCCCCTCTCAGAGCCATCAGAGAAGGAGGCAAAGGACAAACCTTCAGGTGGGTCCAACTTGGCCATCCGGCGGTAAGCCGACGTGGCGGTGGCGAAGGTGACGTGCCCACCGGCGTGTAGAAGACGCTTGGTAAATTGGAGGGCCGGGTTGATGAGGCCTTGGGCTGGGTATGCTACTACAAGATAATTGAGTGGAGCCATGGCTTAAGGTTGATGCTCTAACCACTCTCCCTCTCTCTCTCTCTCTCTCTCTCTCTCTCTCTCTCTCTCTCTCTCTCTCTCTCTCTCTCTCTGAGTTTTTGATGCAAGAGTAGAGCATTCGTTGTTCCTTAATGCATATTTGCTGGGATTTGAGACACTCGAGTAGATGATAACGGGTAAGAGAAGGCAGCTATTGAATTTTATTATCCATATGCATGTTCTAAGTGATAAAGTAATACTTCAGCTACCCATATAATAAAAAAAAAAAAAAAAGTGGATTGTTTGAATTCGTATTCTCTGGGGTTTTTCAGAGATGTTGAGGATGAGTTTCGTAACTTTCGGGGCAAGAAGAAGTGAAAACAATGATAATCGTATATGTTTATGCTTCTCTTCTTCGATAAGTTACAGATAATATAAATATGATAAATTATGGATTGGGCTACCTTTCCTATAATGTTTTTTTTTTTTTTTTATCATTAGAGATAACAATATATTTTTCTTTGGGTTAACACAAATTAGAGTTAATCATGGAAAACCCCACATTGTACATTTATATACGTATTTATATATCTGGCCAGAGCATTGTTTATAAGAAGTCACCTATAATTTCTCTTAGAAAATAACCAGACTTATCGGGACAGAATCGAAAGCGGAATCCATACGCATTATCAACGAGACAGATATTTAAAGTTGAACTCCGGGGAAGTTAATGTTGAGTGGATTTCTGACACCACAAGTTGCGATTTGGACTAAAAATGAAAAAGAAAAGCAAAGTCATTGAAAATGAAGACCATGGGGATACATGTTTGCATGGATGGTAGGGGTGATCGGGTCCAGGGTGGGTAGAGTTTAGACCTACATCCTATACCCAATCCTATCATAACCGATTTTCATTTTTTGGACCATGTACCCGACCTTATTTGTATTGGATCCTGTATTCGACTCGCCTTGTTTTTCTGGTCCGGTTCTAGGGTCAACCTTGTTTTCATTAGATACTGTTTTTCAATCTCCCGATATCCTAAACGACTTTGAATTTTATATTAATACGTGAAAAATAAAGTAATCCTCATAATTTGTATCGAAATATTAATTATTTGTAATAAATAAATACATGAACTTTTTGACTAAATAAAAAAATAAATGATCTACAAGGCCAATTATAATTAATAAAATCATAAGACAAAGAATTAGCAACAAACATGGTTCTAATTTTAGTCTTTTTCCCACAACTATTACATAAAGCTACTCATTTATGTAAGCATAACTTCTTCTACAAAAAAGAGATTAGGCAAGCTAATCCACGTAGTACGCAAGAATTTGGCGGCAACGAACATCGCCTATCCATCAGATAGTGCGAGAGCGAGCCGATGAGGGAGGGAAACAAGTGAGGAAGAGGAACGATAAAGGAGGAGTGTTGTGCATGTTTGAGAGAGCTAAGAGAAAAAAAAAAAAAAAAAAAACGCCGTATGACTGCGGGAGTAATAATAGAAATAAGAGGAAAATATAGGGTTTTGAACCTATACTTAGAAAACCGGTTCCAAAACCGGTCTGGGAACCGGTTCCTGAGTGGGTAATCAATCAGACTCTGTTCCCAGACTGGTTTAAACTGGTTCCAAATTTTGGGAACCGGTTCCCAAACCGGTTTCAACGGGAACTGGTTCCCGACCCTATTTTTCGGGTGGGCCAGTCCGGTTCCCGAGTATACCCGGTCTGGTTGCACACTCCTAATGGATGGTTAATTTGTATAGATTTTGGTTTAGAAAATCCTTTTTCTTGAGCATTCTATGTACTTCTGTGTCCTTGAATCATTGAAGAGATAATTGACATATTCATTCGACCGAAAATCTTAATTGAAAGATAATACTATATGAGTCCTTAGAAACATATGATTTGTGATGTTGCCCGAAAATCTTAATTGAAAGATAATACTATATGAGTCCTTAGAAACTATGATATGCGATGTTGCGAATTCTCATTACTAATGAAATCTGAATGATCTATACTTTAATTACTCTCATCTTTTCTGGACAATGAATCCTGTGCTCCTTTTATTAATAAAAAGTATACAATTAATAAAAAGACTATACTATGTATATTGGGATAATTTTAGATGAAGAAATTGAAATTAAAAAGTGATCATGAGGAGCAAGAACAAAAGAAAGAGGAGGATGTATTGATAATGTTAGAGAGAAATGACTACAAAGAATATGATGATTGTTGATACTTAAATTTTGATGACATGCTTAGTCATTTACTGCATTAAAATTAAAGGTCAACCCCAACTCTTAAATAAAAACATTAATCAAATTGCATATAGATATTAGCATTATTTTCATAAGCATTTTACTTGGGCGAATGCTAAACAAATTCAATCAAGGAGCACGCGAGCATGATTGAAATAGCAAGAAATCATGATTGGCCAAAAGGAGTCATCGGATATTAGAATATGTGTGGAGTAAGGAAAAAATAAAAGGAATATACTCCGGGGATGTGCTTGCTAAGGCATGTAGATCAACTATCTACGGTTGATTACATAGTATATTTGGTCAAACATTTACTTGACTCTGGACAAAAGCTGAACCCATCAACCTACCATATTTCAGCTATAGTCTAAAGGAGGAAATCATGGGAGTATTTTCTCATTTGAAGGGACAAAAGCTGAACCCATCAACCTAGCATATTTCAGCTAGTCTAGAGGAAGAAAGCATGGGAGTATTTTCTCATTTGAAGGCGCAGCAATTGAGGAGGGTAAAATAAAGGAAAAAAGCAAAATTAAAAGGAAGACAAGAGACAAATGGGCAATGCTTTGCCGAGAATCATTCAGCTGAATGAAATAGGAAAGGAAAACAAGGGGGGATCGATTTGATTGATTATGCGTGAAAAGTGGGTTATAACTAGCCATTCTTGCTTTGATAGATATTCAAATCTTGGTAAATGTGGAGCCAAATTTCTGGTCAAGAATCAAGAGGCAAGAAATCAGGTGAATGAGAAGGTGAGAAATTTGATAAAATTGAAGGAATCAAAAGGAAAGACTAAGCCAGCCACGAAATCGCGTGTCAATTTGCAGATCATGAATTAAGGCAACGGAAAAGGAAACTCAGAAAATTGACCATGGAAAGAGGTGCTCAGAGCCATTATAAAAGGAGAGGAGAGGAACGCGGCATCATCATCAATTTTCTCACATCATTGTCTCACTATACTAAGCTTTCTAGTGATCTCATGATGCTGTTGTCCCCAGCGCATACCACAGCGCATTCCATTTCTTAATCCTCAGTCCTCAGCGCGAGTTTCCAATAGCGTTTGCAAGGCCCTGCCATTAGCAAAGACCTCCGCTGCTACTATGCCTTGCCATTACCAAAGACCTCCGGTGCTACTACTTCTGAAACGTTACGCTTGCCGCTGCCGAGCTGCCCTTTCTTGTCGCTTCTCACTGCTGCTGCGACTGCTGCTGTTTGTTACTGCATTATTGCTGTTCGTTGTCAATTTCTGCTATTCATTACTGCTTTTCGCTGTTGTTCATCGCTTTTTTTGTTGCCATTCACTGTTGCTATTACGCCATCATCTCTTCTTTTTGCTGTTGGTCATTGTTACTGCATTCTTTTTCCCGCAACGTTGAGGTTTAGGTTCGTGCCAATCTTCCTTAGTTAACACCTTCCTTAGTAAACTTTAAATAAGAAACCTTGTGGCAATGGACAAGAACATTTTTTAGCACGTCCAACTAATTGAATTCTTTTCTATTATTTATTCATGGTTGTGATCAACTGATCATTGGTTGTGTTTTTGTCATTTGTGCGTTTTCATAGTAAACTTTAAATAAGAAACCTTGTGGCAATGGGCAAGAATATTTTTTAGCACGTCCAACTTATTGAATTATTTTCTATTATTTATTCATGGTTGTGATCATTGGTTGTGTTTTTATCAACCCAAAATCGATTTGTGGCGGCTTCAATAGGTAAGATAAATTGAGAACAAGTTATGATTGGTAAGACTTGGGAGACTCTATGCTAAGCATTGTGCTTATTAATCCCTTAACCTCCTTCGCGAAGGTCGTGACGATGATGTAGATGTAGCTTGGGGGAATGCAAATTGATGACTGATTGATCCACAAGATAAGGAGTTTTCTACACATCTTTTGTTCATTTTTAATTCCTTTTGGTTGGTTAGCAGTTTTTTACTAATTTCTTCTTGTGAATGCTTACATCTTCCAACATTATACAGAGCATAACTTGTTTGATTATTTATTTTTGGCACATGTTTTAGACCCTAATTTGTCTTAAGGGGTACGATCATTCTATTAGCTCAATAATGTTATCTATATCATATTTTTAATGAGTACTTGCAACATATAGCTAAGCTTTTATATGCAATATTAAAACTTTTTTTGTAGTTATTCTGCAACTTATCTTCTACGTAGCATTTTTTTATTTGTCTTTTCTACATGGCATTTTTAATATTTTCTTCTCTAAAATTTAGTTTAATTAAATTAAAAAGCTAAAAAAGCTAATATTTTAAAAATCAAATTAGAAAAGGAAAATAATGGCAAGGCCCTTGTCGGAGGGGCGTTGCCACTGCCCATCGCCAAAGAGGGATGGCAGAGGGCTTTGGCCTTCGGCAAGGGTGGCTAACCCTTCCAACCTCAGGTGAGGGTGAGGCCTCGCTAACCCCAAGCGTGGGCCTTCGAGGCTTGCCCAATTTTGGGTCGAGGCACCTAGAGCAAGGTGACATTAGCCATTGCATGGGGGCAGCGACCTCTAATGGCCCTGTCCGGCTATGGGTGACGGCAGTGGCTCTCCACCGACGAGAGCCTAGTTGTTCTTTTTTTTTTTTTTTTTTTTTTTTTCCAATTATTTTCTTTTTAAATTTTACCCTTTCTTTTTAAATTTAATTTAAGTAATATATTAAAAATAAAATGATAAAAAAGCCACGCGAGAGGGAAAAGAAAATGTCACAATCGGCATTTTCCATTAGCCAAACTAATGGTCTTATCAATAGATTTAATTATACAATTTTGTCAAGTTTTAGAACTCAATTATATCTTTTCAAATTTTTTGACTCAACCGCATTCTTGCTACAAATTTTAAGATTTATAGTGTATTTATCCCTAAATTCAACGGATCATATGCACATGCAATGCGGCCATCAGATTTTGCAAAATCATACTACAATTCTGAAGAATTGAGACTCCTCCACATAAAGCTGGAGTATCCGCACCAGTTGATGATCTTATTGCGCTTCACACCATTACCCGTAAGTTAACGACCAAATACACTCCTTCATCTCACACCATGCTTGCAATTCTTTCTTGAAAATGTTGGTGTTCTCTCGGTCTTCGACACATACCCGGCCACTCTATTTCTTTCTTTTGTTTCTTCTCTGTCAACTTCAACACACGAGTGCACACACTTTTTACTGAAACTTGCACGTCCATTATCGTTACACGCATGCACGGGTCGGGCTTGGGTCAAGCCCATTATGGGTTGCTCCAGTCCAAAACCCAACATGGTGCGATGGACCGGGCACATGTAATAGTTGCTCTTAAAATATAGACAAAATCAGCTCACAATCTGACTTTTATGACACAGAGCGAGCTTGCTGGCTAGTCAAGCTCCAAAATGAAATAGACAACCTTGTATCATTGCAATATTCTCATTGTTTTTATACATGAGGGTCTATCTACTTGCAGTAACATGGATTTTGTTTCCTCCTAGCTATTGCAAATATCAAACCAGATAGAAATACAAAAGCAAAGGAATAACAGGTGAAGTACTAATACTTTATTAACGATTGGCTTCCATTTGAATTTCCTCCAAGAATGCATTGAGATTCTTGTCCGATGGCCCACCTTCTTTGGCAGCTTCTCTTGCCAAACCCTTCCACTTCTTGGAATTCCTTCTAATTTCCTCTCCCTCCTCTCCATCTCCCACCACTAATTCCAAGCACCTCTTGATCTCATCTCCTTCCACTATGCCTCTCTCATTCGTGTTCACCCTCACCCCAACCTTCCATTCATTCTCAACGAGCATGGCATTGGTTTGTTGGGCACCCCATTGTGGGAATGCCACCATTGGGACCCCACAAGTCAAGCTCTCAAAGGTTGAGTTCCAACCACTATGAGTCACGAAACACCCTATCGAAGCATGGGACAGCACCTCGACTTGAGAGCACCATGGCACTATCATTCCCTTTTGCTCCAATTCCTCCATACAGCTCAACTGATCTTCCTCTCCCCCTACTTCCTCTTCTTTGTCCTTCCTAATCACCCACAAGAACAGACGGCTAGTGCTTAGCAACCCGCGTGCCATCTCCTCCTTTTGTGCATTAGATAGCACAGAGATGCTCCCGAATGATACATAGATCACCGAACCTTCAGGCTTGGTGTCTAGCCACCGGATGTAGTCTTTTGAACCTCGGAAGAGATCGGCCCCAAAGGATTTGTCCAACGGATCTTGTCCATCCAAGAATGCCGAAGGAATTAGTGGGCCAATCCCAAACATGGTGACGTTGCCAATGACTTTCAGTGGCCTTGGCTCTAGTGCATCGAAAGTGTTCACAAGTACCCTTGGATTCTTCTCTTTCTTGAATACTTCAAACTGCATTCGCATAAGCAGCACATTAAAAGCATATTGGTTTTCGGGTGTGAAAAACGAGGGGACGTCTCGGGAAGTTAGCGGTGGCAATCCCGGTAGGTGGAGTGATGCCGAAGGATCATCCTTGCCTAGGTTTCTGATAATATCACCATAACCATTGAAATAATAGTAATATATATCAAGAAGGGTGGCAGGTTGAACCCAAACGAGCGTAGAGGGGATTTGAAGAGAATGAGCCACCTGAGCAACCCAAGGAATGATTGTGGTATAAAATACACATGTGAATTTGCAGCCTTCATTAAGGCTAGTAACGACAAGGTCTCTCAAAGTTTCCGAACCCAGTTGCACAATGTCAGCCATGTACTGCTCGAGGTCAATCCCGGGCCTAATCCCCTCCTCAGACCCATCAGAGAAGGAGGCGAAGGACAAACCTTCAGGTGGGTCAGACTTGGCCATGCGGCGGTAAGCCGACCCTGCAGTAGCGAAGGTGACGTGCGCACCAGTGTGTAGAAGACGCTTGGCGAATTGGAGGGCTGGGTTGATGAGGCCTTGGGCTGGGAATGCTACTACAAGATAATTGAGAGGAGCCATGATTTAGGGTTGATGCTGTTATTTTTTTCTCTCTTTCTTTTTGTGTTTTTGGTGCAAGAATAGAGCGTTCATTGTTCCTTTCATATACTTTACTAGGATTTGAAGGCTTGCATAGGGCTTACGTAGATGATGACGAAAAAGAGAATGCAGCTGTTGAATTTTAATACGAATATGCATTTTTTAAGGGATGAAGTATCATTTGATTTACATCGCCGGCTGCCGGTTGTACGGTGATTCCCAGATTGCCAAAAAAAAAAAAAAAAAAAAGAAGGTATCATTTGATTTACCTATTAAAAAATATTGGTTGTCTAAAGTCGTATCCTCTGCAGTTCCTATAAAATGTTTAGGTCAAATTTCATTATTCTCAGGGCAAGAAGAAGAAGAAGCGAAAACAATCACAACCACATATGCTTCCGATACTTTATTGGGATTTGAAGGCTTGCATAGATTATGACGAAAAAGAGAATGACAGCTGTTGAATTTAAATATGAATATGCATTTTTTAAGCGATGAAGTATCATTTGATTTACCCAATAAAAAACATGGGTTTTCTGAATTCGTATTCTCTGCGGTTTCTATAAAATGTTGAGGTCAAGTGTCATTATTCTCAGGGCAAGAAGAAGAAGAAGCGAAAACAATGACAATCATATATGCTTCTGCATATGATAAATGATACATTTGGCTCTCTTTCCCGAATGAAGTGTTCTCTCTCCCTCTCTCCCTCCGATGTTTCCTTGTTTAGTCAGACTGAAGTGTTTTCATCGCATTTTGGCTCTCTTTGTCCTTGCTCAGTCGTGTAGTGGACACAACCATGGGGGCCTTCAAAAACCTACCAGTCCACTGCATATATTCGGTTTTTCAATTAACTAATCAAACACCCCTTACGTATATACATAAATATAATTTTATATATGACAAGAACATTACTTGTAAGAAGTCACCAATAATTGCTCTTAAAAAAATTACAAGACGTATCGGGACAGAATTGAAATCCGAATCCGTTTGCATTATTATCAAGCATGTGGCCGAGACAGAAACTCAAAGTTGAACTCCGGTGGAGAAGTTGATTTCAAGTGGGTTTCCGACACTGCGAGTTGTGATTTGGACTAAAAATGAAATTCAAGTGACGCAAGAGCAAAGCAAAGCAGTTGAAAATGAAGAGAATGAAGATATGTGTTTGAATGGATGGTAAATATGATAAGTTGTGCAGAATTTGAACAGAGACACTTTTGTTAGATCATTCTATCGATAATTATAGGTCCTTGGATCATTGAAGGGATGATTGACATTTATCGACTGCAAATCTTAATAATACCATGTGAATTGCTAGAAAAATGTGATGTATAATGGAGCGAATCCTCATTAGTCACTGAAATGTCAATGATTTAGGCTCTCCTATATTCCTTTTATTATAGTACTTTTAAAACCCAATAGCCTTATGTTAGATTGTAGCAAAATACCTTCGTTATCTTTTATCTCTTCAACAAAGTTAAGCGATTGACTTGAGATGAAAACTATGGGGAAATTACCTAATCGATTTAAAATTTATTATGTGGATACCAATTCAGTTATAAACTTTTCAATTTTGTCAATTTAACCATAAAACTTTATGAAAAATTCTAACATAGTTTCTCCAGCCAATTTTCTCCAAAAATCGCTAACGTGATGATATGTCACATAAAATGATTAGCGATAACTGGACCACCATGTCTATGATTTCTGTATAAAATACACTGGAAATACTATATTGGAGTTTTATGCAAATGTTTAAAACTAAATTGGTAAAATTGATATTTTAATACTGAATTGACATCCGAACAATAGGTTTAAAACTAGTTGGGTAATTTTTCCATGAAAAATAGCTTGTTGCAAATAGTTTCTAATAGGATTGAAAGATAGTAATTTTTGTCCTCACGAGAATTCATTATCGATTGGACATTTATCAGGATCTACTTATATAGTTTGAAAGCATAATTTACTGCAAGTATTCTTAGACTTATTAATTCTTAGAACTAACAGACTATAGAACAATAGGTACATCATGAAATTTACTAGGATCATTGATTAGTCACCCTATCTATAATTGTATAGAATAACAGTATTGCTTGCCACAAGAATTGAAAATTTTCTAATCTATATTCCTTCATGAAGAAAAACAAGAACACTAACGGATGGTCAGATAATAGTACCATAGTCACAAATACATCTCAGAATTTCTAACATTAGTATATTGACTATGTTATGTATATTGGGATAATTGGGGATGAAGCAACTGAAATTAGAAGATGATCATGAGGATGAGGAGAAAGAGAAAAGAAAGAGGATAAAATATCGTTGATGTTAGAGGGAGATGACTACAAAGAAGGTGATGATGTAGATGTATATGTAGATATCAATTAAGAAATGCAAATTGATGATTCATCGATCCATAAGATTAAGAGCTTTCTACACATATTTTGTTCACTTCTAATTCTTTTCTGTTCGCTTGTAGCTTTTTCTCCTCAGGAATGCTTACATCTTCCAAAATTATATAGAGCATCACTTGTTTGATCTTGTTTATTTTTCGACAATCACACTATTAGCTCAACAATATTTTCTTTATCATATTTTTAAGAGTTGACACCACGAAAAATATCAAACTAGTATAGTTATGACAAACTTACCATAAATTAATTTTTTGACAATCAAAAATCTCATATTGGTACATTTTTGACAAATATACCATATTTCAATTTATGTGAAATTGGATTAATATCATGAAAATCACAAATTGTAATAGATGGTAAAACCTCAAATTGATATACCCGTCAACATGTAACTGAAATTTAATGAAAATTAATAGAGGATAAATTTGTCGCAAATGTACTAATTTAAGTTTTTGGTTGTCAAAAGATTAGTTTAAAGTAAATTTGTCGCACATGTATTAATTTGGAGTTTTTCATAATATTAACCCTATTTTTTATCAGTATCTACAACGTGTAGCAAAGGTTTTATATGGAATATTGTCTTTTTGTAGTTAATTCTACGACCAAATATTTTCTATCTATCTATCTATTGACCTAACTATCTATTTAGGGGAAAATTACCCAAAAAAGTTTAAACCTATTACACTCGTACTAGTTCAGTCATAAATATTTTAATTTAACCAATTTACTCCTAGATCTTTTGATAATTTGCTAATATAGTCCATTAAAGCAATTTTAACGAAAATCGTTAATTTTATTACCAACCATCTAATGTGGCACTGTTGACTTTTTTTTTTTTATCGAATTTTAAATTATTTTCTTTTTTCCCTTTTATTGTGGTCAACGAGACGAACTCTCACTTAGATCCAACGAGGGCCAAGCACACTTATGGCTAGCCAGGGCAGCCCTTGCTTGTGTCGGAAAAGTTGCCTACCCCTCTCTAGCTATCTCCTAAGATCGACCATTAGCGAAAAGGAAGGAAAAAAACTAAAAAAAAAAAAGGGAGAAAATAAGTGTGACATCCCGATTTTTGGGCCCTAATTTCGATTGGATAAATGGAGCCGTCTTTGTTCAGTGGAAGTCGGGGATTGTGAAATTGAGGAATATGAGGGATTTTTTTTTTTTTGATAAAGAAAGCAATCAATTTGATAAGTGGAGCATCAATTGATTTTTTATGAGAGTCAATTTGAATTGAATTAAGAGAAATTATAAGGTTCGCCTATGGTCGTACTTTTAGGATTTAAATTGGTTCTATGGACGAGCCAAGGTGTGAATTAAAATATGGGGACATTGGATTAATTTTATGGACTTCAATTGGATTCAATTGAAAGGAAAATTGAAGAAATTTGGAATGTGCAAGAATTGGACCCCGGAAAACCAATTGCACCCATTGGAGGAGTTGTAGGAGGTAGTGGGGTGTGACATCACCCATGATGTCATGTGGTGGGGCCACATTGGAAGATTAAAAGATTAGAAAGAAAAAGGAAAAGAAAAAGAAAAGGGGGAGAGAGAGAGGAGGTGGGCCCCATTGTGTCATCCCCTACCTCAAGCAAGAGAGAGGAAAGGGAAAAAGAGGAGAAGAGGGGGAGGGAGACCCGCGTCGTCCGCCCGCGCGCCACCGCGCCGCTGTCGCGCCTACCGTCACCAGCCCGCCGCACCCAGCCGCCCGCCACCGCCGCCTCACGCCCGTACCCCCACCTCCGTCCAACCCGCGGCCCGCAGCCCCCTTTGCGCCTCCAGCCAAGCCTCCCGCTGTCCCCGTTCGCCGCCGTCCACGTCGCCGCCAGCCCGAACCGCTCCCTCCGCCGTCCCTCCGCCCGAGCCGCCGTCGACCAAGCCCCGCCGGCCTCCGTCGCGCCCCCGCACAAAGAGCAAACCGAGGAGACCAAAAATGGGTATGGCAGCCCCTTTCAGCCCGTTTTGGCCGGCTTCCCGGCCCCGGATGCTAGGCCCGCTTTGGAGTTTATCGTTCCGTCGCGCTCGTCGTTTTGGTCCGTCCGGTGTGTTAATCGGGTGAGTTATCTCGCTAATCCTTGATTAGACGGTTAATTATGCCCTAAGTATGTTTAGTTTAAATTAAGTGGGTTTAGGTGGTTAGATTAGATTATTTTATTATAAGTTGGATTAAGGAAATTGGATTATGCTTAATTGAGTTTAATTAAGTTTAAAAGAGGTTAATTAAAGTTAATTGGTGATGTGACATAATTGAATTTTAAATTAGATTTATTTAAATGTTTCGAAATTCGGATTATTAAAATAATATTAAAATATTCCGAAATTAATTAAATATTATTTAAAAAAAAAAGGAAAATTTTATTTTTAAATTCCGTTGCTCGGAATTTCGTGCTGATCGCTATTTGATGTTAGAATTTAAATTTGACGCATGATTGGTGGCAAATTGAGTGTGATTGCGTAAATTAGGGTTATGTGTAGAAATTCCAATTGTAGAAATTGATGGGGATTTGGCCGTGATTGACCGCCTATTAGAGGCCGTGCCTATTGAGGCCGTGATGAACCGCCTAGGAGAGGCCGTGCCGAGTGGGGCCGTGATGCCACTAGTTGTTGAACCGCCTATTAGAGGCCGTGCCGAGTGGGGTCGTGATGCCACTAGTTGTTAACCGCATATGAGAGGCCGTGCTTAGTGAGGCCGTACCACCTATTAGAGGTCGTGCCTTTGGGGCCGTGATAACCACTTATTAGAGGTCGTGCCTATCGAGGCGGCGTTACCACCTTTTTGAAGGTCGTGCCGAGTGGTGCCGGGATGCCACTAGTTGTTGAACCACCTTTTCGAAGGTCGTGCCACGTGGGGCTGCGATACCACCGATGGTTGAGTCTACCCTTAGGGTCGTGGTGGGGAGCATTGATTGAATTGATAGAATGACATGTAATCGGCTGAGCCGATTGATCGCTGAGACGATCCAAGTGGTTGATTGATTGATGATGTGATTGTGCCTTGGTTTATTTAATTGTCACATTGTCACGTGATTGAATGATATGAACTGTACTAACCTGCAGGCGTGGACTGTTGCGAGGTAAGTCTTCTTGACGTGTGGTTAGGTCATGCTGGGGTGTATTTTCTTTCTAATAGGGGCTTAGGAGGGGTGAACTTGCTGAGACAATGTTTCACCTCGTTGTGGGAAACACATTTCAGGGTCGTAGATGATGATTCCAGCGGAGTCAGGTGGATTGCCGATGCAGTTGGGCAAGGAGTCGCAGAGCCAAGAAGATGGAGGATCGGCGATCGAATCTTTTTAGTGGCCTTAGGACTGTTCCTTCTTTTTAGTGGTCCGATCCTTAGTGTGTAAACTCCAACCTGTTTTGACTGCATGTAGATCTTGTTTGATTTTGCGACAGCATGTTGGTTTGTATTAAATTGATTTTTGTTCCTGCTGTTCTATCCCGCTTTTAGATTGACAGGGGATTCTTAATACGTTCCGCATGCGCTTAATAAAATTAAATCGGGTCGGCGACACTACCTGGGAATGTCGCGATTCTACGACCATGGCGGGTTGTTCACGTGTCTCGGGGTTCGGGGCGTGACAATAAGATAAAAAGAGAGAACTTAGAATTTTATCCATATGCCAGTTGGAGTACATAAGATAGCTACTACTAGCTGAACCAACTCCATAACGTTAGTATTTTCTGATCAAAATTGAGTGGAATGACTACATTGTAAAATTATCAAGAAGTTTAAGATTGAATTGACACAATTGAAAAGTTTGAAACTAATTAATATAATGTAATATATTTAAGATTTTTTTTGGTAATTTTCGTAATATACATGAGAGGTGTTGATAAGAGAGAGAACTAGGTACTGGCTCAAGAGTAATGCCATAATTGAAATGTCCAAAATGACTTGCACATTCTGAACATACCTTAATCAAATCATTTATAGCAGTAAGCATCAGCGTTTCGCCGGTTTTGGATCGTGCAACAAAATATCTTTCACCAAGTGTTATGTTTTGGTTTTTATTAGAAAGGACTTAGGTTATGTGCTAATTTTGGTGATATATATATATATGCTCTCGAATCTAATGTTGTTTAGTACAAGCTTAGAATCAATGATAATCAATGTCGAGATCTAATCAACAGTTTGATCCAAACACACTTTAACACACTAATGAAAGTCCATGAAGATCAAAGTGGTTTGTATCAAATGATTTTCACACTTTCTTTTTTTGCTTAACTAATTTTAAACCAAAATTAACATGAAAAATCTAATGAAACTAGTCAAAGTCTAATTTCTAAAGTTTTTCTAATTTTTTTTAGCTTTTTCCTAAGAATTCGACATTTTGAAACTTTTTTAATTCTAGGAAAAAAAAAAAAAAACCCTCCGGTCGGGTCAAAGGATTCTGCCCGAATATGGGTTTAACCCGGACCGTAGGGGTCCGGGTTGGGTAGGGCCTAGTCCCAGTGTGGCCCTAACCTGATGGGTTCGGGCTGTTTCATTAAAGAAAGCCCGAATTCCTGATTTCTGTTTAAGTGACCGAAGCCCAAAACGAAAGTCAGCCCACATTCTTAGTCCAGATTCACAAAAACCGCTAACCCATGTTTCCATTCTTCCATTATTCAATTTTTCTTGTTCGTCCCCTTCTTCTCCACGCCTCCACCTAGCTACGCAGGTCTTCTCCCAAAGCCTTCCTCCCCAAAGCAATACCATCCGAAGCGTCCCCACCTTCCGAATATGTTGTCGCCGGCACTCTCACCACCGAGCAACCAACCTGTTAGAAGGCACGGACGAGAGTAAAGGAAGAAGAGAGAATAGGCCAAGCTGAGGGAATTTTCTGTATATTTCTCTTGTGTAATCAGAAGTGTACAATGTAATACAGATATAATACAATTTTCCTATAAATAAAGAATTAATTGATTTGTTCTATCAATCTAGATCTAGATGCAATAATTAATTTACAAATAAGAGTAAATCATGATCAATTATGATTAATCATGATCAATCAAGATCAAGATTGATTTGGCAAGATCCGATCTGCATATCTTCCAACACTCCCCCTCAAGCTGATGGCTTATAGATATCTAAGACGCCTAGCTTGTTTAATAGATATGCATGTTGCCTTTGACACAAGGGCTTAGTGAATAAATCTGCTGGTCGCTCCGCCGTTCCGATGCCTCTTGTTTCAATTATTCCTTCCTGAATCTTTTCTCGTGTGAAGTGACAATCCACCTCTATATGCTTGGTCCTTTCATGTAATATAGGATTTGATGCGAGTTTGAGAGCTGCATCATTATCACAATATAGTCTTGTGGGTCCTTGCACTTCAACTCCGAGATCCTTGAGCAATCCTCGGATCCAAACTATCTGACAAGTGGTCTTGGCCATAGCTCGATACTCGCCCGGCCGAGGATAAAGACACGGTTGCTTGTTTCTTGGTCTTCCAAGATAGTAGGGACTCCCCCAGTTTTATGCAATATCCAGTGACAGATCTTCGAGTAATTGGACATGTTGCATAATCTGCATCACAATAAGCCATCATCTTCATATCGCACCTTTTAGAGAGGAGTATCTCGAGCCCTGGACATCTCTTTAGGTATTTGACAACCTTTAAGGCTGCATCCAAATGCGAACGCTTCAGTTGATGCATAAACTGGCTAAGTGTCTGAACCGCATAAGATATATCAGGTCTAGTCATTATCAGGTATATAAGTTTCCCAACAAGTCTCGGTAGCCCGATGGATCACCGAGAAGAGGATCATCATTTCGAGATATTCCTTTGTCATATTCTCGGTGGTTAATCGGCATTCTGCTCTATAGGAATCACAAACTGGCTTGCATCCCGATAGACCTGCTTCGATATAATCTCTAGGACAAATTTCCGTTGACTAAGGGAAATTCCCTTGTCGAATCGGGCAATTTCAATTCCAAGGAAATATTTGGGTGCTCCTAAGTCTTTGATGTGAAAGGTAGCATGCAAATATTCCTTGAAAGTTTCTATAGAGGTTCTATCATTACCCATGACTAGTATGTCATCAACATAAATCATCAGATAGATAGATGACATACCTTTAGTTCTGGTGAATAAAGCATAGTCATGTTTGGATTGCTTGAATCCTGCTGTTGTAAGAGCATTGGTGAATTTTGCGTACCATTGTCTTGATGCCTGCTTTAATCCATAGAGGGATTTACGGAGACGACACACCTTATTCTCCCCCTGTCTCCGTATCCCGGGAGGAACATCCATATAGATTTCTTCATCAAGATCTCCGTGAAAGAAGGCATTGTGAACGTCCATTTGATGTAGATGCCATTCATTAATTGCAGCAACGGCTAAGAAGGAACGTACGGTGACGTCTTTTGCAACTGGGGAGAATGTTTCGTGATAGTCGAAACCTTCTCTTTGTGTGAACCCATTGGCCACTAATCTTGCCTTGTAACGCTCGACTGAGCCATCAGCACGATATTTGATCTTGTAAACCCATTTACAGCCAATAGGTTTGCGCTGAGCTGGTAATGGAACAAGGTCCCATGTGTGGTTTTCAGCCAATGCCGTCAATTCTGCCTTCATAGCCTCCTGCCATTTTGGATTTTTGGAGGCTTCTTCATAATTGCCCGGTTTAGATTCTTCAGACAAACGAATAATGCAACATCTGTGTTCCTTAGATAGTCTATCAAAGGAAAGATATGAAGATATTGGATATTGAATACCTGGTGAGTTATGAGCAGCACATATATAGTCCTTTGTCCAGGTTGGTGGTCGTGTGGATTGACCAGATCTCCTAGGAGGATCAACTTCAATGATGGGCTGTGCTGTTGGGGCATCAATGGTCTCTTCATGTGCAAGAGTGGCCTCCGGGTGATTCACTTCAGCAAGATTTGTTTCCGGAGAATCTTCATGAGTATGTCTTGAAGAGTCCGAATTGTCTTCAAATAAATCTTCAGTAGCTGGGGCTACATAATGAGTGGGAATTGTTGGCTGTACCACTGGAATATAAGAGGGATCCTGAGGTGATGCTTCATCATGAAGAGGAATGTGGTGCCTGGAAACTGCCTCGCTGTCCTCATGTGAGAATCTATTGTCAGAAAAAGGGTATATATGCTCATGAAAAATGACATCACAACTTACAAAAAAATCTCCCCGTGGCCATATCCGCAGCTCGTAGCCCTTTTGGAGATTAGAATATCCCATGAAGACACACTGTCTTACATGTGGACTCATCTTGTCACGAGGCCCTACGGTTGCAGCATAGCATAGACAGCCGAATATCCTCAGATGATCTAATTTGGGTTTCTTCCCAAATAGCAGCTCAAATGGAGTTCGTCCCTTAAGGATTCTGTAGGCATTCTATTAATGAGATAAGTTCTTTGTGGTGATGCATTCACCCCAAAATTTGTCAGTATTGATGCCTGAAATTTGATGGCACGAGTGACTTCCGGCAAGTGACGATGTTTCCTTTCAACTACTCCATTTTGTTGTGGAGAGTAGACACATGAGCTCTCATGCTGAATTCCATGGGAGTTGAACAACAGGGAGCATTCATGACTAAAAAATTCCTTCCCGTTGTCAGTGCGAATCCGCTGGATGGACTTCTTGAACTAAGTCTTAGACAGAGAATGAAATTTTGCAGGTGAGAATAAACTGTTGTTTAGATTGCATGAGAAAAACCCATGTCGCCCGAGAATGATCATCTACTATCGTAAGAAAATAACGGGAGCCGTCATGATTAGCTGTATGATAAGGTCCCCGATATCCACATGAATCAATGCAAATAACCGACTAGCCTTTGAAGTGCTAGAAGGAAAAGGGTTGCGTGATTGCTTGGCAAGAGGGCAAATAGAACATTCGAGTATGGAAAAACAGACCGTGGCCTAATCTCATATGCATTGTAGTATTGCTATCATTGGCAAGTGAATTACATAATGAGCTTTTATTTAAAGAATTCAAATCACTCTTCCAAAGAATAGAGTCCTTCAAAGAGATTACCCGAGCCCATCGTTCTCCCAGTCGAAAGGGCCTGAAAGAGACATCTGTCAGAGTTGAATATCACTTGGCATGAGTTGTCTTTGCAGACTTTAGATACAGATATAAGGTTGAACTGGAATTCCGGGACATATAGCACATTCTGCAGGACAATCTGATGATTGAGATTCACTGTTCCTGACACTCTGACATAAGTCACATGTCTATTGGGCAATTGTACAGTGACAGGAAAATCCAAATGTTTATTTAAATTTGTAAATAATCCTTTGTCACAGATAATATGATCAGATGCCCCAGAGTCTATAATCCATTCTTTTCTGGAAATAGAATTAATAAGACAATGGGAGATACCGAGAAACTGCCCCCTTTATTTGAGATATCCATTTTTTGCATAATTTGCTGAAGTTGGCCGTATGTGACTAGTTGATCAATTCCGGGGCTCGGCCGGTCCACCGACTTGATATCTGTGGAAATTTTTTTCTCCTTTTCTCCAAGCTTTCCATGCAATTTCCAACAGCTGTCAATGGTGTGATTAGAACGTTTGCAATAATCACAAAAAAATTTACCCTTTCCTTTAAAATTTTTTGCAAAATTTTTGGATGACAGTGGCAAAAATCTGGCTGTCCATCCCTTTCATGGAGATTTGATCTCCACCGTCCGATCCAGCGCCGCCCGATGCCATGATAGCCGTCCGATCTTCGCGCGTGTTCTGGACCGTCGATCTGCGCGAGTAATCCGAGCCGCTCGATCCTCGGATGTAATCCCGAGCTGCTCGATTCACGCAGATAATCCAAGCCGTTGGATCCCGCATGAAATCTGACCATTCATTGGGTCCTTTTTAAACCTGGTGCCCTCGACGCCGGCAAACCTTAGTGGGTTTCATTTTTCTCCTCTCTCCCGAGCTAGGGTTAGGGTTTTCCCTTCCCTTCGAGCGGCGAGGGCGATGCTGTCACTGTTCTTCATGGTTGTGGCTCTCTGGGCTTCCTCCTGCATCGCCAGTTGGAAGATACGCCCAATCGATGGCATCGGATCCATCGCAAGGATCTGTGATCGAAAGGTAACGTATGATTCATTGAGAATCAATAGGAATCTCGTCGCCTTTTCTCTCTCTTTGATCTTCTTGTACTTGTTTGAGGGTCGATTCTGGCCCTTCGAGCCTGTTCTTCTACGGCCTCGAGTTGATTCCAGAGAGACGATAGCCTGTTGAAGCAGGCCGTGACCGTCGAGTTTCCCTGTTTCAAATCACTAATTTCCTGCATGAGGTTAAAGATTTTCGCCTGATCCATTTTTCCGTACATTTCACGGACGTTTTCCCACATGGTTTTCGCATCCTCTGTGGGTGGAAGCCCAGCCGCGACCTCTAGCGATATGCTATTTCCGATCCATGTACGGACAAGTTGATTGCATTTTCGCCAGTGTCGGGCTAGGCGTTCATCCGAGGGAATCGGGATCGTCCCGTCGAGAAATCCGTCTTTATCCTTGGTCACTAATGCCCGCCGAGCTCCTGGGACCATTTCGAGTATGTTTGAGTCCGGTCAATTGTTGGTGTATCGTCGAAGCTCCGGTCCGTCGGCGTTGGAGACGCACGGGGATCCCCGATTTCGGTCGCCCGGTGAACGCCGCCGCTGAAACGGGTAAGAAACCGGGTCCGAAATTCGGGTAGGGATTCGTCCCTTGACCCGATCGCCCGACCCGACGGGTAAGTATCCGGGTACGAAATTCGGGTAGGGATTCGTCCCTTGACCCGATCGCCCACCCGATTGGAAACCCCGCATTTTCAAATCTCGGGTATGTATTTTCTCCCGTACCCGATTTTGTGCTCCGCCCGTCTGTTCCATCCCGATGGTCGGGTTTGCCCCACTCATGGCTGGTGAGCCCCCATCGTGGCTTTGGTGACCCACGAACACCAGCAATGATAGATTCGAGCTTGCCCCGAGATAAAGTGGATATGGGATCCACTGGTATAGTTGACCCATTGTGGGTTGCCCCAATTGGAACTGAGCCGGCGTGGGTCGCCATTGTTAAGGCAAAGGTAAGGTGAGTTGCGGTTGTGCTTCTGTGGTTGGTGAATTTGCAGGAAGATTCCTGACCTGCGAAGACGGAGGACTTCTTCCTTCATTGGCTCTGTCTTCGGCGGTTGGGTTGGAATTCGAGGAGAGGCCATGGTGAGTTGGAATGATCTTCTTTCCTTCGAGAGTATGCCTGATGCAGAGAAAATGTTGTATTGTAGGTGTCGAAGAATTTTCTTCGATGAAGATTTGATGCGGAAGCAAAACAGAGATCAACACCGCTCTGATACCATGTTAGAAGGCACGGGCGAGAGTAAATGAAGAAGAGAGAATAGGCCAAGCTGAGGGAATTTTCTGTATATTTCTCTTGTGTAATCAGAAGTGTACAATGTAATACAGATATAATACAATTTTCCTATGAATAAAGAATTAATTGATTTGTTCTATCAATCTAGATCTAGATGCAATAATTAATTTACAAATAAGAGTAAATCATGATCAATTATGATTAATCATGATCAATCAAGATCAAGATTGATTTGGCCAGATCCGATCTGCATATCTTCCAACACAACCATCGTCCACTCCGAACGCCACTCGTCATCGACCTCTAGATTCGTCGGCGGCTATCATCATCTACCTTTTCGGCCAATCCACGAAAACGGTGGAAAGGCGGCGAAATGACTAAACGATCTACGCTCGGGAATGCTGACTACAACAAAATCGCCTCAACAGAGTGGATCTAACAGACGGACACTCGATTTTAGCGAGAACGAGGAGCGCGAAAACAGATCTAATCGAGGCATTACGTCGAGCGGGTGGCGTGCGACATCGAACGAAGGGTTTCCGGCTTTACTAGGACTCGAAACGGGCCGGGATTCTCAGCAAACATCAAACAACGCCCAGCAACCTAGCTAAAGATCTACGGGTCAAAAGGGCAGCAAACAAAGGGAAAAAAAACGGAGGCTTACCGGTTTGGGCTTGAGGGCGTCTGCGAAGAGTGGTCGTCGGATGGAGATCGCCCGTGGCCAAGTTGTCGGCAGAGGCTCCCTCCCTCTCGCTTTCCATTCAGTCTTAGCTCTCACTCTCTCACCTTTACTCTCCCGCAGCTCTCTCTTCCCCCCGAACGAACCCCGAAAGGAGTCCCCTCTTCCGCCGACTCTCCCTCTCTCGCTTTTAAGCTCGGCCAGCGGCGTGCATGGCTCTGCCACGGCCGGTTGCCTTGCTGGCGGCCCGATCTCGTTTTTTTTTTTTTTTTTTAATAAATAATAGTTCTTTTAATTAATTTTCTATTTTTCTTTTAACGAAAAGGCTCTATTACTACTATGCAAATGCTCCAAATGTTTATATGCCATACAATTTAATGAAAATTATTTTTGCTAAGGTTTATAAATTAATCCCCAATTTTATATGCAATTAATAAATAATTAAACGGGTCACTAAAATTTTGATGTCAATAGTACTTGAGAGATAAAATTAATCAATAATGATGTCTAATAATTACAAATATATATGTACATTTATATTTGTTGATAACTACAAAATGACCAAGTATTTGGGATTGTAAACGATCGGATCCATTGGATGAGTGGGTGGATCCATGCTTCGAATTGAGAATTGGACTTCGAATTGGTCCCATGATAATCGCCAGTTCTAGACACCTACTACTTATGTATGTTGGGATAATTTTGGACAAAGAAATTGAAATTAGAAGATGATCATGTGGAGGAAGAACAAAAGAAAGAGGAGGAAGTATTGTTAACGTTAGAGAGAGATGACTACCAAGAAGGTGATGATGTAGATGTAGATTAAGGAATGCAAGTTGATTTATTGATACGTAAGATCAGGTTTGTTTTTTTTTTTTTTTTTTTTTCCCTCGATAAGATCAGGAGATTTCTACTTTTTTTTTTTTTTTGGTTCTCTTCTAATACTTTTTGGTTAGCTAGTACCTATTACTAATTTCTCCTCATGAATGTTTACATCTTCCAAAATTATACGGAGCATTAATTGTTTGATCTTTTATTTTTGGCACATGTTTTGGACATTAATTTGTCTGGAGGGTTACAATCATACTATTAGCTCAATGATGCGCTCTATATTGTGTTTTTAATAAGTACTTGCAACTTATAGCTAAGCTTTTATATGCCTTAAAAAAATTTTGTGGACTTACTCTATAACCCTATTTTCTACGTTACCTTTTTTTTTAATTTGTCTTTTCAACATGGCTTTTTTTTTTTCTTATGTAATTTTTATTTAAATAAAATAAAAATATAAAAAAAAATGCTAAAATTTTACTTTAGGAAACCAAATTAGAAAAAAAGAAGAAGGGCAAGGCCCTCCTTAGAAGCGGGCCCTTGCTCATCACCCTAGCAAGATCAAGCTCCAAAATGAAATAGACAAATTTGTAGACTAAAGTATATTGCAAGTGTTAAAACTTTGCACGGGTGAACACTTAAGTGCCAAAAGTTCTAAAAGATATACTTAAGTGTTACTTTTTTTCAAAATTGAGACACTTTAGTACTAACTTCGACGATGATAGCCAAAAATCCAATGTGGTCTACACATGGTCTATGTGGTTCATCGAAATTGTCTACTCGATAACCAATGTGCAAAACGACATTGTTTTGTCCCAAAAATTAATTTTTAATATAGATATTAATTAAATTAAATTTAAAAACTATATATTTTTTTAAAAAAAAGGGAAGGCGACAAAAAGATTCGGCGAGGGCCTCAACGACCCTTGCTACTTTGTCATCGCGCCACCATCGTCGGAAAAGGCCGGTGACGGTAGGGCAAGGTCGGTGAAGGTCACCGAGCCCTGGCCAATGGCTTGCGACCCTAGTTGACCGCTGGAAACCTCCCCTTTTTCTTCTTCTTCTTCTTCAAATAAAAATTTTAATTTAATTAATATTTATATTAAAAATGAAATTTTGAGGATAAAACAACATCATTTTAGGATAAGCTTACCACATTAACACCACGCAAATAAATTTTTTTTTTTTATAAATAATTGCCACCTCAGCAAAAACAATCCCCAGAAAATGTCATGTTAGAATTTGGCTGAAATTTTTGCCGTTAGCATTTAAGTGTCAAGTTCTTCTCTAAATTTGGCACTTAAGTATACATTTCTAATGTTTTAGCACTTAAGTATTCACCTATGCCAAACTTTGGCACTTTAAGGTGTTTGGCACTCCAAGCTAGGATAATTGCATTATATCATAGTGTTGTCATACATGAAAGTCTATCTACTTCTAATGATATGAACATTATTTCCTCCCATATATTGTAAATATTAAACCAGATAGAAATACAAAAGCAAAGTAATAATAGGTGAAGTACTGGTACTCTAGTGACCATTTGCTTCCAATTGAATCTCCTCCAAGAATGCCTTAAGATTCCTATCTAATGACCCACCTTCTTTGGTAGCTTCTCTTGCCAATCCCTTCCACTTCTTGGCATTCCTCCTAATTTCCTGTCCCTCCTCTCCATCTCTCCCCAGTAATTCCAAGCATCTCCTGAACTCATCTCCTTCCACTATGCCTCTCTCATTCGTGTTCACCCTCACCCTAACCTTTCGATCATTCTCAACGAGCATGGCATTGGTTTGCTGGTCACTCCATTATGGGAATGCCACCATTGGGATACCACAAGCCAAGCTCTCGAAGGTTAAGTGCCAACCACAATAAGTCACAAAACACTCGATTGAAGCATGGGACAACCCTTTCACTTGAGAGCACCATGGCATGATTATTCCCTTTTGCTCCAATTCCTCCATACAACTAAACCGACCTTCCTCTCTCTCTCCTTCCTCTTCTTTGTCCTTATTTGAGAAAATGAGAGCACTTCGAACCCTTATTTGGAATTTTCCCCACACTTTTTACTGTAATTTGCACGTCCATTATTGTTACACACATGCATGGGTTAGGCTTGGGTCAAGCCCAATATGGGCTACTCCGTTTAAAACCCAACATGGTGCAATGCACTAGGCATATGTAATAGTTGCTCTTAAAATAGAGACAAAATTAGCTCATATTTTGACTTGTATGACGCAGAGCGAGGTTGCTAGCTAGATCAAGCTCCCAAATGAAATAGACAACCTTGTATTATTGAAACATTCTCACTGTTGTTATACATGAGAATCCATCAATGTGACATCCTGAAAATTCAATTCTGATTTCGATTGGATAAATTAAGTCTTTCATTGACGCGATTATAGTGCTTTTATCTGAGATGGCCACTCACAAGATAATTAGCCTATCATATGAAGCCGTTAAGGAATATAAACGCAATAGACTTGACAATTCGACCAGGAATCGACTGCTTGACTATGCTAGTCTGCAAGGATCATTACGGCACAGTTAAAAATCAGTCAGAGATTAGAGATAGGTCAGTTTGACTGAGATGTGTGGCTAAACGTGGGTGATTATACTAATTTGTAAAATTCTCATCGATCTGCACTAGACCGATTTTTTTGTCATTTTGGCGCCCCTTGTCTGTATTTGAAACTTTGAGATTTTTATGACAACCGAGAGTTACCAATGTGTCGAAGAGGTATGACCACGGATCAATTGCATCAAAAATTCCTAAAAGCTACCCGGTAATTTAAGTCACGCTAAAATTGCGTCCGGTTGAAATTAACCGCAAATTTGAACCCAATTTTAGAAATTGAAAATTTTGTCATGTCACGAGTCATTTTAGGAAAATCGACTCATCTTTTGAGGCATTTTCGATGAGTTCAGGATTTTTTTTTATGGAAAATCAATTCGGACGATTCAGAAAACAAACGAAAATTCGGATTGGCCAAATTGAAGGTATTTTTGGCCTCCTGTGTGAGCAACTTGGTGAAAGGAAATTATGTGGGCTTTTTCTTCAACAAAATTGGACTTCAATTGAAGAGGTTTGTTAAGAAATTAGATTCCAAGAAAAAGGAAATAGAATTCGGAATTGAGGGAAATTCGGAGGTTTGAGGGATTGAGTTATTTCGGTCCTCAATTGGACTTCAAATTGGGATAAGTTGGTGTGGAAATTGGCCCTTGCTGACCAATTGATAATGTTGTGTGAAGTCAAGCTAAAAATAGTTATGTTTTAATTATTTTTCCCTCCCTCCACCGGACCCCGACGCCCATGCCATTTCCTCCCTCCATTTCGCACGTTTCTCTCTATTCCTCTCTCTCTCTCTCTCTCTCTCTCTCTCTCACGCGTCCCCCCTAGCCGACAGTCCTCTACATCATTGGTCTTCTTTTTACTTTCTTTCTTTGACTTTTGAGTCATCCTTATCCCCTCTCTCTCTCTCTCTCTCTCTCTCTCTCTAGCCCGGCTAGCTTCGTCGATCATTTCCCTGGCTATTCCTCTTTCATCCTTATTTCCCCGGCCAGTTGCCCCGATCCCTGGAGTTCTACTTTGCTTTGATTTCTTTTCCTTCGAAGCCATTGACTTCTCTCTTTGCCGCGTGTCTTCCATTCCGCCAGCACGCCCACAAAGGGTTTCCTCACCCACCAAAGTCCCTCATGCCACATGTCCATGTATCCTCCACCTTCGGTCAACTCTAGCAGCTTCTTGGACGCGTTCTCCACTCACGGCCAGCCGAACTCCTCCGAAGACAGCCCACATCTCCATCAAGCCCACCAATAGCTTCGCTCGCCAAGTCCATCAACCACCGTTCCTCGATCCCTTGCCCGTTTCCCTCTCGGCCACTTCATTTAGCCGCGTGAAGGCCCATCTCCATTGAAGCAGCAAGGCTAGCAGCACGGGAGCCAAAAACCAGCTCAACCGTGGGCTTCGTGGGGTTGATTTCGGCCCGTTCTAGGCCCTTGTTGGGGTCGCCGCTTTGGATTTTATCACCTGCCGTCACGTCACCGTCGTCGTGGTCCAGTTGGATCGTTAATCAAGTGAGTTTAACTCACTAATCCTTATTTAGTAAGTTAATGACGCTTAAGGGTTGATTAGTTTAGGCTAAGCTAGGATTAGGTGGTTAGTTAGAATGGATTAGTGATTTAGTTAATTTTTTATGCATGTTAGGTGGTTAAATTAGTGTAATTAGCAACTAGATAAGTTGTAATATTTATCTAGTGAGGTTTAGGAATTTCCAAACCCGTCTCGGCTTTTAATTAGGCTTTACGAGCCTAAATGAGCATTTTTGACATTTATTAATTAATTTTCGTAATTATTTAATTAATTATTTACTTTTCGAAAATTAGATTGGAATAACCGGTGATCGGAATTTTGTGCTAATTGCAATTGTATGGTTGGTTTATTTAATTAAGCTGCTATTTTGTGCAAATTAAGTGTGAATTATGATTTTGAGGTATTTATCCCAAAATTTATTATTTTCAATACTTAATTAAAAAATAATCGAGCGTCGGTTTACAACACCAAAAATATTTTGGTGGAACGTATTAAATAGTGAGATTTATGGAAAGGAAAATATTATATTTTGGCTAAGGCCGACCGTGTACCCACACACGAGCATTTTTATCAGGTATGATAAAAGATAAGAAATCATCAGTTGATTAGAATGGTATACTGTATCAGTCTGTAGGCTTTATACATCAACTTAGAGTGAGCAGTATACCCTAAGTATCGCACAGCTTCGGTGAGCATTAGGTATCGCACAGTTTCGGTGAGCAATTAAGTATCGCACAACTTCGGTGAGCAATTAAGGATCGTACAACTTTGGTGAGCATTATTAGTATACTATATCAGCTCAATGGCTTGATATATCAACTTAACGAGAGTAGTATACTGTTTATTAGCCTTTAGGCAAGCTATACTATCTATCTTCAGCTTAGGATGAACAGTCCTTGATGAGATCGGACTTATAGATAGTATTGAATGGATTGACCATGTGGTGGTCTTGGTGACATGGAATCAACTAAGTCGATTGATCGATGATTCGATCCAATGTGATGATTTGATTTGTTGATGTGATTTGATAAATTGCATATTGTATTGACTTGCAGAAAGGGACTGAGGTCAAGGTAAGTCTTCTGACTTATGTTTGTGCTTAGACAACCCTTAGGGCGTATTTCTTTTTTAGTCGAGGCTTAGGAGGTGAACTTGCTGAAACATTGTCTCACTCCGTTGCGGGATAACATTTTCAGGTCCCTAGGGTGAAGAATCCCAAAACTTGAGGCGGAAGGGTCAGGAGCATGGATAGCTCAGAAGTTCTTTTTGATGATAGACTTCATATACTTAGACCCTAGAGTTGACCTTTGTTTGTAAACCAAATTGTGGTTTTTAATAATGTGTTGATTTGAAAATTGTGGCTCTACTTTTCTATCACATATTGTTGTTGTCTGGGGATTAATTATTTGCTTCCGCATACGAATTAAAAAGAATGGGTCGATAACGCGTCTTGAGATGTCGTTATTTAATCGATCACAGAGAAATGGGCACGTGCTCGAGGATCGGAATGTGACAATTGACTTGCAGTAACATGAACTTTATTTCCTCCCAGACATTGCAAATATCAAACCAAATAGAACGCAAAGGGATAACGGGTGAAGTACTAGCACTCTAGTGACCATTTGCTTCCAATTGAATCTCCTCCAAGAATGCATTGAGATTCCTGTCCGATGACCCACCTTCTTTGGCAGCTTCTCTTGCCAAACCCTTCCACTTCTTGGCATTCCTTCTAATATCCTCTCCCTCCTCTCCGTCTCCCACCACCAATTCCAAGCATCTCTGGATCTCATCTCCTTCCATTATTCCTTTCTCATTCGTGTTCACCCTCACCCCAACCTTCCATTCATTCTCAACGAGCATGGCATTGGTTTGCTGGTCACCCCATTGTGGGAATGCCACCATTGGGACCCCACAAGTCAAGCTCTCAAAGGTTGAGTTCCAACCACTATGAGTCACGAAACACCCTACCGAAGCATGGGACAACACCTCGACTTGAGAGCACCATGGTACTATCATTCCCTTTTGCTCCAATTCCTCCAAACAACTCAACCGATCTTCGTCTTCGTCTACTTCCTCTTCTTTGTCCTTCCTAATCACCCACAAGAATGGACGGCCAGTGCCTAGCAAGCCGCGTGCTATCTCCTCCTTTTGTGCATTAGACGGCACGTAGAGGCTTCCGAATGATACATAGATCACCGAACCTTCAAGCTGGGTGTCTAACCACTGGATGTAGTCTTTCGAACTCCGGAAGAGATCTGCTCCGATGGATTTGTCCAAGGGATCTTGTCCATCCAAGAATGCAGAAGGAATTAGCGGGCCGATCCCAAACATGGTGACGTTGCCAATGACTTTTAATGGCCTTGGCTCCAATGCATCGAAAGTGTTCACGAGTACCCTTGGATTCTTCTCTTCCTTGAATACTTCAAATTGCACTTGCATATGCGGCAGAATAAAAGCATGTTGGTTTTCGGGTGTGAAAAGTGGGGGGACGTCTCGGGGAGTTAGTGGCGGCAATCCCGGTAAGTGGAGCAATGCTGAAGGATCATCCTTGCCTAGGTTTATGATAATATCACCATAACCATTGAAATAATAGTAATATATATCAAGAAGGGTGGCAGGTTGAACCCAAACGAGCGTAGAGGGCATTTGAAGAGAATGAGCCACCTGAGCAACCCAAGGAATGATTGTGGTATAAAATATGCATGCAAATTTGCGGCCTTCGTTAAGGTTGGTAATAACAAGGTCTCTCAGAGTTTCTGAACCCAACCGCACAACGTCAGCCATGTATTGCTCGACGTCAATCCCGAGCCTGAGCCCCTCCTCGGAGCCATCAGATAAGGAGGCGAAGGACAAACCTTCGGGTGGGTTGGACTTGGCCATGCGGCGGTAAGCCGACCCTGCAGTGGCGAAGGTGACATGCGCACCAGTGCGTAGAAGACGCTTGGCAAATTGGAGGGCCGGGTTGATGAGGCCTTGGGCTGGGAATGCTACTACAAGATAATTGAGGGGAGCCATGATTTGGGGTTTGATGCTGTAACTTCTTTTTTTCTCTCTCTTCCTTTTTCAGTTTTTGGTGCAAGAATAGAGCGTCAATCACTTCTTTTATACACTTTATTGGGATTTGAAGGCTTGCGTATATGATGACGAAAAAGATAGGGCAGCTGTTGAATATGCATTTTTTAAGCCATGAAGTATCATATGATTTTTCAATTAAAAAAAATGGATGGTCTGAATTCGTATTCTCTTAGGTTACTATAAAATAAAATGTTGAGGTCGAGTTTCATTATTCTCAGGGCAAGAAGAAGAAGAAGCGAAAACAATGACAACCATATATGCTTCTGCATATGATAAATCTTTCATAAATGAAGTGTTCTCTCTCCCTCTGTCGTTTCCTTATTTTGTCAGAATGAAGTGTTTTAATCGCATTTTGGCTCTTTTTGTCCTTGCTCAGTCGTGTAGTGGAGACAATCATGGGGGGCTTCAAAAACCTGCCAGTTCACTGCATATATTCAGTTTTTCATCAGTATATATACACACACATTCATACACACACACGTATGTGTGTATATATATATGACAAGAACATTACTTTAAGAAGTCACCAACTCTTCAAAAAATTACATGACGCATCGGGACGGAATCGAAATCCGAATCCGTTTGCATTATCAAGCATGTGGCCGAGACAGAAACTCAAAGTTGAACTCCGATGGAGCAGTTGATGTGGGGTGGGTGTCTGACACTGCGAGTCGTGATTCGCACTAAAATTGAAATGCTAGTGACGCAAGAGCAAAGCAAAGCCGTTCAAAATGAAGAGAATGAAGATATACATCTGAATGGATGGTAAATATGATAAGTTGTGCAGATTTTGGTTCCAGAAACCCTTCTGTTAGAGCATTCTATCGGTACTTATAGGTCCTTGGATCATTGAAGGGATGATTCACGTATTTATGGGCTGAAAATCTTATCGATCCCCTGTGAATTGCTAGCAAATCCTCTTTAGTCACTACTAATGGAACGCAAATGATTTACACTTTCCTGTATTCCTTTTATTACAGTTTTTTAAAACCCAATAGCCTTATGTCAGAATGTAGCAAAATAACTTTGTTATCTTTTGTCTCTTCTACAAAGTTAAGCGATTGGCTTGAAATGAAAACTATGGGGAAATTACCTAGTCGGTATAAAATTTATTATATGGATATCAATTCAGTTATAAACTCTTCAATTTTGCCAATTTAGCCATAAACCTTTATGAAAAATTCTAATATAGTTCCTCCACTCAATTTCACCAAAAATCGCCGACGTGATAATATGTCACATAAAATGATCGGTGATAACTAGACCACCATGTATGTGATTTCTAGTGAAAATAGACCAGAAATACTATAATAGAATTTTGTGAAAATATTTAGAATGAAATTGGTAAAATTGAAATCTGTACAATATGTTTAAAACTGATTGGGTAATTTTTTTTAAAAAACAACCTGTTGCAAATAGTTTCTAATCGGATTGAAAGATAGTAATTGTTGGATATTTGTTTGTAAAACAATATAAATGTGCTTTTGCTTATCCCACGAAGAAAAGTTGGGAGGAGATTAGTCAATTAATAAGTGTGAGCAATTTCTAGTGTGATTAAAGAAAATATTAGATGTGGGTTAAACCCCACGATACCACACATGTAGTGCGTGAATAATTGCGCCATTTTGGCACACTTAGCACTAGCCCCTTTACTTTGATTTTATTTCATATGATTATTCTATTAACCAAAGGTTTTTTTTTATTGAGTATTTTAGAAATTATGAAAATTTGGAATTTTATTTATTAAAAAATTAAATTAAATTATTATTTTTATTTTTCTGAATTTTTATATGTATCTTTTCAAGACAACCATTGGAATTATACTTGTTCAAGTATGCAACATTTCCCGAAGGGTTCCGTTTGCTCATTTTGCAACTTTTTCTAAAAGGATATCTTTATTCACTTTGCAACTTTTCATGAAAAGTTACCTATGTTCTTCAATATCGATTTATATATATCTGGATGACCAAGTATGAAATCATTTTTGAGTCATCTTTCCAAATTTTAGCCATCTTTTCAATTATTTTCTAGAGAAACTCTTAAGATATACTAAAATTGCTATCTAATATTCTCATTTGAGATTTTATTATATCATGGATGATATTTGTCGGTGACCATTAACAGTATTGTGAGCTAAATAAATCCTTAAAAAAAGTGACATCATGTCTTAAAATTTAACTTGATTGCTCTATTGATTCGAAGTTATATTTTTCAACAGTAATTTGTCCTCAAGAGAATTTATTATCTATTGGACATTTATCATGATCTACTTGTATAGTTTGAAAGTATAATTTACCACAAGTATTCTTAGGCTTATTAATTCTTAGAACTAACCGACCATAGAACGATAGGTGCATCGTGAAATTTACTAAGATCATTGATTAGTCACCTTATCTATAATTATATAGAATAATAGTATTGCTTGCCACAAGAATTGAAAATTTACTAATCTATATTCCTTCATGAAGAAAAATGAAAACACTAACTAATAGTTGGATGATAGTACCATAGTCACAACTACATATCAAAATTTATAAAATTAGTACATTGACTATGTTATGTATATAGGGATAATATGGGATGAAGCAATGAAATTAGAAGTTGATCACAAGGAGGAAGAGCAAAAGAAAGAGGATAAAGTATCATTGATGTTAGAGAGAGATGACTATGAGAAGGTGATGATGTAGATGTAGATTGGCGAATGCAAATTGATGATCGATCGATCCATAAGATCAGGAGTCTTCTACATAATTTTGGCTCACTTCTCATTCTTTTTGGTTGGCTTGTGGCTTTTTCTCTCCTCGGGAATGCTTTCATCTTCCAAAATTATATAAAGCATCACTTGTTTGATGTTTTTTTTTTTTTTTTTTTTTTGACAATCGCACTATTAGCTCAATAATATTTTCTAAGGGTTAACATCACGAAAAGGGTTAACACCACGAAAAATATCAAACTATATAATTATAACAAATTTACTATAAACTAATTCTTTACTACCAAAAAAAACCTAAATTAGTACATTTGTGACAAACTTACCATCTTTTAATTTATGTTAAATTAGATTAATAGCATGAAAAATTATAAACGAAACGGAGGATAAAACCCAAACCGATATATCCGTCAACTATCATGTATAATCCAAATCACAATGTAACTGAAAATTTAATGAAAACCAATAGGGGGTAAATTTATTGCAAATATATCAATTTAAAATTTTTTATAGTCAAAAATTAATTCGAGATAAATTTATCACACATATATAAATTTGAGGTTTTTTTTTTTTTTTTATAGTATTAACTCTATTTTTTATTAGTATCTACAATGTATAGCAAAGGTTTTATATGGAATATTATCTTTTTGTAGTTAATTCTATAACCAAATATTATCTATCTATTTATCTACTTACCTATCTACCGAGAGGAAATTATCCAAAAAAATTTAAAATTTGTTATATTCATAACAATTCAGTCATAAACCTTATAATTTAACCAATTTAATCATAAACCTTTTGACAATTTGCTAATGTAATCCATTTAGTCAATTTTGACAAAAATCATTAATGTGATTGGTGACTATTTGATGTGGCATGCCAGCATTAATATTGACAACTTTTCAATTTTTTTATTGAATTTATTGAATGTTAAATTATCTTCTTTTTTTCCCTTTATTGTGGTCAACAAGATGACTCTTGCCTAGATGCAACGAGGGCCACTCACACCTACAATTTGGCGAGGGCAGCCCTCAAGCACATAAGACGGCTACTGCTAACTGAACCACCTCCATCATGTTGATATTTTCTCATAAAAATTGACTGGAATTACTACTTTGTAAAATTATCAAGAAGTTATAGATTGAATTGATACAATTGAAAAGTTTAGAACTAATTGATACAAGTGCAATATCTTTAAGATTTTTTTTTGGTAATTTTCGTAATATACATGAGGTGTGTAGGAGAGAGAACTAGGCACCGGCTCAAGAATAATGCCATAGTCGAAACGTTCAAAATGACTTGCACATTCCGAACACACCCTACTCGAATCATTTATAGCAGTAAGTATCAGCCTACCATGATGTTCCGCATGTAGCTAGATTCGCGAATAATGTATAAAACGAGCGATACAACATTACCAGCCAAAAATAAATGAAAAGAAAAGGAGGAAATTGGTTTGGACAGTGGACAGCATCAGCTATTCCGGCCCGATTGCCGGGATGGATCGGTGGCAACATCAAATCCAGGAGGTATGAAAACAACATCATCCCATGGTGAATTAGAACCTTCCTGCAATCACTCCCCATGTTACTTCCTCTATCCATTTGAACATGCAAAAGAGGACCAGTAACAGTAACATGACGATTGCAACTGCCAGCATATGTCGACAAAAACTGCCTTGATAATGATCGTATGCCCTCTTTTATCATGCAAAATCAGGAGAAATAAAGGTAAGGTCAGTTCTACTCACCTTCATTCCTTTTATAATTTCCTCAAGGACCGCAACCTAATGACCAAGTCCACGAAAAGAGAATTGGTCAATAAGGAGGAATGCCTTGTCATATGTCCAACAATTATAAGTTCGATGCAGATATCGTACCTGAATGTCACCTGGTCTCAATGCAGGATTTAACCGATTTTGTTGGCGAGAAGCTCTTAGTAATGAATTTTCCAGGTCCTCCTAGAGATGACAGATGAGAAAACTCCAAACTACAATGAATGAAACAATGAAGGTGCAACATACAATTTCTTAAAGAACTGACCTTTCTGAAGAATACTGGACGATAGCTTCGGCTTTGGCTCTTCAGTATCAAGCTTCTGGACTGCATCAACAACAATCAGTGAGTAAAAAAGGCATCATCCACAAAAAATGACTGAAGACATTCATATCAGCAAAAAGAGAAAGCAATCCCATTGCCTGGAATAAAAATGACACCCACCTAATTCTCACTAATTCGCATGACAAATAACTAATTGAAATCATGAAGAGAAAAGAAAACAATATGAAGCTGCAGAGGAATCTGAGTTGTTAAATAGTGCAACGTTAATCTTTCAGACTATACTCAGTTTTCAATCAACCCTTCCTATACACCGCATTTCTGACAAACCCATTACACGATTAATCAAGTTCATGCAACTGAGATCCTCATTTCAATAAATTTATATACAATACTCTAACCCTCATCCAAACTACCAATCCAACTATTTGATTGTGGCATCAAGACCATGAGAGTTCCAACAAGATCATGACACAGACTTTGATTAGGCTAAAATGTAATAACGAGAAAGGGAAATCAAGCATGCAATTATAAACTCAAAGATTCTAACTCAGTTACGAATGTGGTATAGCTATTGCATGCCATTATTTTCAATCCTGTCAAGCAATTGCTTCATTAGCAACTGATTCCTATAAGTATTCCTTGACTCTCACAGATCTGCCTTAATCAAATCCAGAAAAGTCTTAGCTGGCAACAGTTGCACACTTTTAGAACATTTTCTATTCCAATTGTTAGAATTGTTTCCAGCAGCCTCTGCAATACTTCATGGACAGTCTTCTAAAGAGCGCAATGGAGCTCTGCAGTTGAAGAAAAGTTAGCAAGTACCTGGAAAACTGGAACCCCAAGGAAGGCCTCATCAGCCAAGCCCACCGTTTGCCTTACCTGCAAATGTCTTATTAACCCTTTCCAAGAAGAGACAATAACAGAGTTCAGCAAGTAATGTACCATCTATGCCAATTCTAACAGAACATCTGCTGTCATACCAACCCCGGTAAATCTAATTTTACCTGTGAAACAGAAACTTCTCTCTTGACCGTTACTATGGTTTATTCTATGATTATCAACCAAAAATGTTACTCTTTCAAATGCAAAGTAGACCTCTCCCCAGAAGAGGCCAGTAAATTAGAGTAAATGGGCAGATATGGCAAAAAAAGAAAAAACAAAAAACAAAACAGCCACGTTCTAATACTACAGCAACTACTCCAAGCCTTGACTCTGAAATGCCCTCCAAATTTCCAAGACCCATTGAGGCCCAAAAGTCAGTGTGATTGTCTTCCAAGAACTGAGGGTCCAACATTGCCAAAAACATGTTTACTTCAATACCATCAATGCCATCCAGCAGAATCGTGATTGTCACTAATTTCCATAATGTTTATAAAAAGGAAAAATATTGGAGAATCAAAGATCCTTGAGTCACAAGTCAACAGGATGCTTATGTTGACAAACTATTACAACTCCGAAGAACAAATTCAAGTTCTCTTAAATCAGGATATAGCTACAAAAGTCGTCCATCACAGCCAAGAGATAAAGCCTGACACGTGTCACCTCGAAACAGTAACTACTCTCACCACAACATCAACCAAACTTAGCTCCATAAACAAGGAAAGCCCATCTCAACGCATCACATTTCAGCCATTACATTATCTGTGCAGGGATTCTACTTACTTTGATAGCATTTTTAATCTGAGAAAGCTCTGGAATCAGCCTAAACGCAACGCCATCAACCTTGAGCTGAAACACCTGCAAAATCAAATCTTTCAATAAACCTCCCACCATCTCCTCAAGAACCACGTAACCATTAGATAAAGAAACATTAAAATCACAACCCAAGAGAGGGCAATTCAAACGCTACCACCTTGTTCAAAGCAACGGGCACGACTCTAGACCCGCCCCTCATCCCGGGGTCCATGCTCTTCATCTGCTCGAGCAGCGCCTCGGCATCCTCTTCCTTGAAACAGAACAACCCTAACGCCTTCCTCGTCGAGACGCCCGAGACCAGCACGAACTCCTCGGAGGCATTGCTCAGCGCGTACACCGGCACGCCCGCCAGCCGCTCCTGAATCTCCTCCACCGACATCGGCCCGCGCGGCTTAGGGCCGCCGGCGGAAGCCAATCGGGCGTTGCCGACGTCCGCCACCCGCGCGAAAACCGGGCTCTGCGCCCCGGCGGGGGAGGCGGCGAGCTTGAAATTCGACATCCCGGTGTCGAGGGCGTGCCTCGCCTGGTCCTGGAGGTCGCAGAGCGAGGACTGGAGATTGGAAGCGAGGGAGCCGGGGAGGCGGGAGACGTCGCGGAGGAGGGAGGAGCAGCGGCCGTGGGCGGCGGCGAGGGCTCGCCGGAGGTCGAATTCGTTGGGGGGACGTCCGATTGGGGAGGAGGCGTTGGGATTGGCGGAGGCGGAGGCCGTGTTCATGGCGGCTTCTGCGGAGAGCAGCGTTTTCGCGGGAAGACGACGGAGGTGTTTTTTCAGAGGTTTCGAAGGGTTTGAGGAAGACGAAGATACGAGGACGGAGAGGCGGAGGGTTTTGGGTTTTGGGTTTTTCTCGGGGGCAAAAAGTTAATAAACCGCAAAATTCCATCTTTCAGTTTCTGGCCCCTAACTTTATTAGAATGCGCAATTGACTCCATAGAATTTATAGTTTTTTCTTTTTTCCAGTAGAGACCTCTGCATTTACATGATTTTGTACCAAACCCATTTTACGGTTCACGCTCTAGATCCGCCGACAACAAAAACATTTTTCAAATCCTCGTCTGGAGATTGAAGATTACCTCGTGTCGTTGTTAGAAAATGAGGGTACAATTTGTATTCTAGATCTGTATAATTATTCTAAACAATTTTTTTTTTTTTTTTTTTTTTTGCTATTGCTTTTATTTAGATTAGGAATTTGATAATACGGTTATTTATGTGAAATCGTACTCTAGGCATGCTATGGTTTCTTTACTTGGGGTTTACACTAAAGGATCTTAGGTTTTTGGCTAGAGATACCCCTAGGTCTTTCATTGTAACACATAATTGAGTAAACCCATCAAATGGGTGGATCGAGTGAGGTTTGAATTAAGTCGAAAATAGCATGATCTAAATTGATTCATTTAACCGATAATAACCCATTTCCACGGAATGCAAATTTAATGACTCATACCCTTCTCAACTCAAATGGTAGAGAAACTTTTCATACCAAAACTAAGGGGTAAGAGTGTGGAGTAAGCAAACATGAGATCAAATAAGGGTGAGAGAGAATGAAAAGAAAGTCATAAAGATGGGTTGGTTTTAGGGAAGTTGTGAAACCATTCAACACCCATATTAAGTTGGATTTTATCATTTTAAACCCACTTATTATCCATTACTGAATATAACTAACTCATATAACAATTCCATCTATTAGATAAGGATTAAGAAATAGGTTGATAGCCCATTTTAATTAGTCGATCTTAATAGTTATCCCTTGTAATTTTTCTCATTGTTTTGGTTTGTCTTTGTTGGATTCATGATGCTTGTGAGCGAGCGGAAGTTTTGTATCCTTGGAATGACCTACCAAGATGGGATGACTAAGGCAAACATAGATTATCTAGTTTCTTTCTTCCCATAGTTAGTTGTGAGATTATCAACATTGCCAAGATTGAAAATTCGTTCAAGACATCCTGACTTCATTCGGTATCAGAATTAAGGTTCAAAATGTCTCAGGGTCGAAGAAATGATGCCAAGCGAGTCAAGGATTTACGCAGGCATCGAGATGGAGGCGTTGCATTTCAGATTTAACAACTCTGAAAGGGATGCAACGTGTTGATCAACGTTAAGGAGCATGGTGGCACTGCTCGCCAAGATAGCCAAAATTCTAATGGAAATTGTGACATAGATTTTTCAGGTAACTGTAGTAAGCAATCTTCCGAAGAAGAAGGGACGACCAATTTCTTGATGGAGATGGAAAATTTTTATCTACTAGTGTAGGATAATACTGCAGAGAAAGGAGAACTCATTCTGGAGATCTTGGTGTTAACGCAGAGATTATTCCTGATTTTGAAGGGCGAATACAACCTGATGAGTTCATCGACTGGCTCCCCGCAGCTGAACGTGTTTTGGAGCTGGAAGAAGCGCGTAATGATAGGAGAGTCAGATTAGTTGCTGCCAAGTTGAAGAAGTACTCATTGATGTGGTGGGAGAACTTGAAGCGAAGACTTGAACGAGGACGACGAAGCAAGATGAGAGCTTGGGACAAGATGCGACGGGAGAGTTGTCGCAAAAGTTCTTGCCCGAGCAGTATCGCCAAGACAAGTTCTTGAAAATCCACAATCTTCGTCAACATGAAATGTCTGTTGAAGAAGACATCATGGAGTTCGAGCAAATAATGATGGCATGTGATGCTAAAGAGCCAAAAGAGCAAAGGCTTGAAATTTGAGACTGAGAATGTCGACCAACTCCAACCTTATGGGATAAGTGGCGGAACAGGACTAGTCGAAGTTTTAGGACTTATGATATTAAAGAAACTTGGGAAAATTATCCAAAAAGTCATAAACCTATTGCACTTTTGCTAATTCAGTCCTAAACCTTTTAACTTTGCCAATTGAATTATAAACATTTCCATTTCTTGCCAATTCAGTCCATCCGGCCAATTTTGACCAGAAAATGCTGACGTGGACGCCGGCGGTGCCACGTAGGACTACCGGCGCTGATGTGAACAATTTTTAATAATATTTTAATATTTTTTGAATTTTTGAATTATTATTATTTTTCTATTTTTTCCTCTTTTTTTTTTTTTTTTTTGCTTTTGTCTTTGCATTTTCCGATGGCTAGCCACCGACCACGGGCGACGACCGGCCATCGGCCACAACCAACCGACGGCCTCGCCCGCCACAAGCGAGGCCTAGTCGGGTGAGGAGGAGCCTCGACGAGGGGAGCCCTTTCCTCCCACCTCATCTCGACCTCCTTTTCCACCTCCGCCATCTCCATCATCTCCATCTTCTTCTTCCTCGAGGATGGCTCTCGTCACAGACGAGATGAAGACCAAGGTCGAGGCCTACCGCGGCAACGAGATTTGCAGCTAAACCTCCTGCTGGCGGAGATCGGCCTCCCTAACAGCCTCATCACAGTGGCCCAGGAGATTGAGGAGTACGGCTATGACAAAGGCATGGGTCTGGTGTGGCTCAAGCATCGCAAGAAAGCGGAGCAGAAGGTGGCCGACAACGTGGTCGTCTCCTACGACACCGTCGTGTCGGCCTATGTCGAGCCCCACCGGATCCGCAAGCTCTATGGGGTGAAGGCCAAGGAGTTCCTCAATGTATGGGTGAAGTTGAGTAAGATCAACGTCGACGGCGAAGGTGGCTACCCGGCACCCACGGCCGAGTGTCGGCCTATGGCAGGTGGTCAACGCCCGCTGGCCAAGGGTGAGGGCCGGCCTCCCTAAATCTGTTCAGGTGAGGCCGATGCTCGCTTGCGTGAGGGCGAGCCCCCGGCAAAGGCTCCTCGCCGGATTTGGCGAGGCCAGCCCTCGCCCAGGCTAGGGTAACCTTGCTGGCGTTGTCGTCACCCGTGACACGAGACGAGGCCGCCTTGGCCTGGGGAAGGGTCGGCCTTGCCCAGGCGGCCGTTGCTGGGCTGTGCTTGGCAAGGGCTCCCTCACCGGGGCTCCTTCTCGCTCGGCCAAGCCTCATCTATGGCGGGTAGGGGTGAGCGTGGTTCTCGGGTAGAACCAGAACCGGAGATTCCGGTTCGGTTCCTAATTCTAAGGGGACCGGTTCCGGTTCTTAGTTCTCTTTTTCGGGAACCGACGGTTCCGGGTTCTGTTCCGTTCCTATGGGAAGCGGAATCGGAGGAACCGGAACCGGCCAAGTTAAAAAAAAAAAAAAAAAAAAAGACCCTAACCCCCTCACATGATTTCCCCTCATTTCGTTCATTCTTCCCCCTTTCCCTCTCTCTCTCTCTCTCTCTCTCTTCTCTTTCCCCCTCTCTCGGCCGAAACCCCTTCTTCTTGTTCTTCTTCTTCCTTCCTCTCACCGGCTGCTATTTCACCCACCACCACACTGCCGCCCCATGCCCTACTCACCACCACCTCTTGGCCACCGAACCCCCACCACCCACCGCTCGTCCGACGAACTGTCTCGCCATTGAGCCCGACGAGCTGTCACGCCGTCCGTGCCGTCGTGAGGCACCGCCGTCATCCCCAAGCCATTGTCACCACCTCTTGCCACCGCTCGCTCGACCATCCGAGCCGTCATTGCTCCAAACCGTCACCACCTCCGCCCAAACTGAGCTCTTCCCCCCTTGGCCGTGGGTTGAGCCGCAACTGCCACCGTCTTCGCTACGCCATTGGTGCCACCGTTGGTGCTGTGAGACTCGTGCCTTCGTTGCTGTCGCATCGCCGTCACTGCGTGCTCGCCATTACCAGACCTCCCTCAACATTACTGCTGAACGCCGTCACCCCTCGCTCGCCTCGCCGCTCAAACGTAATTCCTATTCTCTATACAGAGCAGAAAAGAATTGAAATCTAAGCTGCCATATATGTGGGGAAAAAGGGTTCTCTTGTGTTTCACGAGAGGAAGTCGCATTTTAACATCCTATCTGTTCTGTTTTAGTAAGCAATTCCAATACTTGCAATAGCTGATGGAGTGAAATACTATGATATCATTGAGGGAAAGGGTCCAGTAGCTACAAAAAGATCGACAATCCAATTTTGTTGATGTTGGTTTTCTGTTTATATTTCCTTGAGCAATATATGAACCTGGAACTGTTAAAGATATCTTGCTAAATTTTATTGCAATCCAGGTATCTTCCTTAAAGAGGATTTGGAATATGAAAGTAGTAGATAGCTTTATCCTTATTATTATGCCAATTTCCCTTGATTCTCTCTCTTATCACTATAGAATTTTCTTTAGACCTATAGATTAGTTTTTCATATGATTTATCAATTAAAAACTGTCAATTATTCCTATTTTTATTTTCAGGGTACTTGATGTGCATTCTTGAAGAGAAACTTGATGAAATGACCTTAGCAAGGCTTGAAGATTTTGAATATGTTGTGAGTACATTCTCCATTAAATGCTTAAGTCATCCAATTGCACAATGAGGATGAGGCTGAATATGATGTCGATATGTCTACTGATTTAGATAATACTAATTATTTGGTATTCAGAAACCAAATGGATAACTCAATAAATTCACTTATTGAGAGTTTCCAAGCCTTGATTGCAATCTTTGCTAGCTTGGAAATCAGCCGCCGTGGGATTTGGAATTTTTTTAGGTATGTTGTGTTCTTTTTCCCTACTCTAACCTCTGTACCATGAAACAGAAGAATCCAATGACATACCTGATGGAACACTGCTGATCTTTTACAGGCAGAAATGGTTCCTGATGGATTTGTGCTCAATGTTGTGCAAAGCAAGGACCTGGCATCACCAAATAGAAGCGGAGACTACAGCTGTGAAGTCCCCAGATGCTTGCAACTGGATTCACCGGAGAAGGAGATGGATGTGTGTTCGACATCTGGATTCTATATCTTTGTTTTTAGTTACACTGCCTGGAGAAGAGTGAGAGTTAAATAACAAAGAAGTTGATATATTGCGCTGATCATAGGTTAGATTGGTTCCCTTGTCTACATGTTTTAATTCTCTGTTTCAATCTCATGTCCAGAGCCATTTTGTTAAGTCTATTGCCTAGAAGATTTAACAACTATGATCCATTGACTAAAAACTATATGGTGCCCACTGCCTTGTCCTGGAAAAATATGATTTTACTTGGATGATTATGCAAAAGGTTCGAAAGCCAAGAGGTTGATTATAACTATGTCATGGTCATTAACATAGTACATTGATGTAGTGAATAGTTAATAAATGTTTATGCAATGTCATTTTGATTAACAATTTATGAGATAGTGTTGTTTCTCCCATCTTTGCAGTTCCTTCTTGGGTTATAGGACACTTCATGTTGCAATTTGAAGTTAAGAATATGTAGTCACCATTAAAGTGTCAACAGACAAATTTAGGAGGTTGTTAGTATATGTTCTATTTTTGCAGAGCTAATTCTAATTGAAAAGAGTAAATTGCATTTGTTTGAACCTTTTTTCTATGGCCTGTTCAGTTACATAATCTGCTGTTGTATTAGATGAATTGTGATGGCTGGGTGAACTTTTGCTGATTAATCTAAACACTGTTGGTCTAATTTGGTTTCTCATATTTGAACATTCTTACTTCCTGCTTCATGTCTTAATAGTACTTAGTTGATATTAAGGTGGCTAAAGTGTACTCAACCGTGCATTATTTAAAAATTGTTGAGCTCCTTGACCATCTAGAAATTTCATTCATGTGTGGTTGTCAGTCAAGAAGGCACATTCTTTGTTCCTTTCTGGTTCATTGTGTACATTTTGAACATTAAGGTTACATGCTTTGGTTTCTGCCAGGGTCCCAAACCCAGATTCGGTTGTGGTTGTTCATACCCCCTTAGGGGTGTTCTCTGCTAGAAACTTGGTACAAAACCAGCAGGGAACTTCAAAGGTTCAAGGCTGATATCATCTAGGAAAGAACTTTCCAAGTCCCTAACCATCAAGAATGATGAAATTGAACCACTCTCATTTGCAAGATGTCGGGTCTCTACAAGATCTAACAAAATGGTATTGTATCCACGCAGCTTTAAATTTTACTTGTCATGATCATCATTTCAATTGTCGCGCAATTACATGGTCTATTTGAGTTGTGATGTGTGCTCATTCACTTCTCGAGAAATGAAGAACTAGTGTCTCATCGTCCAATGGGGCCAACGCATCGAAGTAATTTTTCTACTATAACAACCCCTTCTAGTTGGAGACCTTTTTCTCTACTTTACATATTGATGGTCATAGTAGTGTTTTACAGATTTCTTCTTTTCTTTTGCAGAAACAAAATGATTCTACAATTTTTACTTCATTAAAGGAACAGCTTCACCTCTTAAAAGTACGTTTGCTCCTCCAATTTTTATCATCACATTTTGCTTGATGTGTCTTTCATAATGGCTAATATTAAAATGCCGTTTCAGGGACTGAAAAGCATTGAATATGTTTCAGTAAATCTGGTATACATGGATGGGGACTCTTTGCTCAAAGAAATATTCAGGAAGGAGAAATGGTACTTTCTTGTGAAAAGTACCTCATTATTTGCATGTTATGCTTTAGTTGGACGGAAATGCCGTATTTGTCATCATGCTTTTCATTTATTCTTGGAAATGGAGGACATGATAAAAAGAGACAAGTACAACGGTTTATATTCTCAAAGTTTTTCGTTTTTTCATTATCATAAAGAGTGGACTTTCTGTGGAGGCCTTAGAAGATTGGGTATATCTTATTTATGTTTTGCTATTCCCTAGGACCTGTCTCCTCTGCTATGGTGTGCTCTTTTCAGCTCTATCTGAGAAATCATATGAGAGTACCAGTGCCATATGCCTATTTAAAAGTGACATGAGATTGAAACTAGACTTGTTCGTTTATAGGTTGCTAAATACCGCGGTGAGCAGGTGAGACGCAATGTGGCAGATCTTAGAGAGGCAACTTACCGCAAAGAGGGAAAAGACTGTTATGTAAGACGAAAATTCCTTCTTGTGTGCACTGCAGTTTGCCATTTCATTTTAGTTTTAAGAAAATTCAAGTTTGACTTACAACTGAGCTCCAGCCTTGAGTGGTTGAGCCTACCTTATGGAATTTTTGCATTTGTACAGTTCTGTTTGATTATAATATATTTGAGAAGTGTTCACTTGGATAGTTTTGGTGTCAATATAAATATATGACATGGTGTGCTCCGTTACACAAGTAGAGTATTGCCCATCATGTTTGTGCTCTTCTAAAGCGAAATGTGTCCAAGATCTCCATCACTATTTTCACGTTTTAATTGATCCATGTACTCGTTGCTTGCTGAGGATGCATAGTGCCTGTGGGTTCAAGAAGTGTGTTTCTTCATGATTTTCCCTCCCAAAGCTTTGTCTCTTTGGCTCATCGGGTTCATTGATTAGAATTGAAATCATGATCTGCATTATCTCGGTTTGTCTTCTAAACATGATAAGACATTGTGTAGCTCTTCAAGATCGGTGAAGAACTTGTAATCAATGCCACAAATAAAGGGAATATAGCTTGGCTAATTAATTATTCAGTAAGTTCCAATAGAAGCATTTTTTTAACTAAAAATGAAAAAAAAAAAAAAAAAAGGAACCTATTGGAACCAATTGGAACTCAGGGTACCCGACCCCCGAACCCGTGACAAGATAGGTTCCGAGTTCCAAATTTTTTGGAACTTATACCGAGAGTAAGTTCTAGGTTCCAAGCGGAACTGTGAGGAACCGAGAACTGCTCACCCCTAGTGGCGGGCGAGGCTAGCCGGCTAGGCCGTGGCTGATGGCCGGCCACCAGAAAATGCCAAGACAAAAGCAAAAAAAAGAAAAAAAAGGAAAATGTGAAAAAAAAAAAGAAAAAGAAAAAAATAATAATTCAAAAAATATTCAAAAATATTAAAATATTATTAAAAATTATCCACGTCGGCGCCGGTAGTCCTACGTGGCACTGCCCGCGTCCACGTCAGCATTTTCCAGCCAAAATTGGCTGGATAGATTGAATCGGCAAGAAGTAAAAATGTTTATGACTCAATTGGCAAAATTAAAAGATTTAGGACTGAATTGGTAAAATTGCAATAGGTTTAGGACTTTTAGACAATTTTCCCAAGAAACTTCAAGGAAGTCTCGAACTCAACGTCGACGGAATTCTCCAAGATCCGACATGGATCCCAATACTTGAATTTCTCTAACATTGAGTTCAAAACATGAGTAGGCTTTGTCAATACCTTAAGTTCTTAATCAACCGATATAATATCTTCAAATCCTCAATTGAGCGGCGGTCTATCCTTAATTGAGTGACAATCTATGTTGTATCTAATCTTCCAACCTTATTGGACCCTGAATAATGTTATCATGTTCATTCATCTTGATACATATTATTAGAGAAACCTTAGTGAAGTTTGAACTCACTATCAACAACATTCTCCAAGATCCTACATCCCTCCTGTTGCTTGAATTTCTTTCACGTCGAGTTCAAAACATGATTAGGCTTTTTCAATACCTTAATTTGGCCATTATAATATCTTCAAATCCTCAATTGAGCGACTGGCTATGTTTCCATGTTTTCTCCCAACCTTATTGGACGTTAAATAATGTTATTTTTTTTTTTTTGGTAAAGGTAATTAAATAATGTTATTTTGTTCCTTCACCATACATTTTATTGTGAAAGTTTGAATTTTTCATATACATGTTATTTTGAATGCAAGATGAATGTCATCCTTGTAAGTAGGTGAACAATTGTGTTGACCCTAGGTGTGGGCAATTGGGCCTGTTCAGTCTAGACTGAATCAAACTGGTCTTACTCGACCGGTTTGGTTTCTAGTCATAACTTTTGGAAGCTAGCCTTCAACTATTATTCTGCTGGGTAGAATGGGTTTTATACCAGTTTTGATCATGAGGTTGCACAATAAAAAATTATTGGATAACTAACAAATTGAGAATGATGATTATGGTATTTTCTGTATGTTAAATAGAGTTTGAAACGTCATCGAGAAGACGCATGCAGGAATTTATCTAGGAGATGAGGGAAATTATTCAGTGATTACATAGTACCACGTCATAAGTTGACGTGGCAAGCATTCGCGTACCACAATCCTATCATAAATTGACACGTTTCCATGTAATGGCAAGCAAATTAAAAAAAAAAAATCTACTTGAGTATCCTCTCTTTGTTCTCCCTCTTCGTTGACCGTCCATCGCAGAGCCACCACTTCGTTGTCGCTCATGGTCAGGCTAGTCCGTCGGCAGATCGGCAGGTCCATGGCCAAGCCAACCCTCTGTCGCTGTCGCGGCTCACAAACAAAGCCACTCCCTTCATCGTAGCTCGCGGCCATGGTCGTCCTTCGCCAGATTCGGGCCATGGCCCATGCCCGAGCCACCCCTTCATCTTCGTTCAAGGCCAGGCTTGTCCGTTGCTAGATCTGGAGCCATGGTCCATTGCCGAGCCACCCCCTTCGTCTGTCGCCACATCAGGGAAGACAGCAAATTGCTGATGGGGTTCTACTTCTATGTTAGCATTCAAGTTTCCAAGTTTCTGTGAGGTGCCTATTCCAGTGAAGCAAATGGACGAGCCGTAACGAAGGGCTCGGCAATGGATGGCAACGACCGCAAGCTGCCGCAGTGAGGAAGGGAGTGGCTCAGCCATGGAGGCGCAGCAGGGATCGGCTTGGACTCAGCCCTGGCGACTGTGGATGGAGGAGGAACAAGAGAGAGAAAAGAGGATGGCAGATTTTTAATTTTTTTTATTTGCGGACCACGTCAGCTTATGACATAGTACTATGCAACCACTAAATACTTTCATCAAAAACCGAAAATTTTTTATCGGTTCGGTTTTTATCGGTTAACCGAACCGAAAACCGAACCATGAACCGATAAGATGAAATCTAATTCGGTTCTCTCCGACTCCTGTCTCTCAGTCCTCTCGTCTCTTGGTTTTTATGATTTCCGGCTGGGTTCTCTCAAAGGCGACGACGATTGCGACGACGGTGGCGGCAGGGATGGCGATTGCAACGGCGACGGCGATGGCGACTGATTGAGGGACAAGGCCCCTCGCCCAAGAACCAGATTCTCTCGGGGCACTCGTGCTCAAAGGCGCTGGGGGTGGAGAAGAAGCCGAAGGCCGTCTCGCTCAAGAACCAGATTCGTAGCGTTAAGCGGATGCTTCACAAGGTACTCTCGCGTTCTCGTTCGCCGATTGGATGCTCCCTTTTCCCCTTCAAGCCCTCTCGCGCGCTCGTTCGATGGTAGCTGGACTTTCGAGCTAGGGTTCTTGCTCATGCGGATTGGATTGAACTCGGATTTTCTGGGGGGTTTGTTTCGTATCATGAAATTAGGTCGATTGAGTCTTCATTTTCGGATCAAATCAGCACAGGGTTGAGTCTTGCCTTGCTTACTCGTGTGTTTGCTTTGGTAATTTGGGTGCCAGCTTCTCGAGGCGCCGTCAGGGTATTGCATTGGTCACTGTCCTTGGTTTGTTCTGTAGTTTCTGATGTGTTAAGTGTTCCGTGCTTGATCGAGAATGTCTAGAGTTCATCGATCTATTCATCCGGGTTATTGTCTTTGACTGTTGACTGATAGTTGCTAGCTAAACCTTTGAAAATACTTGTGGTCGGATTTCCATATGGGACTCTTGGAGGTTGAAGTGTTGGTGGAGATGCTAATTAGATATGAAGGTTAATAAATCCGATCATGAAGGACTTGGGATAGGGAATCTCTGATGGATGTAACTCTAGCGTATGTGTGTGTCTTTATCTGATTTTGACATGGTCGACGTGTGATTTTGGGTTCTGTTGAAACCACAATTGACTAACGAACACCTCCCACATATTTGGATTTTGGATCATGCTATCCCTTTGGATACCTCCTTTAGTGGCTTCAAATTTGATGATCTTCTCGTCCAGAATTGATCCAGCGACTTGTGCATCACCGGGAAAGCTTGCCGGAGAAAAGGCCCAGCGAAGACTGAGTGAAGCCGTGCAATGCGAAAAATGAGGAATTCAAGTAAGTTGAGGTTCATGAAGACCTTCCCAATTGACTTCCATATCATGGCTTGAGCTGTTACCAAACAGCACCTATTTGAATTGCTTATATAAGATGTGATACTGTGCACGAATTCTGATCTGGGGCTTGCTTTCTGATATGGACATGTTATTTTTCAGGCATTAGTTCCACTTGTAGGGAAGTAGGTATGGGTATGTTCATGGATGTTCTTTATTTTTCTTGGTTTTTTTATCTGCTGGAAAGCAAAAATTGGTCTCTTGGAAGCTGAAAATTATATTGATCATGAACAGAAGATATCTCTTAGATTATAAGGCTTTGGCCCTAGAAGAAAGAGAGATTTGACCAACACAAATTGCTTTGCTTCTTTTTTTACTTTCTAACTACTGAGCTTAATAGTCTTTTAAAATCGTCATGGATCATCAAGGAATTTTTATATCGAAGAACTTTTCCTAAGCAATTTAAAACTGAAGCATACTTTGATAGTTTGGTTTATCCATATTTGCAATTAAAACAGTAACTTAGCATAGGTGAAGTGTGTAAATATTATGCTGATGTCCCACTTACCAGGCATTTACTTATTTACTGTGTCAAAATTGGTGAATGAATCAGTACACATGTTGCTTGCTCAAAACACGTGTAAAATGTTTCGCTCATTTCAATCTATACTGATTCGTGCACAAAAATGGAGTCTGTAGACTGGGGAAATGGAGTAGCTTCTGATGGCAACAGTGGTAATAATTTCTATCTATGTTTTGCTCAGTAAAACCACCATTTGAGAATAATCTCATCTACGGATGCTTCCGGCAATTGATCTGATTTATCTCGCTCCTTTGATAATGCCCTTCTCTTCCAATAATCTTTTTGAGTGACAAGTAATCAAGATGTGCCGTGTCCGGATGATTTTTCTTCAAAGGCTGTTTAAGAAGTATAATGTACTTCTTAGACTTCTACTACATTCAAAGAATGTTTTTTGTGACAGCAATAGGACCAATTTGTGATGTAGCTCGCTATACTGAATCGTATTTTCACTGCTTCATTATATCTTAGATGATAGATACCCAACCAAGGCACTTTGGTACAGAACAACTTGCGAGATATGGGTACAGATGAACTTTTAGCTTTTTGTAGGATGAAAGTGTGCTTTGCTGTAGAAGCAAAGAGTAGTGAAGCCAAGGTGATTGGCATTATGAGCTACCGCAACACTTCTAAGTTGGTAATGTTACATGTGGATGGATTTGGCAATTCAGGCAGACAGGAGCATATGCTGTCCAGTAGAGATTCTGATTTGGACGATAAGGGCTCTATATTCTCTTTATAAATAAGCAATTGAAAATGAAAGACAGAATTGCTTTTCACACGTTATCTGACTTGACAGATGAGAAATGGGTTAGTGAATTCAGCTGGCTGGGCACATTAGATCTTGAATGGTGGGGTTGCTGCCTTGAAATCTTGGCTTTCTCTTTTGATTAGATTTTCTTTGCTTTGTAAAGCGAGCACTATGCTCATGTTGTCATGCAAATTCCATGCAAACGAAGGTTTAGATTTGCTAAATATGTAGAAGTTCGTTTCTAGAACTATGATGTGAACTTATCCGCATCACTTGGTCTTCAGTTCATAGCTACTCAATTCATATGCTTCTCATGTTTCCATCTCAACCTACTAAAGGTTAAATTCTTTTGGTAATTTCAGGGGAGAAAGCGTTTTGCGGTGGCGAATGCGGATTGCAGCGAATCTTGCTCGAAGAGGGCATGGAAACTTAAGTCTCCGTTGGGCTAGGTGATCCCTCATGTTTTCAAGCTACCCGCTGTTTCTCCTCCTCCTTTTCTTTGCTCAGTTCTTTTAAGTCTTAGAGCTTGAGAAGAAGAGTCCCCACTGTTCCTGTCAAATTTTGCCTTCCCTTGTTCAGATCTTTGGCAGAAGCCATCTGCCAGGTGAGGAATTATATGCTTTTTCTATTGCTACTTGATGAATCTGTAATATCTGTATTCAAAACTTAAGGATTTCACCTTGTGTATACCATAATCTATTGTCCTGTGACTTAGTGGACCCGATATGATCCGAAGAAGTGTCAATGATCATTAGTTTTTTCATTTTCTGGATTGGTACATTTGGATGGATCGACTTTGTTTATAAATTTTAAGAAGGAGACATAGTTCTCATTGATTTGGGCACTTCTAATTATTTCCTTTAATGTCTCATGTTGCTGCTTCTTTAAATTAGATCTCTGTGTTTTCAAATTGTGAAATCTCTTCTTCCTACCCGATTCTATTCAGGCCAACTTAGACTCGGTTGTAGAACTTGAATTTTGTTAGCCAATAGATTGTTCCAATAATGTCTTTTTAAGCCCAACTGCACGACTACTTAAATACACGTATTGATCACGTATTCATCACTTTCACATTTTACACATGGTTGTGAAGATATTTAAGCTTAGTTGTTGAATTAGTTATCTGTAAATTTTCCCATCCCTAATAAATCTTGGTGAACTGCATGGGACTCTTTTGATGAATTGATTATTGTCGAAGTCAACATGATCTTCTTTGCCAACTTTGTTAAATTTTTCTAGAGATAATGACAATGGTGATAAAGCTGATTTTTTAATTGCCAGGGGAGCTTAACTTTTTTTTTTTGTTTATTCACACTCGGGCATGATATTATTTGCCAAGAATAGTTGCTCATAACTTCATGAATCCTCTGCTTTGCAGGTTTTATGTGGCGGAAGTTCTCCTTTCTTTGGAGTACTTGCATATGCTTGGGATCATCTATAGAGACCTTAAGCAAATTATTGCTGCAATATCACCAGGTTTGAGTTGGGGCTTATTTCTTTTGCTCTGTAACTTAAGTTGGCTGTAAAGGTTTGTGATAATTGAGCTGAAGCAACTCAAATATACAATGAGCGAATCGTTGATAAGTGAATCTAGCGGTACAAATAGAAGGAGATTGAGATTTGTTGTATGGGAACACTTTAAAAGAATAGAAAATAGCCAAGATAAAGCCGAATGTCTATATTGTGGAGCTGTTATGGGTTGTTCTACTACTCAAGGGACTAGTGGGATGCATAATCATTTAGGTAGATGTAAGAATTATCCATTTGCAAACGTGGAGAAAAGGCAAAGAAGTGCCTCAAATGAATCTGTTAGGGTTGATAGTTCTACTTCAGTTGGTCCTTGGAAATTTGATCAAGATGCTAGTCGAAAGATCTAGCGGCGATGTTTATCATTGGTGAACTACCTTTTAAGTTTGTGGAACTTGAGGCATTTCGAAAATTCGTGAGTAGAATCCAGCCAAAATTTTTCATCCCTTCAAGAAACACATTAAGGGAGGACTGTTACAAGTTATACCTGGAGAAAAGAAGTAAATTGAAAAAATATTTTCCTGATACTTCTCCAAGGGTTTGTCTTACGACTAACACGTGGACTTCATGTCAAAATCTAAGTTACATGTGTCTTCTTGCTCACTTTATAGACGCTGATTGGAAGTTGCAAAGAAAATTTTGAATTTTTGTCAAATCCCAAGACATTCGGCTGAGATTATAGGGAAAGGGGTTGAGAAATGCTTAACTAGTTGGGGGATCAAAGGCATTTTTCTATCACCGTTGATAATGCTAGCTCCAATGACTCAGGAGTTCAATACTTGAAGAAAAGACTTAACTCTTGGAATGCTCTGATATTATCAGGTGAGTTACTTCATGTGAGATGTTGTGCTCATATCTTCAGTTTGATTGTGAGAGAAGGTTTGAAAGATATAGATGATTCCATTGTTAGAATACGCTCAGTATGTTATGTTAGATCTTCTCCTTCGAGATTGCAACGGTTTAAGGAGTGCATTTTGCTGGAAAATATTGATTCTCATAATCTTGTATGTTTGGATGTGGAGACTCGGTGGAATTCAACATATCTGATGTTAGAAGTGGCCTTGAAGTTTCGAAATGCTTTTATCCCATTAGATATTCAAGACAGAAGATTTGCTGAAGAGCTTTCCAAGGTGAGAGGGTTACCTACTGATGATGATTGGGATTATGCCCGTCGATTTCTTCCTTTCTTGAAGTTGTTCTATAATGCAACTTTAAAAGTATCAGGCTCTTCTTATGTTACTTGCAATGATATGGCAAAAGATGTCTATGGGATTTATATGATGATTGATAGATATTGTGGAGATGAGGATAGGAGTTTGCAAGAAGTAGCCAAGAGAATGAAGATCAAATTCAATAAGTATTTTGGCAATGTGAACAACATAAATCTCACATGGTTCATTGCATGTATACTTGACCCTCGACATAAGATGGATTATGTGAAATGGATGATTAATCAAGTGTATGAAGGCAATCGGGCAGAAACTTTGCGAGATAGAGTGACAAAATCTCTGACATTATTGTTTGAGCAATATCGCACTGGTACATGCCCCCAAAGCAGCGTGAGATTAAAGGGGACAAGGACCGTGAATGTTTCAATGTCTCCTGTGGTTGGTGCGGACATTATGACTGCAATGTATCTTAGCCAAACGGGACAAGAATATCTAGAAGAAAAATCTGAATTAGATAAGTATTTGGAAGAAGGATGTGAACGGTATAGTTCTACTTTTGATATCTTAAATTGGTGGAAAGTCAATTCTTCCGGATATCCTATCTTATCTTCCATTGCTCGAGATATTTTGGCCGTGCCCATCTCCACCGTAGCATCAGAGTCTGCATTCAGCACCGGAGGTTGAGTACTTGATGTATTTCGTAGCTCCTTGACCCCAATCATGGTAGAGGCTCTTATATATACTCAGGATTGGCTACGATCCGCACCACTTTCACAATCAATCGAGGAGGACTTAGAAGAACTTGAAAATTTCGAGTCGAGGTGAGAAAAATAACCATGGAATATTTATATCTTTCAATATTACAATTGATATTTCAATTCTCATTTTCATTGTATATTTAATGCGAGTTGTCATCTACGACCATGGACTTGAATTCAATAACAATTTCTCTTGATGATTGAATGTCGTCTTTAAACTCGAAGAGGTAAATTCATAGTAGCGTAAGGGAGTGAGTGTATGTCTGAATTTCGTGTTCCCTTGCTCACCCAAGTACATACAACGGCCAAATTTCAAGAAAGTTATGCATAATCGAGATAGAATTGAATCTGACATAGTAGGATTTGGTCTTTTAGTATGTGTGCTTGTTGATCTAATATCAACTTTCTTGATTATTCCTTTTGTGGCTCATATTCGTTACTACATTCTTCCAGACAGTATAAATCTTGAGACTTTATTAGTGGAAGAGACGCCTCGGGTCAAACCGAAGAAACCAACTACCGGTATCACACACAATCTTTCTCCCATGTTGAATGAACTGATTACTTTCCCTTTTCTCTGCTATCTTAAATTCGTATATGGAGCAGAACGTTGATATGAATCATCAAGCATTGACATGGATTGCTTAATGCAGGGAGGGCGATGGGACGAGGACGGGGCCATGGACGTGGACGCGGACACGGACGTTAAGTTTGCTGTCCGTAGTTTCATAATTTTTGTATCTCTGAGGTTGTGTAGAAACCGAGGGTGTTGCAGGAGAGAGGTGTTGGTTCTCCGGACTTGGAAAAGCTTGGCGACATTGTACTCTAGTCAGAGTTTTATGGTAGAATTCTTAAAACTGCATCTGAAGTTACTTGCAATTATTAGCCTAAGTAAATGGTGTCCTTCTCCTTGAACTTCTCGGTCAGCCCCTGCACACATCATGTGAACGATGAGGATCAATAAGATAAGTTTTCACTCCTTCACTTTTAGTTAAAACCACTTCAGACATCAATCAAGACTCGATTTAGGCAAATAGAAAGTGCCCCTGTGAATACAAATGCTACATCTTCTGAGCTAAATTTTCCAGTGAAGAGCCCAGATAAGCAAGTTACGATGTTTGATGCCAGTTAGGCTAAAGATCATGAAGCAAAGTCCGGCGCATAAACCCAATTAGAAATTGGAAAGAATGGTTATGTAGAGGTCATCAAGATAGGAGCATGATCACTTCATGAGTCGAAGAAAACTCAAACATCTCAACAAGGGTACCACAAAAATTAGATCCAACGGAATCGTAGATGAATCGTTCGGAAATTCATCTATTTTGGTGCTCAGCTAAACATCGTTCATGACTAACATATGGATTTTGTATATCCATTTAGACGTTCCTAGCAAAACTTGGCGACAAACATACGCTCGACAGATTTTAAATATATCCCACGAAAAATGAAAATGAGATACCCTCATAAGGTACAAAAGGTAAGCCGTCCCGAATAAAAAAAAAAAAAAAAAAAAAAAAAAAAAAAAAAAAAAAAAACGCATGTTGAAAACCGAAAAACCGAACCGAACCGAACCGAAAGTTTGGTTCGGTTCATTATCGTTCGGGACTTATCGGTTCAGTTCGGAAATTTTCTCTAACGGTTCGGTTCGGTTCGGTTTTCAAAAACCGAACCGAACCGAACCATTTACACCCCTAGGAACAAGAGAGAGAAAAGAGGATGGCAGATTTTTAATTTTTTTTATTTGCGGACCACGTCAGCTTATGACATAGTACTATGCAACCACTAAATACTTTCTCAGGAGATGGACGGATAGCATCCCTGTGATTATACTTGTATCACTCGAGCTTGAAACTTATTTTTATCACTTGAAATTCTCATCACGCAATCAACTGTTCATAGACATCAAGACATGAAATATGTGGGCACTCTGGAGAATAAACAATCTTTGTTGGTCTGCTGAGTTGCGTATAATGGGTTGACATAGGGGACAGAAAAATGAAGCCGATAAGAAAAAAATAGAGTAGGCTATTTCCCTAAATCGACTGGTTCAGTTTAAAAAACTAGAAACTAACTTTCCCAAGTTGATTGCTCTCCACTCAGGAATTGATCACATCTAGTTGATACTTAGAGGACGCCTCGTAACTTTCACAACATAATGTTTTAGGATTCGCCAGAGCAGAACCTACGAACTTTGAAATAGCTATTAGGGGCGGGACAGTCATTCCCAATGGATATCTTTGAGGATGGCGGCTAGAGTCAGTCTCCAAAATGCTCAGCCATGAGCTTTGCAAAGCAGTTGCCAGTTTCATTTAACGGCAAGTATACGCGACCACAAGGTGACCAGCTATTCCGACTCTTATGACCATAAGGAACGGGCCATTGCATTTGTGTGGAACGGTTTTGCCTTATGTCATCCCTACAAAAGGACACCTAACAAGCAAAAGCTATTGTTCTCTATGCAATATGGGAAGTTAAATCACACTTTCAGATCCGATGATCTCTACCTCAAATTCCATTTCGAGCACTCTTTATTTGGTTTCTTTATGCGGTTATATGTTCATGAATTTAAACTTGGACTTGGCTATTCTTGACAAATGAACAAGGCCAGAAAATTGCCAGGCATGAGTAGAAATTCAAGGCCTGAAGTTACAATCATAAGTTGATTATCTTCTCTTTATCAGTTTGTGTTTTTTTTTCCTCTTTTTACTCGTTGTTTCTTTTCCGGCAGAAGGTTCGGTCTATCTTTTGTTCGTCCTTGTGCGGCAGTCATGTTTGAATTTGACTTGCGGGTGATGACCTAGGTTGCACCGACACGGATACGCGATACGACACGACACGACACGCCGACACGTCATTTCTCAAAAGTAGAGAATTTCGACACATTCCGACACGTTATATATTAAATGAATATATTTATTTTTAATTAATTTGATTTAAATTTATAAATATATAATTAATTAAAAAACCTACAATGAATTTATACTAATCATTTAACATACAATACTTTTATTTTTCAAAATTATTTTTTAATTTTATTTTACAATTTTTGATTAAATAAAAAGCCCCCAATCCATTCGATTAAATAAAAAGTGCCCCCACCCCCGGCGCCCGAACCCCTTCGTTTAAATAAAAATCCCCCATTTTTGACCAAAAAAATAAAATAATAAAAAGCCCCAAACCCCCCTCCCGGCCGGCGCTCAAACTCTCTTTTCCCTCGTTTCTTTCCCACACCCAAATTTATTTCACTTTTTTTCCCTCCACCTGACACTTGACACCTAACACCGTCACTTCCCCCACCCTCCTATCACCTTGGTTGCACCGACACGGACACGTGACACGCGACACGACACGGCCCGACACGTCATTTCTTAAAAGTAGAGAATTTCGATACGTTCGACACATTATATATTAAATAAATATTTTTATTTTTAATTAATTTGATTCAAATTTATAAATATATATTTAATTAAAAAACCTACAATGAATTTATACTAATCATTTAACATACAATACTTTTATTTTTCAAAATTATTTTTTAATTTTATTTAACAATATTTTTATTAAATAAAAAGCCCCCATGCCCAAACCCGTTCGTTTAGATAAGGAAAAAACCACCAAAAACCCTAAACTATACACAAAGTGACAAAAATACCCCAAACTTTTTTTTTTGCACCACCAAAAACCCCCAAGTTTGCCATCGTGACACATTTACCCCATCGATGGTATTTTCGTCTTTTTATTTGTTTTTCTTTTTTTCTTTTTTTTTTTTCTTTTCTCTTCCCTCTGCCGACTCCGGCGGAGGAAGCCGGCGTCCGGCGAGGGCTGCCCTCGCCGGCGTCGGCCCGGCGAGGGCCGCCCTCGGCCGGCGAGCGGCCCTCGGCCCCGGGCGAGGCGGCCCTCGGCCCCCCGGCGAGGCGGCCCTCGCACAGGTCGGGCGAGGCCTCCTCGCCCGGATCTAACGAGGGCACCCTCGCCGAGCGCCGCAAGGGGCGCCCTCGCCGGCGGGCGGGCGGCCCTCGCCGGCGCCGGCGAGGACCCTCGCCGGATCTGCGAGGCGGCCCTCGCTGCGTCGACGAGGCACCCCTCGCCGGCGTCGAGCGAGGTGCCCTCGCCGGATCCGCGAGGAGGCCCTCGCCGACGCCGGCGAGGGCCCCCGCTGGCCGGCCGCCGGCGGGCGGCCCTCGCTGGCCGACGCCGGCGAGGCAGCCCTCGCCGGACGCCGGCGGAGGGAAGAAAAATTAAAAAAAAAAAAAGGAAAAAAAAAAAAAGAGAAAAATGTTTTTAAAAGCAAAATGACCAAAATGCCCTTAAGATTTAGGGTAAATGTGTCACGAAATGAAAGTTCGGGATTTTTGTGTCACAAAAAATAGTTTGGGGTAAATGTATCATGAGATGGCAAAAGTTTCGGGTTTTTGGTGGTGCAAAAAAGTTTGGGGTATTTTGTCGGCTTTGTGCGTAGTTTAGGATTTTGGTGGTTTTTTTTAAATAAAAAAAAGCTCCCATTTTCGACCAAAAAAAATAAAATAATAAAAAGCCCCAAACCCCAAACCGCAACCCCCCCCCGCGGCGCTCAAACTCCCTTTTCCCTCGTTTGTTTCCCACACCCAAATTTGTTTCACTTTTTCCCCTCCACCTGACACCGTCACTTCCCCCACCCTCCTATCACTTCCCCTCCCTCGGACACGCCAAATCCCTTTTTTTATTCTTTTATTCTCAAAACCCCAGCAACGCTTCTTCTCCTCCTCTCGCCGCACGACGCATTTTCTCTCCTCTTCCTCTTGATTTTTGCTTGCCAGGGATGGATCGCGCGGTCCCTGTGCGCCGAGAGGCTGCACACCACCGCGAACTCCTCCTCCCCCTTGCCGCCGCCCCGCTCGACGACGCCACCCTCTGCTCGCGCGCCTCCCTCGTGAAGTTCCTCCTCACGGCCCTCACCTCAGTCTCTACTCTCTCTCTCTCTAGCTGTCTCTCGCCTTCGCTCGGCTTGCGGCCTCGTCTCTCCTCCCTCACCCTTGGACACGCGTGTTGAAACGTGTCGACAAAAGTTGACCCCGTCTCGACAAATCTGACACGCGTGTCCGAGCGTGTCGGACACGACACGGAGGCAGAAGTAACGTGTCCGTGCAATATAGGCCTCTCGACGCACAGGGACCGCACGATCCACCCCTGGCAAGCAGAAATCGAGAGGAAGAGGAGAGAAAATGCGTCGTGCGGCGAGAGGAGGAGAAAAGCGTTGCTAGGGTTTTGAGAATAAAAGAATAAAAAAAGGGATTTGGCGTGTCCGAGGGAGGGGAAGTGATTAGTCTGATGACCGGGGGTGTCGAAAAGAAGAAAAGTAGTGGCTAACTCCACTACGGAATTGCATTGAGTGGTCTGACAGGATTCGCGTGTTCCCCGCCATAAATGCTTTTTAAGTTGTTTGGTTAAAAAGGATTGAATTTTCAAATACCATGACAAAAGCATTTGAAGATGTACGTGAAAAATAGGTTAAATATGAGATTATTTAATATCAAACTTTAAATTAAATGTTGACTGAAAAAAATATGTATATATTCGATGTTGGAGACAAGGCATGTCTTTCTATATAACAATCTTCCATAGTCTCTTCAGTTGCACTTCCCTCGCTAGCTCCTAAAATCATGGCTCCACCCCACTTTCTCCTCGTAGCGCTCTCGAACCGCGGTGCGATGAACCCAGCCCTCCAGCTAGCTGAACGCCTCGCACGCGTTGGCAGTCGTGTTACTTTTCTCAGCACCGTGTACGCCCACCGCTGCATGATCGATCCGGTTTGCCCCGAAGGTGTGACCTTCACCACGTTCTCCGACGGCTATGATGACGGGTATGTGCCAGGGGATGACCTCCAGCGCTACAGGGCCGAGATGAAGCGGCGGGGGTCGGAAGCTCTTAGAGGCCTGATTGAGCATAGTTCCGGACAAGGCCTCAGCTTCACATGCGTGCTGCACACGATAGTGCCTTGGGTCCACGATGTTGCTCGTTCCCTCCAAATCCGATCGGTTCTCGTTTGGATTCAACCCGCTACCGTGTTTGACATATACTACCATTACTTCAATGGCTACGAGGATGTGATTAAGAGTGTTACAAGCCAAAGATGTGATACCACATCGCTCATCCAATTGCCCGGCGTACCACCACTAACCAACCGCAACATCCCCTCCTTTCTCCACATCAAAAACAAGTATGCTTTCGCTCTGCCGGAAATTCAAAGCCTATTGGAGAACCTAAAAGAGGGGGAAAATCCAAAAGTAGTACTTGTGAACACCTTCGATGCGCTCGAACTCGAGGCATTAAGAGTGATTGGTACACTAAATTTGGTTGGAATCGGGCCCCTTGTGCCGATTAGTTTCCTAAATTCAGATCAATCTTCCAGAGGAGACCGCTTCCTGGGCTCCGAGGATTGTGTCGAGTGGTTGAATGCAAAGGAGGAAGCGTCCGTAATTTATGTAGCCTTTGGAAGCATAGCTAGGTTATCAAAGGCGCAACAGCGAGAAATGGCGCGCGGATTGCTAGAGACTGGACGCCCATTCTTGTGGGTGATGGGAAAAGGTGATGGAGATGATGATGAACTTATTTACAAGGAGGAATTAGGCAAGAGAGGAGTGATAGTCCCATGGTGCTCTCAAATCGAGGTCTTGTCGCATCCTTCAATAGGATGTTTCCTTACTCACTGCGGGTGGAACTCGACGATCGAGAGCTTGGTGTGTGGTGTCCCGATGGTGGCGTTCCCACAATGGGCTGACCAGATGACAAATGCAAAACTCGTCGAGGATGTGTGGAAGGTCGGGGTTCGAGTGTCTGAGATTGATCAAGAAGGCGTTATTGTTGAGGGAGGTGAAATCAAGAAGTGCTTGGAATTGGTCATGGGAGGTGGAGAGAGAGGTGATGAAATTCGAAGGAACGCAAAGAAGTGGAAGGATTTGGTCATGGAGGCTTCTAAGGAAGGGGGATCTTCGGACAAAAATCTCAAGGCATTTGTTGAAGAAATCGCCTAAGTAGAGGAGCAAGTAATGGAGTGATTAATGGTAACATGTTATGGGTTTTGCTTGAATTAAATATAGCTTGAGTATATGCTCCTATCGTTCTTAAATTTGAATGAATCTTTGAGAATGGTGCTGGCTTGAATTAAATATAGCTTGATAATATGTTCCTGAAGTTAAACTTGGTGGTTTTTAGGAAAATATGGCCAATACAATTGATGTATGAGCATGGGCTTTTTATTTCGTACACTGAAAATGAAAAAAATAATTTTAAATAGCCCTTGTCGAAAATGGTTATTCTTTTAAGACGAAGGTAGCTTGTGGAATTGAATTTTTCCTCCACCATGCTATAAATTCATTTTTCGAAATATTAGTATCATCTTAATCATTAGTTTTTGGGAAACCTTTTAATCAACAATTGGTATGATATTGCCCCCCACGACCAAAGCACAGACAATATTTTGGTTTTTTCGGCTAGTAAATATGCATTAGTTTGATTTCAAGAATCACCGTAATTATTACTATAGTTTTCTTTTATCAACAATTAATAGTCATCGAGACGTAAAACGTGTGGGCACTCTGGAGAATATAAATAATCTTTGCTATTCTGCTTAGTTCCATATAATAGATTGACAAGTGAATCGAAAAATGAAACAGAAAAGAAAAAAGATAGAGTAGGTCGGTTCCCTAAATCGACCAATTCAGTTCAAAAAATTGGAAACTGGCTCTCACAAATTGGTTGCTATTCACCCAAGAATTGATCCAAACTAATTGACACTTAGGGTGCGTTTGGGAGTAGCTTCTCAAGGCTAATTTGAAGCCCCAAAGATCCTTGGGCCAAGGATGTAGTGTTTGGCAAAATTTTTTCAAACCCCCTTTACAAAATGTCAACCTTCACAAAGCTGAAAGCCCAAGACAAGTTGGGGGCTGCCTTGGGCTTTCAGCATGCCAAGAATGTTGAGTTGAGGGGCTAAAAAAAAAAATTCCTCCCAAATTATTCTCTTTGATTTTTTGTTTTTCCGGTTTTGCCCTCACTATTCATCATCTTCTTCTTTTTCTTCTCCGCAAGCGATCGTCAGCGAAAGGCAGGTAGTCGCTAGCGAACAATGCCCAGACAACCAACGCCAGGGGGTGACTCGACCGACGCTAGGGAGTGGCGCAACCGACACGCCATCTGGGTCATAGCGAGGTCTGGGTCGCTGCGACTAAGATCTGGGGCGACAGGGTCATAGGAAGACTTTGCCGCCCCCAATCTAGGTCACACGACCTCGCCGCCCCGAATCTGGGGTGGCAAGGTCCTCCCGCGACCTCGACGACCTGGATCTAAGTTGCAGCGGCATCAAGCGATCTTGTTGCCCCAGATCTGGGGTCGCCAGTGACCGCCTGTCCTTGCCAATCAATTTTTTTTTTCTTTTATAATTTTTTTTAATCATAAGAGTCCTTTGTAAATGTAATTCCCTCAAACACCATTTTGCTCAAAGGTATTTCCCAATGAACTTTTAAATTGTAATTTACCAAACACAATTTGCATTTTCCTAGTGATTTTTCCTAAAAGTCCAATCAAACGCACCCTTAGAGGGATGCCTCATGCCATTCAAAACATAACGTCTTAGAACCAATCAGAACAGTTCTTGCATATACAAGTAATTGGAGACCGAACTTTGAAGTAGCTATTAGGGGTGGGACAGCCATCCCTAATTGATCCCTGAGGATGATGGCTAGAGTCAAATTCTAAAGTGTTCAGCGACAAGCTTCACAAAACAGTCACCGGTTTCATTTAATGACGAGTATAGAAGACGATGGGGCGACCGGTTCTTCCGACTCTCAAGACCATCAGGAACGGGTCATTAGATTTGTGTGGAACGTTAAATCACACTTTCAGATTCGATGATCTCTGCATCGAAATCCTTTTCGAGTACTCTTTGCTTGGTTTCTTAATGCGGCTACATGCTCCCGACATTAAACATGGACTCGGCTATTCTTGACAAATGAAAAAGGCCAGGAAATGACCGGGCACGAGTAGAAATTCAAGGCCTGAAATTACAATCATAAGTTAATTATCTTCTCTTTATCATTTCGTTTTCTTTTCGTTGTTTCTTTTTCGTGGGTAGAAGGTTCGGTCTGTCTTTCGTTCGTCCTCGTGGGGCAGTCATATGTTTGAATTTGACTAGCCCGCCATGACTGAGGAGTGTGGATTTGAAGAAAAGTAGTGGTTAACTCCACTACGGAATTGCATTGAGTGGTCCGACATGATTTGCACGTCCCTACCATAAAAGCTTTTAAGTTGTTTGATTAAGAAGGATTGAATTCTCAAATACCATGACACAAAAGCAAGTGAAGATGTACATGAAAAGTAGGTTAAAGATGAGATCATGTAATATTAAACTTTAAACTAATGTTCACTGAAAATATATATATCTTGAGTACAAGGCATCTCTTTCTTTGTAATACTCTTCCATGGTCTCGTCAGTTGCGCTTCCCTAGCTAGCTCGTAGTATCATGGTTCCTCCCCATTTTCTCCATGTACCGCTCCCGAACCGCAGTGCTATGAGCGCGGCCCTACAGCTGGCCGAGTGACTTGCACGCGTCGGAATCATGTTACTTTCCTCTCAACCGTGTTCGCCCACACCCGCATGATCGATCCAGTTTGCCTTGAAGAAGTAACCTTTACCTTCGATGGATTGGAGAAATTATCAAAAAGTCATAAACTAATCATAATTATACTAATTCAATCATAAACTTTTTTTTAGTCAATTCAATCCTAAACCTTTTGTATTTATATCACTTTAGTCCATCCAGTCAATTTTAGTCGACAGGCACCGACACTAATGTAACGCTACCGGCGCTAACATGACATTTTCAAAATAAAATTATAATAATTTTTGAATTTTTATAATTTTTCTTTTATTTTCATTACTATTTTTTCCCTCCCCCACCCCCTTCCCCTTCCCTTAGCGCCAACAAGGGTCGCTAGCCACAAGCAAGGGTTGCAATGGCCTCATTACCAGTAGGCGAGGGCGACACCCTTGCTCGCCCAATTCTGGCGAGGGCCGTGACACCCATGCCAAATCTAGCTAGGTGAGGATGCCGCAACCCTCGCCTAGACTAGGCGAGGGCTACGATGTCCTTGTCCTTCACCTGGTCTAGTCGAGGGCCATAATGGCCTTGCCCAATCTAGGCGAGCGAGGGCCGCAATACCCTCACCTACTACCAACGAGGGCATCACAACCCTTGCTTGTGGCTAGTGACCCTCGCCGACTTTAAGGATAGGGGAAGGGGAAGGAGAAGGGAATGGAATGGAAAAAAATAAAAAAATTATAAATTATAAATTATAAAAAAAAATTAAAAACATTAAAATATTATTTTAAAAATTTCACGTCAGCATCGGTAGCGCCACATCAGTGTCAGTCGGCCAAAATTGGTTGGATGGACTGAATTGGCGTAAATGCAGAAGATTTACGATTGAATTGGCCGAAAATAGTTTAGGATTGAATTCGCATAATTATAATAGGTTTATGACTTATTTTTATAATTCTCCCTCGATGGATATGATGACAGGCGTAAACCAGGGGATGACACCGAGGTGCTTCCAGGCCGAGATGAAGCAGCGGGATTAGAAGCTCTTGGAAACGTCATCAACTATAGTTCTAGGTGAGGCCTCCGGTTCACATGCGCTCTCCACACTCCTTTATCTTTCGTCATACGCTATCGGATCCCGATCTCGCTATTCACTTGGCTGTGGAATCTACAAACTTTGGTTCGATCTGCTCCATGGTCCCAAATCTGCAACCTGGTATGGCGGCCCTGAATCCCAAAGAAAGTTGGCGTCCTCCACCTGCAGGAACTTTGAAGTGCAATATAGATGGTAGTTATCGGCCGGGACAAAACACAGGTTCCATTGCTTGTATCATTTGAGATAAAGATGGGAAACTTATGGATCTGTTCTGCACAGTAGTTCCGGCGCGATCTGCCCTAGAAGCCGAATTGCAGGCGTTGATCTACTCCCTTCAACATCAGCTTCAAAAGAATCTGCATCATGATGTGTGCAGATTATGCACAACTCAAGATCTCCATAACTAGAACATAAACATGCAATTGTAAATTGAAAGATCAACGCACCTGTTTTAGGATCCATCGTCTTTCTTGAAGTGGAAGCAAGAACACAATGTTTTTCGCGCAAATCCTTCTCCTCTATTATCCTCCGAATCACTGGCTCAATGAGGCGGCTCCTCACGATTGACGTTAGAGTAACGTCCCTTAGGTGTGGATATGTGAGATTAGGGCTAGAGGAGAGACTTGAGCACTATTTATAGAGTTTCCAGCCAGTCCCCCTCATTACGGGCCAGGCTCAACTCGGCCCACACTAGCCAGCCCCATATTAGACTAATTAAGAAACATTCTATCTCACCTAAGACCAAACCCCGTAAAACGGTAAATGTTAAACGGTAAATAACAATGTCAATTAATTTAGTCCACATTAAAGGAAAACTATAACATTCTCCCACTTGGACTATATTAATTGAAATTGTATTGTATGTGTGTACATTGATCTAGAGATAATTCTTAATAGTCAATCCTATCCCATAAAGCCTCCAACACCGAATCATGGCGGCAACTGCATGTATACACACAGAGCCTTCCATGGTCACAAGTGTTTTCAACTTTATTGATATGGATTCAATATGGTAGTGTGGCAAATGGCTAACATCTCTCATAGAGAGATCCATTTGTCAGTCACCATTCTCTTACTTAGACGACACAAAGGTTTGTGCCACAAGAGAATGAAATTATGGTTCTAATGAACCCACATATGTCTTGTCCTTATGGTCAACCTTTCTTTATGTATCACAAGAACATATGCATAAGGCTAATAACGAATTGCCCCTTAGCCTTCACTCAAGGTAATACCTTGAGAATTTTAACAATATATATATATATATATATATATGTATATTCAACAAAATAGTAAACCATTAAAAAAATCATATTGAATGTAAAAGTTGAAATATATATATATATATATATATATATATATATATCAAAATGTTACTAAATTGTAACAAATGTAGATATAAACTTTATTTTAGAAAAATAAAATATAACTCCCACTAAATGACGGCATTCCAAAACGCTCCTAGGCCCATACTAATGACATGTCGATCAAATACACATGGGCGTAGGCTTTTAGTTAGTGGATCTGTAATCATATCATCTTTAGAAACATAATCCACAGCAACGTCACCATTCTGTACTGATTCCTTTACAGTCGAAAACTTGACCTCCATGTGTTTAGACCCCTTGAGACTTCTATTGTTGTTAATAAACAACAGTGCAGAATTATTGTCGCAATGAAACTGTATGGGCCTATCCACAAAATCAAAAACTGATAACTCCCTAATGAGGTTTCGAAGCCAAATAGCTTGAGTAGCAACAGTAAAACATGCTATAAACTCCGCTTGCACGGTAGAAGAAGATATGGATTTCTGTTTTTCGCTCTTCCATGATACTGCACCTCCTGCCAACATAAATATGTATCCTGTTGTCGACTTCTTATCATCTTGACAACCAGCAAAATCTGCATCACTAGTTGCAAGTCAGGAACATGTCTATAAATCAGCATATAATCTCTTGTTCTCTTTAAGTATCTTAAAACCTTCTTGACAGCAACTCAGTGATCGCGTCCTGGATTTGACTAATATCTGCCTAGAAGCCCAACTGCAAAAGCAATGTCTGGCCTAGTGCAAACTTGAGCATACATGATACTTCCAAGTACACTAGCATAAGGTACATTCTTCATTTGAGCTTTCTCAAAATCTGAATCAAGGCGTTGTGAAAGACTCAATTTATCACCCTTAATAACAGGAGCAACTCCTGGTTTGCAATTTTGCATATTGAATCTTTCCAAAATACGATCAACATATGCCCTCTGAGATAAACCCAATGAACAGCATGAGCGATCCCTATGAATCTTAATGCTAAGAACAAAAGACGCCTCACCAAGGTCTTTCATATCAAAATTTTTCGATAACATTCGCTTTGTCTCATGCAGTAAACCAATGTCATTACTTGCAAGCAAGATATCATCCACATAAAGTATGAGAAAAATATATTTCCTCCCACTGACCTTGGTGTATATGCACTGATCTACTTTGTTCTCAACAAATCCAAATGAAGTGACCACACTATGAAATTTGAAATACCACTGTCTAGAAGCTTGCTTAAGGCCATAAATAGACTTCTTCAATCTACAAACAAGCTTACCTGAATCATCATCTGTAAAGCCTTTAGGTTGCACCATATAAACCTCCTCATTAAGGTCTCTATTAAGAAATGCGGTCTTAACATCCATCTGGTGTAACTCCATATCAAAATGAGCTACTAATGCCAAGATCACTCTGAAGGAATCTTTAGAAGAAACTGGAGAAAATGTTACTTCATAACCTATTCATTCTCTTTGAGTGAAACCCTTACCCACCGCCTCGGCCTTAAACTTTTCAATCTTTCCTTTGGAATCCTTTTTAGTCTTGAATACCCATTTGCAGCCAATAGGTTTGCAACCTTCAGGTAATTCAACAAGCTCCCAAACACCATTATGTTTCATAGATTGCATCTCATATTTCATCGCATCTAACCACAAATCCGATTGAGGACATGAGATAGCATCTTTATAAGTGACTGGATCAACAACACAGCCAATGTCATAATCATGCTCTCCTAGGCAGACCACATAGTCTGGTGATATAGCAGAACGTCTTTCTTCAATTTCTCTTCCTCTGCAACCACCCTAGAAATCAGTTCATTAACTGACCAGGCTTCATCTTGGGAACTGTAATTAGTCTTGATAATCCCAAAATCAGGAGGAAGAGTATTCAAAGCTTGATGCACAATGCAGGTAGTGGGAATAGCAACATTAAGAGCCTGAAGCTTGGTCTGCAAATCAACCATCCTCAGAATATAATCTCTTACACCACTAGAACCATCATACTTCATGGTAAATAGTGTATGAATGTGTGTCCCTATCTCAGCATTAGACGACACACGGCACCTAGCAACCAAAGCTTCCATCATTTGCCTAGCAGTACAGTCTGCAGGCAAACCACTCTTCAAGTGTTCCTGAATTGAACGCTTCATAAACAGCAAGCAAATTCTATTGCTCTTAACCCAGGCAGTAAAGTGTGCTTTCTGATCCTTTGTACTCTCAGCAGTAATGGCTGTCGGCCGATCAGTAGTAAGAGCAAAATGAACATCTGCCATCTCCATGGCAAACAGAAAATCTTCTCTCCATTTCTTAAAGTTGGAACCAGTGAGAACCTCAATGTAACGGAGTTACCGTTTATAGAAAATGTGACTGAAAGACAATAGTATATAACAATTAGCATCATGTGAGTATTGTGTACACAAGTACACATCCAGAGAGTTACATGCAAAATCACATAATCACCTTTGGACAGAATACATGACATGCAATTGTACACTTCCCACATGACATCGGTCAGAAGAATATATTCCAATCTTCGTGAATTCATCACCTTTGGGCAGAAGAACCACTAAGACTAGACAATCCCTCACCACATCATCATGTATCCCTCCATGAGCTAATACACAATCACCTCCTTTGGGAGTATGACTACGCATTAGATCAAGAGACATCCCAGATAACATACGAGACATAAATTTCTTAAACCCAATCAAGTGTGCCACTTTGGCGGTCACAACTCAATTGAATCCTTGAAACTCTCTCATATCAGGGATATATTTATCTCACATACACCATATATATGTGATTTAAATTTTAGTGATAGGGGCACATATCACTCAAATCACATATCATGCTAATTAAGCTGCCTTAACAAAATAGCATACCTATAACCCAGCACTTGTATTTCCAAAATCACAGAAAAATACAAGAAAAATACGCAAAAATTCATTTAAAATACACGTATTTAGGGCTTTATATGCAATTTCATATCAATAAAATCATCAAAATATAAAATAAATATACCACAATATGGGAAATCTCCATACGAGTCCAACGCCACCAGCCACTCGCTGAAAGGAGTCCCCACGGGCCCGCATGCGCCGCCTGAGTGCGCGGCGCGTGGGGCTCACGCGCCAGATGTATAACCGGCCTAGAGCCGGTCCAACCAGTGGCGGTTCGACAGTTTACCCGGTCCGACCGTCCGGTCCAACCGCCCGATCCGACCGGCTGACCGGACCGATCAACCGTTGACCGGGTCGAGTCGGATCTCGGGTCGGGTCGGACCTTGGGTCGAGTCGGACCTCGGGTCGGTTCAAGCCCCGGTTCGGGTAAGGTCCCGAGTCGGGTCGGGTTGGCATCTGAGTCGGGTCTGCCGGTCTGGTGACGTCATCGGGTCGGTCCCGGTTGCTGACGTTACTATGACGTCAGCGGTCACGTGCGACGCACACATCAGGTCAGACCTAGGTCGCTGATGTCACACTAACGTCAGTGGCCGCGTGTGGCGCACGCCTCGCGTGTGGAGGCACGTGGGGGCGCGTACGGCGTCCCCTGGCGACGCGCCGTCGACGGTTTTCACCGTCTCATTGAGCCGAGTCCCAATTTGTAATTTAATTTGATTTTTATTGAACTTAAAATCTCGAAAATCGCAAATTAGGGCAAGAATTATACTAATTAGGGCAAATCAATATAATTTAGGGCAAATTCGGACAGATTAGGGTAAAACCAATTGCGTTCATGTTCTAGGGTTATGGAGGCTCTGATACCACATGATGCCTGCAGATTATGCACAACCCAAGATCTCCATAACCAAAACATAAACATGCAATTGTAAATTGAAAGACCAACGCACCTGTTTTAGGATCCATCGTCTTTCTTGAAACGTAAGTAGGAACACAATGTTCCTCGCGCAAATCCTTCTCCTCTATTACCCTCCGAATCACTGGCTCAATGAGGCGGCCCCTCACGATTGACGTTAGAGTAACGTCCCTTAGGTGAGGATATGTGAGATTAGGGCTAGAGGAGAGACTTGAGCACTATTTATAGAGTTTCTAGCCAGTCCCCCTCATTACGGGCCAGGCTCAACTCGACCCACACTAGCCAGCCCCATATTAGACTAATTAAGAAACCTTCTATCTCACCTAAGACCAAACCCCGTAAAACGATAAACGTTAAACGGTAAATAACAATGTCAATTAATTTAGTCCACATTAAAGAAAAACTCTAACACATCAAGCTCACCTTCAGCTAGAATCCGACTGCCATAACTTGATTCATATGATTCGTGCAGATCGCCCCCATGGCTACTCCGACCCCCGTTTGAAGAAGCGGCGTCCTTCCTCTCCAAATTTTCTAACCTAGATTTCTCTTTCTGTCGTTAGCATGCTAATTGTGTGGCCGACTGGGCTTCAAAGAAGTTGGACCCTGTTTCAGCCCAGCTAGGGTTTTCTTCCTTGCCTTTTGAGTTTCGGTTCTTGCTGTATAAGGATGCTATCTACTCAGGTTGTCCGTTTCCATTCACTTGAATGACATCAGCTTTTCGACCAAAAAAAAAAATGTCTATGAGGATGTGATTAAGAACGTTACAAGCCACAGTTGTGATACTACGTTGCTCATCCAATTGCCCGACCTACCACTACTAACCAACCGCGATGTCCCCTCTTTTTTCAACCTTGGAAGGTATGCTTTTGCTCTCCCGAAATTGCAAAGCCAATTGGAGCAGCTAAAAGAGGGGGGAAATCCAAAAGCATTACTTGTGAAAACCTTCAATGCACTTGAACTCAAGGTATTACGAGTGATTGGTACACTAAATTTGGTCAAAATCGGACCCCTTCTCCCGTTCCGTTTTCTAGATGCGCAAAATCATAATCATTCTAATAAATCTTCTAGAGGCGACCTCTTTCAGGGCTCTGAGAATTATGTTTAATGGTTCAATTCCGAGGAGGAAGCATCAGCAACTTACGTAGCTTTTGGAAGCATAGTAACGTTATCAAAGGGACAAAAGTGAGAAATGGTGTGCGGATTGCTAGAGATCGGCTGGCCATTCTTGTGGGTGATAAGGGAGAGAGATGGAGATGCAGATGAACTTGTTTACAAAGAGGAATTAGAGCAGAGAGGAGTGATAGTCCCATGGTTCTTTCAAATCTAGGTAGGATGTTTCTTTACTCACTGTGAATGGAACTCGACATTAGAGAGCTTGGCATGAGGCATTTCAATGGTGGTGTCACGTCCTGACCCGACCAGCACGTGTCCATCCCTGTTTGATCGGTATAACAGCGATGTCCCAGGACGCATCGCCGATCCATTCATTTTAATATACGCATGCAGAAGTAGATATAAATCCTAGACAATAAAATAATGGGATAGAAAAGTAGGGCTGTAGAATTTCGGGATAAGTGCTGCGGAAGTCCTAAAACTTGTCACGAAAGTGCATTTCAGTCCTAAAACTTGCAAAAAGTTCATTTTAGTCCTAAAACTTGTCGAAACGTTACAAATAAGTCCTCAAACCGACGCCGTTAACTTTTTCCTTTAAAAATACTGACGTGGCATTTTAAATTATTTTTTTTATTTTCTAGGTGGATTTTTTAATCATTTTTTCGAAAAAATAGATTTATTCATTTTATCTAATTTTCACCAAAAACTAAAAAAGATAAAAGAAAAAAATTATTTAAAAAAATAAAATGGGTCTCCTCTCCCCGCCGTCGCCGCCACCATCCATTGCCGGGAGGGTCCGGCAATGGTCACCCGCTTGGGCGGGCCTCGCCGCCCCGGGCGAGGGTCGGCAACCATCGCACGCCCGGGCGAGGCCTCGTTGGCCCTCGCTTGGGGCTAGCGAGGCTCACTAGATTTGGGCGACGAGCCTTGCCGGCCCTGAGCGAGGGTCGATGAGGCCTCACCCATGGCGGGCGACGGTTGCTGGCCCCCGTGAGGGCTGGCGACAACTCGTCCAAGGCGGGTGACGACCGCCGACCGTGGGCAAGGCTTGGTTGGCTCTCACTCGGGGCCGGTGAGGCTTTGGCGAGCCTCGCCGAGATCTGGCGAGCCTCGCCGGCCCCGGCGAGGGTCGACGAGGCCTCGCCCGGGCGAGCGACGGTCGCCGGCCCTCGTGAGGGCCAATGACGACTCTCCCAAGGCGGGCCAAGACCGTCGGCCACAGGCGAGGCCTCGCCGGCCCTCGCTCGGGGCGACAAGGCCGACCGCGAAGGCCCGCCTCGCCCGACCGGCCACCCCCGCCCAAGGTGGCGACTATCTCCGAGCCCTCCGGTGATGGGTGGCGGCGGCGGCGGAGAGGAGACTCATTTTTTTTTTCTAAACAATTTTTAAAAATAAATTTTTTTCTTTTTTTCTTTTTTAGTTTTTGGTGAAAATAAGATAAAATGAATATAATTTTTTTAAAAAAGATTAAAAATTAATTAAAAATCTACTTGGAAAATAAAAAATAAATTAAAATGCTACGTCGGCATTTTTAACGGAAAATGTTAACGGCGTCGGTTTTAGGACTCATTTATAACGTTTCGACAAGTTTTAGGACTGAAATGAACTTTTTGCAAGTTTTAGGACTAAAATTTACTTTCGCGACAAGTTTTACGACTTCCGCAACACTTATCCCTAGAATTTCAGACCACACTTATATATATACAACACAACTAGTTATATATAATACAAGCTGACCAAACTTTGTTTGCAAAGAAACTCATAAGGTTTAATAGACAGGGGTGAAGATCAAACAACTATGGCTCCTCATCATTCTCAATCTCCTCCAACTCCATCTTTTCATCGACCTCTCCTTCCTCTTCTCTCCATTGGGCGCTTTCAACTGAATACACTAGAGAGTCAAAATCACCTTCGAGATTGGGGTCCCTAGCGTCTACCATTGATCCACCTTCAGGGTCTATTGTACCTTTACCAAAAACCTTCTCCAAAATGTACAAAGGTACGTCAGTTTCCGGTATAGGACTCTTCCTTCGCCTGTCATGATAGTGATGATACCATAATTGGTACTCATGAGGCACATGGACTGGTCCACCCATGTCAACCCATACGGTGGATTTCACCAAAACATACTCTAATCGCTCAAGGTGGTGATGTACCGAGATATGATAAGCTATCTCAAAAATATCCTTCGATATACCAAACTGCTCCGGAGGAGCGGGAGGTGCTGCCATTTACTAACCTAAAATGTTGTCCAACAATAGGGTGGGACTACATCTCAATAAGTTCTACCCCAAGACTCGATTAGGAAGTACTTAAATATAACACAAATCAGAGGACTTATATTAGCCTCAGTCCCTCCCTGCAAGTCATTCAATTCATAATTACTGACGGATATAACACCCAATCAAATTAGATCGCATCATCGATCAGTCAACTCAGTCGATTATATGTCATCACGACAATCTCTTGATCGGCCCATTCAACACTATCTATAAGTCTACCCATAATAAAACTGCTCACTCTAAGCTAATAAATAGATAGTATAGCTCTCACTAAGTTGATAAATAGTATACCACTTTCAATCTAAGCTGACATATCTCCTGCGGACTAATATAGCACACTAATAATACTTCCTCTAAGCTGATCAAATATATATCATTGTCCGCTTATAATTTATTGTATTTAGTTTTTGACTGAAAGTAGGTTCAATAAAATATATTTACGAACTTGGATTTTGACGTCCTCTTGATGATCTTTCAAGATAAAGATTTCGGACTTTTGTTGCACGTCTCCATTTATCTACCGAAGAGTACACTAGGGAGTGGCATGGGATGGAGAGCCAAAAGAGCGAACCACGATACATTACTTTTGGTCGCTTCAAATCCGAGATTTGTCAGGGGAGCCCTTTCTATACAGGTAGATGGGGACAAAACTTTGAAGTAGCTATTTGGAGCAGGATAGCATTCCTGAGGACAACGGCTGGGTAGGTCCCTAAAATGTTCAGCGACAAGCTTCAAGAAACAGCCACCGGTTTCATTCAACTGAGAGCAAATTTAATTAGCTTCTCTTTACGACATCATTTTCTATTATTATTATTATTATTATTATTATTATGGCCCTCTTTTTTGGGGTAGAAGCTTCGGTCCGTCTGTTGATTTTAATGTGCAGCCATGCTTGACTTTTAACTCGCAAGTGCTTGGCGGAATAAATTGAGTGGTCCGACATTTTTTGCACGTCCCTAACATGAAAAGCTTTAAATTGTTTAATAGAAAATGATTGAATTTTCAAATATCATGACAAAAGCCTTTGACCATGTCATTCATGAAAAATACATTAAAAATAAGAATGACCCTCGAATAACGACATACGAGCATCATCGAGCCAATATTTATACAACATGATCTAACCAAATCTTATCCAACCCGTCCACGCATCATCGAATTTAACATCGACATTATTTATCATAATGTCATCATATAACATGAAACTTCCACTTAAATGTTAACTAATTCTATGATGAAGACGGGGCATGTCTTTCTATTTAACTTCTTCCATGGTATCATCATTCGCACTACCCTAGCTAGCTCCTAAAACCATATGGCTCCACCCCACTTTCTCCTCGTGGCGTTCCCGAGCCGCGGCGCTATAAACCCGGCCCTCCAGCTAGCCGAGCGCCTCGCTCATGCTGGCAGCCATATTACTTTCTTCACCACTGTGTCCGCCCACCGCCGCATGATCGAACCGGTTTGCCTTGATGGTGTAACCTTCACCACGTTCTCCGATGGTTACGACAATGGGTACGAACTAGGGGATGATGTCGATCACTTCATGGCCGAGCTGAAGCGGCGGGGGTCGGAAGCTCTTAGAGGCCTCATCGAGTATAGTTCTGGACGAGGCCTCAGGTTCACGTGCGCACTCCACACGACGATGCAATGGGTCGACGAGGTCGCTCGTTCCTTTCAGATCCAGTCTGTTCTCGTTTGGGTTCAACCGGCGACCGTGTTTGGCATATACTACCATTACTTCAATGGCTATGAAGACGTGATTAAGAGCGTTACAAGCCAAAGCTGTGATACGACATCGCTAATCCGATTGCCCGGCCTACCACCACTAACCGACCGCGACCTCCCCTCCTTTTTCAACCCCGAAAACAAGTATGCTTTTGGTCTCCCGCAAATGCAAAGCCAATTGAAGCAGCTAAAAGAAGGGGGAAAACCAAACATGGTACTTGTGAACACCTTTGATATGCTCGAACTCGAGGTATTAAGGGCGATTGGTGCACTGAATTTGGTTGGAATCGGGCCTCTTGTCCCGTTTCGTTTCCTAGATGCGCAGGATTGTAATTCTTGCGATGAATCTTCCAGACGCGACCACTTTCAGGGCTCCAAGGAGTATGTTCAATGGTTGAATACAAAGAAGCAAGCGTCGGTAATTTATGTAGCCTTTGGAAGCGTAGCGAAGTTCTCGAAGGCGCAAAAGCTAGAAATAGCGCACGGATTGCTAGAGACCGGTCGGCCATTCTTGTGGGTGGTGAGAAAGACTGTTGGAGATGATGATGAAATCATTTACAAAAAGGAATTAGACAAGAGAGGAATGATAATCCCATGGTGCTCTCAAATGGAGGTCTTGTCGCATCCTTCAATAGGGTGTTTCTTCACTCACTGCGGGTGGAACTCGACGCTCGAGAGTTTAGCATGTGGTGTCCCAATGGTGGCATTCCCTCAATTTACCGACCAGATGACGAACTCAAAGCTCGTTGAGGATGTGTGGAAGGTTGGGGTTCGAGTGTCCGAGATCAACGAAGACGGCGTCAACGTCAAGGGAGGTGAAATCAAGAAGTGTTTGGAATTGGTCATGGGAAGTGGAGAGAGAGGCGATGGAATAAGAAGGAATGCAAGGAAGTGGAAGAATTTAGCCATGGAGGCTTCCAAGGAAGGTGGATCTTCGGACAAAAATCTAAGGGCCTTTGTTGAAGAATTCTCTGAAGTAGATTAGTTCATGGTACAATGCTCTATGTTAGCTTGAATTCAAGGGTAGTTAGAGACTATATCCATATCGTTCTATAAATATGCATGAATCTTTGAAAGTTGCAATAAGTTTCTTTTTTCTTTTTTCTTTTTTGGGGTCATAAAAGTTACAATAGGTTGAGTTGTAATGTATTTGATGTATCAATATCATGGATTTTTATTTCGTACACTAAAAGTGGAAAAGAAAATAACTTGAAGAAGACAATTCCATTATCCCTTTCTCGTGCAAGAAAATCGACTTCGTCACGTTTCCTTGACTTGACTTGAGGAAGGGAAATGCCAGATGTAATCAAACGCCGCCTTAGATGTGATGTAAGCGAAAAGGATAAGTTATCAGGAAACGTCATGGATGACGTCTGATAGCAGAAAATTTGTTTTGTACTAACGAAAAAAAATGAATGTTTGAAAGTAAAAGGTACAACATGTAGAATTTTATTGGTAAAAAATAATGAATGGTACCGTGTTGGTAATTCATCAATTCTTTTATGAAATTCTCAACTGTTTTATAGTTTGCAAAGAGTTTAGATATATCACGATCAAATTTTCGGGTGTACAACCTTAATTTGAGTTCTCTCAAATCCATATCAATTCGCGACTTAGGTTTAAATATCTAGCATGCAAAAGAAAGTCATTATTAATAAGTTTATAGTAGGTGGATTAGACACCTAAGTTATTTTACTTTTACGAACCAGAGATTTTGGGTACGGTGACTTATTTTGGGTTTGTAAGTAGCTTGAATTGATTTTAAATACATTTGACCACCAATTTAACATCAAAATAAAAGCAATGAATAAATTGCATTTACATCAACAACCCTAAATATTATTTATAATTAATACGCAATCACTTAATTTTTATTTCTACTTGTTTGATGAAAATCATACTTCATGCAATACAATCCAACCTAATGATAGGCAATTTCTAGCTAAATGGATCTAACCAAAAATCACTAACTAACATGCATTTTATGAACCTAATTTTATATGATATGCACATGACGTTTTTTATTTTCTTGAAAAAGGCATGCAATCTATCCTAGAGATTAAAACTAATTTATCCTAAGACATTTTTTTGTATTTTTTTTATGAAATTCGAAATTAGAAAAATGTGAAAATTAACTAGCTAGATTAAGATTCTATCTAACTTATATTAAGAATTAGGCCAGGCTAAACCCTAATTTAAGCTAAGATATTATCTTAATTTAGCAACCTCTAATCTAAGATGTAATCTATCTAAAAAAATCAATCTAAATTTAAAATGAAACATGCAATTTTATCATAATATGTAATAACGTACAAAAATGTACAAAGAATGCCCTAATTCTATATAATGATTTTTTGTGTGTTTTTTAATGAAAATTCAAAATTAAATTGTCAAATAATTAAACATGCAATTTAAATTAGTGAAAGAAAAATCTAACATTCTAAATTTATATTTTTGATATTTTTCATTTGAAATAATAAATTACCTACCCTAAATATGCGAAAACCCTAAAAAAGAAATAAACCTAACCTAACTCACATTTTTTTTTATTTTTCTTTTTACGGAAGCAAAATCAATTTATACCACACGATGACAAATCAAAAACATATAATATTGATATCCAAAAAAATTAACGAATCTTATCGGTCAATTTTGAATAAATCGTGAATCGAACTTCAAGCGTGAGATCGGATTATTGGGCGCGAAAATCGAACAAGCTATTTCTTGTTGAACATCTCATCCTTGCATTAATAATTATACTAAAAAAAAGAATAAAACAATAAAAAGAATAAAATAAAGTAAATAAATAAAAACTATTTCTTGTTGAACATCTCATCCTTGCATTAATAATTATACTAAAAAAAAGAATAAAACAATAAAACCAATTTGAATAAAATAAATTTTTTGTGATTTTTTGGTGGTATTAATAAATAAATAAAAATTTGTCTACCTAATTTTTATTTTTTTCTTAATCTTTTATTTTTTATTTTTTATTTTTTTCTTGCTTTGGCTTCTTCATGGAGGTCCGCCGGAGGTCCGGTGAGGGGCGGCGGCAGGCGTCGGGGCTCCGGCGAGGGAGACCAGTAGGTCGGCAGAGGCTCGTTTGCGGCGGGCCCGCGGACCAGGGGCGTCTAGGCTTCTGACGTTGCGGGTCGGCGACGGCAGAAGCGGAGCAAGGGTGCCGGGACTTCTGGCGCTACCGATCGGCAACGGCGGAGGCGGAGCAAGGGCGCTCGGGTCGCGGTTGCTACAGGGGAGCTCGGGCGCTGCAAATCGGCAACGGCGGAGGCGGAGCAGGGGCGCTCGGGTCATGGCTGCCGCAGGGGAGCTCGGATCCGCCGGCGTTGGACACCCGAGCGGTGAGATCGGGATAACGGCGGTCGTCGAACAGGGACAGGTAGGCGCCGAGGACAGGCAGGGAGGGGCGTCGTTTGGTGCTGGCTTGCGGCGGGGCGACAGTGGCCGGATCGGCGGGTTGCAGGGAACGTCGGTGAGCGAGGCGCGGCGTCGGGTTGTTGCGGCGAGCTTCGTGGGGAGATCGGCGAAGCGGCTGTGGTGGACGTGCAGTGGCGGAGCCGGGGTAGCGGGTGGCGGAGGCGGTGCCGGCACGGTGGCTGGCGGGAGCGCGACGCTGGTGCGGGCAGGGCTGCCTCCGCAAAGAAGATGAATAGTGGCTTTGTTTTGTTTTTTGTTTTTTGTTTTTTTCCTTTTCCCTTGTCTTCTCACGTCCCTCTCTCCGGTCTCTTCTTCCCTACAATTGTCAGCGGAAAGAAAAAGAAATGGGATAAGTGTATTAGAAGTCTTAAAACTTATCATGAAAATATAATTAAGTCCTAAAACTTTCAAAAAATACAATTAAGTCCTAAAATTTATTACGAAAATTCAATAAAGTTCTAAAACTTTCAAAAGGTTCAATAAAGTCCTAAAATTTGTCTCGAAAATGCAACCAAGTCCTAAAATTTGTATTGAAAGTGCAACCAAGTCCTAAAACTTTCTAAAAATGCAATCAATGGAAGGACTTAAATTGAATCATTTTGATAAGTTTTAGGACTTGATTGCACTTTTGAAAGTTTTATGACTTAATTGCACTTTGTGACAAGTTTTAGGACTTAATTGCACTTTTGAAAGTTTTAAGAACTTAATTGTATTTTCATAACAAATTTTAGGACTTCCAATGTACTTATCCCAAAAGAAATAAAACCTTCTGCTCACCTTTTTCTCCTTCCCCAAGAAACCAAAACCTTTCCCTTTTTTGCTTCTCTTCGCCTCGAAAAGAAAACCTAAGGAAAGCTTTTTCTTCTTCGTTTGTGTTGAATTTTTGACTTAACACTCGAAGAAAAGCCCCCTACTATTACGGTGAGCCCCCCACTATTCCTCACCGTACATAGCCCTTTATAGGCCCAAAAAAAGGTGATCTTTGTAAGATATTTTCAAAATTGCTATAATCTCCCGATCACAAAAATTCTTTTATTTTCATCATCTCTCGAATATTCTTCATTGATTTTGCCACCTATAGTTAAAGATAAGATTATAACACGATTTCCTCAAATTTTAAAGATCCACCATAATATCATATCAAATTTCCATAATTTTCGATCATTAAAAAACAGGCTTGGGCTAATTTATTCGTTTGGTGGGCTTAGTCCAACCTGCCAAATTAAAGCTCAGAACCACTAATTCAAATCCATCCGCCATCAATCCAATAAATACAAATTAAAAATAATTACATCTAAATTTATATGCTATGCAATTAATTTTTTTTAAGAATAAAATTAACCCATAATTTTCTTGCAATAGATAAATGATTGGATCGTCAAAATTTAGGTGTCGATAAAATATTTTTGTACTAATTTGTTGACTTTCAATATGTTTAATTTACTAACTCTCATACACAATTACCAACTTAAATTAGAGTTACTTACCATGTTTTATCTGGTTAAATTACGAACAGTCTTGGTAGATGAACACCTTAAATGCTACAAGTAAACTTGGGGGACACATAAGTGTCAAATAAAAAATGCATTCGAGTGTTAAAATCGGAGAAGAAATAAACATTCAAGTGCCAATGCGAAAATTTCCGGCCAAACAACTCATATGCATTTTTCGATGATAATTTTAAATGACGTGGCATTTCTTTGAAAAGAATTTATCCACGTGGCATTTTTATTAATTTTTATTCAATTTTTTAAATTAGATTTAAAAACTAAAAAAGAAAACTAATTTTAAAAAAAATGTTAAAAAAAAAAAAATGGCAGGACTTGCTATGGGTGCTTTTACCGCCAGCCCTAGGTAAGGTGGTAGGCCTTGCTAGGTTCATGCTTGGGCACCCAAATCTAGGGGATGTCAGTGACCATTGCCCAGACTAGGCTTTGTGTTGGCAAGGCTTGCCCAAATTTAGGTGAAGGGGAGACACCTTACCTAGATTTGAGGAGCCTCGCCAACCTTGAGCGTGAGTGGGTGAGGCCTTGCCCTAGTCAAGTGATTGTTGTTGGCCTCAGGTGAGGGCTGACGTTGCACCCTCGCTTGGGGTAGATTGAGGACCAACCACCCTCGCCCAAGGTTGGCGATGGGCAATGACAACGATGGAAGTGGATGGCGTCATTTCAGGGTTTTTAATTTTGGGGGAACATGAAGGATGACTTCGTTTTAGACAATAATTGCTAAGTGGACATTTTAGCGAGTCACGTAGATGATTTTATTAATAAAATAGCATGACATCAAATTTCTGATAAGCCACGTCGTAATTGACGCTTAAAGTGTACTTTTTAAAAGTTTTGCAATTAATTAAGTTACCATTTTTTATTTGCCTTAGTTAGTAATCCCTTACATTTGCTAATTATTTTTTGATATTACTAACCTAAATTAGCGTGGCACGGCCACTTCTCTTCCTTTAAATTGCCAAAAAGTATTGGGTTATTATCTTTTATTTAAGATGTTGACTGATATTTATTTTATTTTCCTTAGCTTTTCAAAAATTTTCTTATTGTTCATAAACTTTCAAATTGGCACCAAGTATTGGGAACCTCACCGATGAACCATCAAAGAAGAGAAGAACCCGATAGTTTTTGGGAACCCATAGAATGAACTAGACCTTGGGACCTTGAAAGCCATAGGTGAATTATCCCGTTCTTATACTACACTAATGAAACGCTAATCACCATATTAAGTCATTTTTCTTTTTAAAAAAAAATTGAGAATAAGGCATCAGAGGACTCCAAAATTTTTCCAAATTGTTCAATAAAGTTCCTGAATTGTTTTTTGTGCAATAAGGTCCTTAAAATATATGTTCTCTTGCTCGAGTTGGTCCTTCCATTAAAATAAGAACAAAAATGCTAACATGGACTAACACTGTAACAGTTAAGCATCGTGTCAATACTGATCAGATAAATCACTGTTTAGATGTAATTTTTATGTACCGACTAGATAAATATTGAATATTTTATGTAAAAACAAATCTTAAACAAAATAGAAACAGATAAGACGTGGGGAAGTTGTTGGGAAGTGCTGACGAGGGTAGCGGAGCTCTTCCCAACCAAATTTAGCCGGGGCGCAAAACATCGAGGAGGGCCAAATCCAGTCGCTGCCAAGTTGAAGAAGTATGCACCGATTTGACGAGGAGAACTTGAAGCGAAGACCGTGAACAAGAAGGACGAAGCGCAATAGCAGCCTAGGACAAGATGTGAAGAAAGTTAACAAAAAAGTTTGCACTCGAGCATTGTCGCCAAGACAAGTTCTTGAAACATCACGATCTTCAACGTCATAAAATGTTTTTGTTAAGTTACTCGTGTAAGTTTTATTAGAAAATTTTTACATCAAATAATTAGTATATATCATTGTCTGCTTACAACTTATTGAATTTAATTGTTGACTGAAAGTAGGTTCTATCATATATATTTACGGGTTTGGATTTTGACCTCCTCTTGATGGTCTTTCGAGATAAAGATTTCGGACTTTTGTTGTGCGTCTCCATTTATCTACCAAAGAGTACACTAGGGAGTGGCATGGGGTGGAGGGTCAAAAGAGCAAATCATGATACATTACTTTTGGTGGGATAAATACACTAATGGTGCCATAAGTTATGTACAGCGCTCACTTTGGTGTCAAAAATTTTCGTCGGATCATTTAAGTGCCAAAAAATTTGAAAAATGCTCACTTTGGTGCCAATGCCGATCTGATCGGCCAGAAATCTGATGTGGCCTTTTTTTATATTAATTTCTTATGCTAATGTGGCTCGCCGGATCACTTAGGCCTTCAAACGACGTCGTTTTAGCATCCTAACACCAAAACGACGCCGTTTTGTGTCTTTCCCCCAAATTCAAAACCCTAAATCCCCAAACGACGCCGCTTTGTGTTGTCTTCTTCCCCGAACTAGCAACACCAGCAACGCAGAACCAGCAACACCAATAATTTTCCAGAAAAGAAACCACGCATTCGCCTCCGCCCTCCCCCAGTAGTTTTCCCCCATTTTCAATCACCTTATCAACCTTTCAAATCCCAGAATCTCAGCCCCACCTCTGCCTTTTCCCAAGGAATATCGTTGGGTGCAGAGGAAATGCGAGCTCGAAGAATCTCTAAAAGCACAAGCGATCCGGCCAATGGTAGTAGCAAAGATCTGGAATGCCGCAGAGGTTGTCGGCGAAGCCAGCTGCTACAAAGGCAGCGGCCATGGCCCCGCCATCTCCTCCTCTGCCCTCATCGTTGACACCTCACTCTCTCTCGGGATTTTCTATTCGTTTTTTTTTTTATTCTTTTGTCTTGTTGTGGCAAGCAACTACGATGAAGGTTGAGGGATGGCGGCTGAGCGACGGTGGGCTGAGGGACGGCGGCCAAGTGATGGTGGCCAACGGACGGTGGCCAAGTGACGGCGGACGAGCAATGGCTGACAAAAAAACCCTAATTTCAATCTCCAAACAAAATTTAAAAAAAAAAAAAAAACGGCGTCATTTTTGTGAGGGTATCCACGTAGGATGGCAAAACGACGTCGTTTTCTTAAGGAAAATGGAAAACGACGTTGTTTAAAAGGCTTCTCGATTTTTTTTTAAATGTAAAAGTCACGTAATTATTTTGGCTGGAATTTGTCGTCGGTGGCACCAAAGTAATCATTTTTCTTCCGATTTGGCATTTAAGTGATCCGGTGGAAACTTTTAGCATCAAAGTGAGCGCTGTACACAACTTATGACACAATTAGTGTACTTATCCCACTTTTGGTCGCTTCAAATCCGAGATTTGTCAGGGGAGCCCTTCTATACAAGTAGATGGGGACAAAACTTTGAAGTAGCCATTTGAAGCAGGATAGCCATCCCTGAGGACAGCGGCTAGAGTAGGCCTCTAAAATGTTCAGCTACAAGCTTCAAGAAACAGCCACCGGTTTCATTCAACTGAGAGCACAAGCAGCAATTGGCAATCATCACTTCCAACTCTTCACTTGGTTTCTTAGTGCAACTGACAGATCCTACATATTCATTATATTTGTGTCATCTCCCTCCATTTATAGTTTAAACTTTTGAATTTTATTTTCTAATATGATATTAGAGTGGAATATCTTGAATTCAAATTCTTTCAAACTCAATTTGCCTTTCAAATTAAATATGTCTACATCAAATTAAGTATGAGGGGTATTGAAAAATATAAATATTAAATTACATTTATCTAATCAATTTAAATTTTTTGATTAACTTTCCAACAATAGTTGACAATTTCGAATATGTTAGTATCGGGACTTGACTATTCCAGATAAATGACCAAGTATAAATTCAAGGCCTTATGTTAGAATGTTAATTTAATTAGCTTCTCTTAACGACATCGTTTTATTTTTTTTTAATGTTGCCTTCTTTTTTGGGGTAGAAGCTTCGGTCCGTCCGTTGATTTTCATGTGCAGCCGTGTTGGAATTGAGTTGCAACTTGGGATTGATGACTGAGACTGTAGAAAAGGAGAAAAATAATGGTTTACTCAAGTAGGCAATGACATTTAAGTGGACGCACGTCCCTAACATAAAAGCTTTTGAGTTGTTGAATTAAAAATTATTGAATTTTCAAATATTATGATAAAAGCATTTGACAATGTCGTGCTCCGATTACAATTTTATGTGTGTCCTCCGATTACGATTTTATGAGCTTCCTCGAGCCAATATTTTATTAATATAATCCAAATAAATGAAATCCGACCCACAGTTTTTATCATAATAAGATCATTTAATTTGAAACTTCGGCCTAGATGTTGACTAATTCTATGTTGAAAACGAAGCATGTCTTTCTATATAATTTCTTCCTTGGTCTGGTCATTTGCATTTCCCTAACTAGCTCCTAAAACCACATGGCTCCTCCCTCCTTTCCCTCGTAGCAATCCCGAGCCGCGGGGCTATAAACCCAGCCCTCCAGCTAGCCAAGCGCCTCGCTTGCACAGGCAATCGCATTACTTTCTTCTCCACTGTGTCCGCCCACTTCCGCAAGATCGATCCGGTTAGCCTCGATGGTGTAACCTTCGCCATGTTCTCCGATGGCTACGACAACGGGTATGAGCTAGGAGAGGAAAAATTGTCAAAATAATCCTAAACTTATTACATTTTTGCCAAATCGATCCTAAATATTTTCACTTCTAGCTGATTCAGTCCATCTGACCAATTTTAGCCTTTTAACATTTTCACTTCTTGCTGAGCATTTTCCGGCTAAATTTGGCCGGATAGACTGAATCGACAAGAAGTGAAAATATTTAGGACTAAATTGGTATAGTTAAAGTATTTATGACTAAATTGTTAAAAATACAATAGGTTTAGGACTTTTTGGACAATTCCCTAGCTAGGGGATGATGTTGATCACTTTATGGCCGAGCTGAAGCGGCGGGGTTGGAAGCTCTTAGAGGCCTCATCGAGTATAATTCTGGATGAGACCTCAAGTTCATGTGCGTACTTCACACGACGATCCCTTGGGCCGATGACGTTGCTCGTTCCTTTCAAATCAAATAGACTCTCATTTGGATTCAACGCGCTACCGTGCTCAACATATACTACTATTAGTTCAATGGCTACGAGGATGTGATTAAGAACGTTACAAGCCAAAGCTGTGATACCATACCGCTCATCCGATTACCCGGCCTACCGCCATTAACCGACCGCGACATCCCCTCCTTTCTCCACGTCGAAAACAAGTCTGCTTTCGCTCTGCCGCATATGCAAAGCCTACTGGAGAACCTAAAAGAGGGGGAAAATCCAAAAGTCGTCCTTGTGAACACCTTCGATGCGCTCGAACTCGAGGCATTAAGATTGATCGGTGCACTCAATTTAGTCGGAATTAGGCCCCTTGTCCCAGTCAGTTTCCTAGATTCAGATCGATCTTCCGGAGGCAACCGCTTCCTCGGGTCTGAGGATTATGTTGAGTAGTTGAACGCAAAGGGGGAAGCGTCCGTAATTTATGTAGCTTTTGGAAGCATAGCTAGGTTATCAAAGTCGCAAAAGCGAGAAATGGCATGCGGATTGCTGGAGACTGCTCGGCCGTTCTTGTGGGTGATGAGAAAAAGTGATGGAGAAGATGATGAACTTAGTTATAAAGAGGAATTAGACATGAAGAGAGTGATAGTCCCATGGTGCTCTCAAATAGAAGTCTTGTTGCATCCTTCAATAGGGTGTTTGTTTACTCACTGCAGGTGGAACTCGACATTTGAAAGCTTGGCATGCAGCGTTCCGATGGTGGCATTCCCTCAATTTGGCGACCAGGTGACGAACGCAAAGCTAGTCGAGGACGGGTGAAAGGTCGGGGTTAGAGTGTCTGAGATTAATAAAGGAGGCATCGTTGTTGAGGGAGCTGAAATTAAGAAGTGCTTGGAATTGGTCGTGGAAGATGGAGAGAGAGGTGATGGAATTATAAGGAATGCAAGGAAGTGGAAGGATCTGGCCATGGAGGCTTCCAGGGAAGGGGGATCTTCGGACAAAAATCTGAAGGCCTTTGTTGAAGAAATCGCCTAAGTAGAGGAAAACGTAATGGAGTGATTAACGACAACATGTTATGGGTTAGCTTGAATTAAATATAGCTAGAGAATATGTTCTTATCGTTCTTAAATTTGCATCAATCTTTGAGAATTGCACTGGCTTGAATGGTAATGTAATCGGATCTAATTCCCAAAAAGATACCAACTTTGAGTGGGGTGTTTATTTTATCTAAACTATTTTTTTGTCTCATAAAAGAAAAATCAACTTTAGCTCGTGCCCCCACTCTAATCTAAACTCATTACAAAATGCTAACTTCAAGTTGGATTCCAATGTTGGCTAAAAGGTATTGTCATCTCATAAAAAAAGAAAAATTTCAGTTGGTACTCAAATCCGACTTGTGTCGAGTTTCCATTAATAGTGCCTTTAAAGATTTGATGTGTTATTTTATGTGTTCTTGGCGAAAACATGATGGGCTCTACCCAAAAACAAAATTTGGACGAGAATTGGATTGTGCTTTTTTATGAGATAAGACAGCACAGGCCAGAATCGACACTTGAGTTAACGGTGGTGCATTCACAGGGAATTTAAAAAAAAAGGGGTGTGTATCAAAATTGTGACTGAAGTCAAACTTAGTGTTTTTAAGGAAAATTGGGCAAAGGCAATTGGTGTATGAGTATGGACTTATTATTTCGTACACTGACTATGAAAAAGAAAAGAATTTCAAATAAGCTTTGTCAAAGATGGTCGCTTTTTTAAGACGAAGGCAGTCTGTGGATTTGAATTTTTCTACCTCCACCGTATGACGAAGTACTTTTCGGAAAAATTAATATCACCTCAACCATTTATTTTGTGAGACCTTTTAATCAACAGTTGGCATGATATTGCCCTACACGACCTAAGTACATATAATATGTTGGTTTTTTCGACTTGTAGATTTGCATTAGTTTAATTTCCAAAATCTCCATAATTATCGCTACAATTTTTTCTACTATGAGTTATTGGCAGAGTCAACAAAGGGTGGTGATACATATTAATATTATGAATTATTGGTGGAGTCGAATTCCCCCATTGTACACCATCTATGGGAAACTTCGGATAATAATGGTATAGTTAGCAAAAAGTTAAGACAAAACATTTATTGTATTGTCCTTGTACGTATGAATTGATTATCTAGCACAAAATTGGATTGGTTTTATAAAATTAGAATAAAGCCAAGAACTTATCCTCGATCAATTTTTAATTTAAAAATTTTAGTTTAACTCAGTTATTACATTTTTTTTTTTTTTTGGTCTGAAGAGCGGAATATATTCAACAAGCAAAAATATTACAACCCACCGCTATTGCGTCTGCACAAATAAGACTAGTAAGCTGAAAAGGGGGAAATACAGCCCATCTACGACAGGAAGAGGAGTCCAGATGGGCTTTAGAAGCCAATCCGCAACCACATTTGCCTCTCGCCTGCAAAACCCTAAGGAGATACTGTCAAAGGAATCGAGCAGCTGCGCCGCTTCAACGAACAAGGCACGATCCCTCCAAGGAGCAGGCTTCCGTAGATTCAACGTTTCCACCAGGCACATATTGTCAGATTCAACGAAGATCTGCGCGTTTTGAAGGCCCTGCGAGATCAGATGCCTGAGAGCCAAAGAAAGGGCTTGAACCTCCACTTGCAACGCTGAGGACGCAGCGACCACCATGGAAAACCCATCGGTAAGAAAACCTCGATGATCCCTGCATATACAAGCCGTTCGACCTTCCTTGCTGCTTGGTTCATAAGATCCATCCACGTTGACTTTGATTGCGCCGAGATGAGGGGGTTTCCAGAGAAGATCACCAGACGACATCAGCTTTTTCCTGTTGCCACCCATGAGAACAGCTAGTTGATCAACACGAGACTGAGATAGAGCAAGGTTGGCCACCATTCGAGGATTAAGAGGGCATCTTCTAAAGAGGTACGCATTTCGAGCTTTCCATATCTGCCACATTATATTGGAAATAAGCACCAGCCGATCTGATCTGTTTTTGTGGCCAATGATGGATAATAACCATGCATCCAAGCGCCGAACATTTGTGGGGGAGACGGAGATTCCAATCCGAGAATGAGACCAAACTCGTTGAGTCCAATCGCACAATAAGAAGATATGTTCCACTCTTTCTGGAGCATTTTTGTTGCATATTACACAATAAGGGTTGCTAATGATCTTTCTACGATGCAGATTGTCCCGCGATGCAACTGAGTTTGTACAGATAGACCAAAGGAAGCTACGGATCTTCGGGGCTGATGGCATTTTCCAGAGTAAGCGCCATAGTAAGGTAGGAACTTGATATGAGGATGATGCATTATTTTCTTCCTGAACTGCTGATCTCTATCGAATAAGATGATACGCTGATTTCACAGTATAATTTCCTTGAAAATTGGCTAGCCAAATAAGTTCATCTTTAGTGCAAGTAGGCCTAAGCTGAATTGCTAGAATCTATTGGATGGTTTGCAAGTCAAAACATTGATGCAGTAAATGTTCTTTCCATGAACTCGTAGACTGATCAATAAGATCAGCTACTAGTAGGGGTTCTTCTTGGGCCCTTGGTCCACAGATGATGCCCGATGGGAGCCAATGATCCTCCCTTATGTTGATAGATAATCCGTCACCTACTGACCAACAAATATGATCCATAATGGCATCTCTTCCACACAACAGGCTCTGCCAGCCCCAAGATGGGCGGGAGCCTTTAACAGCCTTAAACAAGGATGAAGAGGGAAAATACAATCCTTTAAATAACCGCCCCCATAGAGAATTAGGCTGCTGAAATAGGCGCCATGCTTGCTTACCAAGCATGGCTTTGTTAAAACTCACCAAATTCTTAAAGCCCAAACCACCTACTTCCTTTCTATCTTACATAACCTTCCAACGCTGCCAATGAATACCTGACTTGCTGGAATTGTTACTCCACCAGAACTTAGCCATATACTTCTCAACAGTTTTGCATAGAGAGATAGGAATTTTAAACACAGACATTGCATAATGAGGTATAGCTTGAATCACTGATTTTAGCAATATTTCCTTTCCACCCTTCGAGATCATCTTCTCTTTCCATTCCTCTAATCTGAATTGAATTTTGCTCAGGATCCACGAAAACATGTCTTTCTTAGATCGACCCCAGTCAGTAGGCAATCCTAAATACTTCCCACACCTCTGAAGAACTGGTACTCTCAATTCATTTGCAAGGTTCTCCTTCAAAGAGTTTGGACAATAAGAGCTGAAGAATATTCCTGACTTGTTGCGGTTAATAGCTTGGCCAGTTGCCATACAATACTGATTTAATAAATTGGATAGATTTTGGCATTCCATAAGAGTAGCATTTAAGAAAAACACAGCATCATCCGCAAAGAAAAGATGTGATAGCACAGGACATCTACTGTTCAAACGAATGCCCTTAAGACAGCCCATATCAACAGCATTTCTAATGAGATAGGATAATAAATTGGCCATGAGAATAAACAGGTATGGGGATAAAGGGTCTCCCTGCCTTAGCCCTCTAGTGGGTTGAAATTGAAGTAGATAATCTCCATTCATTTTAATGCAAAAAGTAGTGGTGGAAACACATTGCATCACCAATTGAACCCAGTGGGAATTGAAACCTAATCTGAGCAAGTAATCCTGTAAGAAATCCCACTCGACACGGTCATAGGCTTTCCTCATATCAAGTTTTAGAACGGCTTGAAAATGGCGTTTCCTCCTTCTTGCTTTGATCTGATGGATAATTTCCTGCACCACTAGAATATTGTCCTGAATTTGACGACCCGCCACAAAAGCACACTGTGTGACATCCGGATTTTTGGGCTTTAATTTCGACTGGGTAATTAGAGCCGTTTTCGTTCAATTAAAGCCGGGAATTGTGAAATTGAGGTACGAGGTAGGTTATCGGATGGGGAAAAATAGCAATTGAGGCATTGAAGCATCGAGGGATTTTATGAGATTCGATTGAGATTAAATTAAGGGAGATTGGATGTGCAATTGAAGACCGGAAGAATTAGAAAGAGAAAAGGAATTGGATTAATTTTTATTTCCTTTCTCTCCCTTTCTTTTTCTCTCTCTCTCTCTCTCTCTCCTCCCCCTCCCCTCGTCTGCCCCTCCCCATGTGACCGAACACCCCTTAGCCAATTTTAAATTGGCTTCTCTTCTCTTCTCTCTCTCTTTTTCCTTTTTTGACTAGTCAAGCCTTATCCCTTCTTTCTTTCTTTCTTCTTCTCTCTCCTCTCTCTTCTCCCCTTTTTCCCCCACGTGACCGACTCCTTCTCCCTCTTTTCTCTCTCATTCGTAAAAACCAGAAGCCGAAGGAACGAAGGAGGAAGCAGCCGCGGATGTCGCTCGAAGACCTGTCACCGCTCGCCGCCGTCGCGCGCTTCGTCACCCGTGTGCTCCACCGCTCGCCGTTCACCTTCACTTCTCCCCACTCCCATGGTCCGACTTCTTCTTCTTCGTTCTTCTTTGTGCGAACCAACCCAGCAACCAGAAAAGGAGAATGGCAGCTCGCCGAAGCCCTTCGGCCGCCGCCTAGCTCCGTCCAGCCACCGCTCGGCCTCCCCGGCGTTCCCCCTCACCCTTCACCGGCCACCCCTCGCCGTTTTGGCCACCGGACCAGCCTCGGCCAGCCAAGAACCGCAACCCAGCGAGTGGGTTTCCAGCAGCTTCGGGCCCGCTTTTGGGCCGTTTCCGGGCCCCGAACCCTACCCGTGCTTTGGAGTTTATCGTTCCTCGCGTTGTCCCCATCGGATTGATGTGTTTTTAGCGCGATTCCGGTGAGTAACCTCACTAATCCCTGCTTAGTTTGCTAATTATGCTTAGGGATTGATTAGTTTTAATTAATTAGGTTTAGGTGGTTAGATTAGTGTGGATTAGTGTTTATTAGTTAATTGTGATGCAAATTAGACAAATTGAATGTGTATTTAGCAAGTATACATGGTCTACTATTTAGCCCAGGATTTTTCCGACCCTTTATCGGGCTTCAATTTAATAAATCGGGCCCAAGTGGAATTTTTGGTATGTAAATATTAATTTTCGGAATTTAATTAATTATTTATTTATTTTCCGAAAATTTAATGTGGATGGCTAACGACCGGGATTTTATGCTGATGATTGTGGCACAGACCGTTTATTTAATTGAGCTTTATATTGTGCTAAATTGAATTTGTTGTGTTTATTTATTTAATTTTCGAAATTAATTATTTATTTATTTATTTTCTGAAAATTTAACTTGGATGGCTAGCGACCGGAATATTATGCTGATGACCGTGGTGAAGTCCGTTTAATTAATCGGGCTTTATTTTGAGTTAAATTGAATTTCAATATTAATTATTTAATTTTCGAAATTAATTAATTAAGTAATTATTTTTCGGAAATTAAGGTTGAGATGGCCAACGATCAAACTCTCGTGCTGATTGTTGTGGTGCAGTCTATTTATTTATTTGAGCCTTACATTATGCTGAATTGATTTAATTATGTATTTTTAAGATTTATTCCTAAATGATTTGAATTGTGGTAATTGATTGGTAATTACCGGGCGTCGATTCACAGAGCCAAAAATATGTTTTATGGGCTGTTGAAAATGGTGGGAAGTTCTAAAAGCAAAATATGATATTTTGGCTAAGGCCGGTCGTGTACCCACGCACGATATTTTATTGAATATCTTTATTCCCAGGGAATTGGGCCAAGATATTACGAAATTGAGAAATTTATTTACGAAGTGCAATATCGTTGGCTGCAGTTGAAATTGGTCGAGTGGGACCTAAAAGCCATTGAATCTGAGAGAGGTCGAGTGGGACCTTGGTCGAGTGAGACCTTAAAGCCATTGAATCTGAGAAAGGTCGAGTGGGACCTTGGTCGAGTGGGACCTAAAAGCCATTGAATCTGAGAAAGGTCGAGTGGGACCTTGGTCGAGTGGGACCTAAAAGCCATTGAATCTGAGAGAGGTCGAGTGGGACCTAAAAGCCATTGAATCTAAGAGGGTCGAGTGGGACCTTGGTCGAGTGAGACCTTAAAGCCATTGAATCTGAGAAAGGTCGAGTGGGACCTTGGTCGAGTGGGACCTAAAAGCCATTGAATTTGAGAGAGGTCGAGTGGGACCTTGGTCGAGTGAGACCTTAAAGCCATTGAATCTGAGAAATGTCGAGTGGGACCTTGGTTGAGTGGGACCTAAAAGCCATTAAATCTGAGAGAGGTCGAGTGGGACCTTGGTCGAGTGAGACCTTAAAACCATTGAATCCGAGAGAGGTCGAGTGGGACCTTGGTCGAGTGGGACCTAAAAGCCATTAAATCTGAGAAAGGTCAAGTGGGACCTTGGTCGAGTGGGACCTTAAAGCCATTGAATTTTGAAAAGGTTGAGTGGGACCATAAAGCCATTTAATCTCGGTGATAGAGTTTGACATCGTAAAAAGGGCACGTGGGCTTGGTGATTTGATGCATCACTTTGGTGAACTAGTGCCTAAGAGAATGCACGTGTGCTCGACATCTTGATTTGCGTTGTGGGAATTGCTTAGTCTGTTTGTTATGAAATCGACTAGATCGATTGATCGATGATTCGATCTGAGTGTGATTTGATGTGATTCATTGCCTTGATCTGCTGTATGAATTGATTGATTGATTGGGAATGGCCGAGAGTAGTCTTATTGGCGTGTGATCGATTAAGTCGATTCAATTAGTGATGTGATTGCTTGGGTGCCTGTTTGATCTGTACTAATATGCAGGTGGAATCTGAGACTAAGGTAAGTCCTCCAACTCTTGTTGTGCATAGGCAGCCCTAAGGTGTATTAGTTTACTAATCGGGTCTTAGGGAGGTAGAACTCGTTGAGACATAGTCTCATCCCGGTTGTGGGATTACATTTCAGGCCCCTAGATTTCCCGAAGACGAGCCGACATTTGAAGTCAAAGATGAGCGAGAAGAAGGAGATGAAGAGTTTTGAAGAAATTGAATCTAGTGGCGAAAGACCTGAGGAGAAATTGGGACAATGATCCCGAGCATAGTCCTATCCTCTTTTGTAAACCATGTATATGTGTAGTCGTGAATTTCAATAAGTAAATTTGTGGCTTGCTATTCTATCCCATTGTTTTATTGTCTGGGGATTTTTAACTACTTCCGCATGTGCATATAAATAAAAAGAAAGGGTCGGCGATACTTATCCTAGGATATCGCATTTTAAAATCGACCAAAGGTGAGGGATGTGCGCGTGCCTGAGGATCGGGGCGTGACACACTGCTCCTCAGAGATTAATGTAGGCAGCAAGGGTTTAAGTCTATTAGCAAGCACTTTTGAAATAATCTTGTAGGCATAAGTGCATAAACTAATAGGACGATATTGATCCAGACTCTCATGATTAGGTACTTTAGGGATTAATGCAATAGCTGTTCTGTTCAACTGATGGGGAAAAGAGGCAGAGTGAAAAAACTGCTGAACTGATTGAAACAGATCATCTTTTATGATATCCCAATAATTTTGATAGAATAAACCATTTAAACCATCAGGTCCTGGGGCTTTTGAAGCACCTAACTGAAAAGTAGCTTCCCTGACTTCATCAATGGTGACTGGTGCTATAAGAGCTGCATTCATAGTTGGAGTGACTACTGTTGGACATTGCTGTAACACATGATGATAATTCCTAGGGCCAGAGGTAGTATACATGTGAGCAAAGTAAGAGGTAGTCATCTCCTTGAGCCTATCAGGATCCCGAACCCATTCTCCATTCAAGTCCAGTACCTTTCCCACCGTGCTAGCAGCTCTCCTAATCAACTCCTCAGTGTAGCATTCCAGTGGAAGTCCTACTATTTGTACCCAGAATGGGCAGGAATCAAAATTGTAGCAATGCAAGGGAGTATTCTCCACCCATGGTTTAAAAATGATTAGATGCCCCGAAAATTGCCACGGGCCATTATCTAACACTCTCTGTTTTTCCGCTTGAGTTCGAAATTTTGCTAAGTAAAAGCCTCCCTCTCTTTGCAGAATGTCAACATGCTTAGTTCTCCACGCCCTCTTCAAAGCAGCTTGAAAACCTTGGAAATTAAAGGCAGGGTTCAAGGGGATCTTACCAATCAACGTTAACCTACACTCTTCAAGAGCCGCAGGTGAGGGTTCTACTTGCCATTCATCAATCTCCTTTTTAGAACACAGGCGACCTAATTTGTGATAGAGAGCCACGACTCTAGCTGCATCGGGGTCCCTTCCTTGAGACATATTCACTTCAGGGTAACACCTCAGAAGATGGAAGATAAAATCGGATAGGGAAACAACCCAGAGACTACTGATAACATGCAAAGAGAATTTTCCGATGAGACAGTGTCAATCCAGAGGAACCTGATGACATGCAAAGTCCTGAGACGGCGAAGAAGAAATCTTCGAGGATACAGTGTCACAACCCAGAGAAAACTAATGACATGCAGAGAGAAACAGCGGAATGGGCTGAAGAAGTGAGGGTTTAGTGAGATGAGGAAGAGCAGAGGGAGAGAAATCGGCCATTGAGATGAGGAAGGAAGAAGCGAAATAAAAACTACCCCGCTGGTAGAGAAGCTCGACAAAACGAGAGCATTTGGAAGTTTCAGTTATTACATTCATTTGCTTAAATTTTCCCCAATCTAAGTAGATTTATATGGTGGAAGTATAAAAAAAAAATAATAAACCTATTGCATTAGTGCACATTCATTTATAAACATTTCAATTGTGTCAATTTAGTTCTAAACTATTTTTATATTTTGCTGATTGAGTTTATTAGGCAATTTTGATAAGAAATCATTGACGTTGACATAGACTATCTTACATGGTATTGTTGGCGTTAATGTGGAAACTTTTTAATAATATTTTGATTTTTTAATGCATTTTGTTTTCTCTTGTTATTATTATTTTCCTTTTTTTTTTTCTTATTTTTCCTTATATTTTGGTCACGGACTCTCGCTGACTATTGTGCACAGGCCAATAAGCCCTTACCGGCATTTAGTGAGGCTCGTGGTTCGCATCCAAGCCCTCATCCATAGCCTATGAGGGTGTCGCCTAGATTTTGGCGAGGGCCTTCACACCATTCTTTACAACCAGCAAGGCTATGAGGGCCTTGCCCATAAATGGACAGGATCACAACCCTCACTGACCAAAATGAAAGGGAAAAAAAGAAAAAAAAAACTAAAAATTTAATTTAAGAAAAATTATCACGTCATGTAGGATAATCGATGTTTATGTCAGCGATTTCCTGTCAAAATTAATTAGGTAAACTCAATTAATAAAAAAATTTCCAAATTTTATTAAACGATGTCCAAATTTCATTTTTAAGCAATGTGAAATATTTTCGATAACATTAATGGCCGATTATTGCTGATCCCTTGGCAATTGGACTTGGCTGTTCTTGACAGATGAACAAGCCAAGAAAATGACCAAGCACAAGTAGCATTTCAAGGCATAAAGTTAAAATCTACGTAAATTAGCTTCTCTTTATTATTATTATTATTATTATTATTAGTTTTTAGGGTGGAAGGTTCAGTGAGAAATTGTTAATTTTCATGTGCAGTCACGTTTGAATTAGGCTTACTAGTCCAAGGAGAAAAAGTAGTAGGAGTGCCAAAACTTTTGTACAGCGCTTACTTGAGTGTTACAACTTTTTCTTCATTCATTCGAATGCCACAAATTTAAATAATCGATCGGTTAAGTGCCAATATCAATTTACCTCATCAGAAAATCCGACGTGGATTTCGATCATCCAACATGGCAAAACCAGTCATCTAATGTAGTTTTGCATGAGTTGATGTGGATAATTTTTTAATATTTTTAAAATTATTATTATTTTTTAATTTCTAATTTTCACTTTTATTTTTATTTTTCTTTAGGGTCAGCGGGGTCACCAGTGACCCTTGCTAGTTGCGAAACCCTAGACCAGATTAGGTGAGGGCTACCTCATCTTCGATCATGAAGGCCTTGGGCAAGGTCGTTCTTGCTGGTTGCTAGCGAGGTCACGAGAGCTCTTGTGGACGGGTCTAGACAAGGGCCACCTCACCCTTGTCACAAAGGCCTTGGGCAAGGGCGTCGCGGCCTCGCTAGTGGCTGGTAAGGCCCCAATGGCCTTCCTTGCTCGAGGACTTTGCAACCGAGGGCAAGGCAAGCAAATTTTTTTTTATAAAAAGATTTAAAATTTTTTAAAAATTCCATGTAGAATAATTTGTCGGAATTCACATTCAAGTGATCGATTTTATTCCAATGTGGTATTCAAGTAAGCGAAATTTTTCTTTTGCACTCAAGTGAGTACTGTATGAAATCTTTGACACTCATACTATTTTTACCCCTAAGTCTGACATTTTCCTTATCTAAGTTGATTTTTATGAATTATTACTCAAGAGCAGAAAAACATAGATATGAATAAATTACGTTTATTAATATTTGTCATTTTAAACCGATCGAGGTTATTTTAAATTGATCGATCTTAATATGTGATTGAGTTCCATTGGAGATGGGCGGTATGATAACTCACATATCCTTGTTCTAAACTTAAGGACAAGTGTCACGAAGTCCTCAAACTTACAAAAAATGCAATCGAGACCTAAAACTTGTTAAATTGTTTTAATCGAGTCCTAAAGTTAACATTGTAGCATTTTCCATAAAAAATATTGATGTGGCATTTAAAATTAATTTTTATTTTCCACATGGCTTTTTCTAATGATTTTTATTCATTTTTTAAAAATAGATTTAAACACTAAAAAATTAGATTTATTCATTTAATCTTATTTTCACACAAAAAAAAAGAGAAAATATGTTCCAAAAAAAAAAAAGGCATCCTCTTCGAAGGGGTCTGCGACCTCGCTTCGGGTGGCGACCCTCGTTTGGGGCTGGCGAGGCCTCGCCCGGACAGGCAGGGCCGACCACCCGCGCCGGGGTTGGCAACCCTCCGGCGATCAAGGACGAGGGCGGCAAAGAACGATGGTAGCGGTGGTGATAGCAGCGGTGGCGGTGGCAATAGCAAAAGAGGAGGAGCTGTTTTATCTTCTTCTTCTTCTTTTTTTTTTTTAAACAATTTTAAAAAATAAATTTTCTTCTTTTTAGTTTTTAAATTTATTTTTTTAAAATGAATAAAAAATAATTAAAAAAGCCATTTGAAAAAAGAAAATTTATTTAAAAGGCTACGTCAGCATTTTCCATTAAAAGGGCTAACGGTGTTAACTTTAGGACTCGATTGAAATAATTTGATAAGTTTTAGCACTCAATTGCACTTTTTGTAAGTTTTAGGACTTAATTGCATTTTCGTGATAAGTTTTAGGACTTCTGTAGCACTTATTCCCTAAACTTATACAGAAATTCAAGGCCTAAACTTAAAAAGCAAGTTAATTAGGGCCTGTTTGGGAACCATCCCAACAGTGCCAAATTCTGATTCTTTATTCCTAGAATCAGTTTGGGATGAGAATCGTGTTTGGTAAAATTTTTGTTCCCGGGAACAAATACGTTCCCAGAATCAGTTTGGGACAAGATTTGAGAATAAAAAAAAAGTTGATTTTGCGTCCGAGAATCAAAAAAGAATCAACACATTAAAACTCTCTTATTCCCTTCCGCCATCCCACGACCACCACCTGCTGCCGTTCGCCGCTGCCCGCCGCCGCTCGCCGCTTGCCGGCCGCCGGTCCGGCGAGCTCGCCGGAGGCAAGCGCAGCCACCGGTGAGGCGGGCCTCGTCGGGCTGGGCGAGGCTCGCCTATCCACCGGTGAGGCTCGACCTCGCAGATTTGGCGATGCCGAGCCTCGCCGGTGGACAAGCGAGCCTCGACCCGCCTCGGCGAGGCCCGCCCGCCACCACGAGGATGGGCGAGCCTCTCCCAACGGCCAGCGAGGCTCGGCCGATGAGGGCCAGCCTCGCCGTGAGGTCGTCGGCCCTCGTCCGGCCGGTCGCCGGTCCGGCGACCGGCCGGAAGAAGAAGAAGGATAAAAGGAGAAAAGGAAAAAAAAAAAAAAAATGGAAAAAATGAAATAAAAAGGAAAAAAAAAAAAAGTAAAAAAAAAAAAAATTATTTAAAAATTAAAAGAAATTAATTTGAACATAATCAATCTATATGTTATCAAACACAATTCTATTCCAAAATTAGAAATTTTAAACAGCTTACCAAACATGTTTTTTTACTCGAATCGATTCCGGAACAATAAAAAATAATCAATTCTTGTCGAAATCGGTTCCCGTGAACGAATCGTTACCAAACACGCCCTTAGCTTCTCTTTTATGATCTAATTCTCTTCTTCTTTTTTTGTGCGTTGCCTTCCAATTTTGGTAGATGGTTCGGCCTGTCCGTTGATTTTCATGTGCAGCCATGTTTGACTTTTAACTTGCAAGTGGTTGGCGGAATAAATTGAGTGGTCCGACATATTTTGCACATCCCTAACATAAAAAGCTTTAAATTGTTTGACAAACAAAACCCTTTGGCCATGTCATTCATAAAAAATTCGTTAAAGATGAGAATGACCCTCGAATAACGACATATGAGCATCATCGAGTTGATATTTATACAACATGATCCAACCAAATCATATCCAACCCGTCCAAGCATCATCAAATTTAACATCGACATTATTTATCATAATATCATCATATAACATGAAACTTCCACTTAAATGTTGACTAATTCTATGCTGAAGACAAGGTATGTCTTTCTATTTAACTTCTTCCATAGTATCATCATTTGCACTACCCTAGCTAGTTCCTAAAACCATATGGCTCCACCCCACTTTCTCCTCATGGTGTTCCCGAGCCACGGCACTATAAACCCGGCCCTCCAGCTAGCCGAGCGCCTCGCTCATGCTGGCAGCCATGTTACTTTCTTCACCACTGTGTCTGCTCACCGCCGCATGATCGAACCGGTTTGCCTTGATGGTGTAAGGACCCGGGCCCCCATTGTGTGATATTGTCTGCTTTGGGTCACCCGCACTGGCGCGGACGAACCGCCATCCCAGCCACGGTCTTTTCCCTCACGGTTTTAAAACGCGTCACACTTATTAAGAGGCCCAAGCCTTATAAAGGCTCCCAAGACCTCCTCCCTAAACGATGTGGGACAGGAGAAATGCCCTTAGCCTTGCCCGCGTACTGCCGAGGCGATCTTAGTCTGTCCCTCTGTACTGCCCCGGGTCTGGGTCGTCACAGATGGTGTCACCTTCGCCACGTTCTCCGATGGCTACGACAATGGGTACGAATTAGGGGATGTTGCCGATCACTTCATGGCCGAGCTGAAGCGGCGTGGGTCGGAAGCTCTTAGAGGCCTCATCGAGGATAGTTCTGGACGAGGCCTCAGGTTCACGTGCGCACTCCACACGACGATGCAATGGGCCGACGAGGTCGCTCGTTCCTTTCAGATCCAGTCTGTTCTCGTTTGGATTCAACCGGCGACCGTGTTTGGCATATACTACCATTACTTCAATGGCTATGAAGACGTGATTAAGAGTGTTACAAGCCAAAGCTGTGATATGACATCGCTAATCCGATTGCCTGGCCTACCACCACTAACCGACCGCGAGCTCCCCTCCTTTTTCAAACCCGAAAACAAGTATGCTTTTGGTCTCCCGCTAATGCAAAGCCAATTCAAGCAGCTAAAAGAAGGGGGAAAACCAAACATGGTACTTGTGAACACCTTTGATATGCTCGAACTCGAGGTATTAAGGGCGATTGGCACATTGAATTTGGTTGGAATCGGACCTCTTGTCCCGTTTCGTTTCCTAGATGCGCAGGATAGTAATTCTTGCGATGAATCTTCCAGACGCGACCACTTTCAGGTCTCCAAGGAGTATGTTCAATGGTTGAATACAAAGAAGCAAGCGTCGGTAATTTATGTAGCATTTGGAAGCATAGCGAAGTTCTCGAAGGCGCAAAAGCTAGAAATAGCGCACGGATTGCTAGAGACCGGCCGGCCATTCTTGTGGGTGGTGAGAAAGACTGTTGGAGATGATGATGAGCTCATTTACAAAAAGGAATTAGACAAGAGAGGAATGATAATCCCATGGTGCTCTCAAATGGAGGTCTTGTCGCATCCTTCAATAGGGTGTTTCTTCACTCACTGCGGGTGGAACTCGACGCTTGAGAGTTTGGCATGTGGTGTCCCGATGGTGGCATTCCCTCAATTTACCGACCAGATGACGAACTCAAAGCTCGTTGAGGACGTGTGGAAGGTTGGGGTTCGAGTGTCCGAGATCAACGAAGACGGCATCATCGTCAAGGGAGGTGAAATCATGAAGTGTTTGGAATTGGTCATGGGAAGTGGAGAGAGAGGCGATGGAATAAGAAGGAATGCAAGGAAGTGGAAGAATTTAGTTATGGAGGCTTCCAGGGAAGGTGGATCTTCGAACAAAGATCTAAGGGCCTTTGTTGAAGAATTCTCTAAAGTAGATTAGTTCATGATACAATGCTCTATGTTGGCTTGAATTCAAGGGTAGCTAGAGACTATGTTCGTATTGTTCAATATATATGCATGAATCTTTGAAAGTTGAACTAAGTTTCTTTTTTCTTTTTTCTTTTCTTTGGGTCATAAAAGTTACAATAAGTTGAGTTGTAATGTATTTGATGTATCAATATTATGGACTTTTATTTCGTACACTAAAAGTGGAAAAGAAAATAACTTAAAGAAGACAATTCCATTATCCCTTTCTCGTGCAAGAAAATCGACTTCGTCACGTTTCCTTGACTTGACTTGAGGAGGGGAAATGCCAGATGTAATCAAACGCCGCCTTAGATGTGATGTAAGCGAAAAGGGTAAGTTATAACTTATCAGGAAACGTCATGGATGACGTCTGATAGCAGAAAATTTGTTTTGTACTACTAAGGAAAAAAAAATGAATGTTTGAAAGTAAAAGGTACAACGTGTAGAATTTTATTGGTTAAAAATAATGAATGATATTATGTCGATAATTCATCGATTCTTTTATGAAATTCTCAACTATTTTATAATTTGCGAAGAGTTTAGATATGTCGCGATCAAATTTTCGAACGTACCACTTAAAATTAAGTTAATAGATTACTAAGTCTTACTTAGATTGGGCTTTCCCAAATTCATACCAATTCGCAACTTAGATTTAAATATCAAGCATGCAAAAGAGAGTCGCTACTAATTAGTTTACGGTAAATGGATTAGACACCTAAGTAAAATAATGGGAAAATTATTTTACTTCTACGAATAAGAGATTTTGGATATGAGGACTTAATTATACTAGACTTTTCTAATGTCCTTTCGGTACCTTTTTGTTTTATCTATAAAAAAATGGTTTGTAAGTAGTTGGATTGATTTTAAATCTATTTCCCTAACATGTGAGGTAACCATGCAGCTGTGTAAACCACCAATTTAACACCCAGATAAAAGCAATGAATAAATTGCAAAACTTCCTCATTGCAACAAAAGCATCTGCAATGTTAAATAAGAATTCACATCAACAACCTTATATATGATTTCTAATTAACACGCAATCACTTAATTTTTGTTTCTACTTGTTTGATGAAAATCATGCTTCATGCAATGCAATCTGCGCTAAATGGATCTAACCTAAAATCACTAAGTAACATGCATTTAATGAACCTAATTCTATATGATATGCACGTGATGTTTTTTATTTTCTTAAAAAAGGCATGCAATCTATCCTAGAGATTGAAACTAATTTATCCTAATACATTTTTTTTTTGTATTTTTTTCATGAAATTCGAAATTGGAAAAATGTGAAAATTAACTAGCTAGATTAAGATTCTATCTAACTTATATTAAGGATTAGGCCAAGCTAAACTCTAATTTAAACTAAGGTATTATATGAACTTAGCAACCTCTAACCTAAGATGCAATCTATCCAAAAAATCAATCTAAATTTAAAATGAAACATGCAATTTTATCATAATATGCAATGACGTATAAAGAATGTCCTAATTCTACATGACAAATGCATTATGATTTTTTTTGTGTGTGTTTTTTTATGAAAATTCGAAATTAAATTGTCAAATAATTAAACATGCAATTTAATTTAATGAAATGAAAATCTAACATCCTAAATTTATGTTTTTGATATTTTTCATTCGAAATAGTAAATTACCTACCCTAAATATGCGAAAACCTAAAAAAGAAATAAACGTAACATAACTCATATTTTATTTATTTATTTATTTATTTTACGGAAGCAAAATCAACTTATATCACACGGTGACAAATCAAAGCCATATCCAAAAAAATTGACGAATCATATCGGTCAATTTTAAATAAATCGCTAATCGAATCTCGAGCGTGAGATCGGATTGGCAATTTTTCAATTGATTGCGAGTCGGATTTCAGACGCGAAAATCGGACTGTCAATCACGAATTCCAGAGGCTATTTCAAGTTAAACATCTTATCCTTGCATTAATAATTATACTAAAAAAAAGAATAAAACAATAAAAAGAATAAAATAAAGTAAATGAATAAAAACTACCTAATCTTTTTTTTTTTTCTTTTCTTGCTTTGGCTTCTTCATGGAGGTCTGCCGGAGGTCCGGTGAGGGGCGACGGCAGGCGTCGAGGCTCCGGCGAGGGAGACCAGTAGGCCGGCAAAGGCTCAGGTTGCGGCAGGCCAGCGGAGCAGGGGCGTCGTGGCTTCTGACGTTGCGAGTTGACGACGGCAGAGGCGGAGCAAGGGTGCCAGGACTTCTGGCGCTATTGATCGGCAACGGCGGAGGCGGAGCAAGGGCGCTCGGGTCGTGGCTGTTACAGGGGAGCTCGGCGCTGCAAATTGGCGACGGCGGAAGCGGGGTAGGGGCACTCCGGTCGCGGCTGCCGCAGGGGAGCTCGGATCTGCCGGCGTCGAACACTCAAGCAGTGAGATCGGGATAACGGCGATTGTTGAACAGGGACAGGTAAGCGCCGAGGATAGGCAGGGAGGGGCGTCGTTTGGTGCTGGCTTGTGGCGGAGCGACAGTGGTCGGATTGGCGGGTTGCAGGGAGCGTTGGTGAGCGAGGCGCGGTGTCAGGTCGTTGCGGCGAGCTTCGTGGGGAGATCGGCGAAGCGGTTATGGCGGGCGCGTAGTGGTGGAGCCGCAGTAGTGGCTGGCGGAGGCGGTGTCGGCACGGTGGCTGGCGAGGGCGCGACGCTGGCGTGGGCAGGGCTGCCTCCGCAAAGAAGATGAACCGTGGCTTTGTTTTGTTTTTTGTTTTATGTTTTTTCCTTTTCCCTTGTCTGCTCATGTCCCTCTCTCCTGTCTCTTCCTCTCTGCAACTGTCAGCAGAAAGAAAAAGAAATAAAACCTTTTTTGCTTCTCTTCACCTCTAAAACAAAACCTAAGGAAAGCTTTTTCTTCTTCGTTTGTGTTGAATTTTTGACCTAAAACTCGAAGAAAAGCCCCTCCCCCCGGGCGTTATTCCTCACCATACATAGCCCTTTTATAGGGCAAAAAAAAAAAAAAAAAAAAAAAAAAGGTGATCTTCGTGGGATATTTCAAAGATTGCTATAATCTCCCGATCATAAAAATTATTTTATTTTCATCGTCTCTTGAATATTCTTCACTGATTTTGTCGCCTAAGGCTAAAGATAAGATTGTAATGCAATTTTCTCAAATTCCAAAAATCCACCGTAATATCATATCAAATCTCCATAATTTTCGATTATTAAAAACAGACTTGGGCCAATTGACTCACTTCGTGGGTTAGTCCGACCCGCCAAATTAAAGCTCAGAATCACTAATTGAAACCCATTCATCGCCAATCCAATAAATGCAAATTAAAAATAATTACACCTAAATTTATATGCTATGTAATTAATATTTTTTCAGGGATAAAATTAACCTATTGTTATGAAATACATGAATGAATATTCATTATATTCATCTTATCCAACATTTATACCAAATATTCTAAATACATCTCCCTATACAATGAACATTCGTCTCCCTTATCCTATTCATGTATCATTCGATATATTGATATTAATGATTAGTACATTCTTGTTCTCCTATAAATAGGAGTTTAGCTTTGATGTACAACACACAATCACATAGAAACACGATAGTGAGATACTAGAAATAAAACTCTCTCATCTTGTTTTTCCTACTATTTCTGGTGTTCATTTGATTTATCTTCTCAATCTCTTTTCTCTTATATATTCGCAACGTAACATTTTACAACACGTTATCAGCACGAAGATCTACCGACTGAGTAAGTATATTTTGCAAGGTGGGTATTCTTTTATTAATCAACTTATACTTCATCTTCTTCTATCAATTCTTCATTTTTATTTTTCTTGGCCTGAAGCCAAATTTCAAATCTAAAAGTATCATTTTGCTCCTAAAGTAGCGGTGGATATTTAAAAATCCTTTTAATTAATTTAAGGATTTATTTTTGCAAAGATTATGGCAAATATTGAAAAGCCCAAATTTCACATCCTGGAAGTGAGTGGAAAGAATTATCTATCCTGGTGCCTTGACATGGAAATGCACCTCTAAGGGCAAGGTCTCGCTAATACAATTACAGAGGATGGAACATCAAATGAAAAGGATAAAGCAAATGCGTTGATTTTTATTCGCCGTCATTTCCATGAGAGCCTGCAAACTCAATATTTATCCGTTTGAGACCCTCATATCTTGTGGAGGAGGTTGAAGGATAGGTATGATCATACCAAGACTGTTATCCTTCCTCAAGCACAATATGACTAGCAAAATTTCAGATTGCAAGATTTTGAATCAGTGTCTGACTATAGTTCCGCTTTATTTGATATTGTTTCTCGACTTGAGTTATGCAGTATCAAACTTGCTGATGCGGAATTGTTAGAGAAAACTTTTTCCACCTTCCATGCTTCAAATATTGTATAACAACAGTAATACCGGTAGTGTCAATTTGCCACATACTCTGAATTAATTTCTATGCTTCTTACTGCCGAGCAAACTAATGAATTGTTGCTCAAAAATCATGATCTTAGACCTGCTGGCTCAAAAGCATTGCCTGAAGCACATGCTAATTTTGAGAAAAATACTAGCCATTTTAAGGGCTATAAGCGCAGGCAAGAACATAATCCTAGAAGGGATGGTAAGAAATTTAACCGCCCTAAGAAATCAAACTTTGGCCTGAATCATGGCAAAGAAAAGAAGCCAAAGAAGGTGATTAATGAAAGTATTTGTCATCGTTATGGCATGATTGGGCACTGGTCACGTACCTGTCGTACATCAAAATATTTTGTTGATCTATACCAGGCATCTTTAAAGAATACGGGCAAGCGTGGTGAATCTCATGCCATTGAAATCAATCCTACTGCCATAACCACTGTTAAGGCTAACAATATCTCCATTGGTGGGATTCCTCTTGCTTCTAAAGAAACAAATGCATCATTGGATGTCTATGATTTCTTTGAGGATTTTTGATTACTTTGATGAGATATCAAATTGATGGATGATAATTTGAACTTCAAATTTTACATTGTTTTCGCTATAAATGTATTATTTTTTATTGTTTTTTAATATGGTTATGAAATGCTTATGAACCTTATATAATATTTGTTTTGAAATTTTATTTGACTATATAACTAATATGCAACTTTTATGATACTTGACACTTGAAGTTGTCAATATAAATGCAAATGAAAAATACCGAGAAAAAGGAATATGTTTGTTTGTTTGATAGTGCAACAACACATACTATATTTCGTAGTAGACACTTTTCTTGAGTATGACATTGCATAAGACACAAATCCATACAATATCAGGTCTTGTTTTGATTATTGATGGTTTTGGAAATGCCACAATTATTTTGCCAAATGGCACAGTCCTACATATTGAGAATGCATTTTTAAGCTTTAGATCAAAAAGGAATCTGCTCAGTTTTAAAGATGTACGCCGTAATGGGTACCATATTGAGACTATTTATGAGCAAGATAAGGAATATATTGGCATTTCTTCTTATAAGATGGGCTTGAAGACCATCCATGAGAAGTTGGAAGCTTCTTCTATGGGTTTGTATTATGTCATGATTAAGGTTGTTGAAAGCTATCCCATCACATCCTAGAGATTGGTAAACCCCGATCAGTTTGGACTGTGGCATGATTGCCTTGGTCATCTTGACGCTTCAATGATGCGTAGGATAATTCAAAATACAAAAGGGCATCCTTTAAAGGATATAAAGGTATTGTTGTCCAAAGATTATAATTGTGAGGCTTGCTCACAAGGAAAGCTCATTATCAAACCTTCTATAACAAAGGTTAATCTTGAATCTCCTTTATTTTTGCAAAGAATTCAGGGTGATATTTGTGGACCAATACAACCACCAAGTAGACCATTTCGATATTTTATGGTATTAGTGAGCGCATCCTATAGATGGTTCCATGTTTGCCTATTATTTACGCGCAATGTCACATTTGCACGTTTACTTGCGCAGATTATAAAGCTCTGGGCACAATTTCCTGATTATCCAATTAAGAGCATAATGATGGATAATGCTGGTGAATTTACATCAAAGAGTTTTGATACATATTGTGCTTCACTCGGAATCGAGATTGAGCACCCAGTTGCATATGTTCATACTCAAAATGGATTGGTAGAATCCTTGATTAAACGTATCCAAATCATTGTCCGCACTCTATTATTGAGAACGAATCTCAACGATGAAGCATGGGGTCATGCAATTTTGCATGTAGCAGCTCTAATAAGATTATGCCCCACTGCTAGTCTTTTATAATCTCCCATTCAAATGGTTCTTGGTTATGAACTAGATATTTCACATCTACGCACCATTGATTGTGCTGTACAAGTGCCAGTAGCACTGCCTAAAATGAAGAAAATGGGTCCCCAACACCGTTTGGGCATTTATGCTGGGTTTAGTTCACCATCTATCATTAGGTTCTTGGAACCAATTACTGGTGATCTTTTTACTGCCAGATTTGCAGATTATCATTTTGATGAGACTAGGTTTCAATCAATTGAAATACTTACAACTTCCATAACTGCAAAACAAAAATTAATTAAGGTTTTCTCCTGGACTGAGAAAAATTTATCTCAATTAGACCCAAGGATTCCTGAATGTGAAAATGAGGTGCAGCGCATAATCCATTTTCAAGCTATGGCCAATAGACTTCCGGACGCATTTAATGATGCTACTAGGGTAACGAAGTCTCATATTCCAGCTGCAAATGCTCCAGCTAGGATAGCTGTTCCAAAAGAACAGGCTAAAATAGATCAAAATCCCCCGCACTTGAAGCGTGGTAGATCGATAGGATCAAAAGATACTACTCCTCGAAAATGAAGGGGAAAGAATCAAGAATCCGCTTTAGAAGAGCCTGGCGTTGTGCTTGCTCCCAAAGAGCTTATTGCCCCTGAAGAGGTGCAAACCCATGAAAGGAACACTAGTCCCGGAAATACCGAGAATTCCATTACATATTATAATGAAATTTGGGATTGAAATGAAATCATCATTGATGATGCTTTTGCGCTCTCTGTTGCTCATAAAATTATTGATGATGATTGTGAGCCGTAACCTATTATTGAATGTTGTCAAAAGTAAGATTGGTCTAAGTGGGAGGAAGCAATTAAAGCTGAATTAGTTTCCCTAACTAAATGAGAGGTTTTTGGACCTATAACTCGTATCCCCAATAATGTAAAGCCCGTTGGATATAAATGAGTATTTATCCGAAAAGGAAATGAGAAAAATGAGGTTGTCAGGTATAAAGCCCGACTTGTTGCCCAAGGATTCTCCCAGAGACTTGGGATTGATTATGATGAGACATATTCACCTGTGATGGATATGATTACATTTCGTTTTCTCATTAACCTAGCAATCTCTGATAGATTGGATATGCGTCTTATGGACGTTGTGACGGCATATTTATATGGCTCATTAGACTCTGATATTTTTATGAAAATTCCCGAGGGATTTTGCACTCCTTGCAATTTATTCTCAATAAAATTGCAAAGATCCTTGTATAGGTTAAAGCAATCCGATCGCATGTGGTATCAACGCCTAAGTAAGTACCTAATTAAGGAAAGGTACAAAAATGATCCTATCTGCCCATGTGTGTTTATTAAGAAATCGGAAATTGGATTTGCTATAGTAGCAGTTTATGTCGACGATATAAATTTAATTAGAACTCCATAAGAGCTACTCAAAACTACTGAGTTTTAAAAAGGGAGTTTGAAGTTAAAGATTTGGGTAAAACCAAACTTTGTCTTGAGCTTGAGCATAAAGCAAATGGAATAATTGTCCATCAATCAGCATACGTTGAAAGATTACTTAAATGCTTCAATATGGACAAAGCTTACCCATTGAGCATCCCTATGGTTGTAAGGTCTCTAGATCCCCGAAAGACCCATTTCGTCCTAGAGAATCTGATGAAGAGATACTTGGTCCGGAAGTACCATATCTCAATGCAATTGGGGCATTAATGTACTTGGCACAATGCACGAGACCAGATATCGCTTTTGCGGTAAATTTATTGGCACGTTTTAGTTCTAAGCCAACTTGGAGACACTGGAATGGAGTTAAGCATATTTTCCGTTATCTCCCAGGAACCATAGATTTGGGATTATATTATTCTAAGGATTCCATTAACTCTAGTTTAGTTGGATATATTGATGCTGGATATAGATCTGATCCACATAAGGCTCGCTCTCAAATAAGGTATTTATTTTGTTATAACGGCACCGCTATTTCTTGGCATTCTACGAAGCAATCGCTAGTAGCTACATCTTCTAACCGCTTTGAGATTATTGCTTTATATGAAGCTAGAAGAGAGTGTGTTTGGTTAAAATCCGTTATAACGTATATTCATAATTCTTGTTGTTTAATACCGGTTAGAAATTATCCCACTACAATTTATGAAGATAATGCCGCTTGTGTTGCATAAGTTAAGGGAGGATATATCAAAGGTGATAGGACCAAGCATATCTCGCCGAAATTTTTCTATTCTCATGAACTCCAAGAAAGTCAACAAATTGATGTTAAACAGATTCGATCCATAAATAATCTTGCAGATCTTTTTACCAAATCATTGCCAACATCAACTTTTGAGAAATTAGTATATGGTATTGGTGTGCAATGAGTTCATAAAATGCAAGATTGATTAGCCCCAGAAGTGGCTATATGGCTCAATTGAGGAGGAGATATTATGAACTATGCATTGATATGCGGCGAGTTCACAAGATACAAGATTAATAGGTCCCGGTAGTGGCTATATATGCATTGCACTCTTCTCTTATTGTCTAGTTTTTTCCCACAGGGTTTTTCCGGCTTAAAGTTTTTAACGAGGCAATTAATGCATCCATAAAAAGGAGAAATCATAAAGTTTGTGCTCTGCACTCTTTTTCCCTTTTGTCCGGTTTTTGTCCCATTGGGTTTTTCCAGCTTAAGGTTTTTAATGAGGCAGTATCATTCGATGCACATTCATAATGAATACAATGAATATTCAAGGGGGAGTGTTATGAAATACATGAATGAATATTCATTATATTTATCTTATCCAATGTACTTATTATGGTACATTTATATCAAATATTTTAAGTACATCTTCCTATACAATGAACATTCGTCTCCCTTATCCTGTACATGTATCATTCCATACATTGATATTAATGATTAGTACATTCTTGTTCTCCTATAAATAGGAGTTTAGTTTTGATGTACAACACACAATCACACAGAAACACGACAGTGAGATACTAGAAATAAAGTTCTCTCATCTTGTTTTTCCTATTATTTTTGGTGTTCATTTGCTTTCTCTTCTTAATTTCTTCTCTATTTTATATTGGCAATGCAACATTTTACAACACCCATAATTTTCTATGTAATAGATAAATGACTATATCGCCAAAATTTAGATGTCAACAAGATATTTTTGTACTAATTTGTTGACTTTCAATACGTTTAATTTACTCACTCTCATACACAATTACCAACTTAAATTAGAGTTACTTACCATATTTTATCTGGTTAAATTACAAACAGTCTTGGTAGAAGAGCACCCTAAATGCTACAACTTAACTTGTGGGACACATAAAAGTCAAATAAAAAATGCACTCGAGTGTTAAAATCGGAGAAGAAATAAACATTCAAGTGCCAATGCGAAAATTTCCGGCCAAACAACTCATATGCACTTTTTCGACGATAATTTTAAATGACATGGCATTTCTTTAAAAATAATTTATCCATGTGGCATTTTTATTAATTTTTATTCAATTTTTAAAATTAGATTTAAAAACTAAAAAAGAAAAGCTAATTTTAAAAAAATGTTAAAAAAAAGGGCATGACTTGCTATGGGTGCTTTTGCCGCCAACCCTAGGCAAGGTGGTAGGCCTTGCTAGGTTCATGCTTGGGCACCCAAATCTCAAATTTGGGGGATGCCGGTGACCATTGCCCAGACTAGGCCTTGTGTTGGCAAGGCTTGCCCAAATTTTAGGTGAAGGGGAGACGCCTTACCTAGATTTGAGGAGCCTCGCCAACCTCGAGCGTGAGTTGGTGAGGCCTTGCCCTAGTCGAGGGATTGTTGTTGGCCTCATGTGAGGGCAGACGTTGCACCCTCGCTTGGGGTAGATTGAGGACCAACCACCCTCGCCCAAGGTTGGTGATGGGCAATGACAACAATGGAAGTGGATGACGTCATTTTAGGGTTTTTAATTTCGGGGGAACGTGAAGGATGACTTCATTTTAGACAATGATTGTTGAGTGAACATTTTAATGAGTCACGTAGATGATTTTATTAATAAAATAGCATGACATCAAATTTCTGATAAGTCACGTCGAAGTTGACCCTTAAGTGTACTTTTTGGAAGTTTTGGCACTTAACTGTTCCTGCATACCAAGTTGTGACAATTGGGGTGTTCTTTACCCCAACAGTTTTGAAATATCAATTCCCATTTAAGTTATTTATGGCATTCATTTTAGATAAAAAAAATTCAACTATTTTTTCTTTAAATATGATTAAGTTACCATTTTTTATTTGCCTTAGTAATCCCTTACATTTGCTAATTATTATTATTTATATTACTAACCTAAATTAGCGTGGCACGGCCACTTCTCTTCCTTTAAATTGCTGGCAAGTATTGGGTTATTATCTTTTATTTAAGATGTTGACCGATATTTATTTTGTCCTTAGCTTTTCAAAAATTTTCTTATCGTTCATACACTTTCAAATTGCCACCAAGTATTGGGAACCTCACCGATGAACCATCAAAGAAGAGAAGAACCCGATAGTCTTTGGGAACCCATAGAATGAACTAGACCTTGGGACCTTGAAAGCCATAGGTGAATTATCCGTTCTTATACTACACTAATGAAATGCTAATCGCCATATTAAGTCATTTTTCTTTAAAAAAATTGAGAAGAAGGCATCAGAGGACTCCAAAATTTTTCCAAATTGTTCAAAAGGTTCCTGAATTATTTTTTGTGCATTAAGGTCCTTAAAATATATGTTCTCTTGCTCGAGTTGGTCCTTCCATTAAAATAAGAACAAAAATGCTAACATGGACTAACAGTTAAGCATCGTGTCAATACTGATAAGATAAATCACTGTTTAGATGTAATTTTTATGTACCGACTAGATAAATATTGAATATTTTATGTAAAAACAAATCTTAAAAAAAATAGAAACAGATAAGACGTGGGGAAGTTGTTGGGAAGTGCTGACGAGGGTCGCGGCGCTCTTCCCAGCCAAATTTAGCCGGGGCGCAAAACATCGAGGAGGGCCAAATCCAGTCGCTGCCAAGTTGAAGAAGTATGCACCGATTTGAAGAGGAGAACTTGAAGCGAAGACCGTGAACAAGAAGGACGAAGCACAATAGCAGCCTGGGACAAGATGCGAAGAAAGTTAACAAAAAAGTTTTCGCTTGAGCATTGTCGCCAAGACAAGTTCTTGAAACATCACAATCTTCAACGTCATAAAATGTTTTTGTTAAGTTACTCGGGTAAGTTTTATTAGAAAAATTTTACATCAAATAATTAGTAGATATCATTGTCTGCTTACAACTTATTGAATTTAATTTTTGACTGAAAGTAGGTTCAATCAGATATATTTAAGGATTTGGATTTTGACCTCCTCTTGATGGTCTTTCGAGATAAAGATTTCGGACTTTAGATAAAGATTTCGGACTTTTGTTGCGCGTCTCCATTTATCTACCGAAGAGTACACTAGGGAGTACACTAGGGAGTGGCATGGGATGGAGAGCCAAAAGAGCAAACCATGATACATTATTTTTGGTCGCTTCAAATCCGAGATTTGTCAGGGGAGCCCCCTTTCTAAACAAGTAGATGGGGACAACTTTGAAGTAGCTATTTGGAGCAGGATAGCCATTCCTGAGGACAACGGCTACTCTAAAATGTTCAGCGACAAGCTTCAAGAAACAGCCACCAGTTTCATTCAACTGAGAGCACAAGCGGCAATTGACAATCAGCACTTCTGACTCTTCACCTAGGCCCTATTTGGTAACGTGCCTAACAGTGATTGATTATGATTTTTTGTTCTCAGAATTAGTTTGGGACGAGAATCGCATTTGGTAAAATTTTTGTTCCCGAGAATAAATTTGTTCCTGGAATCAGTTTGGGACAAGATTTGAGAATAAAAAAAAAAAAAAAAGTTGATTCGGCGTCGAGAATCAAAAAAAAATCAACACAATAAAACTCTTATTCTTCCCTTCCGCCATCCCACGACCGCTGCCCGCCGTCCGCCGCCGCCGGCCGTCGGTCCGGCGAGCCGCCCGGCGAGCCCGCCACCGGCTAGGCTAGGCGAGCCCCGCCGGTGGCCAAGCAAGCCTCGCCTAGCCCTAGCGAGGCGCGCCTGGCCATCGGCGAGGCTTGGCTGACGAGGGCCGGCCTCGTCGAGGGCCGGCGACACACTCCATTGAGGTTGTCGGCCCTCGTCTAGTTGGTCGCCGATCCGGTGACCGGCCACAAGAAAAAGAAAATGAATAGGAGAAAAAGGAAAAAAAAAAAAAAGAAAAAAAGGAAAAAGAAAAGAAAAAAAGGAAAAAGGAAAAAAAAAGAAGAAAAAAAGTAAAAAAGTAAAAAAATTATTTAAAAATTAAAAGAAATTAATTTGGAACATAATCAATGAACACATTATCAAACGCAATTCTATTCCGAATCAGAAATTTTGGACAAGTTACCAAACGTGTTCTTTTATTCGAGAATCGGTTCTCGGGAACAGTTTAAAAAATAATCATTTTTTGTCGAATCGGTTCTCGGAACGGAATTATTACCAAACGCGCCCTTAGTTTCTTAGTGCGACCAACAGGTCCTACATATTCATTATATTTGTGTAATCTCCTTCCATTTATAGTTTAAATTTTTGGATTTGATTTTCTAATATGACATCGAATGGAATATCTTGAGATCAAATTCTTTAATTCCCATTTGCCTTTCAAATTAAATATGTCCACATCAAATTAAGTGGAGGGCTATTAAAATATTTAAATATTAATTACATTTATCTAATCGGTTTAAATTTTTGGATTAACTTTCTAACCACAGTTGATGATTTCGAATATGTTAGTATCAGGACTTGATTATTTCTGACAAATGACCAAGTAGAAATTCGAGGCCTTACGTTAGAATGTAAATTTAATTAGCTTCTCTTTACGACATCGTTTTCTGTTATTATTATTATTATTATTATTATTATTATTATTATTATTATTATTATTATTATTATTATTATTATTATTATTATTATTATGTTGTTGTTGTTGTTGTTGTTGTTGTTGTTGTTGCCGCCGCCTTCTTTTCTGGGGTAGAAGCTTCGGTCCGTCTGTTGATTTTCATGTGCAGCCATGCTTGATTTTTAACTTGCAAGTGCTTGGCGGAATAAATTGAGTGGTCCAACATATTTTGCACGTCCCTAACATGAAAAGCTTTAAATTGTTTAATAGAAAATGATTGAATTTTCAAATACCATGACAAAAGCCTTTGACCATGTCATTCATGAAAAATACGTTAAAGATGAGAATGACCCTCGAATAACGACATACGAGCATCATTGAACCAATATTTATACAGCATGATCCAACCAAATCATATCTAACCCGTCCACGCACCATTGAATTTAACATCGACATTATTTATCATAATGTCATCATATAACATGAATCTTCCATTTAAATGTTGACTAATTCTACGGTGAAGACTAGGCATGTCTTTCTATTTAACTTCTTCTATAGTATCATCATTCGCACTACCCTAGCTATCTCCTAAAACCATATGGCTCCACCCCACTTTCTCCTCATGGTGTTCCCAAGCCGCGGCGCTATAAACCCGGCCCTCCAGCTAGCCGAGCGCCTCGCTCATGCTGGCAGCCATGTTACTTTCTTCACCACTGTGTCCGCCCACCGCCGCATGATCGAACCAGTTTGCCTTGATGGTGTAACCTTCACCACGTTCTCCGATGGCTACGACAATGGGTACGAACTAGGGGATGATGTTGATCACTTCATGGCCGAGCTGAAGCGGCGGGGGTCGGAAGCTCTTAGAGGCCTCATCGAGTATAGTTCTGGACGAGGCCTCAGGTTCACGTGCGCACTCCACACGATGATGCAATGGGCCGACGAGGTCGCTCGTTCCTTTCAGATCCAGTCTGTTCTCGTTTGGATTCAACCGGCGACCGTGTTTGGCATATACTACCATTACTTCAATGGCTATGAAGACGTGATTAAGAGCGTTACAAGCCAAAGCTGTGATCCGACATCGCTAATCCGATTGCCCGGCCTACCACCACTAACCGACCGCGACCTCCCCTCCTTTTTCAACCCCGAAAACAAGTATGCTTTTGGTCTCCTGCATATGCAAAGCCAATTCAAGCAGCTAAAAGAAGGGGAAAACCAAACATGGTACTTGTGAACACCTTTGATATGCTCGAACCCGAGGTATTAAGGGCGATTGGTACACTGAATTTGGTTGGAATCGGGCCTCTTGTCCCGTTTCGTTTCCGAGATGCGCAGGATAGTAATTCTTGCGATGAATCTTCCAGACGCGACCACTTTCAGGGCTCCAAGGAGTATGTTCAATGGTTGAATACAAAGAAGCAAGCGTCGGTAATTTATGTAGCCTCTGGAAGCATGGCGAAGTTCTCGAAGGCGCAAAAGCTAGAAATAGCGCACGGATTGCTAGAGACCGGCCGGCCATTCTTGTGGGTGGTGAGAAAGACTGTTGGAGATGATGATGAGCTCATTTACAAAAAGGAATTAGACAAGAGAGGAATGATAATCCCATGGTGCTCTCAAATGGAGGTCTTGTCGCATCCTTCAATAGGGTGTTTCTTCACTCATTGCGGGTGGAACTCGACGCTCGAGAGCTTGGCTTGTGGTGTCCCGATGGTGGCATTCCCTCAATTTACCGACCAGATGACAAATTCAAAGCTCGTTGAGGACGTGTGGAAGGTTGGGGTTCGAGTGTCCGAGATCAACGAAGATGGCATCATCGTCAAGGGAGGTGAAATCATGAAGTGCTTGGAATTGGTCATGGGAAGTGGAGAGAGAGGCGATGAAATAAGAAGGAATGCAAGGAAGTGGAAGAATTTAGCCATGGAGGCTTCCAAGGAAAGTGGATCTTCGGACAAGAATCTAAGGGCCTTTGTTGAAGGATTCTCTAAAGTAGATTAGTTCATGGTACAATGCTCTATGTTAGCTTGAATTCGAAGGTAGTTAGAGACTATATTCGTATCCTTCTATAATATGCATGAATCTTTGAAAGTTGCACTCAGTTTCTCTTTTCTTTTTTTTTTTTTTTTCTTTCTTTATTCATAAAAGTTGCAATAAGTTTTTCTTTTTTGGTCGAAAGTTGCAATAAGTTGAGTTGTAGTGTATTTGATGTATCAATATTATGGACTATTATTTCGTACACTAAAAGTGGAAAAGAAAATAACTTAAAGAAGACAATTCCATTAACCTTTTCTCGTGCAAGAAAATCGACTCTGTCACGTTTCTTTGACTTGGCTTGAGGAAGGGAAAAGCCAGATGTAATCAAACGCTTCCGTCCGATGCAATCAAACGTGACGGACAAGTCCATTTCGGTCAGTCACATGTGCTTAGATATGATGTAAGCGAAAAGGGTAAGTTATCAGCAAACGTCATGGATGACGTCTGATACCAGAGAATTTGTTTTGTACTTATCAGAAAACGTCATGGATGACGTCTGATAGCAGAAAATTTGTTTAGTACTAATAAAAAAAAAATGAGCGTTTGAAAGTAAGAGGTCCAACATGTAGAATTTTATTGGTTAAAAATAACGAATGGTAACATGTTGATAATTCATCGGCTCTTTTATGAAATTCTCAACTGTTTTATAGTTTGCAAATAGTTTAGATATTTTTGTACTAGTTTGTTGACTTTCAATACGTTTAATTTACTAACTTTCATACACAATTACCAACTTAAATTAAAGTTACTTACAAGATTTTATTTGATTAAATTACAAACAGTTTTGGTAGAAGAATACCCTAAATGCTACAACGTAACTTGGGGGACACATAAGTGCCAAATAAAAAATGCACTCAAGCGCTAAAATCGGAAAAGAAAAAAACATTTAAGTGCCAATGAGAGAATTTTTGGCCAAATAACTCATATGCCCTTTTTCGATGAGAATTTTAAATGACATGGCATTTCTTTAAAAAGAAATTATCCACGTGGCATTTTTATTAGTTTTTATTTATTTATTTTAAAAATTAGATTTAAAAACTAAAAAAAGAAAAGCTAAAATTTATTTTTTAAACCATAAAAAAGAAAGAAAGAAAGAAGGAAAGAAAGAAAACGGCAGGACTTGCTATTGGGTGCTTTCGCCGCCAACCCTAGGTGAGGGTGGCGAGGCCTCGCCAGGTTCATGCTCGGGCGCTCAAATCTGGGGGATGTTGGCAACCATTGCCTAGGCTAGGCCTCGTGTTGGCGAGGCTCGCCCAAATCTAGGTGAAGGGGCGACACCTCACCTAGATTTGGCAAGCCTCACCAACCCTGAGCATGAGTTGGTGAGGCCTCACCTTGGTCGAGCGATTGTCGCTAGCCTCAAGTGAGGGCTGACATTGCACCCTCACTTGGGGTTGGTCAAGGATCGATCACCCTCACCCAAGGTTGCTGATGAGCGATGACAGTGATGGAAGTGGACAACGTCATTTTAGGGTTTTTAATTTCGGGGGAACATGAAGGATGACTTTGTTGTAGACAATGATTGTTGAGTGAACATTTTAGCGAGCCACGTAGACGGTTTTATTAATAAAATAGCATCATGTCGAATTTTCGACAAGTCACGTCGAAGATGACACTTAATTGTATCTTTTAGAAGTTTTGACACTTATGTGCTCCTTCATATCAAGTTGTGACAATTGGGGTGATCTTTACCTCGACAATTTTGAATTAACAATTCTCATTTAAGTTACTTATGGACATTTAATTTAGGCAAAAAAAAATTCAACTATTTTTTCTTTAAATCTGATTAAGTTACCAATTTTTATTTGCCTTAATTAGTAATCCCTTACATTTGCTAATTGTTTTTTTTGATATTACTAACCTAAATTAGCGTGGCTCGGCCACTTCTCTTCCTTTAAATTGCCAGCAAGTATTGGGTTATTATCTTTTATTTAAGATGATGACTGATATTTATTTTATTTTCCTTAGATGAGGAAGGAGAGGAAATGTTAGTCCTATGGTGCTCCAAGTGGAGGTTCGATCACACCCTTTGATATTGGTTTTGTGGACTATTGTGGTTGGAACTCAGCCTCTGATAGCTTGGCTCGTGGAGTCCGAATGTTGGCATTCCCAAAATGGACTGTGATAAAAGCTAGTAAACACAAATAGAAGGGGGGTGAATAGGTGTTTGAAAATTTCTTTTGAAACCTTAAACTCAGATCCCTCAACTTGAATTAAAATCAAAGTAAATTAAATCACGCAGCAAAAAGTAAAGATAATAGGGTAAGAAGATTGGAATACAGAGGTTTATAATGGTTCGGCTTATTATAAGCTTACGTCAACTCTCCACGCTGACAGTCCACTGGCTATATTCACTATGTAGCAAATGAGAATTGTACAGCTTATGATCTAGACTTCTTCAGTAGAAAGTCTTTGCTATAGCATTCGTAAATTCTCACTGTATGTATCTCTCCTTTGTACACAACTAAGGCTCAAGAAATTTGAGAACAAGGAGTTTCAGAGGTTTTGACTTCGAATTTTTCTATTAATGCACACTCTTCGAACAATAATGACTTCACCTTAAATATTCCTCCGTGCCTTCATAGCCGTTAGCACTTTCCAAACGAGTTCATCCAATCTACCCGTTAGAATGAATCAATTAAGATGATCTTCAAGCTGTCGAATATATGTGGAAGATAACTCGTCAATCCTATTCGCTTATAAAATTAGGATCTTGAATTTTCATAAGTGGAACCTTCCAAATCTTGCTTGTTCTTCAACGGATCTTTCAATCGAGATAAATCCAAAATCTTTGAGCTTAGTTTCAGCTGGAGATCTTCCATGAAATAAAACGAATCATAGAAGATATTATCCAATCTTTGAATTATCAAATCGTTGGATTAAAACGCTGTCAGCTTGGCTAGACTCGTAAAATTGAGTCTAACAGTCTTCAGACTTTGATGAGTCTAGAGATCTTCAGACGGAAACACTTGGGTATTGAACTCTTTAGACTTAAGCGATTGAGTCTTAGAATCTTTGGACTTAACTAACGAGGATGTTTTGTTAGCTTCAAAACACTTGATGGATTTTTCTTTAACATTCTCCCTCTTTTTGATGGTGACAAAACATCTCGGTAGATTTGAAAAACTCTTGACCTACAAGGATAACTCATACAAAATTTGAGGAGTATTTTATATTTCTTCTGCAACCACAGAAAAATATTAGTCTAGAAACATAATAATCCTCACAAGTATAAATAATCCTGCAAGTTCACAAATCATAAATTCAAACCCAATCATTAAAATAGCATCAGTCATCAATTCAAACACCTAACAGTCCAAAGTCTTAACAAAACATAACAAAATGTCCAAACTGAAAAACGAAATAAGTTATGAACGATCAAATCTGCATAACTCTTCCTCTTTTTGTCACATCAAAAGAAGGTAGAGGAATTAATGAAAGAGATGATATAAAAAAGTCAAGGCTGTTTGGGGATGCAAACAAGCTGAAATTCACCTAGCGAGTTGACTGTCTTCTCGAGGCTAGATAAGGCTTTCTTTAGAGATTCCAATTCAGTACCCTTCACGTTTGATTCCACTTGAAGTTTAAGGGCAATGATTTGGTCCTGCATAGAAATAGAGGTAGCTAATAGCGTTTGCTTCAAATCCCGCAACTCATAATCCATCCCATAGACCTGCTTCTTAAGATTCACCATGATATCTGACAGTTTCGAAAAATCAGCTGAATTGACATTTTCAGTGCTTGGACCTGCAAACTCTATCCTCTTAGTCTGGAAGCTAGGGGGTTCATTTTCAGTCCTTCGACTTTCTATGAAAGAGGATACCTCAACCTTTGGAAAGTGTGATGCATAGACATCTTTTGCGTTTACACTAGACCGACTAACATCACTAGTATGAAATGGCGATGATGTACCTTTTGTCTTAGCTACTCTCCCTGTCTTGTGGCCAATAGGTGGAGTGGAGTATTCTTTGCCATGTTCTGTCTCTTCTCCTCCAAAGTGATGCTGTGTAGTCTCTTCTCCAAATTGTGGTACTGTATAGGATGGTTCAAGGAATTCTTCATATTCCTCTTGAACTTTTCTTTCTTGTTCTTCTCTCCTCATCCTTTCTTGTTCTTCTCTTTTCATCTTCTCTTCTTCTTCTCTTCTCATCTTCTCTCTTTCTTTTGCTCTTGCTTCTTCTTATCTTATTCTCTCCTTGCTTGCTCTTCTCTACTTTCTCTGAAACTAACAAAGCTTTTCAATCCTCTAAGTGCTGCGAGTGTCATGGCGTCATCAACTTCTTCATCATCCTTATCTTGTAGAATGATTTTTCTTGTTCTTTTCTCTGGAGCAGCCATGGGCTCTTTGCCTTTTCTTTTAGCAGCAACAGCAGATTCTTTCGAGGGAGTTTTCTCCTTCAGTCCCTCCAAAGCTTTGATCAGTTCCTTCAGCTTCATTTTCATTATCATCTTGTAACCAACAAGCATGATAGTAGAGTTGGTCAGGCAAAGGGCAGCAAGAATTTGGATTTTGAATTGCTTGAACAACCTGGTGACTAGAGAGGAATAAGGCAATTGTCCCTTATCCTTCACCACAGTCCTCTACATGTGGAACATGATAGTGTGTGGAAGGGAAAAACTTCTTCCTTGATTTAGAGCGAACATGAGTTTGGCCTCTGTCTTTGAGACATCAGTCTTCGACGTTGCCTTGGGCCTGAGACAATTGATGACAATCTTATGGAGCAAAACATTGGAGGCATTCATCATAGTGTAGGATATCTTGCCTTCCAGGCTTCTATCTCGAGTAATCTCCAAAGTGGCATGTGCTATTGACACCCTAATCGGTTGGAAACTCCCTCTTTTCACCCAAATAATATCAACAAGAATGTCGACATCCACAGCATATTCTTTATCCATGAAAGTGAATAATAGTCTATTCGCATCTAAGAATGACATATTTGAATATAAGTAGGCCATAAATTCAGGATGTCCAATTGTTGAATCGGTGCAGAAACTCTCAAGCTGCAATCGTGAAAACTTTTCTCTCAAATTTATCTTGATTGAATCAAGAAAATCAAAGTCTACACTTCTTGGATTCATAACCCCTCTCTTCAACAGTTTCGAGTAAATTCGCTCTTATTCCTTAGAGCAAAATAGGCTTCCTTCAGGACATATAGTGTTAACTGCAACTCCCATCCTTGGTTGGAATTGTGTAAACAGCCTCTCATCATTGTTCATAGGCTGATTTGTAGTTCCAAACCGCGGATCACTCGGTATGTTTTCAAATGTACTTTGCGCAAGTACTTCCTTAAGAATTTCCAGATTCTCCATCTCGCGCAAAAAGATGGTTTCATTTCGATAACCTATCTCTTTTAGAAAACTATCAATCAAGTTTAAATCCGTTCCTCCATCCTTCAACTTTTTGTACAGCGAGTAAGCAAGTTTTGGTCCAAGTGTTCTTAACGGTTCAGCCTTTTCAATAACTTCTTCTTCGAACGGTTGTTGACTTGCTATTTGTGGAGAGTCTTCTTCTTCTGTGAGATCCACTCTGGTAGGACCCTCAAATCTCCTTTGTTGTTTCTTTTCGGCAAGCCTTGAAGATTTCATCGACGACATGTTTAACTCGAGGGCGAATAGGCAAGTTGTTCACAAAAAGTTTGGATTTTTATGGAGTAAACAAATAGAATAGAGACGCAAGTGAAGGTTTTTTTAACTATTAGGGTTTCGAAAAGGAGTGAAAGAGGCGTCTTTTGAAAAAGTGAGAGATGAAGATGACGATTCAGGGGTATAAATAGTAAGAATAAAAAAAATACTGAACCGTCATAAGGGAAAGTAAAAACTGCCAATTTTTGAAAAAGAAAATTGCCATAATTGTGTCAGAATTCGAATAAAAAGTAGATTTCGAAATTTCAAAAGCAATTATAAATCTAATACGGCATAAAGGGAATAAATATAAATACGAAATAACGCGTATTTAGACTTTACGTTAGAGTCTGAGTATTTCAAGACTTTACCTCAGAGTCTGAATACTTTTAGACCTTACCTTTGAGTCTGAACATCTCAAGACTTTACCTTAGAGTCTGAACATCTTCAGATTTTACGATGTTTAGTCTTGAGCGAATAGTTTCAAAGTGATTTTTCTCCAATGGCTTTGTAAATATGTCCGCCAATTGGTTCTTTGAATTAACGAATTGAAACACCACTTCACCATTTAGAATTTGGTCTCTAATAAAATGATGCTTGATTTCAATGTGCTTTGCTCTTGAATGAAGTATTAGATTCTTTGTAAGGTTAATGGCACTAGTGTTGTCGCATTTGATTTTTGTGCAAGATTCTTTAACTCCAAAATCTTTCAATTGTTGTTGCATCTATAATATTTGAGAACAGTAACTCCCAAGAGCTATATACTCTGCTTCAGCTGTTGAAAGAGTTACGGTACTCTGTTTTTGAGAACCAAGATACCAACATGTTTCCCAACGGGAGCTTTGGCCATTTGCACTCCCACGGGTTCTTGTTCCCTTTTCTCTCCCGATGGGCGATTGTGTTGCTTTGTAGCTCGCGTCTTCGATCCTCTCGGCCAGCTCCTCTTTGACCGGTTGGTGGGGCTTTTTCTTCGGTGGAAAGTGATCTCATCTCCCACTAAGTGAAGCCCTAATCTTACGCTTCGGGTGCGTCTCTTCTCCTGTCCGTCTATGGCCAACGATTCTAGGGTTGTTTGCCCCGTTTCGCAATCGGTGGATTTCTTTAATCTGTCGGTGGTTTGAGTGTTCGATGGAAGAAGGATTGGATTCTCGGGGTAAATCCCCTCGATTGTGGACGATGGCCCGTCGTGGCTCATTCGACTCCCCGTGGTGATGACTCGTTAGTCACGCTAACGTTGGTCGAGAAAATCGAGAGACTTCGCTCGCTCAAAGTCGCGAGGAAGATTTGGGTCTAGGGTTCCGCCTGGCCGTTCAAAACCTGAGAAAACTTGGGTTGCTGTTGCCCGAACGGTCTCTAAAGGCTATGACTTGAATTTCACGCCTCCAAAGCTAGTGAATAATAAACCAGTGATTGAAATCACTGATCGTGACTTGGAAGCCGCTGATCCGAAACTTCATAACTGTTTAATGGGGCATTTCATTGGCCGAAGGCTACCGTTTAAGTCGGTGGAGGAGGCAATGAAGAAGTTATGGGGTCCTAATCTCTTTAAAGTGTTATCAAATAGCAAAGGCCATTTTCTATTTCATATTCGATAAGGATTTCCGTAGGAAAATCCTTGAAGGGGGAAGAGTTACTGTCGCAAATGTGCCGCTAATTCTTCAGCAATGGACTCCAGGTCTTGAATTGAGGAAGAAGACGCATCCTACTGTTCCGGTTTGGGTTCGGCTTTCTAATCTTCCATTCTCATGCTGGTCTGCTTTGTTCCTTAGCAGAGTTGCAAGTGCAATTGGAAATCCTGTCTATGTAGACCAACGCACTGAGCAGCTTAAAAGTATGGCATTTGCACGTGTATGTGTGGAAATTACTCCCGATCGGAACTTGTTGAAGTGATTGAGACAACTTTTGAAGGTGAAAAGCATGAGATAGTGGTGGAGTATGAATGGGTTCCACCGGCTTGCACCAGATGCCGAATGTTTGGGCACAATTGTGCTACAAAAGCTGGACCTAAACCTAAAGAGGTGGTGGATGTTCTTGCTCATCCTTCCCGGGAGAATGTCCAGCAGCCCAATAATATCCCCGCCCGTCTATTTGTGGGGATGAGGAGCAGCTATTGGTAGAGCCTTTGAAGGAGGCCACTCATACTGCTAAAGAAATTTCTGATGCTCTGGTTCGGTATGAGCAAATTCTTGAGCCTTCAGCTTCCAATTCTGATGCAGATGGCGGCTGGAGTCAGGTAAAATCTAAGAAGAAAAAGAAGCAACATCGCTTCTCTATGGATGCAGCTGCATTTGAACTTTCTCCATCGACTGATGGAGGCCATTTTATTAAGTTAAAGGAGCCAGCCCCTTCGGCTCTCAAAAGTCTGGTCGTTATACCAGAAGGAGGCCCTCGTTCTAATCTTCTGGAAGATGATGGCAGTTCCATTCCGCCCTCTCAAGAGGAGGATATCAGTAACTCATCCCCTGAAGAACTTCAGCTGCCTATCAAAGCTAAATCAGTAGTGGATAATGCAGGGACTCGTTCTATTCAGGAGCAGCTTCTTCAGATCCACCCTGACCCTCCCGATACTGCTCTAGCTGAATCTTCTAAGGCGACTAAATCTAGTCGCAAGACCTCCAAAAGGAGGTAAGTTCCCTTCCTTTTTGCTGATGTTTTTGGATTACGGAATGTAAGGGGCATTATGAACCCTGTTCGCAGGGCTGAAGTTAGGAAGTTTGTCATTGCTAATAAGTTATGCCTGATTGGCCTTTTTGAAACCAAAGTTCCAGAACAGTTTTTTGATTCTATCTCCTCTAGTCTCCTCAGAGGATGGAGTTGGGTTTCTAACTATGAATTTGCTCCTAGAGGAAGGGTTTGGATTGGCTGGGATCCAAACTCAGTCCGATTTGATGTTATCTCTCTCAATGATCAAGCCATTCATGGCCGTCTTGTTCTTATATCTTCTGACCGTTCCTGCTGCATTTCTGCTGTGTATGGAGAACATTCCTTTATTCGACGGAGACCTTTGTGGAGTGACCTTATTTATTGTAATGAGCTCTTCCAAGACTCGGCTTGGTTAGTGGCAGGAGATTTCAATGCTCTAAAGGATCCTTCTGACCGGTTGGGAAGCACTAATAACTGGATTCCTTGTTTTGATGATTTTAAGAATTGCCTTGAGCAAACGGACCTTGAGGATCTTCTGTTTTCTGGATTTAGATTCACCTGGTCCACCTCTATTGGTCCGGCTAGGAAGTTGAGAAAAATTGATAGGGTCATGGTTAACTCTAAGTGGAGGACGGATTTCTCATTCTCTGAAGCTACTTTTCTCAGCCCAGGAATCTCTGACCACACACCGATGTTGGTTAGAGTTGTTAACCCTCGCCCGTTGAGAAAGCCCTTCAAGTACTTTGATTTTTGGGCGGATCATCTTGATTATGATTCCACTATTCTGAATGCTTGGGAAAGCCAGTGCGGTGTCCCGATGTTACCCTGCAGTATCTAAGCCGAAGCGGGTAAAAGCCAGCCTAAAGGCTCTTAACTTTGAGGCCTTCTTAGATATTTCTCAAAGGACTCTTCATGCAAGGAACTTGCTGAATTCAACTCAGAGTCTTCTTCAGACGTCCCCTGATAATGAAGAGCTGGCGAAGCAAGAAAGGAGACTTCGAAGTGAATTTTTAGATCTTCGTCGTCAAGAGGAATCCTTTTTTCGGCAGAAATCGAGAATCAGATGGCTAAAGGAAGGTGACCACAACACAAAATTTTTTCACAATTATGTCAAAGCGAGATGCCTCAATAACCGAATTCTTTCGGTAAAAGACTCCTCGAGGTTTGATTATCTCGATCCCGATCCGGTGCCCTGTGTTTTTCTCACTTATTTTACCAATCTTTGCTTGGATCCCGAGCGGAAACAATCAAGCTTGATATCCAAGAGCTTATCCCCTTCATTCGAACTCCTCTTACGGATGAACAAGCTAATTCCTTAATTGCTCCGGTTACTTCTTTAGAAGGAAGAAATACTCTGTTTTCGTTAGCCAAAGGCAAAAGCCCAGGGCCGGATGGATTCTCTGCTGAATTCTTCAGAAGAAATTGGAATGTTGTTGGTTCTTTAGTTACCCTTGCGGTTCAAGACTTCTTTGCCAATGGGTTTCTTCTTAAGGAGATTAATTCTACCATTTTAGCCCTTATTCCTAAGGTGTCTAATGCGACCGAAGTAAAAGACTTCAGGCCTATCGCTTGCTGCAATACAGTTTACAAGTTGATTACGAAAATTCGGCTAACCCAGTTGCTTCGGTTCTTCATCTTATTATTAGTCCTAATCGAATGCTTTTGTGAAGGGCGGGCACATAAGAGACAATATCTTGTTGGCTCAAGAACTCTTTTGCGGTTTTCATCTTGACCCTTATCTTCCTAGATGTGCGGTTAAGGTTGACTTTTGCAAAGCTTATGATACTGTTGATTGGGACTTTTTGGAGCTTACTCTTAAAGCCTTTCGGTTTCCTTCTTGGATCATTACCCAGATTATGGTTTGTGTTCGCACGCCATCTTTTTCTATCTTTATTAATGGAGAGCTCCATGGTTTCTTCCGGGCAGAGAGGCCTTAGACAGGCGACCCTTTATCGCCGTACTTGTTCACCCCGATTATGGAAGTTCTATCTCGTATCCTGGCTCAGAAGACTTCTTTTGAAGGCTTCAATTACTTTTGGAGATGTAAGTCTTCTAAGCTCACTCATTTATTTTTTGCGGCCGATGTCTTTCTGTTTAGCCAATCGGATTGGCATTCTACTGTTGCACTAAAGAGAAGTCTGGATATTTTCTCTTCTTGGAGTGGGCTCCTTCCCAACAAGGATAAGAGTGAGATCTTCCTTTCAGGGGGAGAGCCTATTATCCGAAATAGAATTCTGATGGCGTTCGGTTTTCAAGAAGGGTCTCTCCCTGTTAAGTATCTTAGAGTTCCGATTATTTCCAAAAGACTCACCAAGAGTGATTGCATTCAGCTCATTGATCATATCACTTCTAGAATACGCTCTTGGTCTCATAGATTCCTCTCATTTGCGGGGAGGTTGCAGCTTATAAAATTGGTTCTACATGCTATTCAATCCTTCTGGGCTAGCGTTTTTACCCTCCCGGCTTCAGTGATTATGGGTATTGAGAGTATTATGAGGAAATTTCTTTGGAAAGGCACTTCCTGAGCTCGGGTGGTGCAAAGGTTTCATGGTCGGATATTTGCTTTCCTAAAGATGAAGGAGGATTGGGTCTTCGCTCCCTAAAAGAGTGTAATAAAGCTTCAATGCTGAAATATATCTGGATTCTTTTTACAGACAAAGAATCGCTTTGGTGCCGGTGGATTCATTCTAACTTCTTAAGAAAATTCAATTTTTGGGTGGCTCCTTTACCCTCGATTTGCTCTTGGAGTTGGAAGAAGATTGTTCAACTGAGACACCCTTTCAGGAATGATTTCGGTTGGGAAGTTGGGAATGGGAGGTCAATTTCCCTGTGGTTCGACTCTTGGCTCCCAGGTGGTCCTCTTCATTTACAAGTTCCCCCGCAATTCTTATTGGATCCTGATCTTCATGCTGCTGTACCGGTGGCCTCTCTTTATTCCTACGCTGGTAGGTCTTGTAAAGCTCGGTTGGAGGACCTTGGATTCTCTTTTCCCTCTCTCAAGGAATGCCCGGATCGCTTCATTTGGCGTCATCATCAATCCGGGTCCTTTTCGACGGCCTCGGCTTGGAGCTATCTAAGATCTTCTAAACCGAAGGTAAAAGCCGGTACTCCTTTGTTTGGAATAAGGACATTGCTCCGAGATTCCAATTTTTGCTCTGGTTGATCACCAAAAAGCGCTTGCCTACTCAGGCTTTTCTTTTATCATATGGAAGAATAGACCACTCGATGTGCATTTTTTGTAACACTCAACCGGATTCAATCAATCATCTGTATTTTGAGTGCAATGTTTCTGCGAATTTAGCATTTTTCTAGGCCTCACGGTGCAATCTACCGTGGAAGAACGGCACTTGGGAGGACAATCTTGAGTGGGCTTTAAAGTTCCTTCGGGGTAATGATTTCTATCATAGTATTGCTCAATTCGCCTTCGGTGCTCTTTGTTATTTGATATGGAAGAAAAGAAATGCTATGATCTTCAGGGGTGAATCTCTTGATTTACCTTCACTGAAGAATCATCTTATTAGATCTGTCAAAGAGAAGGCCATCTCCTTTAAAGAAGCTCCTAATTCTGCTAGAAACCGCCGCCTTCAGAGAGCGTGGGGCTTTGATGCTTCTATACTTGGTTGAATTCATTCACTGCTTGTTGCTGCGGCTCTTCTGTTACGGTCTCCTTGTGCAAATGGCGTCTCTTATTTGTTGTTAGTGGAGGTCCGGTTTTGTTTATCTTGGCCTTTTGGCCTTCTTTCCTTTCGGCCTCTTTGTGCTCGTTGTTTGTTGTTTCTTTCGTCCTTTTCTTTTTTGGCTCCCTTCCACTCGAGTGGTCTCTAGAGTGTGTTTTGGTGCCGAGGTGCTTTCCTATCCACTTTACAACCCAGCCAAGTCAACATCAGAATATCCAAGGAGAGTAAAGTCTCATTCTTTGGGATACCATAGACCTAGCTTAGATGTATTTGCAACATATTTGATAATACACTTCACAGCAGTCATGTGAGATTCTTTAGGATTAGATTGAAATCTAACACAAGTACAAACGCTAAACAAAATATCATGTCTAGATGTAGTAAGGTAAAGAAGTGAACCAATTATGCTCTTGTATAGCTTCTAGTCTACACTTTTTCCTTCTTCATCTTTGTCCAGCTTTAATGAATTTGACATTGGGGTTTCTGTCTTCTTACAATTCTCCATGCCATATTTCTTTATGAGATCTCTTGCATATTTTGCTTGGTGAATGAAGGTTCCTTCTTTTGATTGTTTGACTTGAAGTCCCAAAAAGAAGTTTAATTCACCCATCATGCTCATTTCAAATTCATTCTGCATATATCTAGAAAATTTCTTGCAAAGATTTTCATGAGAAGAGTCAAATATTATATCATCAACATAAATTTGAACAAGTATGATATCATTTCCTTCTCTTTTAATGAATAAAGTAGTGTCTACTTTACCTTTAGCAAAACCATTTTGAATTAAAAAGTTACTTAACCTTTCATACCATGCTCGGGGTGCTTGCTTTAATCCATACAGTGCCTTCTTTAACTTGAAGACAAAGTTTGGTTTTCTTGGATCTTTAAATCCTGGTGGTTGTTCTACATAGATATTTTCTTGGATAATTCCATTTAGAAATGCACTCTTCACATCCATTTGGAATAACCTAAAAATTTTAAAGCAGACAAAAGCAAGAAGTAATCTTATTGCTTCTAACCTTGCCATTGGAGCATATGTTTCATCATAGTCGATTCCTTCTTCTTGTATGTAGCCTTTTGCCACGAGTCTTACTTTGTTTCTTACCACCTTTCCTTGTTGATCTAGCTTGTTCCCGAAAACCCATTTAGTTCCAATAATTGACTTACCTTTTGGTTTAGGAACAAATTCCCAAACATTATTGATTCTGAATTGATTCAATTCTTTTTGCATAGCTTCAATCCAGCTTTCATCAATCAAGGCTTGTTCTATTGTCTTGGGCGCAACTTCAGAAACAAATGCTAGAGCACTAGACTCTTCACGCCTTATGGATCTAGTTCGAATCCCTTTTATCAATGTTACCAATGATGAGATCTGTAGGGTGACTAGATATATGCTTCCAATTGCTGACTGGTTTGTCACTTTGCTGAGCCTTTGTTTCAGTTGGTGCTACTAATTTAATCTGTTGTAGAGCATCCGAAATTTGACTTTCTTCGGGGGAATTTGTAGGAGCTTGCACAGATTCATAGTCTTTAGGTTGAATCTGATTGGGATGATTCTGTATTGAATCTTCAAACTTCACATTCAGGGATTCTTCCACAGTCTGAGTTCTTTTGTTGAACACTCTGCAAGTTTTGCTTAACATTGAGTAACCAAGGAAAATTTTTTCATTGGATTTTTCTTCAAACATACCAGTTCGATCACTTGCATTTTTAAAATAAAGCATTTGCAACCAAATACATGAAAATAAGAGATAATAGGTTTCTTTCCTTTGAACAATTCATAAGGGGTTTTCTCCAAAATAGGTCTTAAAAAAACTCTATTAATTATATAACAAGCAGTTGAAGTTGCTTCAGCCCAAAAACGAGGAGAAATATTACTTTCAATCAAAAGAGTTCTTGCCATTTCTTGCAAAGAATGATTTTTCCTTTCCACAACTCCATTCTGTTGTGGAGTGCATGGAGATGAAAAATTATGCTGAATGCCAGAATCATCACAAAAATTAGCAAAATCTTGATTTTCGAATTCACCTTCATGATCAGTACGAATACTTGTTATAGCATAACATTTTTCATTTTGAACTTTCTTAGCAAACTTAATGAAATAAGACAATGTTTCAGATTTGGTTGAAAGAAAGAATACCCAAGTAAAACGAGAGTAGTCATCTACTATTACCAAACAATACATTTTTTCTCCAATGCTTTGTGTTCTTGTTGGTCCGAACAAATCCATGTGCAAAAGCTGTAAAACACGTTTAGTGGGTACCTGATTTATTGATTTGAAATAGTTTCTAACCTGTTTTCCAAGCACGCAGGGTGTGCATAGATAATGTTTTTGATACTTCAGGTTAGATAGCCCTCGGACTAGCTTCTTAGATGAAACTTTTGCAATTTGCTTCATGTTGATGTGTCCAAGCTTTTTGTGCTAGAGAATAGCTTCATCTTGAATAGATATCAAGTATTGTGAACTATCAGACTTTATATCCAGCAAGTAGATATTTCCATGTCTTCATCTAGTGAATGATTGTGAGAAATCTTTGCTTGTTCCAGAGCATGTATCTTCTTGAAAGTTGATCTTGTATCCAGTGTTACACAGCTGACTTATACTGAGAAGATTATAATTTAAACCTTCAATTAAAGAGACATTGTTGATTGTGAGATTTCCTATCTTCACCATTCCACAGCCAACAATTTTTCCTTTGTTGTTGCCACCAAAGGAAACACTTCCTCCTTTCACTTGTAAGAGATTTGTGAAACAAGTTGAATCTCCTGTTATGTGTCTTGAGCAGCCACTATCCAAATACCACTTGATTTTCTTCTTGATAGTGACCTGCAATTAAATGAAGAACTTAAGTTTTCTTTGGTACCCATATTTTCTTGGGTCCAACATTGTTAGTACCATAAACAGCCTTTGCCCAATTTCTTTTAACAAGTTTCCAAACTTTGGGACAATCCTTTTCAAAATGTTCTAAGTTGTTACACTTTGAGCATTTAAGAGCACTTCTCCCAACAGGTTTTACAAAAACCTTTTGAAAATGATTCTTGTAAAAAGACTTTGTAGGTCTATTTTTGATTCCTTCCTTTACCTTTGGAAAATCAATCAAAGGAATAGTTTTCGATGTCATTCCTAGGCCATATTTATTGAAGTATGGTCTTTGAATTGAAAGAATTTTGTCAAACTTTTTAGATCCCATTGAAATTTTTTTAGTAATTCTCAAAATGTCTTCTTTCAAGCAAGCATTTTCTTTTAAAAAGTAGTTTCAATTTCTTTTGAATCAACAAGAGATTTGTCTAAGTTTTCAACTTTTTCAATCAAAATCTTTTCCTGTTGTTTTAGTTTGGAATTCTCATTTTTCAATTCAAAAATCCTTTTAAGAAAGGCTTTAAGGCTAAGACAGAGTTCGTCCATATAATTTGAGACTTTGGTAGGAATTTTTAAATTTCTAACCTTGACATAATTGTCTGAGTCTGAGTTTGACTTCGCCATGAGATAGATGTTGATGTACTCTTCATCACTCTCTTCACATTCTGTGTCGCTCTATGTTTCAGCTTTGAGTGCCTTCTTGAATTTTTCTGGTTTTCCTTTCTTTTTCTTCAACAAGGGACAGTTGGGTCTGATGAGTCCCTTTTTCTTACATTCAAAGCAAACAACATCCTTGTTGGTTTCGTCTTCTTCATTTGATTTCCTTTGAAATCTTTGATTGCTTTGTCTCTTCCCATTGAACCTTCTTCCTTTTCTATTTAGTTTTCTGAACTTTCTTATCAAGAGTGCCAACTCTTCGTCATCCAAATCTTCTTCTGAATCTGTAACATCAGAATCATCATTAGATTTTAAAGCAATTGACTTCTTACCTTTGGTGTCAATGTCTTCATTGAATTGCTCAACTTCATATGATTGAAATGTGCTAACCAATTCAACTACAGAAAGAGGCATGATCCTTTGTGTTTCTCTTATGGAAGTCTTTACATGATTCCATTCTTTAGAAAGTCCTCTTAGCAGCTTATTGACTTTCATTGGTCCTGAGATAGGCTGACCCTGATATGCTAAGCCATTTACAATTTCTGTAAAACGACTTAACATGTCAGTTATGGATTCTCTTGGCTTCGTCTTGAAGGCTTCATACTATCCAAGAAGAATATTGATCTTGGTTTCTTTAACTCGATCAGTTCCTTCATAAGTGACATGCAACCTGTCCCAGACTTTTTTAGCTGTTTCACAAGATGAGATTCTATTATACTCAGTAGGAGATAAAGCACAATATAGAGAATAAATAGCTTTAGCATCAAGGGCTTGTCTCTTGGTTATTTCGGCTTGTGACAATCCCGCTCCATCTGGTATTTCTTTCCATATGGATGATGTAGCTTTAGGAATAATTCCTTTCTTTACTACATCCCATTCTAGAGGATCTTTTGATCTTAGGAATGCCTTCATCTTGTTCTTCCATACATTATATTCATTTCCATCGAAGTAAGGTGGTCTGGTGTTGCTTTGACCTTCAATCAAACCTGGAGCCAAAATACTAGCCATAGATCTTTAACTTAGGAAGTAGTAAATCTCCCAATAAATAAGCACATGAGCTTTGATATCAATTGATAAAAGCTAGTAAACACACATAGAGGGGGGTGAATAGATGTTTAAAAATTTCTTTTGAAACCTTAAACCCAGATCTCTCAACTTGAATTAAAATAAGAGTAAATTAAATCATGCAGCAAAAAGTAAATAGAATAAGGTAAGAAGATTGGAACACATAGGTTTATAGTGGTTCGGCTTATTGTAAGCCTACGTCCACTCTCCACGCTGACAGCCCACTGGCTGTATTCACTATGTAGCAAATGAGAATTGTACAGCTTATGATCTAGACTTCTTCAGTAGAAAGTCTTTGTTATAGCATTCACAAATCCTCACTGTATGTATCTCTCATTTGTACACAACTAAGGCTCAAGAAATTTGAGAACAAGGAGTTTCAGAGGTTCTGACTTTGAATTTTTCTATCAGCGCACACTCTTCGAATAACAATGACTCCACCTTAAATATTCCTCCATGCCTTCATAGCCGTTAGCACTTTCCAAACAAGTTCATCCAATCTACCCGATAGAATGAATCAATTAAGGTGATCTTCAAGCTGTCGAATATATGTGGAAGATAGCTCGTCAATCCTGTTCGCCCATACAATCAGGATCTTGAGTTTTCATAAGTGGAACCTTCTAAATCTTGCTTGTTCTTCAACGGACCTTTCAATCGAGATAAATCCAAAATCTTCAAGCTTAGTTTCAGCTAGAGATCTTCCATGAAATAGAACAAATCATAAAAGATATTATCCAATCTTTGAATTACCAAACCGTTGGATTAAAACGCTGTCAGCTTGACCAAATTCGTAAAATTGAGTCTAACAGTCTTCAGACTTTGATTGGGTCTTGAACTCTTCATACTTAAGCGATTGAGTCTTGGAATCTTCAGACTTAACTGACGAGGATATTTTGTTAGCTTCAAAACACTTAAAGGATTTTTCTTCAATGGACTGAACAACAAACCAAGCCCATGCTCATTGAGAACGAACAGAAGGTTCGGGTGAGAGTGAAGAGGAATGGTGAAAGAGGTATTAAGAGATCAAGAGGTGTGCTTGGAATTGGTGATGAGAGATGAAGAGGAGGGAGAGAAAATTAGGAGGAATGTCAAGAAGTGGAAAGGGTTTGGTTGGAGAAGCTACCAGAGAAGGTGGGTCATTGAATAGGAATCTCAAGGAATTCTTGGAAGAGATCCAAATGGAAGCATATGGTCACTAGACTCATCATCAATTTCCTGTATACTCAATATGCAATCTTCTATGCAATGGAAAATCTGGAAGATAATAAAAGCTGAGTATTGGGGGCACATAAGTTCATCATAGTGAGTTAAGAATAATAATATGGAAGATAGACATATAAATCTTTTTTTTTTTTTTTGTGTGTATATTTCCATGTATTGAATGAAGAGTATATACTTTATGAGATGACTAAGTGAGGTAACATATATAAATCAAAATATGCACAATCAGTAGGAGATATACATGAAATTTTGAGAGATATAAAAAATCAAAGAGATATTCTAATTATTTATAATATAGAAAAATAGCCTAATCATAAGGCAATCAAGGTAATTAAATTAGCTTGAGTTAAAATATTAAAAAAAAAAACTGAAAAATGCCCAGGTCATGGATTTTAGGATTTGGCTTGTTTAAGGGCAACGAATCTAGTGATGGTGCCGGTTCTCCTATATGAGTAGCGGAAGATCATTAATCAAAGGAAAAACAACAACTAGCCAATGCACCTGGCTTTGCTTACTAAGATCATAACTAGACCAATGTAGTTGCGGCTGCTATCGTAATAGCAAGCGACCGATGCGGCTAAGTTTGCTTTCAAAATAGTTATTGATCAACACAGCTTGTGCAGCTGACATCGTAATGACCAAGTTAAAAATGGAGGGAAACAATCAGGTTCGACTAGCTTTGCTGATAAATGTGGATGCGAATTTAATCATCATTCAAAAGGAAAAAAAGGGCCCTAATTCCGTATCGTATATGAAAAGTTTACGTCATGATTTAGTTGCTCAATTTCATGATTTTCAACTCTCGTAGTTCGATTTATCACCAAAATCTATAATTTCATTATGTTTTTTTTTTCCTATCGATCCGTAGCCTAGTGATGAATCTATAGAGAAGTGTTATAAGTATGAGATTCTATCAAGAAAATTTTTCGAATTATGATTATTCAAAGCTTGCTATTTCAAGTTCAGTATATTTTGGGCATATATACATAAAGAAGAAAAAAGAAAACTGTAAATTGCAACAAGAACTGGTTTAATTAAGCACGGTGGACTCCTTATTAAGATAAAACAGGATGGACAAATTTAATTTCCTAGGATTTCATTTAATGAAAAAGTTCTTCTAGAAACTCTCACTATTTGGAGAAAAGACAAATAAACAAGAAAATAAAAGCAGAATTTAGGAGATGAGATCAAAAGTGCTTGGAATTGGTGGTGGGAGATGGAGAGTAGGGAGAGGAAATTAGGAGGATTGCCAAAAAAATAAAGGGTTTGGCAAGAGATGATGCCAAAGAAGGTATATCTAAGGTAATATATTTCAATTAAGATATGCACCATTAATAAGAGATATAAATGAAATCTTGAAAAATATAGAAAATCAACAGAAATATTCTAATTATTCCTAATATAGGAAAATAACCTAATTATAAGGTAATCTAAGTAATTAAATTAGCTTGAGTTTGGATTGAAAAAATCCGAAAAATGCCTAGACTATAAATTTCGCGATTTGGCTCATCTAAGGGGATGGATCATGAAATAAAGGAAAAACAACATGCGGCCAATACAATTGGCTTTGCTGACTAAAATAGTAACTGGACATGCATTCAATGTAACTGGCATTGTAATAACAAGTAGCCGATGTAGCTAGCGTCTTAATAACAAGTGATCTAAGAGAATTAGGGTGCATTTGGTAACGTTTCTATTAAAAAATTGTTCTAGGGAACATAAATAAAAAAAAAAAAAAAAAACTATTTCTGCTTTGAGGAATAATTTTTGAATAAAAGAATGCGTTTGGTAAATTTGTTCCTAGAATAGAAAAAGAACAGAAACACATTTGGTAAACTTGTATAATTTTTTTGTTTCTTTTAATTTTTTAATATTTTTATTTTATTTTTCCTACTTTCTTTTTTATTTTTCCTATTTTATTTTTTATTTTTCCTTTTTCCTTTTTTTCTTTTTTCTTCCTTTTGGCTGGTTGTCGGCCTCGGCCATGGCCAACGATAGGCCGACGAGGGTAGGCGGCCTCACCCAGATCTGGCAAAGCCGAGCTTGCCCAGCCATCGGCTAGGCTCGGCCTCACCAGGCCACTGCTAGGTCGACGTTGCTTGGCGATGGCCTGGCGAGGCTTGACCAGGGGCTGGCGACTGGCCAAAGAAAAAAGAAGAAAAAAAGAAAGAAAAGAAAAAAATAGGATAGAGAAAAATTATTTTTTGAAAGTGTTCCAGAAATAAGAAACAAATTTTTCTTGTTTCTTGTTTCTGTTCCAAATTTGTTTCCGAACAAAAAAATAAATTTGGAACAAAAATGCAAACAAATACGTTTTTATTCTTTATTTGTTCCCCGGAACAAAAAAGAAGAAATTGTGTTCATGAACAAAAGAAAAGAACACAAAAAAATAGTTCCTGAGATGATGGAAAGCTATCGGCAATTAGGTAATTATATATTGCTTTCTCATATCAACATTGTATGATTATAGCCCTATTTATAATACATAAAGTCAAAGTATTCGTAAAAAGAATATACAAAATAAAATCAAGTTCCTAATACACAATATTCTAGTTTCCCATTAACGAACCATCATAATCACTTAGGATCAACTAAAGCAATTGTATCTTCAACACTTTCCCTCAAGCTAGTGATTTGTACACATCAAGAATGACTAGCTTGCTTAATAGATACTCATGTTGCCTTTGGCATAAGGGTTTAGTAAAGATGTTTGTCGGCTGCTCCGTCATTCTTATTCCCTTTGTCTTGATTACTCCATCCTGAATATTGTCTCTAATAAATTGACAATAAATTTCTATATGTTTTGTCCTTTCTTGGAAAAAAGGATTTCCTACAAGTTTAAGTGCAATGGCATTTTCACAGTACAGGATGGTTGGCTCTTTCACCCATACACTGAGATCCTACAATAATCTTCCGATCCAAACTATCTCACAGCTGGTTTTTGCCATTACCCGATATTCCGCTTCACAGATGATAATGGAACAGTTGACTGCTTTTCGTTTTCCAAGAGAGTAATGAGTCGCCTAATTTGATGCAGAATTTCATGATTGATTTTCTACTCATGGGACAAGTAGCATAATTTGTATCACTATACACTGTCATCTCCATGTTATTATTCCAAGACAATAGTATTCCTAAACCTGGACCCTTTTAAGTACTTCACAACCTTTAATGTAACATGCATGTGAGAATACTTTGGATTGTGCATGAACTAACTAAGAATTTGCATTGCATAGTATATGTTGGGCCTAGTCATAGTTAGGTATATGAGTTTCCAAACAAGTCTCTGATAATCATAAGGACCGCTAAGCAAAGGATCCTCATTTAAGGGTGACAATCCTTTATCATATTCAAATGTTGTAAACTTAATATTCTGTTCAATTGGAATGACAGCTGGTTTGGATCCTGATAGCCTTTTTTCTGATATGATATCTTGGACAAATTTGTGTTGATTGAGACAAATTCCCTTATCTAATCTCACAATTTCTATACCAATGAAATATTTGGGAGGTCCCAAGTCCTTAATATGAAAGGTGGAGTGTAGATACCCTTTAAACTTCTTGATGGCATTTTCGTCATTTCCCATAATAAATATGTCATCAATGTATATAAGCAAGTAGAAGATAACTCCTTTCCCATAAGGATGGAGGTATATGAAGCTCCAATGTGTCTCCTTGTGAAATATTGGGTGCTACATTGGATGTATCCAATGGTGAGGTTGCATCATATTCATGAGCTAGAGGTGTCGTAGGAGATAAATAAGAAATCACCATCGGTTAGGGAGGTGAAAGATCTTCTTCAGTCAGAAATGGGCGATGATTGGTACCCATATTTTCTTGCTATGTAGAAGACAACTCCTCCCAGAAAGGAAATACATCTTCATGGAAGATAACATCTCTATGACAAAAAATTCCTAGGTAGATAGATTATAAACCAAATATCCCTTCTAAAGAGTAGGATATCCCATAAATACGCATTTAATAGCATGAGAATCTAATTTATCCCGAGATCCCACAGTAGACACATAGCATGAATAGCTAAAGACATGAAGGTGGCAAATGTCTAGACATTTCACGAAGAGTAATTAGAAAGGAGTTCTTCCATTGACAACTTGAGACAACATCCAATTGATTAGATATGCTGTCGTGATCACACAGTCTCCCCAAAACATCTCAGGAACAGAAGCTTGGTATTTAAGGGCATGGGCAAGCTCTAGGAGATGACAATGTTTTCTTTCAACGACACAATTTTATTTAGAAGTATAAGTGTAGCTACTCTCACAAAGAATTCCACTTGAGGTGAACAATGAAGAACATTCACGATTGACAAATTCTCGACCATTATCAGTGCGAACATTATATGGATTTATGAAACTGATTTTTAATAAGAATGAAAAAAATTCCTAAGATGAAATATGACTTGGGCCTTGGACTGCATTAGAAAAACCCAAGTTGCTCGTGTATGGTCGTGAGAAAGAAATGAGATCCATCACAGTGTGGGGTGTGATATGGTCCCGAGATATCCATATGGAGGAGAGAAAAAGCTATAGTGGCATGGGAGGTGCTTTGTGGAAAAGGTAATCATGATTGTTTTGCCAAAAGACAGATGGGACACTTTCGGTGAGGAAAGGAGGCATTATGGCCTAAATGCTGGTAAGATAAAAGAATATCTTTATTAATGCTGGCACCACATGAGATGTCCTTATTCAAGAGAAAAACATAAATATCAAAATCTTTGGGAAAAGCGGCCCAAAAATAGAGTCCATCGTGGCTGTTGCCCAAGCCCATCATTTTTCCAATCGAAAGGTCTTGAAAGAAGCATATATCAGAGTTGAAAAGACCCGACATGAGTCGTCTTCACAGAGTTTGGAGATAGAGATGAGATTAAATTGGAAATCGGGAATTGTCGCAACCAAATTTTCAAGTGAAGCACTTGGGATTTGGCTAATGGATTATTAAGCCTAAACTTAGCTTGGGCTTTCCCAAGCCCATAATAATTCATGAATTAGGTTCTAGTTCTTAACATGCAATTAATTTTTAATTAGGAGTTGCCACTAATTTATTTTTGGTGGGTCGATTAGAAACCAAAGTAAACTAATGGGAGATTTACTTTACTCCTATAAACAAAAGATTATGAGTTCGGGGATTTGGTTATGCTAGATTTCTCTAATGCCATTTCAATACATTTCTCTTTTATTTTGAAAAATTTTTTTAGCAAGCATGTTGAATTGATTTTAATTTACCTCCCCAACATGTGAGGTGTTCATGCGGATGCGTAAACCACCAATTTAACATCCAAGTAAACTAATGGGAGATTTACTTTACTCCTATAAAGAAAAGATTATGAGTTCGAGGATTTGGTTATGCTAGATTTCTCTAATGCCATTTCAATACATTTCTCTTTTATTTTGAAAATTTTTTTTAGCAAGCATGTTGAATTGATTTTAATTTACCTCCCCAACATGTGAGGTGTTCATGCGGATGCGTAAACCACCAATTTAACATCCAAGTAAACTAATGGGAGATTTACTTTACTCCTATAAACAAAAGATTATGAGTTCGGGGATTTGGTTATGCTAGATTTCTCTAATGCCATTTCAATACATTTCTCTTTTATTTTGAAAATTTTTTTTAGCAAGCATGTTGAATTGATTTTAATTTACCTCCCTAACATGTGAGGTGTTCATGCGGATGCGTAAACCACCAATTTAACATCCAAGAAAAGCAATGAATATATTGCAAGGCTTACCTCCTGACAACCAAAGCGTCTGCAATGTTAAATCAGAATTCACATCAACAGTCCTAAATATGACTTCTAATTAACACGCAATAACTTAATTTTTGCTTTCACTTATTTAATGAAAATCATGGAGACGTGGACCCTTGGAGTGCTATAACTTGGTAGAAATGGATACTTAAGTGCCATAACTTACGAAAGGTACACTTAAGTGTCAAAATTGGAATAAAATGGATCACTTGAGTGTCAATCCGGCCAAAATCCAATCAAATTGCATACGTGTCATTTTTTAGGTGAAGCGAGTGCAAAACGTCATTTTGCACGCCGACGTGACTAAATAATGCAAAAACGGCATCATTTTGGGCTAACATGATAAAAAATAATATAAAATTAATTAAATTAAATTAAAAATTAAATTTAGTTAAAATACTTAAAAATAATAATTTTAATATTTAAAAACAAAAGAGAGGAAAAGGGGGAGGTGGGCCGAGGGGCGCCGTCCCTAGGAAGGGCCGGCGACGGCGAATGAAGGGTCGACGGGGTTGGTGGGCCTTGGCTAGGGGTCGGCGACCCCGGCTGACCGGCGGCCCTAACAAATTGGCGGCGAGGGCTCGCGAGCTGTCGCCCCCAAATCGGGTCGAGGGTCGCGGCCCTCGCCTAGATCCGGCGAGGGTCAATGGCCCTTGCTCGCCCGGGCCAAGGGTCACCACCTGCCGTGGGTCGCGCCGATCCGCCAATGACCCCGGCCGACCCTCCACCCGCCATCGTCGGCCCTTCCCGATGACGCCCTTAGTCGCCTCACCCCCTTTCCTTTCCTTTTTTTTTTTTTTTTTTTTTTTTTTTTAATATTAAAATTATTATTTTAAAATATTTTAACTAAATTTATTTTATTTAATCTTTGTATTATTTTTTTAACACATCAGCCCAAAACGACGCCGTTTTTGCATTATTTGGCCACGTTAGTGTGCAAAACAATGTTGTTTTGCACTCGATTCGCAGGAAAATTGACACATCAGCGTTTTGGTCGGACTTTGACCGGAGTGGCACTTAAGTGATCTGTTGTTTTTCAAATGTGACACTTAAATGTACCTTTCGTAAGTTATGCCACTTAAGTGTCTTTTTGTGCCAAGTTATGGCACTCGTCGTGTTTTTTTCTCGAAAATCATACTTTATGCAATTCATGCTACTAATCTAACATGACATGGTATGACATAACAATATGACTTAAACTATATGATGCAAGTGCGATGTTTTTGTGTTTTCTTAATAAGCATACTATATATCATAGAGAATAAAATTATTTTATTCTAAGATGATTTTTGGTATTTTTCATGAAATTCGAGATTAAAGAAATGCAATAATTAAATGTACAATCTAAATTAACCAAATGACTTAATTCTAATAACGGACAATTTCTAACTAAATGGACTAGCAACAATCACTAATTGACACGAATTTCATGAACCTAATTCTATATGAGATGTGCATGATTTTTTTGTATTTTTAAAATAAAAATTGCTAAAAAAAATAAAATCTAACAAAAGTGAGATATTATCAATTCTATGTTAGGAATAGACTAATCTGAATCTTATCTTTGCTTAGAAAATTATCTCATCATGCAATTTAATTCAAAAGATTTTATCTAACCTAGATATCATCTAAACATGCAATTCTATCTACATGATATGCAAATGCAAATTTTTTATATTTTTGGGATAAATAAAGCAATTAAAGGATAAGCACCAAATCATTCACAATCACTAAGGATGATATCCATCGTTCAAATCTAGAAACGACATTTAATTAAACTTGATTATTTCGCTAACAAAATCGATAAATTGATCTTAAGTCTTAAAGATCAATATATCAATTTTATTCCCGCGTGATTAATTATTTTATCTAAAACCTTATAGATGGAATAAAAAATTCGTGTGCAGTTGCAAATTAGGCGGTATATTGGGAATTTCAGTCGTGCGTCAAGAGATATCTCAAATAAAGAAAAAAAAATTTATAAAAATAAAATAAGATAAAATAAATCTACCTAATGAAATAAAATAAATCTACCTAATTTGAATTTTGATTTCCTAATTGAGCTTAACAAATGGCGACCCATGACCTACGACGAAGGCTCGGCGTGGCGGCACGAGGATGGGTCCCGATGATGGTGAGCAGCCGTTGAGAGTGGGGGTGGTCGTCGGAGCTTTGGCGAGGGCGAACCAGCAGTTGCAACAGTCGCGGCTAGTTGTGAGTCAGGCAAGAGTGGGTGAGGCGAAGCTTCCAGCTACAAGCGTGAGTGTCACTCAGAGGGGAAGCTTGAGCAGGCCAGCAGGGTGGCGAACCAGCAGCGAGCACGACAAGAGTAGCGTCAGGCAATGGCACGATGAGGATGGGGAGGTCGACGAGTGAGGGCTAGACGAGCAGTAGCACTGGGCGGTCACGGACGGGCGAGCGCAGGTGTCGGCCACAGGTGAGGGTGGTGCAGTGGCGTTGCGATAGGGGCGATGGAGGCTGCAGCTGGCGTTAGGCGATATTGCAAAGGCTGGCGGCAGAGGCGTAGGCTGTAGCAGTGGCCAATGAACTTCAGGGGTGCAGTGGTTAGCTTAGGTTGCTATTGTGGCGGCAGTGGCGTGGTACCCAAACTTCAGCTTCCAGACGACGATCGGCAAGGGGGACGAGCAGGGGGCGCTGGTGTGGTGGTCGGTGCGGAGCGAACGGACAGCAGTGGCTGAGGGACGTCGTCATACATGGGAGATCAAGCAACAGCGAAGAAGAAGACCAATTCTTCTTTTACTTCTGTTTTCACTTCTTTTTCCCTTTTTTTGGTTTTTCTCTCCCTCCCCTTTGCTGCACGTCCCTTCCTCTCTGCCCTTGTACCATTTTGCTGTACTTTCTGCCCACCTTCAGCATAAAACTGAGCGTCACTTTATTGACTTTTCCTCCCAAAAAACCTACAAAACGAAGAACAAATTTTTTCTCCTTTTGTCTTGAATTTTTTGATCGAGAAGCCAATAGAAAAAGCCCCCAAAAGCGTATGCGAACAACCTTTTTATAGGCCAAAGATTATGGTTTTAATTTCCTTTTTCAAATCAATATTCCAAAGATTTCTTTTCCGCATGCAATATTACTTTTTATTTTCCACATCTCTTCTAGATTTCCTTTGCAAAAATAAATATTCTCTATCAATTTTTCAAAATTGCAATAGGATCTTTTTCAAATTTGAAATCTCGCAAAAATGAGTCCGTAATATCTCCTTGAGGATATGAGCTTGGGCCAATTTGCTCTCTTCGTGGGTTTAGTCCGACCTGTGAATTTAAAGCTCAGAACCACCAAATTAAATCCATCCGTCATTAGCCCAATGCAAATGCAATAATAATAAATAAATGCACATAAAATTATATGCTATGCAATTTAATTTTAATTTTTTTTGATACAATAAATAAATGATTGAATATCCAAAATTTAGGTGTCAACGGGAATGAGCATGACATTTTTCAAAGTGATGGAAAGATTAAGTTGTGCATTCCTTATCTTGGCAACAAATGTGCCATTTCCATTAGGAAGACAATTCAGGTATTCAATGGAGGTGATTTATGAATGCTAGAAAGAAAACTTTCATTGCAGAGTATTGATCACTAGCACTTGAATCAATAATCCATGTTATTTTTGAAAAGGAGCTCAAACAATGAGAGGTACTTGCATGGCTAGTCGTTTTATCTTTTATTCTCAATTAGCCTATAGCTCTCATAATTTGCTAAAATTGGTCTTTATTAACAAGCTAATGAGCTTTAGCGTGCACTGCAATAGAAATATCCCACTTTCTTTTCCTTGTCTACTAGCTTTCCATGCAATTTCTAACAATTTTCTCGGGTATGCTAAGGACATTTACAATAATCACAATATTTACCTTTCCTTTTGTTGAGATTTTGGCTATGTGATCTGTTGGAAAAATTTTGGGAATTTTGGCCATTAGATTTTTTCCATGATGGGGCTGATGCGGCTTGATATGGCGTGTTAGATTTGGGCACCGCTAGAATGAATCCTAAGCCATCCAATCCGATGAATGAATCTTAGCCACTAGATCCAGATGATGATCATGTGCTTTGAGAGCCTTTAAATGGGCCAAACAAATCGTGGCCAATCGTGGCCATTCGTTTGAAAATTAGGGGCTTCATCCTTTTCTTCCTTCAGAATTAGGGTTCATGATTGCTTCTCCCCATTTGAGCTCCTCGACCCTCTGAAGACACCATTTCCTGGCCTCACCACAAGCAAGCGCAGGTCTGGCATCGCCTTCACCACAAGGACAACTTATGTAATATCCTCGATCTTGACTTTCGTTTTGGCCCAACCAGTAGGCCAAAAGCTTAGTACGACAATTGCGAGACTTGACCATGAGTCGGCCTGAGGGTCGATCATGAGTTAAGTGGTCATTAAGGGATTGGTAACCCAAGGTCCAATTATAGAGTATTTGACCGTGGAACAATTATTCAACCATAAGGATCGGTCGTAGAACAATCACATACTATCATGGATCGGCGGATGGTCATGGCTCAATTCCGCTCAGTCAATGTATTGGTCACGGATGATTCTGCTTGGCCATTGTGCCGGCAATGGACGACCATGAGTCAATCCAAGGTGACCATGAGTCGAGACAAATCAATCAATCCTACATGATTACATGACATCCGATAATCGATCATAGATCGAACGAACTCAATAGGGTTCAATGTCGGATTGACCATGACTTGTGCTATAGGACCTTAGATTGGCCATCGGATTGGCCATGGAATCGATCAACTGGCTCAAGGACTGGCCAAAAGCCTAACCAAGAGGGACTGGCCGATGGACTAGCCTATGAACCGGTCAGAGGACTGATTGACTAGGCCAATGCTTGGCCCTAGGACCTAGTCGTGATCCCCTTTTTTTCTCAATATAGACATGACTTAATCATGAACCTCAGGTTAAATAACATGGTTGATCAAGGTTGAACTCAATTAAGGCCTTGCCCATGACAAGGCCTTCACAAATTTAGATATTTTTCCAAGTTGCATTTAAAACATGTGTCATGTAGTGAATTAAGAGGCATGGATATTTGGTATGTTGGGACTTTACCGTAAAGGATAAGACTAGACTTGGACTTGGAACAATTAAATAAAGTGACACTTAACTCTTGACTAGTCAAAATTTCTTGGAGGAACTAATGTCAACAAGTGTAACGCCTTTAAGGGAATTATGGAAAAAGAAGACTCTAGAGCTTGGGCCTATTACTACTCTAAAATTTAAGTGTAAAAGGTGGACTTTGGAGCCCACAAGAACGGAGATACATGCCCAAAGAGAGGGGGGAAAGCCAAGACAAGTCCAACTTTAGACTAAGATAAATCTACCTTATCTCTTTTGAACTTCAGCTAATTAATAACCAATATAAGATATCCAAGCTAGCATGCGTCCTAATTAGAATCTTGGAAGATAAGGTTGTTTAGCCACTAATGAATCTTGACTCAAGACCAAGTGGAAACACTCATCATTCCAACTAGAATTTACCTTTTTTGATTTTTGAAATCTTTGGACCTTTGTTGTTTGCCAATTTTATAGAGGTTTTTGTGGTTTGAAGAAATGTCCTTTTGTTCAAAACATCTCGATCTATAACATATTTAAATTTCAGAATTTTTTTTAGATGAAATAGTAGGGATGAAGGTCCAATCATTCACCATCTGGAACCTACTAGTGTGGAAAAAACACTAACTATGGTGCCTTCTTGAATTTTTATAAAATTTTTCCTTTCAAATTTAACATGCTTCCTTCATGAAAACTTTAAAGGACATTTATGTCTATAACATATAAAAATTTCAAAGAACTTTGAAAAGAATTGGATTTTGAAATGGGTCATTCTTTATGGACGTTGGATCTATTGGATGAACAGATTTTTACGGTATGTTTGGTGATTTGTTGCTCTTTCTACAACATGAATTGAACTTAGCTTCTTTTATGGAAAATGTTAATAAAGATTTTTTCTACAACATACTAAAATTTCAAAATTTTTCGATCCTATTTGACAAGGCCATGACATTAATTTCAGAAACCTGTCAAAATTGTTTTTCTTGCTCAGAAGGTGTGAATCACGCTTAGCTTGGATTCTAGTCCTCAATTATTCTCTTGAGGTGTCACAATCTACTTGGTTATAGTCCTATCCTATCTTAAGGCTTGATGACCAAATAATACCCCTCATAAATGCTTCTTGATCAGTTTGTTTGCAAACAATAATGTAGGCCTATTAGAGACCTATGACACCTATTAAAAGGAGGGTAGACAAAGTGTAACAATTCATTAATTAAGAGACTAGATGAACCAATTGGAAGATGGTCACATCGATCCTACACTTTCCAATTAAACCACATTTATTTATGACTGTTCGGATAGATTCCTATAAATAAGGATAGAACCCAATCACCCCACCACACCCCACCAAAGCCATCCTCCTCTCTTTCCTTTCCACCACCAATCATCCCTCTTTCTCCCTCTTATAGTTTGACCCTCTCTTCCCTAAAAGTTCTTGCCACCACCCTGCCTCCATTCTTGTTGTCATCACTAATTCAAGCCCACTAGCTTAGAAAGTAATAAGTGGACTTACTAATGATTGGTTAAAACGTTGTATAATGCTAGTCTGAGCTTGTAACAAATCTATATTTGATTTGTTACTTTTTATTGGGGTTTAGTGTACTTAATTAGGTTAATTTTGGATTGGTGTTGGACCTTGGTTTGGCATTTGGCCTTTGAAATTGAAGTGGCCTAATTCGGATGCTTGATTGTTGTGCTTTGGCTTGAACTTTAAAGTGGCCTGATTCTTATGCCTATTTTACTATGCCTTCATTTTACTTTGATTCCAACAGTTTTGAAAAGATTTTTTTAAAGAAAGGTTGATGTTATTCTATGAACTATTTTAGATCACTTTTCAAAGTGTGTATTCACATCCTGAGTTCCAAATAGAGGTTTGGATGGACATAAGACCACAACGGATTGGTCCTTTCTTGGTTTTGGGGCGATATTAAGGAGTATCGTTTTCCCAAGCGAAGTTTAATACTAAATCTGTGTATTGTATGGATCGGGCCAAGTTGCAAACCTCCATTTGAGCTCAACATGTTTAATGATTTGAAATTAGTAAGACATTTCACACACTTACATGTGGCATGCCTTCAGGCTCTGAACTAATAGTGAAGATAAGAATTGGCTTGTGATGCCTGGACAAACGAGGGACTAACTTGTATCGTTGACTAATGGATTTCGGTGCCGATGTCTGATAAATTTCGAATGCTCGATGGATTTCGGATGTCTAGTGGATTTCAAATGGTTGATGGATTTTGATCATTAATAAATGAACACCGCATGTATAAGTTCCTCATAAATATAATGGATCCTTGATGTATGCTTAAATTTAGTCATTTTGAGGATCTCTCCTATTTTACAAAGTCATGGTTTTTTTTTTTTTTTTTTTGTACCTCTCGGTTGCTGTTGGTATGCTATTGATAACTGTCGGGATAAAGTTATTTGCTTGTCAAAGGGCAAGGCATCATCCTACTCGGATTTTAGTAGATTTACTTACTGAGTTATACTCACTAGTTGTCTTCTTTAGACTTGTAGGATGATTGTACCTCTCGAAAGATTAGGCGTTCCTATGGATATGACAATGTCGAAAACTATTATTTATTTTATGGTATTAACTCCTTTCCCATGGAGCGTATGTCTACACAATCAATACCGTACAGATGATAGTTCAGACATACCCAATGTCTAACTTGAGTTCACGTATCTACTCATTTACTTAATTCATCAGAACTCACATCTGACATCTTAGACAGATAAAGTAAAATATGTGGGTTATTTTACTTTCGAACATAGTATTTATCATGTCCTCATCTTAACACTTAGTTAAGGCGACATATATATTTTAAGCTTGAGCTCTCAATTATCACCTAGATAATAAGCTTAAAAACCGTCTCATCTCCATTTATCACACAAGAAATAGAGGCGATTACCCGTGTGAGTGGGCTAATCTCTTATCTGTCCGACATACTTTCTCAACTCAATATAATGCACCGAGCATTAAGATGCATAAAGATCAAACAAAGATTCATAGGCATTAATGATGAAAAACACAATTTCATAAATGTGAACAACTCAGAGAAATTAAAATATCCAAGACATCGACTCTACGCAATCCTAGAGATTTCTCATGACCACAAAAACACATCTCTAGGTGTTGGCTTTGTCATAGGATCTCGCAATCATTCTATGCGTAAATATGTACTGTAAGTTCACATCCTTTCGTGCAACTATATCTTTGACAAAGTTATACTTGGTATCTATATGTTTGGTCTTGCCATGATACTTTGGATTTTTTTGGTGTACACTATAGCTGCTTGGCTATCACAATTAACCAATAATGGATTTGCAGCTATCTCAATAACACCTAAATGATCCAAAAATCTCTTAAGCCAAACTGCTTCTTGTACCACCGCGATAATGCCACGAACTTAGCTTCCATCGTGGACAAGGCTATACACGTTTGTTTCTTGCCGCACCAACACATGGCGCCATTATTCAAAACAAAAACAAAAATAGAGGTAGATTTCCTTTCATCTAAATCTCCTCCTCAACTTGTGTTGTAATAGCCTTCGAGTCACGTCCTTTCCTTGATATCTCGATATAATCGCCAGTTCCCTTTAGATACCTCGGTATTCTCTTAACGGCTTTGCAATGTGCTTGACCTGGATTGGATTGGTATCTACTCACCATTCCAACGCAAAGCATATGTCGTCTTGTACACAACATAGCGTACATCAAGCTCCCAACAGCACTAGCATAAGGAACATTCTTCATTTGTTCCTTCTCTTGTGGAGTCCTTGGACACGATCTATGGCTCAATCCTTCACCTTTTGCAATAGGAGTGTCTATGGGTTTACAATCTTGCATACGAAATCGTTCAAGAACTTTACTTATATATGTTTCTTGCGAAAGAGATAATGATCTCTTTGAACGATCTCTTGAAATCTTAACTTCAAGTATGTATGCAGCCTCACCCATATCTTTCATCTCAAAATTGAAGATAACCAACTTTTGATGGTATTAACTAACTCCATATTACTTCCGCAATTAGTATATCATCAACATATAATGATATGATCACTAATTGATCTTTGGATCTTTTGATATATACACAATGATCCTCATCAATCATTGTAAAATTATATGCCATCATAGTATTATGAAAACGTATATACCATTGTCTTGACGATCGCTTAAGGCCATATATCGATTTCAAAAAGTCGACATACCTTTCCTTCTTGGCCTTTCGTAATGAAACCAACAGGTTGTTCCATATGTATTTCCTCATCTAATTCTCCATTGAGAAAAGCAGTCTTTACATCCAATTGATGTAATTCAAGATCCATACTTGCCACTATTGCCGAATAATGCGAATTGAGGTGAATCTCACAACGGGAAAATGTTTCCTCATAATCAATTCCTTCCTGTTGATTATAGCCTTTTGCCACAAGGCGAGCTTTATATCTTTCTATCGAGCCATCAGCTTTACGCTTTATTTTGAGAACCCACTTGTTCCCAATAGCTTTGCGTCCCTTTGGAAGATCAACCAATTCCCAAACATGGTTTGACTTCATTGACTCAATTTCCTCTCCCATTGCATCCATCCATTTTTCTTTACTAGGGCAACTAAGAGCCTCATGTATATTTCTTGGCTTATCCTCATCTTGTGGGGCAATCATAAAAGTTTCCCCTTCAATGTCAAAACGTCGACGGGGAATACTTTTGCGACTTGTTCGCCGTATAGGAGATAGTACACTTAGCACATCATTTCCCATTATGCTCCCACTAGGATCGGATAATGATGATGTCGTATCATCATGTGGTTGTAATTGAGAATTAGTTGTATGCAATTCATCACTTCTCACATTACTCCCACTTGGGCGAACCCCACTAATATCATTATCGGATCCATGGTTTCAAATAGGGAGTAATCTACACCTATTTCGCCTTTCTTAGGAAACTCATCCTCTAAGAATGTGACATCTCGTGATTCAAATTCAGTTACATAATCCCACTTTCCTGCTCACCTATGAACACATATCCCTTTGCGTGTTCAGAGTATCTTTTGAAAATACTCTTCTTTTCCTCTGGGACCTAATTTCCCAAACTTGTGAGAGGGCTCATGGGTATAGGCAGCACAACCTCATGGCTTAAGAAAACCTAAGTCCGATTTTCTACCTGTCCATAACTCATATGGAGTGGAAGTAACGATTTGGAAGGCACCCTTAAGCATATAGGCAGCGATTTAACCAGCATCACTACAAAAAGTGATAGGTAGGTTAGCATGCGCCATCATGGACCTAACCATTTCCGGTAAGGGGTTCTGTTTCTTCTCTCTTCAATGCCATTTTGTTGAGGAGTATATAGAATAGACAACTGTCTTTCTATTCCTTTTTCATCACATAATTTTCTGAACTCATCAGATAAATATTCTCGACCTCGATCAGATCTTAATGCTTTTATTTTCCTGTCTAATTGATTCTCTACCAAGGCCATAAACCTTTTGAAACAACTTAATGCTTCAGATTTATGAGAAATCAAATAGACATATCCGAATCGAGTATAATCATCTATAAAAGTGATGAAATAAACAGCCCCATGCCTTCCTCTCACATTCATTGGACCACGGATGTCGAATGGATTAAATGCTTTGAGGAAATTCAGCTCTTTTACCTTTTCCAAATGGTTTCCTTGTTGTTTTCCCTCGCTAGGCAATGCTCACATATGGGCAAATCGACTTTTTCAATATTGCCCAACAAGCCCTCTTTGGCTAGTCTATTCATTCGTTGTTGGCCAATATGACCAAGTTTAGCATGCCACACATTCACATCATTGTCATATGAATTAGGAGACGTGATAAGGGAATAACAAACATTTGCATTAACATAGTCAATGTCTTAAACAATAAAATCATCCGGAAAATAGCCACGACCATAGAAATTTGTTTCCAAAAACAAATCCACATCTTATTATGGAAGTTCATATTAAAACGTAGTTTGACCAACACTAAAACAGACACTAGATTCCGACGAATCTCCGGAGCATACATTACATCATGTAGGATCAAAGTGCGTCCACCACGCATGTTCGGTTGCGGTACCAATTCCTTTTACTTCAGCTGAGTCGTTTCCCACATAGATCCACTTAGTTCCGGTTGGTATTCGTCGCCGAATTCCACAAAGGATCCTCTATCCTTTGCTACATGGTCTGTTGCTTCCGAATCTACAGTCCACAAAGGATTGGATTCAGCCAACAATACAAAACTTGACACATAAGCAAAGTTCTCAAATGTACAAGAGGTGTTTACCTTTTCGGCTCACGGCTGATTGCGAGCATAGTGACCCTTCTTGTCACAATTGTAACACCTTACCCTTGACTTTTTCTTCACTTGAGGACGTTTTCCTCTCTTGTGTTGGTTAACTCTTGGTTTCTTACAAGGAGGACTTGATCCTTTGCATGACCACATATTGAACGAATCAATACGCTTGCGCTTAGAGCTCAAAGCCCTTTCTGAGCTAGAACCAAGACATTGCAAATATCTCGCTTTCGGCTCAAATGCCGTTAGGTGGTCCTCCACTAGCTCAAGGTGGCTTACAAAAGCATCCTCAAGATCTTCCATAACATGGTCAAGAGCTTCTAGTGCTTCTAGCTTTTCCAGCACATATTGAATCTTCATATTCAATATTTCACAATTGTTGCCGTTCAAATCAGCAATTACTTTCTTACTTGCTAAAACCATTGATCTGAACACATCAGACATATGCACGAATAATCAATGCCTATCATTTATGCATCCACTTCGCATAGACCCATCATATTAATGAATAATTTTAAGTAAGGTTTCAGAATCAAAAGGTCACTATGTTTCCAATCATCCTCCAAAAATCCTGACTTAAAACTATCATTAATATAATTGTCTTATGCTTAATAAATTCTATGAAGTTACAAAAACTTCCATGAACTACCCACATCAATTAGCAATAACAGAAAGCATAAAATATCTGACATTCAATAATATAACGCTTTCACATAATACAGCATATCCATTACACTAAGTAATATATTTATACAAAGGAAAAATATCAACATGGAAAGAGATATATAGTATTAATAAACCCTATCGGATGGTTATTAAAATTATTTGGATGGATGTGGGATTGGACGAACTCGTCCCTCACAAATACAACGCTATGTATGAGTGGGTTGAAGGCGATTTTGTTGATCCCCTTTAACGGTCCACCAAGGACCTGAGAGCGACACTCTATGAAACCTAGCCCAAGTAAATGAGCTTCCAAGATATATAAGGCATGTATGTAAAATTACTAATAGTTGCCATGTATATGTAAATATATGGTCGTGAGCATGTTTTTCATACTGACTTGTTGTGATGTTTTGTGATCAGGTGTCAATAGTTTTTGCATGTATATAACTCAAAGATTAATAAAAGAAAGAAATACGAGCCAGTGACATGCTTGGGATGTCCCGAAAAATAACCCTCACCTCTCGTAATCCTATAAATGGAGTTAGGGTCATCACAGCCATTTTTGGTATTAGAGTAGGTTATTATTTGAAGTGATAAGGAGTGTTGGGATTTGGGATCGTTAGGAAAACGCCTTATGCATGTGATTGCACAGTTAATTTTCTTAAGTGTTAGTCTTAATCCCATAACTTTACTTGTGGATGTAGAAAAAAGATTTCCCTAGAATTTATGTAGTTTAAATATGAGCGCTCAGGGCCACACTTCAACCTCAAAAGGAAAGTCAAACCAAGACCCCCAACTAGATGAGATTTTGTAAGCTCTTGAAACCATAGGTGGACTGATGGAACAGCAAGCCCACAACAAGTATCGAATGGAAATGGAAATGAGTAACGGTGAATGCCTGATGCATAGCTTGGTGGAGCAATTCCTAAAGCTATGACCCCCAAGGTTCACTAGGACATGAGATCCCGAGGAGGTTGCATCTTGGCTCGATGAGTTAGAAAAGATTTTTGCACTACTATAGTGCTCTGATGAAAACAAAGTGACCTTGGCAACATACCAACCATAGGGTAATTTCAGTCACTGATGGAAAAGAACAAAAGGGAGAACCTTCCCTGAAGGCATTGTACTCACGTGGGACGCTTTTATTGAGGCATTCAATGGAAAATACTTTTTTTGAGTGCGCTTGCAATCGGAAAATGGAGGAATTCCTACGACTTCGCCAGAACAACATGATAGTTGACCAATATGAAGCGAAGTTTGCTGAATTATCCAAATACGCCCCCAAGCTGATCGAAGACCTAGTGGATAGGGTAAACCGATTCTGAGTTGGTCTAAAGCCCGATATCCAGAGTCAATTGGTGTCACTAAACTTGAAGGACTACAATGAGTTGTACGAGAAAGCTCAACTCATTGAGAAAGACTCACTAGAATGAGCTGCCGCAACTAGATCTTGCTATTCCACCCCTAAAGGTGACTAGCGCCGAGGCAAAAGACCAATGGTGGGAGGAAAGCACCAATTTACCTCCAAAAGAAGGAAAACAACCAAAAACAACCATTTAACCTGAGCAATGTATGATGTACTTGCGGAAGATGACATAGTGATGCCTCGTGTCCAATTTGGATAGGAGCATGCTTTGGGTGTGATCAACAAGGCCATGTGGTACCAGATTGCCCATAACGACGACAAGGGATACAAGGTGAAGCACCACCTCAAAACAATCCCACTCAATCCCTAGTTCAAGAAAAGGTGTACGCCATGATATAAGAGGAAGCTAAAGCCACCAAGACACTTATTACAAGAATAGTCTCTTTTCATTATCACGCTACATACGTGTTGTTTGACACGGATACTGCTCATTCATTTGTGTCTAAGGCATTTGTGCAATTGGCAAGATTAGAACCAAAGCCTCTAGAAATTACCCTTAGTATTTCTACCCTAATGAAAAATGAAGTGTTGTCCACGATAGGGTGCCGAGGGTGTAAAATTGTCATAAGTGGGTAAGAGGAAACTATAGACTTAATAGTATTGTCCATGTACGACTTCAACATCACAATAGAGATGGATTGACTCAGTAATCAATGGGCCGACATGGATCGTTATATTAAAGTAATCCAATATAATCCACCCAACCATCCCAGCTATAAGTTTATAGGAAATAAGGGAGGACCTTCATCATCCCTTATCTCTACACTGAAAGTGGCTCGACTTCTCGATAGAGGTTGTCGAGGTTATTTGATAACGGTGACGAACACCTTGAAGGAGGAACCAAAGCCGGAAGATATCCCGATGTTGCAAGAATTTCTCGACGTCTTTTCTGAAGAATTGTCGGGACTCCTCTAGAAAGAGAAGTGGAGTTCATGATCAAGTTAATTCTTGGAATTTCTAAGGCTCCCCATATGATGTCTTTGTTAGAGCTAAAGGAATTGAAGGTGCAACTATAAGAATTGCTCAACCAAGGGTTTATTCGTCCGAGTGCCTCACCTTAAGGCGCACTAGTCCTGTTTGTGAAAAAAAGGATGGATCCTTACGCCTTTCCATTGACTATCGGCAACTCAATAAGGTTACTATAAAAAATAAGTATTCATTGTTGAAGATCAATGATTTATTTGATCAACTTCAAGAAGCATCGGTGTTTACCAAAATCAACTTGAGATCGGGCTATCATAAACTAAGTATCAAGAAGGAGGACATTCCGAAGACGGCATTTAGGACTCGATAAGGCCACTACAAATTCACAGTGATGCCATTCGGCCTAACTAATGCACCTGCAACTTTCATGGATTTGATGAATCGAGTGTTCAAGCCATTCCTAGATCATATTGTGATCATGTTTATTGATGACATCTTGGTATACTTGAAGAGCTCATTGAGCATGAACGATACTTGAAGATGGCATTGCAAACCCTAAGAGAGCACGCACTTAATGTCAAATTTAGCAAGTGTGCATTTTGGCTTAACCACGTGATGTTTCTCGATCATTTGGTATCCAACGAAGGGATCTCAATAGACCCAATCAAAGTGGAGGCGGTAATCAACTAGCTAAGACCCATAACTATCACGAGGTATGAAGTTTTTTAAGTTTGACTGGATATTACTTGACTTCTAAGGAAAGATGTAAAGTTTGAGTGGATGGACAAGTGTGAATGGAGTTTTAAAGAACTCAAATGAAGACTAACCACTGCCCCCGTTTTGACAATACCGTTCAGCCCAAGAGGATTCAAGATTTACAGCAATGCCTCTTATAAAAGGCTAGGTTATGTCTTGATGCAACACAGGAAGGTGGTGATATATGTGTCAAAGCAATTGAGGCCATATAAGCTAAACTATCCAACTCATGACTTAAAGTTAGCGGCCATCATTTTTGCCTCGAAAATTTGGACACTATTTATATAGGGAGAAGTTTGTGATATACACCGATTACCAAAACTTGAAAATATTTATTCTCCTGAAAGGAATTGAACATGAGACAAAGACGTTGGATGGAACTTTTGAAAGATTATAACCGTGACATCTTATATCATTCAAGAAAGGCAAATAAAGTTGCGGATGCCGTCAGTCATAAGTCAACCATTGTCCAAATGATGGTTAAAGAATGGATGCTTATCAAAAAAGTGTGGGACTCAAACTAAAAGATCGAGATTGAAAGCCTTTCAAGTTTATTGACCACCCTTCGAATAGAACCAGAAGGGCTACCGAGAATCAAGATACTTCAATAAATGGACCCTATAGTCCAAAAGATCTAAAATGAAGTCTTGGAAGAAAAAAAGACCTCACTTCTAAGTAACTAAAGACAAAATACTAAGGTTCATGGACAATTATGTGTACCCAAAGACTATCAACTTAAAGAGGAGATTTTGGCGGATGCTATTAGAGCAACTATAGTATTAATCCAAGCAACACCAAAATTTACAAAAGTCTTCGACAACATTTTTGGTAGAATGGCATGAACGTGGATATTACCAAACATGTTGCAAAGTGCTTAACGTGTCAACAAATAATCTTTGTAAATTCGGAGTACTTCTACAACCTCTTGAAATTCCAAAATGAAAAAGGGAAGCACCTCACAATGGACTTCATTTTGCGCTTGCCAAGAAACCAAAGAGGAAATGATTCTATTTGGGTGATTATCGACAGGCTGTGAAAACCGGCCCACTTCCTTAAAGTTCGAAAAGATTCGGCACATAATTTTTCTACACAGAGTTCTGATGACTATCACATTGAATCGAGATCCAAAATTTACTACCATATTTTGGCAAAGCCTTTAGCATGTTATGGAACCAAACTCCAATACAGCATAGTTTATCACCCTTAAATGGATGTTCAAGCTAAAAGAACCATCCAAGCTTTGGAGGACATGCTTTGTGCTTGTACCTTGGATTTTGAAAGAAGTTGGGATGAGTGACTGCACATCATAGAATTTGCTTACAACAACAATTATCAGTAAAGCATTGGGATGGCATCATTCAAGGCTCTCTATGGTCGAGCTTGCAGAGCTCTGGTGTGTTGGGATGAGGTCTAAGAAAGGAGGATTACTGGTCCTGAGCTAGTACAACTCATTGTGGAAGCTGCGCAGGTAATCCGAGATAGATTGAGAGTCACCTAAAGTGACCTAAAAAACTATGCGGATAGGCATCGTGAACCATTATAATTCCAGGTAGGTAACCATGTGTTTCTCAAAATATCATCAATAACAAACGTGTTGCAGCTTGAGAAGAAAGAGAAATTGAGCTTAAAGTATGTAGGACCATTTGAAATCCTTGAAATAATAGGGAATTTAACTTATTGGCTGGCTTTACCACCAAAACTTGCTCAAATATATGATGTATTCTATGTATTGATGTTAAGAAAGTATAAGCCCGATCTAGCACATGTGCTAAATTTCGAAGAAATCAAAGTAGACAGTCAAATGTCATATGTTAAACAGCCTGTGTGAATTGTGGATCAAAAATAGCACGTCCTACGTAATAAAGTCATTCCCATAGTTAACGTCCTATGGCGACATCATGGCATTAAAGAAGCAACTTGGGAAAGTGAAGAAGTTATGAAGCACCAGTACTTGCATTTTTTTGGATGATTAGGTATGTATTTAAAATTTTGAGGACAAAATTTTTTTAAGGGAAGAGAGTTGTCACATCCTCAATTTTGACCCTTGTTATAGCCCATCTAGTAGGCCAAAAGTTGGATACGCCAATAGCGAGACTTGGCCATGAGCCGGTCCGAGGGTCGATCATGAGTCAAGTGGTCGTTTCTGGATTGGCAACCATAGAATGATTATTTGACCATAAGGATTAGTCATGAGACAATCACGTACCATCATGGATCGGCAGACGGTCATAACACGATTTGGCTTGGTCAATGCATCGGTTGCGAGTGACTCCACCTGGCCATTGTATTGTTAATGGATGACCATAAGTTGATTCAAGGCGACCATGAGTTGGGATGAATCAATTGATGTTACATGATAACATGACAATCAATAATTGACTATGGATTGAATGAACTCAACAGGATTAAATGTTGGATTGACCATGACTTGTGATGCAGGACCTTGGACTGGCCACAAGCCTAGCCAAGAGAGACTGGCCTCTAGACTAGCCCATGAACTAGTTAGGGGACCGATCGACCAGGCCAAGGTCTGGCCCTAGAACCTAGTCGTGTGCCCCTTTTTCTCAGTATAGAGGAGCTCAAACTTGGTTTGGCTAATCAAGCCCAATTGCATCTAGCTCCGTACGGGCATGGCTTAAGCACGAACCTTGGGCTAAATTACGTAGTCGACTGCGATCGAACTCGATTAAGGCCCTAACCAATGACAAGGCCTCACAAATTTAGATATTTTTTCAAGTTGCATTCAAAACGTGTCCTGTAGTAAATTAAGAGGCATGGACATTTGGTGCCTTGGGACTTGACCATAAAGGATAAGACTAAACTTAGACCTAGAACAATTAAAAGAAAGCGACACTTAAGTCTTGGCTATTTTAAGTTTCTTGAAAGAATTAGTGTGAATAAGTGTGAACGCCTTAAGGGAATTGTGGGAAAAGAAGATCCTAGAGCCTAGGTCTATTACTACCCTATAACTAAAGTGTAAAAGGTGGATCTTGGTGCCCACAAGAAAGGGGCTACAAACCCAAAAAGAGAGGGGAGGGAAAGCCAAAACAACTCCAACTTTGGACCAAAATAAGTTTACCTTATCTCTTTTGGACTTTAGCCAATTAATAATTGGGATAAGATGCCCAAGCTAGCATAGGGCTTAATTAGAATCTTGGAATATAAGGTTGTATAGCCATTGATGACTCTTGACTCAAGATTGAGTGGAAACACTCACCTTTCTAACTAGAATTTACCTCTTTTGATTTTCGAAGTATTTGAAGCTTTGTTATTTGCCAATTTTACAGCACTTTTTGTGATTTGAATTTGAAGAAATTTCATGAAAGTTTTTCAAAACATCTTGATTTATAACATACTTAAATTTTAAATTTTTCTAACGTGAAACGATAGGGACAAAGGTCCAATCATTTACAATCTGGAATCTGCTCTGTATGGGAAAAATAGTGATTGGGGTGTCTTTTTGAATTTTTATAAAAATTTTCCTTTCAAATTTGGACATGCTTCCTTCATAAAAATTTTAAAGGACATCTATGTATATAACATATAAAAATTTCGAAGTGTTTTGAAAAGAATTGAATTTCAAAATGGGTCATTCTTTGCGGACGTTAGATCTACTGGATAGACAGATTCTTGGGATATATTTGGTGATTTGCTACTCTCTCTACAATTGGAAGACTTAGCTTCCTCATGAAAAATGTTAACTAAAGTTTTCTCTACAACAACTAAAATTTCATAATTTTTCAATTTTGTTTGGTAGGGCAATGGCATTAATTTTGAAAATCAGTCAAAACTGTTTTTCATGATCAAATGGTGTGAATCACACCCAACTTGGATTCTAGTCCTTTAATGCCCTCTTGAGATGTCACAATCTACTTAGCTATAGTCCTACCCTATCTTAAGACTTGATGACCAAGTAATACCTTTCATAAATGTTTCTTGACCGGTTTGTTTGAGGATAATAATGCAGACCTATTGGAAGACCTATAACACCTATTAAGAGCAAGGTAAACAAAGTGTAACGATTCAATAATTAAGGGACTAGGTGGACCAATCAGAAGATGGCCACGTCGATACTGCACTTTCCAATTAAGCCACCTTCATTTATGATTGTTTGGACCGTTCTTGGGGGAGGATTCCTATAAATAAAGGTAGGACCTATTCACCTCACCGAAGCCATCCTCCTCTTTATTTCCCCAACCAATCACCCATCTTTCTCCCTTTCATAGTTCAGCCCTCTCTTCCCTAGAAGTTCTTGCCACCACCCTTGCTGTTCTTGTCATCATTGCTAATTCAAGGCCACCGATGTAGAAAGTAGTAACTTACTAACGGTTGGTTAGAATGTTGTGTTACGCTAGTCCAAGCTTGTAACAAGTCCATGTTTGATTTTTATTTTATTTTTAGTGAGATTTATGTGTGCTTCCTTAAGTTGGTTTTGGATTGATGTTGGGCCTTGGTTTGGCATTTGGCCTTTGAAATTGAAGTGGTCTAGTTCGAATGCTTGATTGATGTGCTTTGGCTTGAACTTTGAAGTGGCCCAGTTCCCATGTCAATTCTGCCATGTTTTCATTTTACTTTGATTCCAACAATTTTGGAAAAGATGTTTTTAAAGAAAGCTTGATGTTATTCTATGAACTATTTTAGACCACTTTTGAAAGTGTGTGTTCACATCCCGAGTTCCAAATAGAGGCTTGGACAAACATAAGACCACGATGGATTGGTTCTTTCTTGGTTTTGGGGCGATATTGAGGTGTATCAATTTCTCGAGCTAAGTTAGGTACTAAATTGGTGTATCATATGGATCAGACCAAGCCGCAAACCTCCATTTGAGCTTGGCATGTTAAATGATTTGGAACCAGTATGGCATTTCACACTCTTACATGTGGCATGCTTTCGGCTTTGGACTAAAAGCGAAGATAAGAACTGGCTTGTGATGCTTGATGCTTGATGCTTGGACACACAAGGGACTGACTTATGCTGTTGACCAATGGATTTCTACGACGATGCCCAATGGATTTCGGAAGAATCGATGGATTTCGGTTATATTGTCAATCAATGGATTTTGGCGACGATGTTGGATAGATTTCGAATGCCCAATGGATTCCGGAAAGGTCGATGGATTTCCATCATTAATAAATAAATCCCATGTGTATCAATTTCTTGTATGTATAATGGATTCTTAATGTATGCTTGCATTTAGTTATTTTAAGGATCTTTCTTTTTCTTACTAAGTTATGGCTTTTTATTTTTGTTATTGATTTGCTATTAACAATTGCCAGGATAAAGTTATTTGCTTGTTGAAAGGTGATGCATCACCCTACCTAGATTTTAGTAGGTTTACTTATTGGGTTATACTCACTAGTTGTTTCCTTCAAACTTGTAGGATGGTTTGTACCTCCTGAAAGATTCGGCGCTCTTATGGATATGATGATGTCAGAAACTACTATTTATTTTGCGAAGTATTAATAAGACCTATCAGATGTTCACTACAACCATCTGGGTGGATGATGATTGGAGGAACTCACAAATACCGCACCGGGTATGAATGGGCTGAAGGCAGTTTTGTTGGTCTCCCTTGAGACTTTGATGGTACATTAGGGCCTGAGAGCGATATTCCACCTGATGGCACTATAGAAGACTAATTTGATAATTGGTCCTTAGGGGTACCAATTTTGGTAGAATCTCATTAGAGGAGATTAGGATACCCCGAAGATGGCGTGTATGTATTAGTTAGTGTGAAACCTAGCTCGAGTAAATGGGCTTGTAAGATAAATAAAGCATGTATGTAAAATTACCAGTAGTTATCTTGTATATGTAAATATATGGTTGTAAATATGTTTTTCCTACTGACTTATTGTGATGTTTTGTGATCGGGTGTTAATTGCTTTTGCATGTATGTAACACAAAGATCAACAAAAGAATGAAAGATGGGTCAGCAACACACTTGGTATGTTGCGAAAAATAACTCTCATTGCTTGTGACCCTGAGATGGAATTAAGATTGTTACAATCCGGTTCTCAATTTTTAGGTATTCCAATTAGGCTAATTGTTGCAACTCCTTTTGCACCGCAAGTAGGTAAATTTGGCTAAGGGGAGGAACCGATTCCATGGCGAGGATCTGGTTGCGAAAGAGTAAGTAGCTCTCGATTAAGATCAATAGGAAGTGTGTCACCTTTTCCCTCTCTTTGATTTTGCAGTATTGTGTTAGGATTTCCTTTGACCCTTGCAATTTTTCTTCAACCATCTCTAACTCGTTCCATAACGTTGACAAAAGTTGAAAACAATTGAAATTGAGAGATTTCCTTGCTTGAATCCTGGTAAGGCCTGCATTATAGTAAAAATTTTAGCCTTATCTAATTTTCCATACATTTCTCGTATATCTTTCCAAAATTTTTGGGCATCTTCAGTAGGAGGAAGTCCGGTGGCCAATTCTGGGGTGAGGTAGTTCCCGATCCACATTCAGACGAGCTGGTTGCACTTCCTCTAGTGCCGTGCCAGCTGCTCATCCGTTGTAATAGGGATGGTACCGCCAATGAAGGCCTATTTATCCTTTGTAATCAGGGCTCCCCAGAGTTCTCGGGAGCAAATGGAGTAGTTATCCGGTCCCAAGAGTAACTGTGAAATTGAGCGGAGCTCGGGTCCATCGGCCTCATGTATAGCACATCCTCCGGCTCAGGCCAGCCACTGGAGGTACCTGCGGAGGGAAAATAACCAGGTCAACAACCCAGGTAACGAAAGACGGTCGGACCCAAGCCATTCTCGTTCGAGTAGGACCAACCCAGTTCGAATCTCGGATTGGGCTTGGTGGCAAATGTCGAGCCTCCCCCTGACCCACTATTCTCTGCGTGGGTTCTCTCCGTTGAGCCCGTCGCATTTTGGGCAGATTGGATCCGGACAGGGTTCCATTGAATATATGGTCCCTGAAGTACTTGCCCTAGATTGAGCTGAGGAGGCCCTAGATTAGGTTGAATCGAACCCCAATGTCCTTTTATCAAGACGCATCCGGTCTTCGTTTTCTCCACCATAGTTGATCGTTGATCCTGAGATGAGTTTTCCAATTCTTGATCATTAGAAGAAATTTCTGGATCCTCAAATGTTCCCGACTGCGAGGTTTGATTTTTCGGCATGGTTTTTTGTGGATTTTTTGTAACCAAAAATTTTCATCACAAGTGAAGAAGAGTGGCTTTCTAAACCTGTGGCTGTGGCCAGACAAGAAAACAAGGATCAGTATGCAAAAGCTAGAACAAAAGAACCTCTGATACCATGTCAGAGAATAAGATGATGGAAAGCTGTCGGGAATTATATAATTGTATATTGTTTTCTCATATCAGGATTGTATGATTATAGAGCTAGATTGAGGTTAAGTGCAATGCCGTGAGGCTCGCTAGCTTTGCTATGGTATTTTCACCCACCCTCACTCATTCCAGATACGGGTGATTACTATACCAGCCTACCCGGCTGTAGCTAAAGCATGTAAGCATGCCCCAACGTGGAGTTTACATTCCTCACCATGAGGCCCCTAAGTTCTTTTCTATCTTTGTTTTCTCGATAGAGAGGAAATATGAAGGATAAGGCGGGATCTCTCATCCTAGGGCGGATATCTTGCTTGTTTCCTCCTTGAGTATTTTAAGGACCTGCTGAGGTCCATAGTCCTATTTATAATACATAGAGTCAAATATTCCTAGAAAGAATATACAAAATAAAATCAAGTTTCTAATACACAATATTCTAGTTTCCCATCAATGAACCATTAGAATCAATCAGGATCAATTAAGGCAATTGTATCTTCAACAAGTGACCTATGTGATGACACGGCCTATGTGGCTGACGTCGTAATAACCAAGCTGAAAACTAAGGTTAACAGTTCGATGTGGCTAGCTTTGCTAATAAAGCAGATTCTGAATGATGCTTCCTTAAATGATAGTGCTCTGCAAACTCTGCATCAACAATATAGTTTGACGATGGCTATCAAACGAGACAAATAATTTGATATCAATGTTGGCCGGAGGATATTAGAACTTATTGGGAAAAAATGACAAGAAGCAAGATTAGTTTGTATGCGCAGTTACTTGGATGTGAGTTGCTGCACTTGAGGATCAACTAGCTTCATATAAGAGAAAATTGTGAAATTTGTGTATATTTGGATATATCATAATAAATAGTACATAGCCTTTATGAAATTGACTACACAAAGTGACATATATCAATCAAGATACGCATATAATCAAACAAAGATATATGCACAATTTCAAGAGATAGAAAAAAGTAATATAAATGAAAAAAGTAATATAAATTATTTTAGTTATCTCTAATATTGAAAAATATCATAGAGAATTATTCTAATTATCTCTAACATAGTGCTTGTTTGGATGCAAATTGAATCATCACTTCAAAGGAAAAATAAAGGCCCTAATTATGGATGGTATATGAACAGTTTACGTCATGATTTAGGTGCTCAATCTCAGGATTATGAACTCTCACGGTTCCACATATAAAGGAAAATCTATAATTTCGGAATAATATTTTTACCACCAAATAATTGGTAGCCTTGCGACGAATCTATAGAGAAGCATTATAAGTATGAGATTTTATCGAGAATTTTTTTTTTTCAGTATAAGGTAGGCATATATATAGAGAGAGAGAGAGAGAGAGAGAGAGAGAGAGAGAGAGAGCTGTAACTTGCAAGTTAACAAGAAGTGGTTTAATTAAGCACGCTGGACACCTCATTAAGACAGAAAAAAAGGATGGACAAAAGTTCTACTTTTTCTTGGATTTCATGATGAAAAAGTTCTAGAAACTCCTTACGAAAAAAAAAAATCTTCTAGAAACTCTCACCATCTGGAATAATGACTAACAAAACAAGAAGATAAAGGCGTGGTTTTAGGATTTCATTTGATGAAACAGGTCTACAAACTGTCCCCATCTGGAGAAATGGCTAATCAAACAAGAAATCTAGGGCGGGGTAACAACTCGGGCTATCTTTAGGAAAAGAAAGATAGATCTAGCCTAAGGAAGAACTACGGCCATTTCAACCGCAAGTTCGACTCAAGTCTCCATTTAAAAAGACAACAACCTAAGCACAACAACAAAACAAGTTGACACTTGAAGCATCTCAACCTGGCCAATCCCATGGCCAACCCCAACTTCCTCATTGTGGCTTTTGCTGGCCAAAGCCACATAAATCCCGCCTTCCAGCTCGCAGGCCGCCTCCTCCGGACGGGTGCTTCCGTCACGTTCACCACCACTACAACTGCTCACCGTAGCATGAGCGGGATCCAAGCCTCCGACCGCCTGACGTTTGCCACTTACTCCGATGGCGCCGAAGAGGGTCCTAAACCAATTAACTTTAGCCTGGAGCGGCATATGGAGGACTCCGCCCGGCGGTGCTCAGAAGCCGTGAGACAGATCATCGAGGCAAGCCGTGATAAGGGAGAGAACTTCACGTGCATATTTTATACGGCGGTTGCACCTTGGGTGGGCGAAGTCGCGCGTTGTTATGACATTCCGTCTGGTGTGCTTTGGATTCAACCAGCAACGTTGTTCGAGATATATTACTATTACATCAATGGCTACGGTGACAGTATCACAAATGAGAGCAATGATCCTTCATCGCCGACTCAATTACCAGGACTGCCACCGCTCACAGGCCGCGACGTCCCTACTTTGTTGACCCCCGGGAGCCCATTTCATTTTCTTTTCACTTTGATTGAAAAGGAAATCCAAGTGCTCAAGGGGGATAGGAAAGCAAGATTGCTTGTGAATACTTTTGATGCACTAGAATCGGAGCAATTGAACGCTATCGATGAACCCAAAATAGTGGCCGTCGGGCCGCTACTGCCTTCCTTCCAGGGACAAGGCTCTTCTGGCGCATCGCCAGGAGGCGACCTCTTCCAAGGTTCGAGGGATTACATTGAGTGGTTAGACACACAGCCTGCGGCCTCGGTGGTTTACATATCATTCGGAAGTATCTCCGCCCTATCGAAGCCACAAAAGGAAGAAATGGCACGCGGGCTGTTAAGCACCGGCCGGCCGTTCTTGTGGGTGATCAAGAAAGCATTGATCAGGGAAGGCGGGGATGGGGACGGGAAGCAAGAGGAGTCGGAGGATCAATTGAGCTGTATGGAGGAGTTACAGAAACAAGGGATGATCGTGCCATGGTGTTCTCAAGTCGAGGTCCTGTCGCACCCGTCGGTCGGATGCTTCATCACGCACTGCGGCTGGAACTCAACACTCGAGAGTGTGGTCTGCGGGGTGCCGATGGTGGCGTTCCCGCTGTGGGCCGACCAGCTGACCAACGCCATGCTCATCCAAGATGTTTGGAAGGTTGGGGTGAGGGTCAGCGGGAATGAACGAGGCGTCGTGGAGGGAGAGGAGCTCAGAAGGTGCTTGGAGCTGGTGCTGGGAGGCGGCGAGAGGAGCGAAGAAATGAGGGAGAACGCCAAGAGGCTGAAGGACGCGGCACGAGAGGCTGGCAAAGAAGGTGGGTATGCAGACAAGAATCTCAAGGCCTTGTTGGAAGAGCTTGTTTCTGGCTGAAGAATAGAGCTCAATTTGAATTGAACAGAGAGGCATTTTTGTTTTTTGTTTTATATAGTTACGATGTGATTCAAGGTCTTTGGTCCTCCTTTGTCGCCAAAAGAAATTAATGTAATTGAGATGTATGATATTTTTTCGGGGTTTACACTGTCGCTCGCCAGTCTCGACTTATGACATATGAAAGAAGCACATTAACAAAAAACTCCCAAACTATATTCCGGCTTGAAAAATCGTTCCATATTGCAAGATACTCGATGGTATCATATCTTGCATTGCATAATAGGCCATAATTAAGAAATGTAATAATAGTATTAATTGAATCAATAATGAGAATAGCTAATAAATAAGGCCAAATGGCCATAATAATCCTCAAATTTTCTCCTCTCTTTAATTTTTTTTTTTTTTTTTGTCGATCCTAATCTATTTCTACTTTTAACTCTCACTCTTAGACTTTTAACATACCTCTTTATAGGGCATGAAAGTCGAAACTCATACTTAAAACTAAATTGTCTCCATTCCAACCTCCCTTGAAAATGTGGGGATCCGAATCCTCCACTTCTCCTCTTTATGTTGGAAGGGTGGTCACCGATAAAAGTGGCAAAATAGATCATGGACCCATTTTTGGACCCATATTTTTCACTATGGGTTGTATATGGGTTATGAAGGATGTAACGAGCCAGCTAAAATGGGTCAAATGTTTTAAGTTCAATTTTATATGGGTCACAACGTGTGACCCATTTTCGACCCATTTTCAAAACAGTGACAGACAACTGCCTTCATTAGTGACCCATTTTTGACCCACCTTCGCCGCCTGCCTTTGAGCCGCCTATGCCGCTCACCTCCATCACTCGTCGCCACGGCTCGCTTCCACCGCTCCCTCAAAGGTTGACGAGCTTCGTCACCCACCGCCGCCACCGAGTCGCCTCTGCCACTCGTTACCGCTACTCACCTCCGAGTCGCCTCCACCACCCACCTCTAAGGCTTTCCTCTGCCGTTCCCTCGAAGGTCGACGAGCTTCGTCACCCACCTCCGTCAACGAGCACACCCACGAGCTCTAGCTCCTCGTCCCCCAGAAGACCCACAACCTCAACCGCTTGCTAGTTTTATTTTTCAGATTCTGATTGATGGGACGGGGATTCCGATCCAGTAGAGATCCGTGCGTTTCCATGTCTCTCTATGTAGGTCCCGTTGGAGCTCGAGACCGTTACAGGTTCGTCCCCGTTCTCTCTGGCTTTCTTCTTGTACTGTGTCACATTTGGTTGATCGATTTCTTTCCTCAATGTTGATGGCGAAGCGGTTTTTGCTGCCAGATTCATCGTTCCTGTAGTGGAGTGATGGCTTTTCCATTTCCGTGTTTTGTTGATTTTTGTCGAGACCAGCTGCAAGATCTGTGAGACGTCCTATGTGTACTGCTTTGAACGTGCTTGCTTGATCCATTTGGGATCTTCTTCGTCGAGGATGAAAGCATGTCATGATTTTTAGTTTTCGGCTATGCGTGTATTCATTGGGTAATGGTGGCTTATGGGGTCAGGATGATTCTGTGATGTCTTAATGCATGGTTTTTGATGTAAAATGGAAAATTGATGTGGTTGTGTGCGATTATGGATGGGCTTGTTGTGGTATGTTCTTGGATGAAGAGTGTGATCAGCATGCGAATGTTCTTCCTTCACGTGAAACGGAGACGTCACGTATGTTTTTAGGAGTCCTCCTATGAGAAGGGTGCTGTATGCTCAGTTTATGCTTCGGTGTTTTGTAGATTGTGTGGACTGTGAAATACTATGTGGATGTGTTCCCTATAAATGGCAAAGTAGTTCTCTGGCATACTCCCTTTGCACTAATTGAGAATGATTATCGACTTTAATCCTATGTCTGGTGTGTGCAGGGCATGCACTAATTGCTCATTCCTCTTATTCTAAATATAAGTTTGGCCATTTTGTGGCTCGGGTGATAAAAGTGGAGTGAGACTCATAGCGGTTTAAGGCGACTCTGCTAATTGAAAGAATTTCCCTGGAGGTTACTCTTGGCATCTGATTTTATTGGAAATGAAGATGTATGTACTTGCCATGCTCTGTTGATGTGCCCCTTTCCCTTTTCTTTTTCTTTTGTGTTTCTCTTTCTTGTTTTCCAATTTGCATTTCTATATTGATGTTTCTCTTTTATGCATTTTGCAGAAAGAATGCCAAACAAAAGAGAGTGTTTCTGACCTTTTGGGGAAGGTGAAAAAGTATGACCTTGCAAAAGCGGAGGTGCTTAACATTATCAATCTTAGACCAACTTTAGCTGTTGGTATTTATACGGTGAGTCTTATTCAATATGTTTCCGGTCCTTTTCATCTTTACTAGTCTTTATCTTGTTGTCAATGATTTGATTTTTAGATAGTCATTTGAAGTTAAGTGGTCAATTTTTTTAAATTTTTTTTTTGTGACCTAGGGAACCCCCGCACAGGGGAAAGCCGGAGTGTAAACCCTAGGGTGACGCTAGCGGAGGACCCACCATTCCAATGTCACACTTAAGAATCCCTAGCGATCATGAGGGGATTCGAACTCCTCCCCTTACATTAGGGGGAGAGAGCCTAAACCATCGCGGCCACCGTAGGCGGTGGTTTAAGTGGTCAATATTAATACCAACTAGCTAAACTATTCTTATGCTTATTGATTTCAAGTTCTGCACTTGGTTGACCTGTATGAAGTTGACTTAGTTCGGAAGCAAACGCTCAATGTCAGTTGTTGTTAGGATGAGAAAGAAGGAGAGATGAATTTCAGCTTCGACAAGGTGTTCTACGACCACTCAAAGCAAGATTGTGTCTATTTGTTCCTGGCTCGTCCTATTGTTCGAGGTATATCGAGCATCGCCGCAGCACCTAAGATTCTTATTAAGAGAAGTGTTTACTTTCAATTCCATATTTGATGAAGCTTGCGTAAATCCAACTTGCGAAAGACCAATTTCATTATTGCCTTCGCGGATGTTTCATTAGATAGTGTTCAAATAGCTAATACTTAGTTTCATGTTGTAGTTTTTAGTTGCTCAATATTATGCTCACTTTAAATAAGAGAAGCATGTGCATAGTCTAATTCTTCATAAATATTTCAATTTATAGGTTTTTTTCTAAATTTTTTTTTTTTATTTAATATTTGTTAAATTTAATTTGAGATTTTTATCCAATTGGCATATAGCTTAAAGTGAGCGTGTTTTTTTTTTTTTTTTTTTTAGAATATTAGTGGGTTTTAGCAATATGGGTCAGGTCGAGTATAGATCGGGTATGGGTTGGGTTGGATATGAGTCACTATATTTACATTACGAGAATATGGGTCAAAACGGGTTAAATGGGTCAAATATGGGTTGACCCATTTTCGAGTTGACCTACCCATTTGTCACTTCTAGTCACTGAGACAAACTACAGTGATTCCTCTTTTTAGTTTTACCGCCAACTTTTTAGGTTATCTAGAGAAATTTTTTGCCTTTTCAACTTGTATAAAATATGTCCCAAGATTAGACTCCCTCAAAAACTATATATTAGATACCCTTTTGCCCTTTTCAAAGTTATTATCTACGATTTAGCCATTAAGACCGTATTTTCTTGAGGAGAAACCAAATTCTTCGTGTTTTATTTATAAAAGAAATAATTAGGTAAAAAATGGCTGATATAGAGCTAGACAATTGTCTCCTATTTGAAGATATAAACAAAAAAAAAATTGGGAAAAAATTGGCACAGACCAACAAAAAATAAAAGTAGGTGTAAAGTGGGGATTTGCAAAAAAATTTAACGGAATATTTCTTCTTAAGAATGGTGTTGAAGGGCCTAGGAGTGATTTAAAATAAATTTAAAATATTGGATATTTTTCTACCGGGATTAAAAGGTTAGGATAATGTAGAGATTTATTTTGTCATTTGACCCAAAATCTTTTTTTTTTTTTGGTTGATTCTACTCTACTCTTATTATAACTCTTATTTTCAGAATTTTGCTTTGCCTTCTTATAGGGCATGAGAGTCGAAATTCATACTTAAAACTAAATTGTCCTCATCCTAAACCCTCCTGAAAAGGTGGGGATTCGAATCCTCAACCTCTCCCTTCTATATTGGAAGGGTGACCACTAGGGTAAATCCAGTGGTTGACCCAGAATCTTGTTAGAAAGTGTCTGTGCACACTTGTTAAAGAATGAAGGTGCAGATCGACACATTGAGAGAGAGAGAGATGCTTCAAAATAGAAATATTTATATTGGCAACGACCCTTAACAAACACTCGTTAACATTTTCCAAATAAAAAACAAAAATCACTAAGGAGATATCTACATACTAAAACTAGGAAAATTACAAAAAAAAGTAGTAAGCTTATTGTAAGAATGCCAATTAAATCCTTAATCTTTCAACTCGACTAATTTTTTTTTTTTTTTGGAAAAGTTCAACTTGACTAATTTAATCCTTGTTCAATTTAATAATTTGTTGATGTAGTCATTTTTAGGGGTGTGCATGGTCCGGGCGGGCGGCTCCCGACCTAGAACCGGGAACCGCCCGCTAAGGACCGGTTCCGAAAAATTGGAACCGGGATCCACCCGTTTGTTGCATGGATCCACCAGGGAACCGGACCGCCGGTCCGGTCCGGTTCCCGGGTGGATCCATAGGACCGATCTTGACGCAAAATAATTTTGATTTTCAACATAGAACGGTCGGGTCTATGAGTTGGGAAGGAGGGGAGGAGGTTTATGGTTGGGTTTTCAACATAGAACGGTCGTGAAACAATTTTCCGCGACTGTGGCGGGTGGCGACCGACGCAAGGGGGCAAATAGTAGGGGCCGAGGAGCCGCGGCGACGGCGTCAATGCTCGGGGAGGAATCGAAATGGTGATAGGATTAGGAGGAACCGAGAAAGAGACAAAGAGAGAGAGAATCGAAGACGAAGGGAGTGAGGAGATGGGATCTAATCTAGGATTTCTTTTAGTATTTTTTTTTTAATACTAAAAAGGTTCGGTCCGGTCCGGGTGGGCGGATCCGCCCATGGAACCGGAACTGGACCGGTACCCACCGGTTCCGAAAAATTGGAACCAGGAACCGGACCGGTTCCCTCAAGAACCGCCGGTTCCGGGCGGTTCCGGTCCGGTTCCGGGCGGTTCCCGGGTATTTTGCACACCCCTAGTCATTTTGACATATCTTTGTCAAGAATCTTTGATGTTGACGTGGACTGTCTTACGTGGTATCACTGGGATTGATATAAATAATTGTTGTTATTTTATTTTTATTTTATTTTTCGTTTTCTTTCCTTTATCTTTTTACTTTTTTTCTTATTTCCCTTCTCCCGTTCACAGCCTTGGCAGTGGTTAGTAGAGGTCGTCCACCATAGGCAACACCTAGGATGCCCTCATTGGGCCAAGATTTAGCAAGGGTATCATGACTAGGGGTGTGCAAAAGAATTAGGACCTACTTGAAGCACTTGGAATCGAACTGAAACCGCCTAGAACCGGTGGTTCTTAATGGAACCGGTCCAGTTCCTGGTTCCAATTTATGGGAATCGGTGGGTACCGGTCTGATTCTCAGTTCTATGGACGGATCAGCCCACCCGTCTACTCGGACCGAACAGATTATATTATAATAATATATTAATTTTTAATATTTAAAAAATTCGAATTAGCAAATTTAAAATTTAGGGCTCTAATTACCATCTTGTCTCAATTCACTACTCTCCTACTCCATCTCATCTCTCTTAGTTCAAAATCTCCCGGAGCTCCCTCTTCCTCTCCAATTCACCTTCGGATCTACTCATCTCCTTTCGAGTCCTAGTCCAAACTCGACGAAATAGTGAGTTGATTCTCTCTCCACGTCGTCGCTATCCTCGTCGCCACCTCTGCATTTACTGTCACTATCATCCTCTTCATTGTTGGGCTCGTCCTGCTTCTACCTCCCCTCTTCCTCCTCCCCCTCCTCAAGCCTCCCCCCATCATCCTCATTTTCGGGGACAGGGGCGAACTCCAGATCTAAGAATGGCTCATCGTCCTGTTATCCTCCTTATTGTTGGTCTCGAGGGAGGAGCGGGAGACGGCGGAGGCGGTGGTGAAGATGGTGGTGTTGGTTGGGATGGAAGCGGTGCGAGGGTCATGACCGCCGCCACCGCAGTGCTAGTACTTGAGGAAAATAAAGCTACTATGGTCGTCAGAGCTAGAATAAGTAGATGTGAGGAGGGAGAGAAGGGGAAGGGGCAAAGGTTGGACCGGTTCTATGGATCCACCCGGAAACCAGACTGGACCGGCGGTTCGGTTCCCTAGTGGATCTATGCAATTAGCGAGTAGTTCCCGGTTCCATTTTTCAGAATTGATTTTTAGCGGGTGATTCCCGGTTCTAGATTGGGAACCGCCTACTCGGACCATGCACACCCTTAATCATGACTACACCGGCGATCTTTACCAACCATTAGTTAAAAAAAAAAAAAAAAAAAAGAGAAAAAAATGAAAGAAGGGAAAAAAATTATCTAAATTTTGTAAAAATTGTCTATGTCAAAGAAATTATCTAAAGTTTGTAAAAATTATCTATGTCAGTGCTAGTCACCATTTGTGTTGGTAATTTCCTACTAAAATTGGTCAAAATGACTAAATTAGCAAATTGTCAAAAAGTTTAATACTAAATTGATCAAATTGAAATGTTTAAAGCTGAATTGATATCTATGTAATAATTTTTTTTTTTTTTTTTGGTTGATTATCCCTACTTACCGTTGAAAGAGAGAGAATGGTACTAGAAAAGAATTTGGTCCAATAAAATTTTTGTGATGACAAAGTAAGCTAAGAAACAAAAACACTTTAAGGGCGTGGGAAGTATCTTGAGTTGGAAAGGCTATTCTCTCATCATGTTTTAGACTAAATCAAACGCTTTAAATAGAGAATCCTTGAGTACTTACGTTGATACAATCTAACAAAAAGGCCGATAATCCAACTCCCATGTCACGCCGGCGCCACCATCACCCGCCCGTAGTTGTCGCTTACACCCCGCCACAGTCACCTCCCGGTGTCCACCGCCCTCCTTGTCATCGTCATCAACCGATGTCTCTGTTTCTCTACCCCTTGTCCATGAAGAAATAGGGGCCTCGCACGAGGGCTATGGCTAACATTGTAATCGAGGCCCATGGAGCCGTGCTCAATTGAGCAGACGAATAGAGATAGCGAGCCTGTCAGATAAAACGCTAAATTTTTTATGGATTAAAAATAACAAATTTCGATTAGGGAAAAAACAACTTTCCTTTCCAATAAGTAGGAAATCGCCGTCCCCAAGTCGCCAAATGAATGAGAGATGTTTATTTTTCTTGAATATGATTTTCATACAAATTATTTTCTTTATCATAAATATTTTAACGAAATAATCTTAAAATTAAAATTCTCTTTTAGGTGATTTTAAGATAGTAGATGATAGCTATGGACCTCCTTCAATGATGCTTAGCATTATGATAGTGTGGTTGGGCGCCGTAAATCGCGCAACCGCAAGCAATCAATAATAATAAAACAAAAGAACAGAAGGGAGACAGATGTTTTGTTCTGTTGCTATCAGATCAGGACGCAACAGCTTCCGATGCTCTTCGACACCTGTCCACACCTAACTCCGGTTAAATAGGCTTGATACGCTTTACTCACTAACAGAAATATCCATAAAATTCAAAACCCTCTTTCCTATTCCGATACAAATATTTAAATATATCTATCTCGTGAAAAATCAATGGCTCAAATAATATTTATTCTCAATTTAGACATAGATTATAATTGATTAAGAAATATTTTCCCTTTGGGTATAATTCCCAAGACGTTGCAAATAGTTATTTTAAGAAATATATTTTTAAAATTATTTATTTTCTTGAAATAAACAATCGCGTGACGTGATGTGTGGACAAAAGAAGCAACCGATCATTTCCCGCGTTTTGCCAGATGAGCGGATTGCGAAAGATGTTTTAGATTCTGTTTCCGCCCCGAAAAGGAGCCCACGCAGTCCAAACAAGACAGGTTGGAAGTTAGATTCTACTCAAAACAAAACATTATCAATAGAGGAAAAAAAAAGGATAAGAAAGGAAATAAAATTGCCACTTGAGACTATATCAATAATACACAACATGTCATCCCAAAAAAAATAAAATAAAAAGATTAGTACACAACTTTTTTTATCCCCTAGTTAACATATTTTATTAATGATCCTTATATGAGAGTTTAAATTATTCTGCTTTCATAATAGATAATGATTCAAAAATTTCTCATTGAAAGATTATAAAAGATTTCGATGAGATAGTTTTTGTATTATGGGGTGGAAATTCGTAGCTCATAAGCATAAAATCGTTTCTTTTTTTATTTTATTTTATTTTAAGATTTTGTCTCTTGGTGGATTAGTTTTGTTTGATAATTCTTTTTTATACAAATTAAATTACTATCTTAAGAAATAATTGACAATTTAAGCAATATAAGGTCTGAAATAAAATTAGAAGGTGAGAAGCGCAAATCTTGGGGATTATTTTACTGATATTCGCATGAAATACTTTTTCTCCTCAATTAAGACAATTGATTTTAAAATTAGAAGCAAGAAAATAGACGTTCCCTGTTATATCCCTCTAAAGCCCGCTCAAAATCGCTCCCTCCCTATCTCTCTCTCTCTCTTCGCTGTCTGTCAACCCAACCGGATCATCGTACAAACGCAACATCGCAACTGCCATAACACGTCTTTCTCTCTCTTCCCTCTCTACGATGGGCGACATGGCAACCCTCCGCCGTCCCCTCCCCGCCGCCGCCGCCCCCTCCTCGTCGTCGTCGTCGTCCTCCTCTCCGCCGCCGCCGCGTCCGGCGACGACTCCTCCGCCATGGCCGATCTCCGGGCCGGCATGTCCCCCGCCCCGTCCGGCTGGTCGTCCTCCACCCCGTACTGCAAGTGGGACGGCGTCAACTGCGACTCCTCCTCCCGCGTCACCGCCATCAACCTGGCCTCCCAGTCCCTCGCCGGCACCCTCCCCGCCGACCTCTCCTCCCTCTCCCGCCTCAAGACCCTGTCCCTCCAGAAGAACGCCTTCTCCGGCCCCGTCCCCAGCCTCGCCAACCTCGCCTCCCTGCAGGAAGTCTACCTCGACGCCAACAATTTCACCAGCGTGCCCTCCGGGGCCTTCGCCGGGCTCACCAGCTTGCAGACCTTGAGCCTGAGCAACAATTTCGAACTCGATCCGTGGGCGATCCCCTCCGAGCTGAACCAGTCCACGGCCCTCGTCACGTTCTACGCCGGCAACGCCAACGTGGTGGGGTCCCTGCCCGATTTCTTCGGCTCCTTCCCGAGCCTCCAGAGCCTCCGGCTGTCGTACAATAACCTCACCGGGCCGCTCCCGCCGTCGTTCGCCGGATCCGGGATTCAGAACCTGTGGCTCAACAACCAGGCACAGGGCTTGTCAGGTACCATTGATGTTTTGTCTAGCATGCCCCAGTTGTCTCAGGTCTGGTTGCACAAGAATAGTTTCGCAGGTCCGATCCCGGACCTGTCGAAATGCGAGAGCTTGTTTGACCTTCAGCTTCGCGACAACGATCTCACCGGCGTCGTGCCTGCTAATTTGATGTCGTTGCCTAGCTTAAAGAACGTGTCTTTGGACAACAATAAGTTGCAGGGCCCTGTCCCCGATAACCCCAACAAGATCCAGTTTACTTATGACGGTACTAATAGCTTTTGTAACACTGCGCCCGGCCCTTGCTCTTCGCAAGTCACTACCTTGCTGGAGATCGCAGGTGCGCTGGGTTATCCGGCGACGCTGGCTGATTCTTGGGAAGGGAACGATGCTTGTCAAGGGTGGAGTTTCATTACTTGTCAGGGGAAGAATGTAACGTCGGTGAATTTCTCCAAGCAGCATTTCGCTGGGACAATCTCGCCCGCATTCGCCAATCTCACGTCCTTGAGGAGTTTGTTGCTGAGTGATAATGATTTGACCGGTTCTATACCGGATAGTTTGGCCAAGTTGCCTCAGCTTCAGGTCCTTGATGTTTCGAACAATAATCTCTCTGGGCCAGTGCCGGTGTTCCCAGCTTCAATGAAATTTACTAGCACGGGCAATCCTTTCCTTGGAAAATCTTTGAGCTCCGGGAGTGGGGGAGCTTCTCAGTCCAATTCAACTCCGGGAAGTTCATCGAGTGCAACGAATGGTTCTTCTGCCTCAGCTGGTTTGATTGTGGCTAGCGTTTTGGCTCCTTTAGTATTTTTAGCGATAGTTCTGTTTGTGTTATACAGATGTTGTTATGCCAAAAGGAAAAATGCAGGGATTGGGCGGGGCGAAAATTTGGAAAAAGGAAAAGAAGTAGCTAAGATAAATGGGATGAATGGGCATGGTGGTGTTCAAAGTGAGATGCATAGCCAAAGTAGTGGCGACCTTCCTGTCTTCGATGGTGGAAACGTCGCCATTTCAATCGATGTCCTCAGACAAGTAACGGATGATTTCAGCGAGGGCAATGTATTAGGCAGGGGAGGTTTTGGTGTTGTCTACAAGGGGGAACTGCATGATGGGACCATGATTGCCGTTAAGAGGATGGAATCTGCATCTCTAGGAGACAAAGGATTGCATGAGTTCCAAGCTGAACTTGCAGTGCTTACTAAAGTCAGGCATAGGCATCTGGTTGCTCTTCTTGGATATTGTATCAACGGTAATGAACGGCTGTTGGTATATGAGCATATGCCGCAGGGCACACTGGCGCAGCATCTGTTTGAGTGGGAAGTGACGGGCTACTCACCCCTTACATGGAAGCAGAGAGTTACGATAGCTCTGGATGTCGCGAGAGGTGTGGAATACTTACACAGCTTGGCTCAACAGAGTTTTATCCACAGGGACTTGAAACCATCCAACATACTTCTTGGGGATGACATGAGGGCGAAAGTTGCAGATTTTGGGTTGGTTAAAAACGCTCCCGATGGCAAGTACTCCCTCGAGACTCGTTTGGCTGGAACATTCGGCTACCTAGCTCCCGAATATGCTGGTAAGTAGAGCTTCAATGCTTCTTGTTTTGGTTTTATCTTTTGTAACTTTCTTATGATACGGCTGCACTTTCTTGAACTCAAGCAATCTAGATAGCCCCGAATTGTCTGAGAATGGGTGGACAAATAAAGAATATGAGAATGGGTGACATTAGGTCAAGTTGATGTCTTTTTCGAAACTTGTTATGATACATTGTCTCTTCTTACGAAGAGAGGAGAGCAATAGAGGAAGATACACCAGAAAGCGCAAAATGGTCTTTGTATTCTTTAACACTTTGGAAGTCCTCTGTTCTGATTGGGATACTCATGAGCCTTCACGCTTTCCCTTGGCCGGAGATTGATGAATGACCATGATCTCCTACTTATGTTCTGTGTCATCGATATGTGGATAGGGGCCTGGTTCTAGTTTATTGTGTCGGTATTATAGATTTTGCTGGCTGAATATCCAGAATGTGTGAATGCTGATACTGGAGAAATTTTTCTTCGCCAGTTAAGACGTACAATTTCGATTGTATTCTCCACTACTCTGTTTTGGGCATTCTCTGTACACCCACTTATTCATTTGCTTGGATTGTGCGCCTTGGAAGTTGCGTTTGATATGCTTTCTCTATTGGTGAACAGCGACCGGCAGGGTAACCACCAAGGTGGACATTTATGCATTTGGAGTTGTTCTAATGGAGATACTCACGGGCAGAAAGGCATTAGATGATTCTATGCCAGATGACAGGGCTCATTTGGTGACATGGTTCCGCAGAGTCTTAATCAACAAAGAAAACATCCCAAAAGCCATAGACCGAACTCTTGACCCCGACGACGACACCTTGGAGAGCATCTGCAAAGTGGCCGAGCTGGCAGGTCATTGCACTGCCCGTGAACCCTCCCAAAGACCCGATATGGGCCATGCAGTCAACGTTTTGAGCCCTCTTGTAGAGCAGTGGAAGCCTTCTTTCCAGGAGGAAGAGGACAACTACGGCATTGACCTCCACATGAGCCTCCCTCAAGCTCTAGAAAGATGGCAGGCGGATGAAGATACTTCCACAATGTTCAACGGTGTGTCCTCCTCCCAAACCCAGGCAAGCATCCCTCCGAAACCTGGATACTTTGTGGACACATTCAATTCCACGGATTGCCGGTGAGGGGGACAAGAAGCAAAGGCTTCCCAGCTTCTTAGTCCAGCGTCTTACCAAGGATTAATCGTGCTTCTGTCATATATTCATTCACTCGGTCTTCTCACAGTCTTCTGATGATTTATACTGCTCAAGCCGAGCAGATAGAAGCTAATTCTTAGGTTCTCTCGTTCTTTGATCTGTTATTCTTTTTCTCTCTTGTCCGTTCTTTCCTATCTTCACTTGTTCAGATTCTTTCACGCAGACCATCGATTTTGCGGTGGTCAAGTAAAGGGGCGTTACACCAAATTGAGAAGAGAAGGGTAGATCTGTGTATGATAGTTCACGTTGTAAGAAAAAAAGAAGAAGAGAAAGGTGACTGCTTTCACTTGAATGTAATTATGGGTTGAGAAATTTTCCCTTTCTTCCTTTTCCTATGAATAATCACGTTGATTTTCTCTTTCCTCATGTATCCATTGAGCTTTTCTTTGTGAAAAGCATCATGCCCTGGTCCTTTTGAGATGATTTACCTTGTAGATCTGTGTATGATGGTTCCTTTACATTGTCAAAAAAGAGAAAGGTGACTGCTTTCACTTGAATGTAGTAATGAGTTCAGAAATATTCCCTTTCTTCCTTTTCCTATGAATGATCACGTTGATTTCCCTTTCCTCGTATACCCTTTGAACTTTCCCTTGTGAAAAGTATAATGCCCCCGGTCCTTTTAAGATGATTCCCCAATCCAGCCTGTGCAACATGTATTAGGTGGATGCTGAGTATGCTACTCTGTATATGTTAGAAAAGAAAGACTGACCAAAAGCTTGATGTGCGTCTGAGAGAGAGAGAGAGAGAGAGAGATTGGTTGGGTTGGGTTGGACTCTCCAACTGAAATCACATGTTAGGAAGATGCATGAGCTGGGGCCACGCTGGGGTGGCGGGAGTATGGGACCTTTTCACTGAGCATGATTTCAGCTGTTGTGCACATGCTGTGGGGCCCCTCCCCTGTTCCTTCTTGATTTCAGCATGAAAAGAGGCAATTCACGAGATGAGTTGATGCTTTCGGTATCTAAAAGTCGGCAACTTTTGTTCTCCCTCTTTTTATGTTCTTTCATCTTTTTTGGCTGTGGCGTGAGAGAGGACTGGAGTTAAGTTAAACCATTAAAGTTCCCATCCACCTGTCAGCGTCGGGTAATCTGACAATGACATAAAACCAGAAAAACTTTAAGCCCTGATCTTAGGAGAGGCGGCATTACGTGGGAAAATTACTAAAAATGTATTGAATATAATTATAAATATTGTACTCATAAATTTTTCAATTAAATCAATTTAATCTTTAATTTTTTCACATTTAACCGATTACTTGAGGTAACATTTGGCTAGGAATTGTTGGCGTTAATTATTTTTTTTTCTTCCTTTTTTTCTTTCCTTTCATTTAGGCTAATAGGGTTGTCAGTCACTAGGAGAGGGGCAGCAACCACTTGATACCCACTAGTGAGGGTTGTAGCCATCCCTTGAGCCTTGTCAAATTTGGGCGAGAGCTTGAACACCTCCCTTAAATCTAGGCAAGGAAAACGTTGATTTTTGTTCCTGGAAACAAATCTAAGAATCAAGCGCCACTGAGGCAAGCCCAGCCACTGGCGAGGCGGGCGTCACGTAGCCCAAGCAAGGCCCACCTAGCGATTGATGAGGCTTGGCCTTACTAGATTTAGTGAGATCGAGCCTCGGCGAGGCTGGGCGAGCCTCGTCGATGGCTAAATAGGTCTCGCCCGGCCATGGTGAGGCTCGCCCAGCCTTGTTGGTGGCCAAGCGGGCTTTGCCCAACGGCCTCACCGAGGGCCGGTGACGCTCTGGTGAGGTTGTAGACCCTCGTTTAGCCGGTCGTTGGACCAACGACGGGCTACTTGAAGAAGAAGAATAGGAGAGAGAAAAAAATAAGAGAAAAAAAAAGGAAAAAGTAAAAAAAAATCATTTAAAAATTAAAAGAAAATGATTTAGAGTAAAAATTTTGAGTGTAGTACTATACACAATTCTATTCTTGAGTCATAAATTTTATATAATTACCAAATGGCTTAAAATACTTAAAAATTGTTCTTACCAATAGAATAAAAAAGAATCGGTTTTGATTAAAATTTGTTTCTAAGAACGAGAATCGTTATCAAATGCACTCTTAGTAGCTAGCAATGTGAAAAGAAAGAAAAAAAACAAAAGATAATGAAATAATAAAAAGAGAAAAGAAAAGAATAAAATATTAAAATATTAATAGAAAATGTCAATATCAATATCGACTATATCACGTAAGATGATCAATATCCAAATTAACGATTTCCAGTCAAAGCTAACCAGATAAACTTAATTTGTAAAATGTGAAAATGTTTATTGTAATAAATTTACGACTTTTTGGGTATTTTCTATGTATTGAGTGAATGATGCTAACTGGGACTCATTTGTTCGGGGGGAGGGGATGAACATAAAGAACAAAGAAAAAGAGACGACATAAAATCGAAAAGCTCCGAAAAGGGCTTGATCGTAAGGCGTCGCACCGTAGACAGTACCAGTCGACACACGGCTTCGCTGGCTTCCCGCATGCATCGTGAAGGATCATGTTGAAAGCGCAAGGAGGCCAGCGGACAACTCAGAGCCTTTGGTTGTAATCTTTATGAACGAAAACAATAATAAATGTGACCAAGCGGCACCTAAATTTGCCACCGTTTCTGACTCACATTGATTAAAAAAAAAAAAAAAATGAAAAAAGTGCTTTTGGCTCCGATTGTTCGGCAAAAAATGTATAATATAAAAAATATTTTTTAATTTTTTTTATTTATATCACTTACAAAAATGAATTAATGAGAAATATTTTCATCATCATTGAAATGAAAATGATTAAATATAGATTATCGTCGACAACGAACATATTTTTCAATAACTAATTATTTTAAGCGATATGAGCAAGTATTTTTTGGAAAATATATTTTCAAATTATCCATTTTCCACGGAATAATCAAAATCTAAGTAACAAACCTCTATTGCGACCAATTATTCGTAGGGCAGGATGATATCTGTTTCTGTAGATTGCATCACTTGTCTCCAATACTAATTCGACATCATGGACCACAATATAGATGATCAAAATTAACACCTTTTTCCCTTTGCTTATAAGTAAAAGTCATACGACGTCAACATTGAGAAAGATAGGGAATAAACTCCCAAAAATTCTAAACAATGATTATTATGACACATGTACCTCAAATATTTTTTGTCACAAAAGATTCTAAACGTGTACCCATGAGGCACATCTACTCACCAAAAACCTTAAACATATATATGTACAACACATTTATCTCAAATATTTTTTTGTGACAAAAAATTCTAAACTTGTACTCATCCAAAAACCTTAAACATATATCTGTACAACATATTTACCTCAAAATTTAGGTTAAATATGTCACATGAGTATAAGTTTGGGATTTTTTATGTCATAAAAAATAATTTGAGGTATTGTGTCACATAGATATAAGTTTGAAGTTTTTTATGTTTTAAAAAAAAAAGGTTTGAGATAAATGTATTACATAGGTATAAGTTTGGGTTTTAGAAATGTTTGGGGTAAATATGCTATAGTGAGTATTTTTTTTTTAGAGTTTTTTGTGGCCTTTTTCGTAGAAAGACATGTACTATCTCTTTTAGTACTTTCTCTCAAGCCATTTGTTCTTTAGCAGTAGTGATATTATCTCTCTATGTCTACGGATATTATTCTTTTGCTAGTTCGATGCTAATTTCAAGATTTCTTTTTTCCAAAATAAGATGGCGAATATTATTTTCTTACAGACGTAAACAATGTAAAAGATAAATTATTTTTTTATAATTTCCCTGCAATTAACTCTAACGTGAATAATTTAATCGGCTCATTGAATAACAAATCCTACGTGCCAGATAAGATGAGCGAAAAATTTCAACTCCGTCCGTCATCCATGGTGTTTTCGATCCTCGTAGAAATATCTCATATTCTAAGTTTAAAGCTAAACAAATCCCGTCATATATCGATTTATTGGAATAATATTTCCCCTGTCGTCATATGTCTGGATCCTTCCATGTTAACTGTATCTCCATGGCGAGAAACAAGGGAGAAAAAGAAAACTAGGGCTTCATCAGAAGGCGGTGAACGGTGAGAACAATAGGAATAGGAATGGCTTCTACGGCTACCGACATGCGTCGCGAAGGATTGCGTCGAAAGCATTGACCAGGGAGCGGGTGTACAGCTCGGAGTCTATGAAGCCTTGCTCAGCTCCCACAGCTACTCTTAGATTTCCCGCATAGCTGAAGATCGTTATACGGAGACTCTGCAAAAGTTAAATGCAAGAAGGTATTTCATGCGTTCATTACATTATCGTCTGCGAAGAAGAAGGCCACTCAGGATTAGTCTAGTCGTTATGTGATATGGTAAACAAGACAAATCGAATTTTGAATTCGACAATTCTGTCCACTTCTACGGATGCCATAGAAGCATAATTGTTGCATATACTCTGTTCCAATATCATGTTACGTAATAGAAAAGTTCGTCTTTAGACCCTGTATATGTCTCGGATGTCGCCTTCTAATTAATATTTTTGGAAGAAGATGCATGTAGGGACTTGGAAAATGTGTCCTTGTACCAAAACTTTAGACGAACCAACCAAGCATTAATTATGCTCTTGGGTTCAATATCAAAATTAACGATGACCAAATAAATACCTCCGGTGTGCCGGCAACGGTGTAGTATATGCCTTTAACAGGATGATTAGCCAGTGACAATTTCTCCACTGGCCCCATAACGTTGGAGATGACCATGCTCGAGTTTCTCAATGTCCTGCTGATGTGCTTTGCTACTGCCTGCAAGTACAAGCAAACAAGAGCGCATTCATATTAATTTTGTAAATCAGACTTAGCATATTTAGCATTTCTGATTAATTTTATCGTCCCACATGCCACAGACCTCTGCGTTTCTGCATTTCTTCATGATCCCAAGTAGCTTCCCTGTGAGGATTACACCAAAGGAGCTCCGTTTCCTGTTGATCACCTCATGAGCTTTGTGGACAAACTTCAAAGGATCAGAGAACTGAGAATCGCTCGGTTTCACTTTCGGTATTGGCACATGCAAGAATGCAAAATTGTTTCCCCATGGTGACTCGGAATTAGGTTGGACCATGTCTCTCACTGACTTGTAATCTCGCAAATTCCTCGTATTTAGCAACACCAGTGCTGTCGAGTTGGTGCTCAGATTTGAGTTTGTGCTCGCTCTTTGCATGTACATTCGAGTCGCCAAGAAGACTGCTCCCAGAATCACATCGTTGACGGTCTGTTTTATTAAAGAAAAAATTCAAGTGAAGATGACTGATGATATGTTAGTATTTTGGCCTTGAACTCGTTGCGTAAGCGATTGATTCGAAGCCGTAGGAGTATCAATCGATTTCTGTATGGTAAAAGAGTAAATATACCTACAATTCAACTTGACAGCAGTTCAAGAAATAATGTTGCAAGTGTATCGTTGGCTGCTACTAAAGATTTTATCATTTGACGTTGATTCCCGTCCACTCATGTGATGTTGATATGTATCTTTCTCAAATGTCTTATCATTCTTGTTAAATGTGAATAAATTCGAAGGATAATTTGATGTTGGATCTACTAATATCCCTTTATCGTATTAATTGTCATGGAAAAGGCAAGGAAATGCCCAAAATGATGACCTGATTTTAAAAGAGACATAATCTAAAGCTGAAAAAAGCAAGTGAACTAATCACGTAACCACTGGGATTCGTTCCGGTGGCCACCCTTCCAACATGGAAGGGGAGGTGAGGGGTTCAAACCCCCACCTTCTCGAGGAGGGATGGGGTGGGGACGCGCGAGTTTCGGGAGTGGGTTTCGACGCCCACGCCCGTGTAGAAAAAAGTCTAAGAGTGAGTGTAGAATAGGTATAGAGTAGTATGACCAAAAAAAAAAAAAAAAACTAATCACGCTAATAAATATTTAGGTTAATATCATGAAAAATTCTAAATTGATGCATCTCTAATAAATTCCCTCAACTAATTTTTTTTACTATTAAAAATCCCAAACTGTTATATTTGTGATAAATTTACTATTTACTAGTTTGTATTAAATTTAAATTTTATCGTCAAATTATTAAGTTGGATGACATGTAGCAATTGAAGGGTCTATCAATTTGAGATTTTATCTTATGTTTGTCACATGTATACTAGTTTGAGGGTTTTTTGTGCAATACGTAAACTTTTTTTTTGTCGGTCCTATTTTACTCCAACTTTAACTCTCGCTTTTATACTTTTGCTTTGCTTCCTTATAGGACCTGAGAGTCGAAATTCACACTTAAAATTTGTTACAAATGTATTAGTTTAGGCTTTTTATGGTTAAAAAAAATTAGTTTTTGGTTAATTCATCACGGGTGTATCAATTTGGAGGTTTTTGTGGTCAAAAAATTAATTTAAGGTAAATTTGTCACATAATATATTAGTTTGGATTTTTCGTGATATCAGCCCTAAATATTTTGTTTGATTGGTGGGTTTGTTTTAGGAAAATCAATGGTGTATCTAGACATTTATATTTAAAATCATGTAAATAAATGCCAAAATTATCTTTGGAAGAAGAATAACTAGCTTCCTAGAACTACGAATATTTTACAAATAAGTAAGAAAAAATAATACTTTTCAGCTAATTATGGGAAGGCGATCATTATAATGCAAAATATAATAGACGAAAGTGTACCTTAAAAAGTAAAATGCTAAAAGATCGAGAAATGCTTATGTGATGCAAGAAGTTAGAGTTAATATAGTCTTCAAAATGATATTCCTTACCACTCGAAGGCGAGACTTGATCTCTTTGATGCGATCCAACGAGAACGTGACTGTCGACACCATAAATGGCTTGAAGCTCTCCGACCCACAGCGAATTGGTGACATATCGTCCTCGACACAAGTGCTTTGCAAGACGCTCCAACCGAAATCTTTTACAGTGTTGACGAGTGGTGAAAAACATCTGCTAAATACCTTCCGAAGTCCAATGTTTCTGTCATCGTTATTGGCTGAGCTGAAGTTACTGACCGAGGGAAAGGTTACTGGAAGAGAAGGATCGTCAGCTCTTTGAAGGCAAGACAAGAGAGCACCTACAAGAGAATAGCCATCACCGAGCGCATGGTGAAGCTTGAAAATTGCGGTTCCTTGTGCGTCACTGGTTGGACACCTGATAATATGTATTTCCCACAATGGTTGGCCTTGCGGAAATGGTTGCATGGCTATTTGTGAAATGTAACTTTTGAGGAAACTATCATTCTCGGATGGAGATGACGAGCCCTTTGGAGAGGAAAAACTGGGGACGTGCACATGGTTTTCCACATTCACTTCCACCTTCTTCCACTTTCTTGCTCCCTTCTTTCCCGTCACCTATCCAAGAGAAAAGAAAAACAAAATAATATCTGAGTATGTGCAGTGAATTGGGGTTTATTCATTCGAGATATATGACCAACCACACATTCACGTTATAAACACTAATTACTCATATATCAATCCTACCAGTGGTGAATATCTATGCATAGTGTACACACATACATACCATGATAGAAGAGAAGCGAGGGTTTATTGGGAGGAAAACATCTTTGATCAGCGCCGTAAATTGGTAGTCATCAATCGGAATTTCTGATTCCAATATACCAAGAACAGAAACCGACATCACTTTACTGTTGAAGTACTGTCCTGTAGGGCTCACTGGCTCAAGGCCATCATCCTCTTTTATCAACTCCATTGGACAGGACTTGCAATAATCCCAATCTAAGCGTAACAGATTTAGAATCTATAGAGAAGTCTATGAAAGAATCGGATATCATTGGCATACATATAGTGTGTGTGTTTGTGAGTGCGCGTGTGTCCGTGATGATTTTTATGTTTGTGGCCATCCATGTGACTTCGTGTACCGAGTCGTCGGTGAATATGGGGATTAGGTGGGACAATAAAGAGTTGTTGCGACATGTAGGTAGCTATACTTGGGACGTCATCCGCTGGAAAAAGTCATAAGACAGATGTTCGATCCATGTTGGCCCAAATTTGTATTCAAACAGGTAGCCATCTAGAAATAAATTGTTAGTTACGAATCGGTTGATATTACATCTCCCATCGGATGGGAGACTTTCGGGTGTGACGCTTTTTTCCAAGCGCTTGAGGCTCTTCAATCGTCTGATTTGCTATGGTGCACACAATTGCGCTAGACATATATGTGTTAAGATTGATGGGAGCAAATGGCCGACTCACTTTTTGAATTATAAAAAATGTTTTGTTAGCGAGTGGCCTTGTGGAACTTATCAAACATGCAAAGGAGAAATTCCTTTTTAAGATTATTGATTGTGTATATCATGAGGATAGTTAATGCATTGAAGATTACAATATTTTTTATTTAGTTGTTTAATCAGTGTTGTGAAAAGCACTCTTCAACAAAATCATTATGCTAATAATCATTTGTTCATAGAATGTAATCTTGCCATAAAGCAGCAAGAGAACCACACCATGACAGCAAAAATCTGAGAGTAACACGGTAAGTAGAGAGAAAAAGAAAAACCAAATCCTTCTTATCTTGAGTTGGACACCTAGAGTGTCAAAACTTGACAGGGTCAAACGTTAGGAAAGTGACACTTAAGTGCCAAAATCGGAGTAAATGGATCACTTAAATGTTAATAGTGAGAAAATCTGATCAAGATATTGACGTGGCGATTTTTTGATTAGGTAAGTGCTAAATGAAATTGTTTTGCTGCTGACGTGGTAATATAAAAATTAATTAAATTAAATTTAAAACTAAATTTATTTAAAACATTAAAAAAAAAGGAGGAAGAAAGTAGTTAAGAGTTGAGCCCTTGTCGTCGTCGCCAGGAAGGGTCGACGACCCCGACCGATCGGCGGCAAGGGCCCACAAGCCCTTGCCCAGATTTAGGGAGAGGGTCGCGGCCCTCCCTTAGAGGGTGAGGGCTGTTGACCCTGCCAAATCTGGGTGAGGGTCGCGACCCCCTCCCGGATCCGGGCGAGAGCTCTCGAGCTCTTGCCTTTGGTCGGTCGGGGTCGCCGGCCCTAGCAAGGGCCTAGTGACCCCGCCAATGCCCCCCCCCAAAAACCGACGCCAACCCTTCCCGGTGACGGTGGGGAGGCGGCAACGATGAACGCTCAACCCTTAGCTATCTTTTTCCTCATTTTTTTAAAGAATAAAATTTATTTATTTTAATTTTTAATTATTTTTTTATAATTTAACGTGACTAAATTTTATAACAAAATTCAAATCCACGCCAAAACGACATCGTTTTTGCATTTCTTTGTTAAGTTAGCTCTATAGCGAGTAATGCAAGCAAGAAAAATAATAAAAAATTGCCACATAGGAGTTTTGGCAGGGTTCGTTGGAGGTGGCATTTAAGTGTCCCACTTAAAAAAAATAAAAATGGCACTTAAGTGTCTCTTTCTTAACTTTTGACATTTAAGTGTCATTTCGTGTCAAATTTTGGCACTTGGGGTGTACTTCTTCCTTCTTATCTCTCCCTTCTCCGTTTTCTTGTGATTAGGGATTCAATAAGAAAACCATGGCTTGTGCAAGGTTAGGTTTCTAAGTTTATGTCCTCATGCCATTGCATTCTCAATCCTAGAAATGATCACACTATCAGAAATGGTAAATTTACTGAATTCGTGATAAGGTTATCAAACTCCTCTCTATCTCTCTACCTCACACGTACATGAAGGATATGGCTGGTTATGGGGGAAATGATACATGGAGTACTAAAACTTGGTACAAGAGGATACTTAAGTACCAAAAGTTTGAAAATATACACTTAAGTGCCAAGATTGGAGCAAAATAGATCTGTTAAGTGTCAACGGTGAGAAAATTTGACCAAAATACTGATGTGGTGTTTTTCTGATAGACAAGTGCAAAATGATGTTGCTTTGCATACTGACGTGGCTATATAAGCCAAAAACAATGTCGTTTTTCCTTAGATTTGAATTTTAATTGAAATATTAATTAAATTAAATCTAAAACTAAATTTATTATAATAATAAAATTTAAAAAAGGGGGAGGGGGAGAAGTTGCATAGCCCTCGCGGCCACTTTGCCATTGCCACTGTCGCCATCGCACTTTGCCCCATCATTGCCGAGAATGGCCGATGAGGGAAGGGGGGAAGGGTTGGTTGAGATTGCTGAGGCTTGGCCAATCGACAGCAAGGGGGCGATGGCCTTTGGCCCAGTTGGTGAGGATCGACGAACCTAGATCTAGGCTAAGGCTTGGAAGCCCTTGTGGTCGATTGGCTAAGGTCGCCTTTTCAGCGACAATGGGCTAGCGATGACGAGGTGTTGCACAGCCCTCACCGTTCTGCAACTCCTCCCGCCCTTTAATTTAATTAATATTTATATTAAAATTCAAATAAAAGGCAAAATGACGTCATTTTGTCTCTTCTTTGTTGACTTGGCTTTTTGACAAATCATCTATGTGAGCTATATTAATAAAAAATTACCACGAGGATTTCTAATCAAGATTGTCGGACATGATACTTAAGTGTCCAATTTTTCAAAGAAGAAAGTAACGTTTATGTATCTTTTATAACTTTTAGCACTTAAATATCCCCCATGCCAAATTTTGGCATTCCAGATGTTCTTTTCTCGTCGGTTGTGATTAATGAGATGTCACTAGAGAGGGAAAATTTATTAGAGATTGAGAGTTTCATGTTTATGCGTGCTTTTGCTTCATAATTTCTGATGTTAACTCCTTGTTACTCTTTCGAAGGAAAAGAGAGATGAGAAGATAGGCATAGCATCCTTAACTCTGTGTTTTGAGTCCTCAAAGTAGAAACCTATCTATACTGATTTGTGACATCTTAGATTTTTGACTTTGCTTTCAATTCAATAAATCGGACATTTCATCGACGTGCCTATAGTGCTATTCTCAGAACCGATCACTCATGAGATAACTAGATTGTCTAGGAAAGCTATTGAGCATTTTAAGGCAAATAGACTTGAAGATTCGCTCAGGAATCGGCTGCTCGACTGTACTCATCTGTTGAGATCATTACAGCACAGATATAGATCGATTTGAAATTAGAGATAGGTTAGTTCAACTGAGATGACTAGTTAAACATGGGTGATCCCACTAAATTACAAAATTCTCATCGACCGGCACTAGTTTGATTTTTCTATCGTTTTGGTACCCTGTGTCCATATTTGAAACACCAAGATTTTCACAACTACCAAGAGTCGCCAATGTGTCGAATAGGTTCATTGTGGCTTGAAGAAAATCGATCACGGGTAATTTGTTTTGAAAAGTTCTGAAAGCTACGTGATAGCCTAGGTCATACTGAAAACGCACCGGAGTGAAATTAACCACGAATTTGAATCCGATTTTAGAAATTGAAGGTTCTGTCATGTCACAATAAATTCTAGGAATGTCGACTTAGTCTCAAAATATTTTTCTGCAACCCGAGACTTTTTGAGGAAAAGTCATCCTAGGGCTATTTTTGTCTAAAAAAAGCCAATGATCGTTTTTGATCACAAAATTGGGATGTAATATGATTCAATTGGTGAGGAAAAATATCAATTTAATTTTTGTCTCGATAATGAAATTTATTGAGGCCAAATTGGATTGATTTATGCATGATTAAGTGTCCAATGGAAGCCTAAATTATGGAAATTCGTAGCTCCCCCACCACCATGACTTATGGACCATCTAAGTAGGCTTCTAGAAGGAATTTGTGCTGGAAAATTCCTGTGCAAGCCAGCCAAGGTTGGTGGACAAGTTCAAGGGGACAAATTGGTGGAAAGTTTGGTCAAGGTGGCCCCCCTCTTGCCTCTCCTTGTTCCTCAAGCCAAGCAGCCCTCACCATTCCCCCTCCCTTCTGTTTTTGACCACCAACAAGCTAGAGGAGGAGTAGCCTGGGACCGTCGCATGTCACCACCGTCACTAGAACGCCACCCCACCGCCTCACGCGCCATCGCACCTAGCCGCGTGCACCCTCTGCCTGCCGTGCTATCCTTGCCATTCTAGCAGCTCCCTCAACCCATGCCGGAGTCGTTTGACCCACCTCCGACCCCTATGAGTCCCCATCAAGGCCGGTTTAGCCCTTTACACCTTTCCCGATCAATTCCCGCCTCAACCAACTTTGTTTCCTCTCTTTTCTAGCAGTAAATAGAGAGTTTGTTAGTGGGTTTTCCAGTAACCCTTGGGCTCGTTTTGAGGTGGTTTCAAGCCCTGAAACCTAGGCCTGCTTTGAGAAGAATCATCCCCTGTCGCGTTCTCGTCGATTTGAACTGATCGGCTCGCAAAACAAGTGAGTTTAACTCACTAAACCTCACTTAGTAGGTTAATCATGTTTAAGAGTTGTTTAGGTTAGCTTAAGTATGGATTAGTGATAAGCTAGGATGATTAGATTAGCCTTAGAATGGATTCGTGTAACTTAATTAGTGAGATTTGTATAATTGATGATGGATTAGTCAAATCTAGTGGAGTTCTTGCAGTTTTGGTTTCTGAACCCTCACCGTTTGCCATTTTTGTATATCAAAATGAGTTGCGAATTTGAGGTTGATGTCTTTTTGAGAAATGTTTTGGACATCCTTAGATACAACATATATATTTTTCTCAAGATTTTTGGAGACTTAAAAAAAGGAGATATCAGCTCCATCATTTTTAAATAGAACCTCAGTTTTTGTTGGAATTAGTGACTTTTAAGGATTCTAGAGGTTTTTATCAACTCTTAGGGTTCGAATTTCAAAATAGTTTCTTCACAAAAGTTATTTGTCATATCTTCTAGTTTAATATAGTCAAATTTCAGATCAAATGAACATGTTTTGGATCTCGAACCAAACTGATTTCGAAAAATAAACTTTCTAGAAATAGACCCAGTTTTGGTGTTGGATTGAGTGATTTACTAGGCCGAATCTAGAAGGATCTAGGTTAAGGTGTCTTAATGAAAAAAGTTTGGTTATGTGTCTATTACAACATATTCAAATTTGGGAATTCGAACTCGTTTGATTAGATTTATGTATTTAAACTTGGAGACGTGCGGGTGGGCTTATTTTGCCGATTAGGGCGGTTATGAGTTGTGATGGTTCTTGAGGCTTTGATTATTGCAAATTGCACCTTTGATATATGGTTGGTTTGCGACAAGCTCTAACATTTATCTAGAGTAGTCGGTAATTTTCCGGGCTCGTCTCGGCTTCCAATTAGACTATAACGGGCCTAAGTTGGATTTATTGGCATTTTTTATTTATTTATTTTCTGCAAATTTAATCGAGATGGCCAGTGACCGGAATTTTGTGCTGAGTTCAGTGGTGCTTTCTGTTTATTTATTTGAGTACCGGGTTGTGAGAATTGAGTGTATTGGTGATTATAATGATTTATCCCAAAAATTGATTAATGTGGTATAAATCTAAGAATTACTGAGTGGGGCCGTGATGCCACTAAATATAAGAAAATTGCCGAGTGGGACTATGATTATCATTAAACCTAAAAAATTGCCAAGTGGGGCCGTGATTACTACCAAATATAGACCAGTTGCCAATGGGGCCGTGATGACCACTTCAATTAGGCTGTGCTCGTTGGGCCGAAATCAAGAGTTGAAATTGATTAATCGAAATGATCGTGTGATGGTTTTGATGACATGTAATCGACTGAGTCAATTGGTCGATTAGTCGATTTGTCTGATGAGATGATGTGATTGTCAGTACTTATGAATTGATTGACTTGCAAGAAGGAACTGAGGCTAAGGTATCTCTGACTCGTGTCATGCTTAAGTAGCCTTTAGGGCGTAATTGGCTTCCTAATCAAGTTTTAAGGGGTAGAACTCGCTGAGACATTGTCTCACTGGTTATTGTATAACCATTTTCAGGTCCATAGATGGTATTGGTAAAGGACCAGAAGCCGGAGTTCATGAGGTGAAGCTCGAAGAATCGGTGACCATGTTCGACTAGCTAGTCATAGGATAATTATCTTTTGTAAGGAGCCGATTCCTTTTGTAAACCTTTGTGTATAGATTTATGTGTTTATAAAAAGGTATTTTGTGAAAAAAATTGGTCCTATTTTCCTATCTCATTGTTTTATTATCTGGGGATTAATTATATTCTTCCGCATGCGTATTAAAATGAATGGGCGGCGATGCATCCTGGTATGTCGCAATTATATCAACTAAGCAGGGATGGGCACGTGCTCGGATGGTTAGGGCGTGACATGGTTCCCAGTTTTTGGAACTAGTAACTGACCTTTTCAAGCTTGTTCCAGTATCGACTCATGAACCCGCCTTTTTTTTTATTTGTTTAATTGCTCAAATGGTTTATATAATAAAATCTCATTCAAGCCATGAAAACTTAACATAAAGATGTGGCAGAAGAAAGGGATTACAAGATGACGAAGTGAGGCATGTTTTGAGAAAATTGAACAAATTTGGATGAAAATTGCAACAATGTTTGACCATTTCTGTATATTCAAGTAAAAGGGGGTGTCCCCAGCACACAAGGCTTGTTGCCACGTGAGGGTTGGTTGCAAGGCACGCATGGGATTGATGTCAATCAACTAATAGTATTCTGCTTCCTTTTGCAAGCGTGTAGAGTAAGCACAAGTTGTGCTTCAGGCCGATGCTTAGTGAGGACATCAAGAAGATATAGAACACCGCAAAAAGTATTGATTTTGGTCTGCAAGTTGACCGGAGTTCATCAGTGACAAATGTTGCTGATAGATCTTCTTCAACAGTTGTGGGAAGTGAGACAATCGAGAACTAGAAAGAAATATGTCTGAGATAATATAGGTTGGTTTTAAACCAGTTTAAAGTCGGTGTCCGTGCATAAAACTGAAAATTGAATTGATCCTTGTGTGAATTAGCCAAGTAATACCAGTCTGGTTTGGTTCCCAGGCTGAACTGGTCTGATTGCTCAATCCTAGTTCTCTCCTTCCTCTTCTTGTCCTTTTCATGCTTGATATGCAAGTTACACTACGAGGACTGCTTACCTGCTCTCCGGGCCAATTACGAGCTCCCACCCAATCAAATTCTGCTTCGTTCTCCCCAAGCCCAAGCTTTAGCAGCGGCTTATGGCGTCGAGCATGGCAGCTCTCGCTCTTAAGGCTAGCCTCGCGCTGCAAAAGGTCACGAAGCAGGGTGGGGACCACAGACGGAGGAATGCTTAGGTCTCTCCATCTTTGAGGTGCATTTCGACGGTAGAGCTTGTAGTGATGACGGCAATGTCTGATACGGGAGCGAAGAGTTGAACGTCGAGAAGAGCTTCGCCATCAATGGAAAGGCAATCGGGGGCGTGAGCCTTTTCTCGATTAGGGTCCGAGAGGAAGATGCACATCATCTACGATGATTTGTTCGTTTAGGATGAAGTTGAGCACTTCCCATGAAAATCCAAAGATAGTTTCTTCTTTTAGATTAGGAAGTTTTTTTTTTTTTCCCTTATTTTTGAACTTTAAGTTTCGGATTGACTCGTGACCAATTTATTTTCCCAAAGCAAGCAAAAGATAACGAAAAAAATGTTTTTTAGTAAAAAATCTTCCTACAAACCAATAGAGTTTCCACATCTTCATAAGAAACCACAGAACAATGTAGAAAACTACCTGTAAATTGGTTTTATCAGTTGTCTATTCCATTTATTTTATTGTCTTCGTATGGAGTTCCTAAACCACATGAAATTCATCATAAATATAAGAATAACTTAGTCACGAAGGATCAAAGAGAGAAGATCTGGTGCCAAACTAATAGGATTGGATGCTCTAACATAACGAACTAGAGAGGAAGTGATGGATTTTCATTTTTTTGTTGGGCCTAATTTGGCCTGATGGGCCTAGAGGCTCGGCCCATGGGTTTAGGGCCCATGGAAGAGAGTAGTATAAAAGGAAAAGGAAAAGGGTGAAAAGGCACGTTTTGTTTTTTTTTTTTGGACGTATACGTATCGCTCTCTCCACCGTAACGACGCTCTCTCCTCTTTTGAAGAACGGTGACCGCTTCCTCCTCGAATTGCAAAGCTGGGTGTTTAGTCTATGGAAATAAGGTGCGTTCGTCCATGTGATGCGCTTTTGATCGGTGATTCATGATTGGGTGTCAGGGCTCGCTTCCGCTACGCTACTTCTCCTTTTTGGGTTCGTTTTTGTGTTGAAACGACCGTTTTGGGAATCCTGTTTCCCGAATCCAAATCCAACATTGGTATTAGAGCCATCTCAATCATGTTTCCCTTTCTCTATTTGCGTTTATAAACGAGTTTTTCATGTCTGTTCTTAGTTAAACGTGATTAATGATCAATTAAGAGATGTTTAACCACGATGCGGTACTGTTTCCCTTTTTTTTTGATTTTCCGTACATCGTATTGTAATTCTGATTGCTTGGGGTTGTAGTACTCGTCGATATGAGAATTTTGAGTGGTCGCACGTCGCCGGAAGCCGCTGGACGTGCCGCCATGCGCAGCCGATGCGTTCGGCTACGTCGGCGCGTGCAACGCACGCTTCGAGACGGTTCCCAGGCGTGTGCGCGCACGCGCACGCGGTAACCACGCGCGTGTGCGCCAACCGCTCGCGCGTGCAAGGCACGCGCCACCGACATCACCATGACGTCGGCGGCGGTTGCCCACGCACGCACGGTGCACGTGCTGGCCAGTTCATCCGATCGGGCCGCCCGGCCAGACCGGCTCGACCCGGACCGGCCGGCCAGAGCCGGTTCGACCAGCCCGACCCGGTCCGACCGGTTGACCATTGACCTTGACCGTTGACCGCGACCGTTGACCGAGACCGTTGACCGTTGACCGCGACCGTTGATCGTTGACTTGACCGTTGACCCGGAAAAAAAAAAAAAGGAATGTGTTTCTTTTTCAGTTATGCCTATGTGGGTTATAAGTAATCCATTTCCATTATGCATTTGTTGCATGAATCATGGAAAATTATGTATTTTCCCTTGTGTTCATTGTGGATACAGAGTGATTTATTTTCATGTTCTGCATTTGTTACAGGAACTATGATGTGCTATGCACGGATATCTGCATTCCCGAGAACGGACGAAGGACGTGCAAGACTTAAAAAGCTGATAACAGAATTAGCTAATTATCGGTGGCATGACGGTGATTTAGTATCACATGTGGTCAGGGTCAATGAGATGATACAGGAAATCATCTGGAATGGTTATCTTATGCTGGATTTTGAGAAGGTGTCGACCTTCAAGAACACTCTTCCACCTGAATGGCAAGCAGTGTTAGATCGGCTATGGGAGGTCAACGTGGTCCCGAGTTATAGGAGGCTGGTAGAAGATTTTGTGAGAGAGTACTATAGGATTGAGCTAATCAAAACTTCAACCCTTAGTATGAGTGCTACGTGGCGCAAAGTGAATGCGCCTTGGAGACGGCATGAGAGCTCTCCAAAAGTTTTTCCCTGGTTGGCAAATGTGCCTTCAGTTTTCTTAGATTTTTGACTAATAGATTAGCAGGGACTTTCCTTATTTATTTCTTAGATTAGTTTGAGATGTTTTGGGTGTATATATATCTCTTTCCATGTTGATATTTTCCTCTGTATATATGTATTACTTAGTGTAATGGATATACTGTATTATGTGAAAGCGTTATTATACTATTGAATGTAAGATATTTTATGCTTTCCGTTATTGCTGATTGATGTGGGTAGTTCATGGAAGTTTTTGTAGCTTCATATAATTTATTTTGCATAAGACAATTATATTAATAATAATTTTAAATCAGGATTTTTTTGGAGGATGATTGGAAACATAGTGACCTTTTGATTCTGAAAGCTTACTTAAAATTATTCATTAATATGATGGGTCTATGCAAAGTGGATGCATAAATGATAGGCATTAATTATTCGTGCATATGTCTGATGTGTTCAGATCGATGGTTTCAGCTACTAAAAAAGTAATTGCTGATTTGAACGGTAACAATTGTGAAATATTGAATATGAAGATTCAATATGTGCTGGAAAAGTCAGAAGTACTAGAAGCTCTTGACCATGTTATGGAAGATCTTGAGAATGCCGTGCGCCACCTTGAGCTAGTGGAGGACCACCTAACGGTATTTGAGCCGAAAGTAGATATTTGCAACGCTAGTTCTAGCTCAGAAAGGGCTTTGAGCTCTAAGCGTAAGCGTATTGATTCGTTTAATATGTGGGTATGCAAAGGATCAAGTCCTTCTTGCAAGAAACCAAGAGTTAACCAACACAAGAGAGGAAAACGTCCTCAAGTGAAGAAAATGTCAAGGGTGAGGTGTTACAATTGTGACAAGAAGGGTCACTATGCTCACAACTGTCGTGAGCCAAAAAAGGTAAACACCTCTTGTACATTTGAGAACTTTGCTTATGTGTCAAGTTCTGTATTATTGGCTGAATCTAATCCTTTATGGACTGTAGATTCAGGAGCAATAGACCATGTAGCAAAGGATAGAGGATCCTTTGTAGAATTCCGATGAGTACCAATTGGAACTAAGTGGATCTATGTGGGAAACAACTCCAGAGCTGAAGTAAAAGGAATTGGCACCTGCCAACTGAACATGCGTGGTGGACACACTTTGATCCTACATGATGTAATGTACGCTCCGGAGATCCGTCGGAATCTATTGTCTGTTTTAGTGTTGGTCAAACTAGGTTTTAAAATGAATTTCCATACTAAAGGTGTGGATTTGTTTTTGGGAACAAATTTCTATGGTCGTGGTTATTTTCTGGATGGTTTCATTGTATTGGATGTTGACTATGTTAATGTGAATGTTTGTTATTCCTTTCTCACGTCTCCTAATTCATATGATAATGATGTGAATGTGTGGCATGCTAAACTTGGTCATAGTGGCCAACAACGTATGAATAGACTAGCCAAAGAGGGCTTATTGGGCAATATTGAAAAAGTCGATTTGCCTATATGTAAGCATTGCCTAGCAGGGAAAATAACAAGGAAACCATTTGGAAAAGGTAAAAGAGCTGAATTTCCTCTGCATTTAATCCATTCTGACATCTGTGGTCCAATAAATGTGAAAGGAAGGCATGGGGCTATTTATTTCATCACTTTCATAGATGATTATACTCGATTTGGATATGTCTATTTGATTTCTCATAAATCTGAAGCATTTAGTTGTTTCAAGAGGTTTATGGCCTTGGTAGAGAATCAATTAGATAGGAAAATAAAAGCATTGAGATCTGATCGAGGTCGAGAATATTTATCTGATGAGTTCAGAAAAATTATGTGATGAAAAAGGGATAGAAAGACAGTTGTCTATTCCATATACTCCTCAACAAAATGGTGTTGCAGAGAGAAGAAACAGAGCCCTAATGAAAATGGTTAGGTCCATGATGGCGCATGCTAACCAACCTATCATTTTTTGGAGTGATGCGTTGTTAACTGCTGCCAATATACTTAACCGGGTGTCTTCCAAATCAGTTACTTCCACTCCATATCAGTTATAGACAGGTAGAAAACCAGACTTAGGTTTTCTTAAGCCATGGGGTTGTGCTACCTATACCCATGAGCCGTCTCACAAATTTGGGAAATTAGGTCCCAGAGGAAAGAAGAGTATTTTCATAAGATACTCTGAACACTCAAAAGGATATGTGTTCATAGGTGAGCAGGAAAGTGGGAGTGTAACTGAATTTGAATCGCGGGATGTCACATTCTTCGAGGATGAGTTTCCTAAGAAGGGCGAAATAGGTGAAGATTATTCCCTATTTGAAACCATGGATGAAGATAATGATATTAGTGGAGCTCGTCCAAGTAGGAGTAATATGAGAAGTGATGAATTGCATACAACTCATACTCAATTACAACCACATGATGAGACAACATCATCATTATCTAATCCTAGTGGGAGCATAATGGGAAATGATGTGCTAAGTGGACAATCTCCCATACGGCGAATGAGTCACAAATGTATTCCCTGTCGACGTTTTGACATTGAAGGGGAAACTTTTATGATTGCCCCACAAGATGAGGATGAGCCAAGAAATATACATGAGGCTCTAAATTGCCTTAGTGAAGAAAAATGGATGCATGCAATGGGAGAGGAAATGGAGTCAATGAAGTCAAACCATGTTTGGGAATTGGTTAATCTTCCAAAAGGACGCAAAGCTATTGGGAACAAGTGGGTTCTCAAAATAAAGTGTAAAGCTGATGGCTCGATAGAAAGATATAAAGCTTGCCTTGTGGCGAAAGGGTATAATCAACAGGAAGGAATTGATTATGAGGAAACATTTTCCCCTGTTGTGAGATTCACCTCAATTCGCATTATTCTGGCAATAGTGGCAAGTAGAGATCTTGAATTACATCAAATGGATGTAAAGACTGCTTTTCTCAATGGAGAATTAGATTAGGAAATATATATGGAACAACCTGTTGATTTCATTATGAAAGGGCAAGAGGGAAAGGTATGTCGACTTTTGAAATCGATATATGGCTTTAAGCAGTCGTCAAGACAATGGTATATACGTTTTCATAATGCTATGATGACATATAATTTTACAATGATTGATGAGGATCATTGTGTATATATCAAAAGATCCAAAGATCAATTTGTGATCATGTCATTATATGTTGATGATATACTAATTGCCGGAAGCAATATGGAGTTAGTTAATACCATCAAAAGTTGGTTATCTTCTAATTTTCAGATGAAAGATATGGGTGAGGTTGCATACATACTTGGAGTTAAGATTTCAAGAGATCGTTCGAAGAGATCATTATCTCTTTCGCAAGAAACATATATAAATAAAGTTCTTGAACGATTTCGTATGCAAGATTGCAAACCCATAGACACTCCTATTGCAAAAGGTGAAGGATTGAGCCATAGACTGTGTCCAATGACTCCACAAGAGAAGGAACAAATGAAGCATGTTCCTTATGCTAGTGCTGTTGGGAGCTTGATGTATGCTATGTTGTGTACAAGACCTGACATATGCTTTGCAGTTGGAATGGTGAGTAGATACCAATCCAATCCAGGTCAAGCACATTAGAAAACCGTTAAGAGAATACTGAGGTATCTGAAGGGAACTGCTGATTACAAGCTGAATTACCAAGGAAAGGATCTGCGACTTGAAAGCTATTCAGATTCTGACTGGGGAGGAGATTTAGATGAAAGAAAATCTACCTCACGGATTTGCGTTCTTCTTGAACAATGGCGCCATATCATGGAGCGGTAAGAAGCAAACGTGTATAGCCTTGTCCACGATGGAAGTTGAGTTCGTGGTATTATCAGCAGCGGCACAAGAAGGAGTTTGGCTTAAAAGATTTTTGGATCATTTAGATGTTATTGAGAGAGCTGCAAATCCATTATTGGTTAACTATGATAGCCAAGCAGCTATAGCGTACACCAAAGATCCAAAGTATCATGGCAAGACCAAACATATAGATACCAAGTATAACTTTGTTAAAGATATGGTTGCACGAAAGGATGTGAACTTACAGTACATATCTACGCATAGAATGGTAGCAGATCCTATGACAAAGCCAATACCTAGAGATGCGTTTTGTGGTCATGTAAAATCTCTAGGATTGCGTAGAGTCGATGTCTTGGATATTGTAATTTCCCTGAGTTGTTCACATTTATGAAATTGTGTTTTTCATCATTGATGCCTATGAATCTTTGTTTGATCTTTATGCATCTTAATGCTCAGTGCATTATATTAAGTTGAGAAAGTATGTCGGACAGATAAGAGATTAGCCCACTCACACGGGTAATCGCCTCTATTTACTATGTGATAAATAGAGATGAGACGGTTTTTAAGCTTATTATCTAGGTGATAATCGAGCTCAAGCTTAAAATATATATGTCGCCTTAACTAAGTGTTAAGATGAGGACATGATAAGTACTATATCCGAAAGTAAAATACCCCACATATTTTACTTTATCTTTCTAAGATACCAGATGTGAGTTCTGATGAATTATGTGAATGAGTAGATACGTGAACTCAAGTTAGACATTGGGTATGTCTGAACTATCATCTGTACGGTATTGATTGTGTAGACATACGCTCCATGGGAAATGAGTTAATACCGTAATACGTATTTCATACTGCGTATGCATGAGACGACCAATAAGAGTGGCAAAAGTTTGATCTCAACTTTTATGCCGTGTGAGACTCTTGAGGGAAATGAGTTCCTCGATTTTAGTCCCCTCAGGACTCTTACTTATTCTCAAGATTTCTATTTAGTGTTTGCTATCTTAGAATATTGCCAATGGTCATGAGTTGATTCGATCTAATGGGACATTTCTAGAAAAGCAAGCTGGACTGAAATTGAGAGTTTGAAGGAAAGAGGAAGATCGAATTTGGAGAATCACATTATAGTTTTGTATTCACTGGTCGATCAATTATGACTGTCTTTGGGATAATCATAATTGTGAATGCAATATATATCATTGTTAAAAAGAGATCAAGAGAGATATAAATGTGATCGATCGATCTAGGATACTGCATACTAAATCTACTCAAAGCGTGTTGCCCATTATGAGCTGCTATATATTCCTAACAGATGTATGGCAACGAGCTCTCAAAGTATGCTGGTCGCACGGATTATTCACCAGTATGAATGTTGCAATGAGAAAAAGGGGACTGCGTTCGGCTCACCATGTCGAGTGGGAGATGCATATAATGGATTCTTCTTTGATAAGCCTAAGTAAGGCCTGTCCGCCCATGTTGGTTTTGGACCACCATGTGCGAGTGGGAGATGATGGATTTTCATTTTTTTTTTGTTGGGCCTAATTTGGCCTGATGGGCCCAAGGCTCGGCCCATGGGTTTAGGGCCCATGGAAGAGAGTAGTATAAAAGGAAAAGGAAAAGGGTGAAAAGGCACGTTTTGTTTTTTTTTCTGGACGTATACGTATCGCTCTCTCCACCGTAATGACGCTCTCTCCTCTTTTGAAGAACGGTGACCGCTTCCTCCTCGAATTGCAACGCCGGGTGTTTAGTCTGTGGAAATAAGGTGCGTTCGTCCATGTGATGCGCTTTTGATCAGTGATTCATGATTGGGTGTCAGGGCTCGCTTCCGCTACGCTACTTCTCCTTTTTTTTTTTTTGGGTTCGTTTTTGTGTTGAAACGACCGTTTTGGGAATCCTGTTTCCCGAATCCAATTCCTTCATGAAGAGCAAGAAAGAAAAATCGACACAAGGTTTATGTTCACCCTTAAACTAAATCTATATTCAGTAGATGATTCATTTATAATTAGAAACTCACGTCTCTCCGTTACAACTTTCCATCAAAAGAGAAAGAAATTATATATATATATATATATATATATATATATCCAATAACTATTCATGGGCTCAAGTCCAAACAACCGATAAAATACAGCTCAAATTATAAAAGTCTACCGGTGGCTATGGCAATGAAGAGTATAAACTTTACCTCAATACATACTTAGAAAACCGTCATAACTTCAAATAAACAAGGTACCGAGTTTAAGCATTCAGGAAAGTAGTGAGATATTTCCAGCGCCAACTTTCAATCGTCACGTTCATAAGCCATGTTTTATAAAATTCCCCAGATAGTGGTCCACAACACAAGTAATGAGATAAGAAACTAGAAACAGCTACGGCGTCCAAGATCAAAATTCGCTAAACGGAATCAGACATTTGTAGGATAAGTCCCATCACCCTTCTCTATGGATGTGGATTTTCAGCTTTTACTGTTGACTTGACCCGAAATTACTTGAATGAAAGCCCTCCAAATCTGGGGAAGGTTGGACGAACCATCAGCCACTTCGGCAGAATGCTTTTATTGTTGACTTGACCCGAAGTTACATGAATGAAAGCCCCCAAATATTGGGAAGGTCGGAAAGGTCGGACGAACCATCAGCCACTTCGGTAGCTATTCTGCCTGCCATTATGCCTGCAAAAAAGCAACCATTCAAAGGAGCATACTCAAAGCACGAAACACCAATAGTAGCAGCAGATTTTGTCATTCCTAGAGACAATCTTGAATCAAAAGGATGATTTTTTCCGAAGGTTTTGCCCGGAAAACAGTATTTGCAGGTAAGGAAAACATGATCACATAAGTCAAAAAAGTAGTAACAATAGTTATTCTCGTACGCCATATTAAAGACGTAACAAGTATGCTTCAATATTAAAAAAGAAATCATGTGATTCCATCTAAAGGCATAATTTGCAAGAAAAAGGGTATCAAAGCCCAAGCAGTGTCCACGTAACTTCAATAAACTTAGGGGATTCTGCCAATAAATACCGCTTCTACTTTCTGCACGATAAACATTATCTCCAAAAAATGAAGTTAAAAAAAAAAAAAAAAAAAAAAAAAACTGCCAATTCACGAAGGCAGCTTTAGTCAAGGTGTTCAACTGAAGGGATTCTGCCAATAAGTCCCAATTCTACTTTCTACATAATAAACATTAACTCCAAAACCTAAAAAACAAAACGAACCTTTCAATCCTTGAGTAGAGGTGCTCAACTCTCCAAGAGTTACCATCTTCCTCCACCAGAGATAATCTCCGTGTTCCCACTCCAAAGCCAAAGTAATGCTTCTGTCATCCTTATTGACAGAGGGAAACGTTACTGGAAGAGAAGGACCGTCAGCTTTTTGAAGGCAAGACACGAGAGAACCCAAAAGAGAATAGCCGAAGGGCATGGTGAAGCTTGAAAATTTGGGTTCCTTATGCTTCACTGGTTGGACACCTGATAATATGTATTTCCCACAATGTTTGGCCTCGTGGAATTGCTTGCATTGCTATTTGTGAAATGTTACTTTTGAGGAAGTCATTCTTGGATGGAGATGATGAACCCTTTGGAGAGGAAAAACCGGGGATGTGTACATGGTTTTCCACATTCACTTCCACTTCTTCCATTTACTTCCTCCTTTCCCATCACCTATCCAAGACAAAAGAAAACCAAAATAATCTCTAAGTATGTGGGGATAAGGACACCACAAGTGCTATAACTTTTATATAATACTTACTTGAGTGCTGTAATTTTTTTTTTTTAATCATTTGAGTACCAAAACTTTCAATCGATTATTTGAATGCCATAAAGTTTTAAAGATGTATACCCAAGTGTTGGAAATATGATGTGGAGCATTTTTCAAAAGTAATGGCATTCCAATGATTAATTGAAAAGTTATACGATAATTAAGTGATCAGAAAAAAATAAGTTATGGTACTCATGTGATAAAAAAAAAAAATTGTGACTTTCAACTGAACGTTATACAAAAGTTATGGAATTTGTGATATCCTTTTCCCAAGTATGTGCAGTGAATTGGGGTTTCTTCTTTCAAAATATGTGATCATGCACACAATCATTTGATAATATTCCCTTTAGGACAATACTTCAATTGTAAAGTGTCGTCGGTTTCTATTTGTTAAATTATGACTCGAGTTTGATTATAAAAGAGGAAATATAAAATAAATGGAGGCAAGTTTCCTGTTTGTTGCGGAATCCGAAAGATGAAGATGAAGCCCCTTACACGTAAAAGCCGAGTGAAAGAATTGCTGCGCGGAGTCTGCACGAAGAAAGAAAATCATGGGGCCTAGAGTCAAAGTGTTGACTCTGGGCACACGAATTCTTTTTTGGCGTGAAGGAGTCCTTACACGTAGACAAAGTAGGTGGGCCGAAGTCAAGAATTTGACTTTTCTTGGGCGGACACGTATTTTATCTTTCGACTGCACGAAGACCTCCGTAAAAAAGAATCCTACGTAGAGAGAAGCTGTGAGATGCCGTGAAGCGCCGCTTGCAGAAGCTCTATGAAGAGGATACGTACATGAAGAAAAATATAGACGCTGTTCTTGTTTGACGTATGTAGAGCGTTTTCGTTGGAGTTTGAATGCGCGGTAATTTTGTGCCGTGAGTTTATTTCCCAAGTAAATTGTTTATTTATAAACATTTTGAGTTTGGGATTAAATTTAGGTGTGGAAAATATTTGAGTGTTTGAGCGATTGTAAACTCTGTTACTCCGTTTATAGTGGATTATTTGCTGCTGGCTCTGCCTGTGGACGTAGGTATCGATACTCGGACCGAATCACATAAATTCCCGGTGTCCTTATTTTTCTCGTTTATTTCTCTGGTGATTTCACATTGACGTAAATTGCAAAATCCTATCGTTTTCATATATTATATCCCAACACTATTCTTGGCATTCTGGAATTCGAAATTCCAATCGATGACTCCCAAACTATGTGGCTGATCTAAGTCCACATTCACTTCCACCTTCTTCCATTTTCTTCCTCCCTTTTTTCCCATCAAATATCCAAGACAAAAGAAAACCAAAATAATATATAAGTATGTGCAGTGAATTAGGGTTTATTTATTCAAGATATATGTTCATGCACGCATTACACTTGACAAACACTAGTTACCCATATATCAATCCCATCAATGGTTACTATACATGCATAGAGTACACACATCCGTACCATGATCGAAGAGAAGCATGGATTGATTAAGAGGAAAACATCTTTGATCAGCGACGTAGTTTGGGAGTCATCGTTTGGAATTTCGGATTCCAAAATGCCAAGAAAAGAAAGCCACAACACTTTGCTGTTGAAGTATAGAGCCAAAGGGGTCACTGGCTCAAGGCCATCATACTCTTTTTTCAACTCCATTGGACAGGATTTGTAATATTCCCTTCTTTTTTCTACTCAATTGGACAGGACTTGTAATATTCCCTATCTAAGAGTGTTGAGGATCTATAAAGTAGTTTACGAAAGAATTGGATATCATCCACAGATACATGCCCATAGATGGTTCTTTATGTTTTCTGGCCATCCTTGTGACCTTGTGTACCATGACTCTCCGTACATTACAGGGATTAGTTGGGATAATAAAGAGTTGGTAGTTATAAGTCGCTATACGTTGGAAATATTTTATATGGATGTGAAACAGGTGTACCGAAAAAAATCATAAAGACAGTTTTTCTAAACGCAATTCACTTCATGTTGATCGAGGCGAGTACTCGAAAGGATAGCCATTTATAGGTGAATCATCATTTGCAAGTCGATTCACAGGGGATGTCTTATCTAATGTGAGACAAGGAAAGTGATTAATTTCCATTTATTTAGTGGCTTGGAAAAAATGATATCCTTCTTATTATAAAGGACAGTCGTTTTTTCCCCAATTTAAACTTGTTATTTTTAGTCTATGAAAAACATTTTCCACATGTTGATTAGTTTTCTGTTATTTAAATACTGGAAAGGTGAAAGACAATTTCTGGAAGATAATTTTTTTTTTTTTTTCGAACAAACGAACCCAAAAAATAACTTGATCACTAAGAACCAGAAAATTATTACAAAAAGTGTTAGTAAGGTCGTGTGTATGTAAATATATCGGCCAAAGAAGAAGAAATAGGTCATGCATACATGAACGATACAATTTCTAAGATCTTTAGCTAATGTTGCATTGTCGTCGAGGACCACTATCATTTAAAGATCTTAGCATTCGAGGTTCCATTAGGTGCATTCACTGCAATAGATGGAGATTTTTATTGATGGTGAGGTACCATTCGGGATATTTCTCCATCAAATGTCTCACTCACGTTTTCCTTCACTCCGTATAGATGTTGGACCATGAAACGCTCCTTATTTTGTATTAATGGTGATGGAGGATGCAAGGAAATAACTGACATGGTGACTTAATTGTGAAAGATATGTAATTTAGAGCTGTACAATGTAAGTGAAACTTCATGTTGTGCCATGAAAAATGTTCCTATGTTGCTGGTCATCCGTGTAATTTCGTATACCACGACTCTCCGTGGAGTCTCGGGACTAGGTGGATTGTAGGGATTAGGTGGATTGTAAGAGGTGCGTAGTTACAATAGCTATACATAGGAAACCATCTGCTGAAAAAATCATAAGACTAAATTTTTCTAATGATCTTGATACCGCTGTTTGAGTCTGAGTCTGAGTCTGAGTCTGAGCTTGAGTCTGAATTGGCCATAAGACAGATATTTGCATACTCTTCATCACTCTCCTCACATTCAGTGTCACTCCAAGTTTCAGCTTTGAGTACTTTCTTGAACCTTTCAGATTTTCCTTTCTTTTTCTTCAACAAGGGACAATTGGGTCTAATGTGTCCCTTCTTCTTGCATTCAAAGCAAACAACTTCTTTGCTGGTATCTTTTTCTTCATTTGATTTCTTTTGAAATTTCTGATAGTTTTGTCTCTTTGCATTGAACCTTCTGCCTTTTTTATTTAACCTTCTGAACTTTCTAATCAGAAGTGCCAACTCCTAATCATCCAAGTCTTCTTCTGAATCTGTAACATCAGAATCATCATTAGATTTTAAAGCAATTGACTTCTTACCTTTTGTGTCAAATTCCTCATTGAATTGCTCGACTTCATAAGATTGAAGTGTGCCGACCAATTCATCTACTGAAAGAGGCATAATCCTTTGTGTTTCTCTTATAGATGTCTTGACGTGATTCCAATCTTTGGAGAGTTCTCTCAACAGTTTATTGACCTTCATAGGTCCTGAGATTGGCTGTCCTTGGTATGCCAAGCCGTTTACAATTTCTATAAATTGACTGAACATATCAGTGATGGATTCTCCTGGCTTCATTTTGAAGGCTTCATATTGTCCAAAAAGGATATTGATCTTGGTTTCTTTGACTCGATTTGTTCCTTCATAAGTGACGTGCAATTTGTCACAAACTTCTTTAACTGTTTTACAAGATGAAATTCTATTATACTCAGTAGGAGATAATGCACAATATAGAGAGTAAATAGCCTTTGCATCAAGGGCTTGTCTTTTTGGAATATTAGCTCGTGACATCCCCACTCCATCAAGTAATTCTTTCCCTGTAATTGATGCAACTTCAGGAGCAATTCCATTGTCCACTACATCCCATTCTTGAGGATTTTTGGATCTTAGGAATGCCTTCATCTTGTTTTTCCAAACGTTGTACTCCTTTCCATCGAAGTAGGGAGGTCTGGTATTACTTTGACCTTCAATTAAACCTGGAGCCAAAACACTAGCCATAGATCTTTTGCTTTAGAAATAATAACACTTCCAACAAATAAGCAGCCAAGCTCTGATACCAATTGAAATAGGCTAGTGAATCAACCTAGAGGGGAGTGAATAGGTTAATGCAGAATTCTTTTGGAATCTTATGTAGTAGAACACGTTAATATCAAAGATATATCAATAACAAATAAATCACGTATTCATAAAGTAAATAGAGTAGGGTAAAAGAGAATTGACACAAGGATTATAGTGGTTCGGCTTAATCCAAGCCTACGTCTACTCTCCATGCTGGCAGCCAACTAGCTGTAATCACTATGTAGCAATTGAGAGCTATTACAGTTCACGAACTAGACTTCTTCAATAGACAGTCTCTCCTACAACTTCCTGCTGTTTTTTGCACTATAAGTAACTCTCTTTAATACACAATTTGAACATGAGAGATTTTAGAGAACAAGAGATTTTAGAGATTCTAATATCGAGATTTTTCTACCAAGTCTCTCCTTAATTTCAAGCAACACCGATCTACTTTAAATAGCCTCCGTGCCTCCATACCCGTTGACACTTTCCAAGAATTCATCCAATCAACTCGTTGGACTAAATCAATTTAAGTGATCTTCTTGTCGCCAAAAATGTAAGTAGACAGTAGCTCGTCAATCCTGTTCGCCCATACAATCAGGATCTTGAGTTCCCAAAATTAGATCCTTCCAAAAATTCGCTTGATCTTCAACGGATAAAATCCGAAGAATAAATCTTCCAAGCTCATGATCACAACCAGAGATATTCCATGGTTAAGTTTAGGAAATATAACATCCAATATCTTACTTTCCTTAACCATAAAAATAACCTGTAGCCAACGTGTCACAATCGCAAATTGTCTTCAGACTTAGATTTGGGTCTTAAAGGTTCTTCAGACTGAAACTAAGTCTTGTCTATCTTCAGACGGAAAAACTTCAGACCGAACTTTGGGTTTAACAGTTTTCAGACAGAAAACCTTTGGGTCTTTGAATTCTTCAGACGTAACCGACTGAGTCTTGGAATATTCAGACCATACTGTAGAGGCTGTTTTGTCAACTTCAAAACTCCAAGGGATTTTTCTTCAACAATCTCGAATCCTCCAAGACCAGATGGAATTGTCAACACAGGTGCAGTAGTCAGCTTTTCCTTAAGCTCTTGAAAACTACGCTCGCACTTGTCTATCCACATGAATTTCTCTTCTTTCTTCAGGAGTCTTGTCTATGGTGGTGCTAATTATGAGAACTCTTCTACAAATTGTCCGTAATAACCTGCCAAACCCAGAAAACTTTTGATCTCTATCACTATAGTCGGTTTTGGCCAATTGATCACGGCTTCAATCTTGCTCGGGTCTACAAAGATTCCTTCTCTTGAAATCACATGTTCTAAGAAAGCAACACGAGTTAACCAAAACTCGCACTTGCTGAACTTGACGCACAACTAATGAACTCTCAGCGTCTGCAGCAATAATCTCAAATGACTCTCATGCTCTTCATCACTTCTTGAATATACCAGAATATCATCAATGAGTACGATCACAAATTGATCTAGATATTCCTTGAATACTCGGTTCATCAGATCCATTAATTTTTTATTTCTATTCTCGAAATAGAAAAAGAACAAAAAAAAGGGTTTGGTATTACCCTCAATTGTTTTTGTGACATGATTTTTTTAAAAAAAAATTTTAAATGATTTTCTAAGATTTTTTTATAGTTTTTTTTTTTTCTTTTTTCCTTCCTTCTTCTTCCACCTCTGGTCAGCTGCTAGGCCTTAGTGATGGCTAACGACTAGCTAGAGATGAGGGCTGGCAAGGTCAAGCTCACCGTGGGTAGGTGAGGCTTGACCTCACCAAATTTGTGTGAGGTTGGCCTTGCCCTCAACATTGCCTAGCCACCCTGAGGTTGGTTTGCCAACCATCGGCCATTGTTGATGCCTGACGATTGATTAGAATAGGAGCAAGAAGGAAAAAAAAATGACCTTATTTAAAAATTTGTTCGGAGTACAAAAAGTATTGTTTTTTTACTTATTGTTTTTGTTTCAAATCTATTACGTGACCACATATTTCTTTTGGAGAATAGAAAATTATTTGATGTTACCAAATGATTTTCTATTCTTTTTTTTTTGTCATAGGAAAAATAAAAAAAAAAAAAAAAAGAAAAAAAGGATAATTACCAAACATGCCATTATTTTGCTCACTAAAAAATAGAATATGGACCACCTTGTTACTATTAACTCTTTCTTGTGATCTTAACTGTCCATGATAGTACATTATATTCAATCAAACTGATATTAATGACTCTCCATGTTGTTATCTTTTATATCGAAAGTGAAATTTCAATTTGTTGTATTATAATAGGTGACTTTTTCAACATGAGCAACTTTTCAAATCGAAAACGTAAGGATTCATTTAGTTGTTTAGTAACATTTTTTAATGAGAGAGCAAGTTCTAACTAGTTGTGCTCAATTTGTTTTGTGAAAAATTATATCTATGCATAAAATTTTTTCAAGAATTTTTTCAGAAAATGATAGCATCTTTTGATGTTTGGCTAAAATTAGAAAATGAACTGCTTGGAAAGGAAATTTTGTTTTCATTTTTCTAATGAAACTTTCAAGCCGAAACCTACTCGGTGGGCTTGCTTGTAAATGAAGAAGAGAACCACCCAATAAAAGGCAAAATTTTCGAAGGTTCAAGTGACTAGAGAAACTATAAGGAAAAATGACACAAATGGTTAATGATGGTTTGATTTGTAATGTCATCCATAAATTTTTGGTCAAAGTGATCTTTGAATTTTAACCTAATGTGTAAAGTCATTTATGAACTTTTAATTTGGTCAATATGATTTTTGAACTTTCAGTAACGTTCAATTTTTTTTTCTTTTTTGGTAAAGGTGAGATATGTATAGATTTTGCCGAAAATATACAAGGAAGGAGACCCAGCGCCTACAAGAGATAGACACTCAATAAGACAATAAAGTCAAAAAGAGTGTAAGGGTGTTGTGGTTCCCAAAAAGACCGAAATGTAAAGCTATAAACAAAAGAAACTAAAAGATTAACAACTCGAACAAAGGGAACCTCCATTAATCAAAGATAAATGGATGAATATCCCAGCTCTATTGTAGTCTTCTATTCTTAGGAGTGTCCGAAACATGCTTGTAGGTCATAGCTTTGTATTTTATAGCCTTCTGGAGGTGCATCTTCATCGTCGGGAAAAAGAGGATCTGATTACGGAATAGGAAAGAGCTCCAAAGCCAAACCGGGCCAAAGACTATCCATAAACTTGTATGAAAATGTTTAATACTATCCCTAAAATTAAATTAATGGAAGGGGGACATTGGAAATATTCATATAGTTTAAGGACTAGATTGAACATACCAAAAGTTTAGGGACTACATTTAACAAATTAAAATTTAGGGATGATATTGCATATTAAACTAAAGTTCAAGGGCCACATTGAGCAAATTAAAAGTTTGGGAATGGAAATACACATTGGAATGCCAAAATTCAAGGACCATTGTCCCAAGTTATAATAATAACCATTTTTTTTTCTTTCGACACATGAAGAAAAACAAAAGGTAGAGAATGAAACCTAATTCCTTTTATCTCTCTCTTTCCTTTTCTTGCAAATAAGGATTCAGTAAGGAAAATCATAGCATGTATAAACTACAATGTTAGGTTTCTAAGTGTGTCTTCATTCCATTTCCCACTTAGTCTTAGAAATGTCTACTCCATTAGAAATGGCAAACTCACCAAACCTAGCATGAATGAAGACATTTTCAAACTTCTCTCTTTGTCTACCTCACACAACATATGAGAGAATTACCAAAAGAGTTATAAATTTATTGCAATTATGCCGATTCAATCATAATTTTTTTTTTTTGCCAATTTAGTTCTAAATATTTTGCAATTCTACCAATTCAGTCTAATTGGCCAAATTTAGCTTACCGACCGGTGGCTCGCCGAATGCTAACTTGAAAATTTTTTAATAATATTTTATATTTTTGAATTTTTTGTTAATTTTTTATTTTTATTTTTCTCTTATTCTTCTTCTTTGGCTTCTTCTCCCCCATAGTGGCTGGCAAGACTCCAAGCAAGATAGCCAAATTTGCTTTTGGGCGAGGGTTATGAAGCCCCTACTAGCTGTCGACAAGGGTCACAGCCCTCACCAAATCTCACCAGCGGCCTTGCTTAGATTTGGCTGATGCCTAGGGCTGTGGGTGAGGCGGCTTCACCCAAATCTGGGCAAAGGCGGCTTCGCTGCGGCGAGGCTAGGTTGAGGCTGGCCTTGCCTAAATTTGGGCAAGCCCTATGTGTTGCCCGACTTGGACGAGGCTACGGCAAGGGTACCCTTGTAGGTGGTAAGCCCCATCGGAGCCTTGCTAGCCATTATGGGGGAGAAGAAGCCAAAGAAGAACAAGAGAGAAAGGAAAAGGAAAAAGGAAAGGAAAAAAAATAAAAAAAAAAATAGAATATTATTAAAAAAAGTGTCACGTTAACGTAGAGCTTTATATGTTTATAATATTCACTTGAAGAAGTGCGAGCAAGGTTTTTTCTATCTTATTTCGCATGGTTTTTGACTTATAAACTCATAGATGATAATCGTAAAATATTCCCTTATGAGCCGTCATATTTTCCTTTGCTGAGCCGTTGACCAAGTTCACATTACGATCCTGGCAAAGACCCCTCATATTGGCAAATCATACTGCTTGCAAGAAAACTCGAACTCTTGTCGATAGTATGAGGATAAGATTGAATGATTTATATATTTTTGCATCAATGGTTGGGACAAATAACCCCTCCTAATGAGAGCGAGTAAAAAGCCTTTTCAAATTGAAAGTGTCTCATTTAGCATTTCAAGAAGTCCATGATATAAGTGAAAATTGTCTTAATGATAATTTTTCCCAGTGGAAATTTGATAAAACTATTATGCATGGACCTTCAATGAGTTTTAAAGAATGAATTTTTCCTCAAGAACCAAAGGATTCGTCTTTAAAGCCTTGAGTTTGTCTAATAGCTTTTGAATCCTTGGAATACTTGATGAGATTTCCAGGTACCCATTTATAAAATGTTTTCAATTGTCCAATGTGAATTCCAGATATTCAAACCTTTAAACATTGGATGTGACTTCTAGGTGTTTGTCTTTTCAATTGATTTCTAGGTGTTTAGTAAATTATTCAAATGTCTGACATGAACATCAAATTTTTGAAACTTCAAATACCAAATGTAACTTCCTGCCGTTTGGTCTCTTTTGGAATTTGATGAGAATTACATATCCCTAAAGAATTTTTTTCAAAATTTTTTTGACCTTTTCAATTATTTGAAGAGAGTTCCAGATGTTTGTCAAGTCTCATAGGAATCATTTCGTACCCAATTATGCTTGTTGAATCTCCAAATAAGTACGGTGGGTACGTATTCTTCTTTGCATTGGCATTTCATTACATTCTAAAATGGACATAGACACATTGAGATCTATGTTCCTTACCAAACCATTGCATTTTCATCGTATTCTTTATTGCATGACCTCGCATTTGAAAATGGGATTAAACTCATTAGAGTCCATTCCTTAAAAAAGAAAAGAGTCGTTGTATTAACATTTGTACATTCATTTTGCATGGTTTAAATTTAGGTGTCATTTATCTTTGAAGGAAACCTCTTTGAGCTTTCCTTCAAAGAAGGACATCTGTTGACACCTAAATTTTAACTATTTTACTTACTTGTTTGTCATTATAAAGATTACATTAAACATTTCACTATGTCGCATTTAAGTAACAATAACATTAAGGACCAAACTTATCTTTTTTTTTTTTTTTTTAAATTGTCATAAGAAAATACAAAGCAGAAAAAGAGAGGATAAGAAATAATTTATAAAATAAAACATTGGGTTATGGAGGGAGATTTTGAAAGATTTTGGATTTTGGATTTTGGATAATGGAGCATTTTTCATGTTGAGTGTATCCTCTCGTTTTGGAAGATGATTGTTAGCAATTGAGTAAATTATCTTGGAAAATCTTCATAAAAGATTTTAGATTTTGGAGCCATTTTCTTGTTGAGTGTATCCCCTCTTTTTGAAAGATGATCATTCGCTGTTGAGTGAATATATGCAATTATCTTGGGAAATCTTCACTTGGAAAAAAAAAAAAGAAGTTTTTTTTTTTCTCTCTGTAAATAGAGAGTGCAAGGCTTCATTTAAAGAAATTTGCAAGGGCTCATGAGGTTTCGTTTAAGGGGAATGAGAAAAGGTGAGAGAAAGAAACTTGCAGAGTGTTCATGAGTGACACGGGGGGAAAAAGTAGGAGAGAGGAGAGAGTCTATCCATATTGATGGAAGAAGCCCCCATTTGCAAAAAATAAAAAGTGAGAGAAGAAGATTTTCACAAGCAAAAAGAAAGGGGAGAGTGATAATGCGTGGGTCAAAGGAGTGGACAACATAGTGTCATCCTCTGGGTTCCTCTTTTCACATCTCACATTCTTAATACCGATTACCACATCAGCAAGTCCAACCAATCATGGACCTCTGCCTAGCTAGATGAGCTTGTCATCAGCCCCGGCGTTCCTACTCTATCATGATCTCCAGCGATCATGAAAACATCGTTGATATCACAGATGACCAACGATCCTTTTCCAACGCTTCTTGCAAAGTTGTTGTCACCAGGTGGTCCTTTTCTGGCATCTCTACACTCACGATGGCAGTTGTCACACTCCGATCCTCAAGTGTGTGCCTATCCCTTAGTGGTCGATAAATTTGCGATGTCCGAGGATACGTTGCCGACGCATTCGATTTTAATACGCATGCGGAAGTGAAACAATACCCCTGACAACAACCAGCTTGGGATATGAAAGCAGAAAACAATTCACAACCAAAACAAGCCTTTTATAGACACACAAGTTTATATACAATACTAGGCTATTTATAAAAGACCGGCTCAACAAAAAGGGAACTGTCCTATGACCAACTAATTAGACACGTTTGTCGATCCTTCGGTCTCCACAGGCTTTGGAGGTGTTAGGTCTTCCACCACAATACTGGGAGGGTCAGCTGCACTCTCACAAAGAAATGGCATCGACTACCACAGCGGGAACTTCAAAACCCTGGAGGGGACCGACACGGAATTCATTGGGTCCAAAGTGATACCACACTCTGAATCAATGAGGTACCCTCTGAGGTAAACCCTCTTTGACCCAGACAGTGGTCACCACAAGTTCGTAGACTCAGTGACTTCCAAGATCACGGTAGTTAAAAACCCACTCCGTAACCCTCATTGGCCGACCAAAATGTTTCGGAGGAACCGCCATCTAAGGACTTGAAAATATTGAGCCCACAACGGGGTGAGACAATGTCTCAGCAAGTTCACCCCCTATACTCGACTAGGAAGGAAATAAGCCTAAATGCAGCTATTTACACAAGTCAAAAGACTTGCCTTGCCTTAGTTCTTTCTTGCATGTCAAGACAATTCATAAACTCAACCAAGCAATTCAACCCAAACCATCGATCCATTCAATCAATCAATCGACTCAAATCGATCACTGCTCACCCAAGCTGAGATTCATTAACATTGCTCACCAAAGCTGATTAATTATTATTGCTCACCAAAGCTTATATATATATATATATATATATATATATATATATATATATTATTGCTCACCAAAACTGATATATGTATATTAATGCTCACCAAAGCTGACGATTCATTTTGAACTAGAAAAATTAATATTCATTCCTTTAAAATCTCACGATTCGATCTAGTCCTTAAAACCAACTTTGGTGTCCAACCCCGACACCCGGTATTTTCCAATTAAAATACCTATACATCACAATCATCACTCAATTTCACCATATAACATTCAATTACAAAAATTAAACTCACCATTATAATTAGTACGAAATTCTAATGACAGCCATCCCGGCATAATTTCCAGAAAATATTAACTAATTAATTAATTTAATAAATTCCGAAAATTAAATTTATTTAAATATAAATAAAATAATATTTTATTTAAATAAATAAATAAATAAAATAATTAATTATAAGTCTAATTAGGCTTAGACTAATCTAATTGCCCAATTAGACTAATTAAACCATCTACTAAACTAATTATTTATCTAATATAATTAACAATTAACTAAGCTAATCTAACCCCATAAACCATACTTAGCCTAATTTAAACACCCGTTAAGCATCATTAACTCCCTAAGAAGAGTTTAGTGAGTAAACTCACCTGTTTAGTGTTCTGATGAGTTCACAGCAATGGCGACGTGGAGGCGGGCGACAAACCTCCTAGCAGTGACACCAAACAAGACCCGGAAGCAACCTAAAATAGGCCTTGAAGTCTCAAAGCCCTTACTGGCTTCTGCTTCTGTTCTTAGCCGAATCGAAGGAGACCAAAGCTGGAATGGCCAAGGCGGAAGGCAAGGTGGGCAAGCAGAGCTATGGTGAACCAAGCGGAGGTAGATGGTGGCTCTAGCAGCTTGAACAGCGACCTCGACGGCTGGACGACGGCGAGTAAGGCGCAAACATGAGCAGGGGACTCGTGGAAACGGCGTGCGAGCAGGTTGGGCGAGCGAGCGAGCGGTGGGCGAGCGGCTGGGGGCATCAACGGCTGGCTGGCTAGCTTCCCTAGGCTTCTACAGTTTCCTTAGCTCACAACACAGCAGGAAAGGAGGGAGGAAGGCTGAGGAAGAAGGAAGAGATAACAACTGAAGAGAGGGGGCCCAAGGTGCCTTCAAAGTCCTTTATCTTATCTCTTTTCACTCATTGCACATGCCCCCATCACTTAGCCATCAACTGTGACATCCTGAATTTTCAACCCTGTTTTCTACAAAATTAATTGAGCATTTTATCGACGCGCCTATAAGGTTGTTCTCAGAGCTGATCATTCTTGAGATAACTAGACTAGTTGGGTAAGCCATTAGGGAATTTTAATGCAACAAACTTGAGAATTTAACCAGAAATCGACTTCTCGACCGTGCTCATCTTTAGAGATCATTACGGCACTGTATAAAAATCAAATTGAAATAAGAGATAGGTTGATTCAACTGAGATGTCTAGCCGATCGTGGGTGACTCCACTAAATTGGAAAATTTTTGTCGATCGGCACTAAATTGATTTTATTGTCGTTTTGGTACCTTGTGTCTGTAATTGCGTCCTCGAGATTTCCATGACAAGCAAGAGTCATTAATGTGTCGAGTGGGTTCATTGTGGCTTAAAGAAAATCGACCATGGGTCATTTGTCCTAAAAAGTTCTGAAAACTTCTCGGTAGCCTAGGTCACGCTAAAAACACGCTGAATGTAAATTAACCGCTAATTTGAGTACGATTTCAGAAATTAAAGATTCTGTCATGTCACAATAAATTTTAGCACCTATGACTCAGTGTCAAAATTTTTTTCTGACAACCGAAACTTTTTCGGAAAAAGTCGGTTTGGGACCGTTTTTGTTCAATTAAGGCTGGGAATTAATTTTGGTGGTAAAATTGGGATGCGAGATGGATTCAAAGGTGAAGGAAAATGCCGAGATAATCTATGATAGATTGTTTGTTTTCACTGGAGCCAATGGATGTTGAATTAATAAGGAACAAGTGTCCATTTGGAGTCAAGATTATGGGAAATTCGAATGCCCCATTCCCCCTAGCATTTTTGGACCAATTGAGAGTTGTGAGAGGTGTGCTGGTGGTCTATTTGCAGCCATAGGTTATTGGCTTCATGGACAAGCAAGGGGGGACAAAAGATGAAAAATTGACATCTGGCCTCCATCTCTCCCTCTAACTCTATCCTCTCTCTCTTACCCTCTCTTGGCCGACCATACCTCTTTCTTTTCCTCCATCTTGTGTGACTAGCAGCTGAGGAGAAGATAGTAGCCGTCGCAAGCCACCAGCCACGCCGCCTCGCCGTCCGTCGTGCGCGCCGCCACCCTTGCCGCGCACCACCCAGCTGCATAACCGCCTACCCCCACTGCCTCACTCACACCTCCAGACGCCCCTGCCGTGTGCCCCAGCAGCCTTTCAAGTAAGCCAAGCCGTCGTCAGAGCCGCCGTACACCCTACCGAGCTACCGTTTGCCTTCCCCCAAGCCTTGCCACCCTAGCCAAGGTTATTTGCTTATGTTTTGCAGCCATTTCCAATCAAGATCAGCAGCTGGAAAAATAGGTTTCACAGCCACTTGTGAGCTCGTTTTGAGGGTGTTGCGGGCCTCGAACCCTAGGTCCGCTTTGGAGTTAAACGTCCCCTGCAACATTCTCGACGTTTCCATCTGAGCGGATTGTTAAACGGATGAGTTTAGCTCACTAATCCTCGTTTAGTTTGCTAATGATGCATAAGGGTTTATTAGTGTTAATTAAGTAGGATTAAGTGGTTAGATTATAATAGATTAGTGATTATTAGTTAATTTCAATGCATGTTAGGCAAATGGTTAGTGTAGTTAGCAAGGGAATAGGCTCTAGTATTTATTGAATGTCTCTTGGGATTTTTCTCGGCCATTCTCAGGCTCCAATTAGGCATTACGGGCCTAAATTGGATATATTAGTATTTATTAATTAATTTTTGTACTTAATTAATTATTTATTTTTCTGAAATTAGGCTAGGATAGCCGACAATCGAAATTTTATGCCGATTGACGTGGTGCAGCTTGTTTATTTATTTGAGCACCACGTTGTATTTATTTAATTGTGGAATTTTAGGATTTGTTCCTAAATTGAATTGAATTTGGGTAATTCATTGAAAATGACCGAGCATGGGTCTACAGTGTCATTAATACTTCAAAAGGCTGTATAAAGTGGTAAGAAAGAAAGTTATATTATGTGGCTCAGAGACCTAGAGTGTTGACACTAGAATGCACGTGAATCGTTGATTATATACATCACCTAGAAAAGACATGTGGCTTGGCGATTAGTACGTCACCTTGGCGAATATGTTGCCATAGAGAATGCAAGTGGCTCGGTGATTTGGTATATCGCCTTAGAGAATGCATGTGGCTTGGTGATTGGTATGTCGCCTTGGCGAATAAGTCACCTTAGAGAATGCACGGGGTCGGTGATTAGTACGTCACCTTGGAGAACAGGTCGCCTTAGAGAATGCACGTGGCTCGGTGACTGTCGCCTTAGAGAATGCACGTGGCTCAGTGACTGGATACATATATTATTTGAAAATTGAATAATAAGATTGGAAATGACCAAGAGATGGTCTGGCTGACATATAATCGACTAGGTCGATTGATCAATGATCTAATCTATTGTAGTGAATTGATTGATGTGGTGTAAGATATCTATATATAATCTGAACTTATAGAATGGAACTGAGGCCAAGGTAAGTCATCTGACTTATATTGTGCATAGGCAATTCTTTTAGCGTGTTGGTTGCCTAATCGAGTCTTAGGAAAGTAGAACTCGTTGAGACGTAGTCTCATTGGTTATTGTATAACCAATTTTAGACCCTTGGATGGTAGCACCAATACCTCCACCTCCCCCTCCTCCAGAGCAATTTGGTATCCTAGAGAGTATTTCAGAGAAGGCTACCCATTTCCACATCCATCCTGACCCCGAATGATTAGAATATGTTTGATAAAATCTACAATCTGCATTGATGTCGGTAGAGATGATCTGGTACCCCACGAGTATAGGTCATGGTACTGCTACTATTTTGATGGGCTAAGAGTGGGTCCCATATCGGAAGAGGATGTGCTACAGCATGTCCTATAGGAAGCATTTGGAGCAGGGACTATAGACCCTAATGACGGAGTGGTAGACGATGCTAGAGATCCCGCGCTTGGAAGTGAGCCGACTTCTCCAGTATATACAGTTGGGGACGCCAACTGGAGTGAAGAGGAAGGTGAGTTAGTGGAACATGAGGTGGAAGGACCGGAGGAGGACGAAAAGTGGGGAGTAGCAGAGGAGGAGCCTGAAGAGGAGGATCTTGAAGAGAATGAGATTGATTCAGAGGAATCTGAGGAGGATCAGGGTGATGACCCCGAGTATGACTCGAATGAGGACTGAGACCTCACCTTGTTTTGTGAACCCCGGGTTGTGAACGGATATGTGAATAGATGTTAGACCAAACCTTTATTAATAGCATTGTAAATATACTATAAGGTTAACTTGTATAAAAGTGTGGTTGTGAATTTCAGTTTGGAAATTATGGCCCTACTTTTCTATCTCACTGTTTTATTGTCTAGGAATTTATAACTGCTTCTGTATGCCTATTAAAATGAAAGGGTCGGCAATACGTAGTCTTAGGATATCGCTTCTAAAATCGACCAGGTAGAAGGATGGCCACGCGACTAAAGATCAAGGCGTGACATCAACCTTAGCCATTTCTCTCTCCCCAAGCTACCATGGCATATAAATTTTGTACCATTTCCTCTTCAACTCCATTCAATTCTCCTTCAATTCTCCCTTAATTGGATCCGATTTAATGTCCATAAATCCAACCAAGGTGCCATCATCCCGATAAACATTTTTCCTCACCAATAGAACCAACTTGACGGCCAAAAGTGTAATCGAAAATGGTCCCTCGAAGTTCTCGGTCCAAGATGGCCTAACTTTGATTTTTCGCCAAAAATCTCAATTTGTAGAAAAATCTTCGGAGGATGAGTTGATGTTTCTAAAATGACTTGTGACATGAAAGAATTTTCAATTTCTGAAATCGAGTTCAATTTTATGATTAATTTCAATCTGGTGTGATTTTAGCGCGTCCTAACCTACGGGTAGCTTTTAAGAATTTTTAGTGCAATTGACCTGTAATCGATTATTTTCGAGCCACACATACATCTTTGACACATTGGCGACTCTTGGTTGTCACGGAAATCTCGAGGTTTCAAACATGGACACAAGGTACCAAAACAACATAGAAATCAATATAGTGTTGATGGACGAGAATTGTGCAATTAGATGGAATCACCCACACTTAATCGCATACCTTTGTCGAGTTGACCCATCGTGGTCTCTAATCGGTCTGTGTCATAATGACCCTTGCAGATTAGCACGGTTGAGCAGTCAATTCCTAATCGAATTCTTAAGTTTATTGCGTTTAGATTCCTTAACGGCTTTACCTCATAAACTAGCTATCTCGTGAGTGGCCAACTTAAAGAAAAGAACTAGCATCGATGAAAAGCCCAACTTATTCAATCAAAAACAGAACCTAAAATTCAAGATGTCACAGTAGTGCAGTCTTGCCAACCAATGCCATATAGCCTTGCTGACGTTGTTCAACCATAGCTCACTCCCAATCAAGCATCGCCATCCTTCATTCGAATCAATCCATCAACGTAGAGGTTGATTTTTTCTATGCAGGTTTTTCATTCATTGGCGAGACCTCAGAGTGGTGGAATTGTCGTTAGACCACCAACTTTTAATCACCGGTTACTCACCAAGCATTAGTGAATTCTCGGTCATACCTTACTTGTTGGTCCACAAACCTTGCCACCACCCCCTCGAGAAAGTTGTGTCCTGAACTAGGTAATCTCTTTAGACTAAATTCAATCCAAATATCTGGTTTCCTAGTTTGTGATTCTGACTTGATTTGTTTTGATATATTTAATCATTATTTGATTAGGAAATTTGTTGTATTAAGTCATAACAATCAAGAATATTGAGCCACGAGACGTCAGGTTAGATCTTTTATTATTTTGATTTTTCATGGCAAATTTATGGATTGCTTTGCATAATTGACCCGAGTTAAAATAATATGTGATTGAATTGTACAGTGAATTATCAATGGGACATATATTTCGCTGCATCATTTGATATTTAATCGTTACGTACATATCGCATATCACACATCATATTTCATATCTAGAACTTAGGTACATACATAATTCATGTCCAAAGCAATGCATGTTGATCTTTGAAATTCTTATGGAGTTAGTATAGTATAGAGTTTTCTTTAATAAAACAAAAACCAAATAATAATGTTATTTAAGTCATATAGATTTCGTAGTATGCATTTGGTATGTTGCACATTAGTTAATGAGTCACATGTTCATTGTCTTAATACTCTAGTAATGCAATCTAGCCATAATTATATTGTGTTTCATGCATTATTAATGATGTAGGAGTTCATTTTTTTTCAAAAAAAGAAGAAGAAGAAAATGCCAAAAGATTAGCGTTGCATCATTAGGTCACTTTCTTTTCAATAAAAATTACTAAGTCGTGTTATTTTATTTTTTATTTAAAAGGAAAATACAAGGGTCATTTGCTTGATTAGTTAATAGGGTTAATTCATAATTAATCCCATTTCGTGTCATTATTATTTTGTGTAGGTTGCATATATATATATATATATATATATATTAAGAAGAATTTATCAAAGTTGCATTATTTGTGAAAAGAAAAATCATAAAAAGAACATCCATGCACATAGAATTACCATGTTGTTCATTATGTAGCACATGCATGATTAGGATCACGTAAATCATATTACACACATATTGTGATGGTTCAAGTTATGTCATATTAAAAAAAAAAAAAAAAAAGTTATGTCATATGAATTACATCTCACATGTCATTGGAGTAAAAATCATGCATATTAAATTTAGATTCAAACTACACATAATTAACATTAAAAAATAAAAAAAAATTAAGTGTCATATCATTTAGAAATCATGTTTGGGCATGCATTTTCAATTAACATATTGTATTTGTTTAGAGAAAAACCTTAATATAGTTGTAGTTTGTTCTACTTACGATTAGCTATTATTTTTTACAATTCATCACTTGGGTTTATTGAATGTTATTTTATTGATTGTGCACCTGCATGATCACCCTTTGCATATTAGTAGCATAAGTTAAATTTAGTCAAGACTGCTTGCAAAATATTTTTGAAATTAAAATGAAAAGGTACCGAAAGGGTTTTAAATTAATCTAGCGTAACCATATCCCCGGATTTGTTGAGTCTCTGATTTGCAAAAGTTAGATACTCTCCGATACTTTACATGGATTTCTAATCAACCCTAATTTATTAGTGGTGGCTCCAAATTAAGTAAAATTGCATGTTTATATAGATTAATTTATAAGTGACATGTTGCGATTTGTAGGATTTAGGAGGGTCCGTGCTAAGTTTTTGGACTTAGTAATCTGTTAGTTTTCTTTTGGGTAATTCACCATCGGGAAGGTCTTGATAGAAAATAAGTATTTCCAGGTAAGGATAATATGATCACTTAAGATAAAAAATGAGACAGCACTAATTATTGTGGCACACCATATTGGAGGTAACAACTATTGCTTTTATAATCATAGCAATCATGCGGTTCCATATACAAAATAGAAAGCAATATAATAATAAATAAATAAATAATCAGTCCATAAGGCAGCTTTAGTCAAGGTTTTCAATTCTCCATGACTAGCCATCTTTCTCCACCGGAGACAGAAATCTCCGTGTTCCTCCTCCCAACTCCAAAGTAATGCTTCTCACCAGCTATGTAAGTAACTCCATCAGGACGACTCATGCACTCCATTTTTGTCCTGTTCATTATCTTTTACGTATGGAAGTATTTGATGGACGTTTCTCCAGTCACTACCTAAGTAATGAATCTCTCCATCTGCTGGACTACGATCTGTGGCTTCGGGTTTCTTCAAATTTGCATTCACATTTGGAATGGTTAGATCGCAGTAGCTCTGCATTAAGTCTTGCGGGTGAATGGTAGGAGCGCCCTGCTCTAGCGAATTGAAGTCATTGTACGAAATTCAGCTAACCAATGACAAGTATCATCTTGGCCATGCCCAAGTGAAATATAAGATGGATACTTTATCTCAAGGCATGCCAAGACTGCCGAAAGTCCATGACTGCGTCCAAGCTTAAAAAAAAAAAAAAATGCAATTTCATTAGTGAAGGCAACAGAAAATAGAGAAGAATCGTTCACTTGACTTAGATCAGTAACGATCAATATAAAAGGGAAGGCGGATGGGTAAATGACACGGAAGGAGAATATTACTCCAATTGGAACTTAACCAGATGACGGTGCAACTAACTGTTTTGGAACTTAACCCAGTATGCAACTTAATATCCTTGCCCACATGACGACCAAAAAGCAACCACCATAGGTCAGGAAGCTTATAGAAATCCGTGCAGACAAATGCAAAATAAAGAACTTGACATTGAGCCCCTTTGTTTCATGCAGCTTCCTCGTGAAAAGACTAAAATTAGTCGATTCATGAATGGACAAACATAAACATGCAAACCAGAGGAACTTGATTAAGATCATCTTATAATATGGCTAGCCAGTAGCCACCAAAACGGTCATTTAGAATAAGTTCGTCATCTTAGCCTAAGAAGACGTTCCATTTTCGAGGCAAAGTGGTTGAAGACTTGTCATGACATCATGAATTTCAGGTTCTGTTTTCGATTGAATAAGTTGAGCTTTTCATCGACGCATCTATAGTTCTTTTCCCTGAGGTGATCACTGTAACACCCCAAACCCCCTTGAGGCTATTACAGTCATGCTTACCTGTCCTTTGTCCTTTGAGAGCTATACACTCTTAAGCTCTCATTCACCATTATTGTTCTTTTTTTTTTTTTTTTTTTTTTTTGAAATGAACTCACGGTCCCAGCGCAATATATGACGGAAGCGAACACTCAAGACTCTCCCACACAACACATGAGAGGCAATGCGCACACACTAAATACGATAGAATACTAAACCACCGGTTCCATTTTTTTTACTATTAAGTGATGGATGTTTTCTTTTCCTTTTTCAGGATAGGATACATCATGATACATACATCAAAGTGACCTCAAAATCTACCCATCACCAAGAAGGAAAATTGCAGCCTATACATAATCTATCCAAAATCCATCCATCAATCTAGCACCGGTGATGTCAAAACCCCTCCATCCTCCCCAGCTTTGGCTCGCCGTCTACCTCCGGCCTGGAGCACTAGGTGGCGGCAGCGGTAGGATCCCTTCCATTACCCCATCCTGGGAGGTGAAGATGGAGACGTACTCCTGATATACCGGGCCACTAGGCAAACCCGCCTCATATTTGACCAGCACTGAGACACGAAAATACACGCGTCCAGGAGTAGTAGGGCTAGAAAAATGGGCTACGCGCACCTCCAAGTCAGTGGGGATTCCATAGAACGAGCCTGGGGCTATCGGAGGTATGGACATCTTCTAGGCTGAAATGTTAGTCCCCAAAGGGGGTGAGTACAACCACTCAGCAAAGATGAAATCTCTATGGCTACTCACACATTTCAATCAAAACATATCATAAGATCACAAGACAATAAAAAGGCTTTAAAGCATCAAATCATCATCATAAGTGAACAATTCAGCCACATGTTTAGCATTCATCTTAGATCAAACACCCATCAAACATGTGTGCTCACAATATAAGCATTACTCATGTTCACATAGCTCATCACTCATACACTTTGCACATCGGTATGTTTTATACAAATGAACATATCACATAATTCAGCAAGCACAAATGCCAATATTTAACACCATATGCACGACTTACATGATCAACTCAATTCATGCTCATGCATATCGACAACATTATGTGCACCTTTCACAGTTTCACAATGCTCATGCATTTATATCAAATTCTCGCAATTTCAAATGCAAATCCCGGTACACACCACCCGGCTTCCGCCCCCCACATTCCGGGCATCTCGCACCCAAACCTGGCATCACAAGGAATTCACGGCACACACCATCCGTGCTTCCGGCATTTACACTCCCTGGCCGGGCATCTCGCACCCCAACTGGCATCACGTGGCATCCACGGCACACACACTCCGTGCTTCCGGCACCCCCAACGCTCCGGCATCTCAACTCCGAGGCCATCCAGATTTACGCACACAGGGCTACTGGGCATCCGGCATTTTCACTCCCTGGCCGGGCATCTCGATACTCCCGAGGCATAATCAACACGTGTCATGCAATTATCTTTTCCATACCCATGATTCATTACATGTTCCATGCCATTCATGAGCAAAAACAGCAAACAATACCATGTATGTTCACTCGCATGACATGAATTGCACTCAACATGCTTTATCAAATTAATACACCACAATTCAGCATGTATCCATTGAGAAAACATCTCATTTGAACCTCATATATCCTTAATAAGGTGTGAAACTCATACATATATAATAGTTATGACCACATGGAATGCCTCTCATGTAAAATGTATACTCCAATGATGAACACCAAAGGAACTATCACTCGCCATGTCATCACAACAATTTCTATACGAAACAACTTGTACAGCTTTCAAGAAATCCAAATTTTTAACCGTCTAATTGGCCATATCACATCATACCATTCAGCCACAACAATATTCACACATAATAACACAACTTTCCTTAAGGAATCATATTCAAATGGTTCACACATAGGAAGACACAAATTCCACAAAAAAAGATTTGATACTCACATCTTCCAGCATGCACTGTACTCGTATTTCAAGAAACTTAATGCCTTAATGTTGCTCAAAAATCACGATTTTTAACTATGTTGTAGCCAAGAGTCTAATGAACACATTCCAAGAAGACATCATCATCTAATTCGTGCTCCATGAATTCCTACAATGCATTCAATCCCTCGGTATACTGTTCATAACCGCCCAGCAACACATCTCAGCAAAACGACTTCATTTGAGCTATCTATCTACCTTCTTTTGCTTTGATTTTTGGATATGTTATAGACCAACCAGTAATACACAACTTTCATGAAGAAGTCAACCCAAGAAAACCACAGGAACATTACTTTAATTGCCACGTAAATTTCTGCTGTTTAACCCAGAAATTCCAGAATCCAATGGCAAGAGAAAACAAGCAATTCACCAAGCTAAACCGAACGAAATCAGCTCAATTTTCAGTATGTTATACCTCAAGATGTCCTTTACAAATCACAAGAAGGAGTCGAATAGAAATTCCTAACAAAACAACACAATCAACAAGCCACAAGCATGAAAGGTCCACAAACGACTCCGAATTTCATCCGGTTCTAAAGAAAATAGTTTTCACCCCTCAATTCTCATTCAAATGCCTTCATTTTCGAATATGTTATATTTCAAGAGGTTCTCTACAACTTCCGTGAAGACATCAAATCCTAATTCCCACTCTAAGAATGTCTACCAACACATGCAAGTTACTGGCGCGTGAGAACTCATCCTAACCCGATTTCACCTATTCCTAGTTTCCATCAAAAATGCCACCATCCAGCCACTTATTTCGAAATTCCACCCACCGAACATCACCACAACAAGCATGGGAAGACATAGAGATCAATCTTGCCTTTGATTTGAGCAAAAACGGTGAAGAATTGGGCGGCAAACGGCTTGGAAATCCTCGGTCTCTTCCTTCTTCTTCTTCTTCTTCTTCTTCTTGCTCGATTTCTCTCTTTCTCTCTCACTCTCTCTCCTTTTGGTCGACTAAATGGCTCAATGGACGGTAATCCCTTGCTTTTTATACTTCAATTTGGTAATCATTAAGCCTATAATCTACTTCTCCATGCATGCTGACACATGGCAGCAATTTTGACACCTTGACGCCACCTCACCACTTCTCTCTTCTCCTTGCTCGTGTAACCCCATTTGGCCGAGTCTCCCTCTCCCTTTTGGGCTTAGTTGGTCCATCAATTCATTTATAAAGCCCACTTAAATCCAATTAAATCAAGCCTTACCCCTCCAAAAATAATTCCTTAGCCGTAGGTTACATGTGTACCCATATGTGCACTCAATTTCATCCACTCACCAAATCACACATTCTAGCTACTATGTTCACTAAAATAATCCAATTGTAATTCAATAAACCAATGGCTAGAGTCCCACAATTTAAATTCGTCTACAAACCGTACATCTTGATGGGTTATCAAAATTTGAGGATGCCACAACTCTCCCCTCCTTAAGGAATTTCGTCCTCGAAATTAGACATAACCTATGTCTCTTTAAACAAGTGAGGATACTTTTCCTTCATCTCATTTTCACTTTCCCAAGGGGCCTCTTCCATGCGATGATGTTGCCATAAGACTTTAACCAATGAAATCCTCTTGGTTCTGAGAATCCGTTCCTTTCGATCCAGTATTTGCACAGGCTCTTCAACATATCTCACTTTTTCGCTCACCTCAATGGTTTCATGATCCAGTACATGTTTAGGGTCTGGTTGATATTTTTTCAACATAGACACATGGAACACATCGTGTAAACTTCCCAACTTTGGAGGCAACGCCAACCGATAAGCTGTACTCCCTATTCTTTCAAGTATCTCAAAAGGTCCAACATACCTAGGGCTCAACTTACCCTTTACTCCAAATCGAGATACTCCCTTCACTGGGGATACCTTAAGAAATACATGATCTCCTACCTCAAATTCTAGAGGCCTCCTATGCTTATCTACATAGTCCTTTTGTCTATCTTGAGCTGTCTTGAGTCTTTTCCTAATGATCTCAACAGCTTCAGTTGTAACCTGTACTAGTTCAGGTCCTGTTAATTTCTTTTCCCCTATTTCATCCCAACAAACAGGAGTCCTACACCTCCTTCCATACAATGCTTCATAAGGGGCCATACCTATACTCTTATGGTAACTATTATTATAAGCAAACTTTACTAGATGTAACCTCTCATCCCAATTTCCTTTGAAATCTATTACACAAGCTCTCGGCATATCTTCTAATATCTGAATCGCTCTCTCTGTTTGTCCATCTGTTTGAGGGTGAAAAGCGGTACTAAGTTGAAGCTTAGTTCCCAAGGCATTCTCAAGACTTTTCCAAAATTGGAAGTAAACCTTGGATCTCTATCGGAAGTAATAGTCACTGGGACTCCATGTAAGCGTACCACTTGTCTTACATATACCTCTGCATACTTATCCATTGAGTAGTTGGTATGGACTGTTAAGAAATGAGCGGACTTAGTCAGACGATCCACTATTACCCATATGGAATCATAACCACTTGATGTCCTTGGTAACCCTTGTACAAAGTCCATGGTTATATGCTCCCATTTCCACTCGGTATATCTAAGGGTTTCAAGAGTCCCGCAGGTTTACGATGTTCCGCATTTACCTGCCGACATGTTAAACATTGAGACACATACTTAGCTATATCTCGTTTTCATACCATTCCACCAAAATTGCTGATGTAGATTCCAAGTACATCTTTGTACTTCCGGATGAATGCTTTGTAGCTACTCTTATGTGCCTCTGACAAAATTTCCCTTTTCAACTCTTCATTATTGGGAACACAAAGTCGCCCTTGACATCTCACTATTCCATCTTTAGAAACTTGAAATTCTTGTCTTTTTCCTAAAGACACAGCGTCCTTTATCTCTAAAATTTCCGGATCAGATTTTTGCAAAATCTTAATCTTTCGATGATCTCGTGTTCAATCTTTAATGCACTCAACACACCCGTCAGGTGGTCCATTCCAAATTTAAATTCTGAGTCCGTGATAGACTTTAATAAACTCCACTCTGCCATTCTTAAACTAGCTATTTCCATAGCTGACTTACGGCTAAGAGCATCTGCTACCTTGTTTGCCTTTCCTGGATGGTATTTTATCTCACAATCATAATCCTTCAATAGTTCCATCCATCTCCTTTGTCTCATGTTCAATTCTTTTTGTGAGAACAGGTATTTCAAACTCTTATGATCCGTGTAAATCTCAAACTTTTCCCCATACAAATAGTGTCTCCATATCTTTAGGGCAAACACTATAGCTGCTAATTCCAAATCATGGGTCGGATAATTCAATTCATGAGGTTTCAATTGTCTAGATGCATAGGCTATGACCTTACCATGCTGCATCAAAACACATCCTAGTCCTTTATGAGATGCATCACTGAATATTGTAAAACCATCGATCCAGACGGTAAGTTAGGACTGGGCAATAGTCAATTTCCTCTTAAGTTCTGGAAACTCTTCTCACACTCCCCCATCCCATTCAAATTTCACATTCTTTCGGGTCAATCTTGTTAAAGGACTTGCTAACAACGAAAATCCTTCAATAAACCTCCGGTAATAACCAGCCAATCCTAAGAAACTTCGTATTTCAGTAGGTGTAGTTGGTCTCGGCCAATTTATTACCATCTCAACCTTTGCTGGATCCACTGCAATCCCTTCTCCTGATATTACATGTCCTAAAAATACTACCCGATCTAACCAAAATTCACACTTACTAAACTTAGCATACAACTTATGATCTCTTAAAGTTTGTAAGACTATCCTCAAGTGTTGCTTATGCTCTCGAGGTCCTTTAGAATATATCAAGATATCATCAATGAAAATAATTACAAACTGGTCCAAATAAGGCTTAAATACCCTATTCATCAAGTCCATAAATGCAGCCGGTGCATTCGTTAATCCGAATGGCATAACAAGAAACTCATAATGTCCATAACGAGTCCTAAACGCGGTCTTAGGAATATCTTCTTCTCTAATCTTCAGCTGATGGTATCCTAATCTTAAGTCAATCTTAGAGAAAACTGAACTTCCCTGCAGTTGATCAAAAAGATCATCAATCCTAGGTAAAGGATACTTATTCTTAATAGTCACCTGATTCAATCGCCTATAGTCAATACATAAACGCATCGATCCATCCTTCTTTTTCACAAATAACACTGGTGCACCCCATGGTGACGCACTTGGTCTAATGAATCCTTTATCAAGCAATTCTTGTAGTTGCACCTTCAATTCTTTCAACTCCACCAGTGCCATTCTATAAGGGGCTTTAGATATCGGTGCTGTTCCAGGCATCAATTCGATTTCAAATTCAATTTCCCTATCAGGTGGCAATCTAGGTAATTCCTCAGGAAATATGTTCTGAAACTCATTTACCACCCTAATTTCCTCAATCTTAGGTTCCTCCCGATTATAATCTTTAACCACCGCTAAATATCCTTGACATCCATCACCCAGTAACTTACAAGCTTCCATTGCCGAAATAAGGGGTATAGACAAACAAGCTTGACTCCCCAAAAATTTACAATTTGACTGATCAGGCAGAGTAAAACGAATCACTTTCTTGTGACAATCTACCTTGGCCTGATACTTATGAAGCCAATCCATTCCTATAATGACATCAAAATCATACATGGCCATAACAATCAAGTCTATCTCCATATCCCTTTCTCCCACCGTTATCTTACAATTCCTACATCCCAACGTAGACAAAATCACATCCTTTAAAGGTGTAGAAACACAAAGAGGCGTTTCAAGAGGCATTGTCTCTATCTTATTCAGTTGTCTATATCTCTCAGATACAAATGAATGTGTTGCACCAGTGTCAAACAATGCATATGCTTTTCTACCATTTATCAGAATCGTACCTGAGATAACATTTTTGGAAGCTTCCGCTTCCTCTTGGGTAACCGCATACGCCTTTCCTTGTGGTGGTGGCCTTTGGGAACTCCTTGACGCACTAGGTCTAGCGGTACTCTGTTGTGTTTGCCGGACTGAACCGGTACTCATTTGTGGCCTTTCTCTTGGGCAATTCCTCCTTAAATGACCTATTTGTCCACAACCATAGCACTTTAACTGTCCAGTGCATGGGCCAGGACCATGTCTTCCATCACATCTAGAACATTCGCCATTCCTATTAGACATCCTTCCCATGTTCATGCTATTCTTGCCTCTACTAAATTTCCCAAAGTTACCCTTTTTCTTAGGTGTCCAGTTCTGTCCTTGACCCACGTAAGGTCTCTTACCTCGCCTCACATCTCCAGAAGACCACTGCTTTCTGCCTTCCAACTGTTCCCTTTCCAATTCCTATTCCACTAACTGAGCCCTCTCATAGACCTCAGTATAGTTCCTCATATTCAAAGGCACCAATTGCCTCCTAATATTGGTCCTCAATCCTTTCAAAAATCTTTTAGCTTTCTCTTCTGGATCCTCAACCAATCTAGGAGCATACCTAGATAACTCAGAAAACTTGGCCTCATACTGATCCACAGTCATCTCCTTTTGTTCTAACTAGACAAACTCTGTGATCTTTCGATCTTTGGCACAATCAGAAAAGTGTTTCCTGTTAAAATTTCTAACAAACTCATCCCAATTCATAGGAGTACCTGGTGGAAAGATTGTATCCTTTGAAGCTCTCCACCAAAACTTGGCATTCCCCTCCAATTGGTACTCTGCCAACGTTATTCTTTCAGCATCATTACAGCCCAACAACCTGAAGATTTGTTCCATTCCATCAATCCAGCGTTCCGCCTCCTCAGGACTTCCCATACCACTAAATTTAGGTGGCTTTAACTTCAAAAATTGTTCCACCAGTCCCTGAGTACGGCGTTCCGCTCCAGGTTGTTGCTGTGCCTGTCTTTCCATCAAATTCCCTATGTTGGCCAATGCCTACAGGATATCTTCCATACGAGGTTCAGCTCTTGCAGTAGAGGGTCCTGCCCTCGATGGATGAAAACTTCCAGGTCGTACCATGCTTTTCCTGCAGTTTCCAAGCATTGCCTCAGGGATAATATGAGTCTCATTATCTCCATAACCATTTACCACAGTTATAAGTAACATCAATGTGTTACTGATAACCTAACATAACTCTAACGGAGATCTACGAGTGAATATACATCACCCGTTATTCGAAATTAGATCACTATCCCAGTTAGTATCCTATAGTGTGCATTGCCATCCCATTCCTCAATTTCCAATTGAGGCTCCTTATCACTCCATTATAACCAAATGCTCTGATACCAACTCCGTCTGTAACACCCCAAACCCCCTTGAGGCTATTACAGTCATGCTTACCTGTCCTTTGTCCTTTGAGAGCTATACACTCTTAAGCTCTCATTCACCATTATTGTTCTTTTTTTTTTTTTTTTTTTTTTGAAATGAACTCACGGTCCCAGCGCAATATATGACGGAAGCGAACACTCAAGACTCTCCCACACAACACATGAGAGGCAATGCGCACACACTAAATACGATAGAATACTAAACCACCGGTTCCATTTTTTTTACTATTAAGTGATGGATGTTTTCTTTTCCTTTTTCAGCGTAGGATACATCATGATACATACATCAAAGTGACCTCAAAATCTACCCATCATCAAGAAGGAAAATTGCAGCCTATACATAATCTATCCAAAATCCATCCATCAATCTAGTACCGGTGATGTCAAAACCCCTCCATCCTCCCCAGCTTTGGCTCGCCGTCTACCTCCGGCCCGGAGCACTAGGTGGCGGCGGCGGTAGGATCCTTCCATTACCCCATCCCGGGAGGTGAAGATGGAGACGTACTCCCGATATACCGGGCCACTAGGCAGACCCGCCTCATATTTGACCAGCATTGAGACACGAAAATACAAAGGCCCGAGTAGTAGGGCTAGAAAATGGGCTACGCGCACCTCCAAGTCGCTGGAGATTCCATAGAACGAGCCTGGGGCTATCGGAGGTATGGACATCTTCTAGGCTGAAATGTTAGTCCCCAAAGGGGGTGAGTACAACCACTCAAAGAAAGATGAAATCTCTATGGCTACTCACACATTTCAATCAAAACATATCATAAGATCACAAGACAATAAAAAGGCTTTAAAGCATCAAATCATCATCATAAGTGAACAATTCAGCCACATGTTTAGCATTCATCTTAGATCAAACACCCATCAAACATGTGTGCTCACAATATAAGCATTACTCATGTTCACATAGCTCATCACTCATACACTTTGCACATCGGTATGTTTTATACATATGAACATATCACATAATTCAGCAAGCACAAATGCTAATATTTCACACCATATGCACGACTTACATGATCAACTCAATTCATGCTCATGCATATCGACAACATTATGTGCACCTTTCACAGTTTCACAATGCTCATGCATTTATATCAAATTCTCGCAATTTCAAATGCAAATCCCGGTACACACCACCCGGCTTCCGCCCCCACATTCCGGCATCTCGCACCCAAACCTAGCATCACAAGGAATTCACGGCACACACCATCCGTGCTTCCGGCATTTACACTCCCCGGCCGGGCATCTCGCACCCCAACTAGCATCACGAGGCATCCACGGCACACACACCCGTGCTTCCGGCACCCCCAACGCTCCGGCATCTCAACTCCGAGGCCATCCAGATTTATGCACACAGGCTACCGGGCATCCGGCATTTTCACTCCCGGCCGGGCATCTCGATACTCCCGAGGCATAATCAACACGTGTCATGCAATTATCTTTTCCATACCCATGATTCATTACATGTTCCATGCCATTCATGAGCAAAAACAGCAAACAATACCATGTATGTTCACTCGTATGACATGAATTGCACTCAACATGCTTTATCAAATTAATACACCACAATTCAGCATGTATCCATTGAGAAAACATCTCATTTGAACCTCATATATCCTTAATAAGGTGTGAAACTCATACATATATAATAATTATGACCACATGGAATGCCTCTCATGTAAAATGTATACTCCAATGATGAACACCAAAGGAACTATCACTCGGCCATGTCATCACAACAATTTCTATACGAAACAACTTGTACAGCTTTCAAGAAATCCAAATTTTTAACCGTCTAATTGGCCATATCACATCATACCATTCAGCCACAACAATATTCACACATAATAACACAACTTTCCTTAAGGAATCATATTCAAATGGTTCACACATAGGAAGACACAAATTCCACAAAAACAGATTTGATACTCACATCTTCCAGCATGCACTGTACTCGTATTTCAAGAAACTTAATGCCTTAATGTTGCTCAAAAATCACGATTTTTAACTATGTTGTTGCCAAGAGTCTAATGAACACATTCCAAGAAGACATCATCATCTAATTCGTGCTCCATGAATTCCTACAATGCATTCAATCCCTCGGTATACTGTTCATAACCGCCCAGCAACACATCTCAGCAAAACGACTTCATTTAAGCTATCTATCCACCTTCTTTTGCGTTGATTTTTGGATATGTTATAGACCAACCAGTAATACACAACTTTCATGAAGAAGTCGACCCAAGAAAACCACAGGAACATTACTTTAATTGCCACGCAATTTTCTGCTGTTTAACCCAGAAATTCCAGAATCCAACGGCAAGAGAAAACAAGCAATTCACCAAGCTAAACCGAACGAAATCAGCTCAATTTTCAGTATGTTATACCTCAAGATGTCCTTTACAAATCACAAGAAGGAGTCGAATAGAAATTCCTAACAAAACAACACAATCAACAAGCCACAAGCATGAAAGGTCCACAAACGACTCCGAATTTCATCCGGTTCTAAAGAAAATAGTTTTCACCCCTCAATTCTCATTCAAATGCCTTCATTTTCGACTATGTCATATTTCAAGAGGTGATCTACAACTTGCGTGAAGACATCAAAGCCTAATTCCCACTCTAAGAATGTCTACCAACACATGCAAGTTACTGGCGCGTGAGAACTCATCCTTACCCGATTTCACCTATTCCTAGTTTCCATCAAAAATGCCACCATCCAGCCACTTATTTCGAGATTCCACCCGCCAAACATTACCACAACAAGCATGGGAAGACATAGAGATCAATCTTGCCTTTGATTTGAGCAAAAACGGTGAAGAATTGGGCGGCAAATGGCTTGGAAATCCTCGGTCTCTTCCTCCTCCTTCTTCTTCTTCTTCTTGCTTGATTTCTCTCTTTCTCTCTCACTCTCTCTCCTTTTGGTCGACTAAATGGCTCAATGGACGGTAATCCCTTGCTTTTTATACTTCAATTTGGTAATCATTAAGCCTATAATCTACTTCTCCATGCATGCTGACACATGGCAGCAATTTTGACACCTTGGACGCCACCTCACCACTTCTCTCTTCTCCTTGCTCGTGTAACCCCATTTGGCCGAGTCTCCCTCTCCCTTTTGGGCTTAGTTGGTCCATCAATTCATTTATAAAGCCCACTTAAATCCAATTAAATCAAGCCTTACCCCTCCAAAAATAATTCCTTAGCCGTAGGTTACATGTGTACCCATATGTGCACTCAATTTCAACCACTCACCTAATCACACATTCTAGCTACTATGTTCACTAAAATAATCCAATTGTAATTCAATAAACCAATGGCTAGAGTCCCACAATTTAAATTTGGCTACAAACCTTACATCTTGATGGGTTATCAAAATTTGAGGATGCCACAATCACTCACGGGATAACTAGTCTATTAGGTGAAGCCATTAAGGAATCTAAACGCAATAGATTGGAGAATTCGACCATAAATCAACTGCTTGACCGTGCTAAATTGCAAGGGTCATTACGGCACCGTCAAAATTGATCAGAAGTTAGAGATAGGTTAATTTGACAGGGGTATGTGATTAGTGTGTAAGTGATTCCACCTAATTGCAAAATTTCTGTCGGACGACATTAAACCAATTTTTCTGTCATTTCTGTACTCTATGCCCGTATTTGAAACCTTGAGATTTTCATGAGAACCGAGACTGTCAATGTGTTGAAAATGTACAATGCAGCTAAAAAATAATCGACCACGGGTCAAATGCACTAAAAATTCCTAAAAGCTACCCGGTAGGTTAGGTCATGCTAAAATTACGTCCGACTAAAATTAACTGCGAAATTGAACCCAATTTCAGAAATCGAAAGTTCTGTCATGTCACGATTCATTTTAGAAACATCGACTCATTCTCTAAAGATTTTTCTGCAAACGCGAGTTTTTGGCGAAAAATTGAAGTTGGGTAGTTTTGGACCGGGAAAATTAGATGGCTGTTTTTTATCGCATTTTTGGCCGTCGAGTTGGTTCAATTGATGAGGAAAAATCATGAGATGGATGATGGCACCTTGGCTGATTTTATGGGGGCCAAATTGAGCTCAATTGGAGAAGAAATTAAATCAAATTGGATGGAAATTGTCCAAAATTCGTAGGTCCTTGGGGTGTGCAACATTTCAGCCCTCTCTTAGCTTGTTAAGGAAGCTTGGTGAAGGAAAATGGCTGAGGATGACAGCCAAGGGTGGTGGGCCATGAAACTTCAGTATTTGGGATATTATTGTGGACTTTGAAGGCTTTTATAGTCCCCTCCTTAGCACCTGCATTCTTCTTCCTCTACTTCTCTCATTTATCCATTGTTGAGGTTGTTGGAGAGCTCAAAAACCAGAGAACAGCCAGCACTTCCCCCTTTCCTGTCGACCACCCGCTAAAACCACCTGAGCGCCGTCGCCGTCACCGCCACCTAAGCCCGCTCATGCGCCCGTCCACCCTCTGCTCGCGTCTCACTTGTCCGCACGTCCTTACGAGCCCAATTGTTGTCTAGGCCATCGTCTAGCCAGCTGAGCCACCTCCGTCACTGTTCCAACCACTGTCCACCTCTATTGAGCCCACTAGGAGCTGCTGCATCCGCCGCTGTCCCACCGTGACCGTTTCAGCCCAAGCGAGGCCTTGGTCCAGCCTTTCTCGACCCAAGGCAGAAGCCGAGCCTCACAGTGGGCTGTGAGCTTGTAGGCCCATTTTAAGGCCCGTCCGAACCCCGCTTGGTGTCACCGCAGGCTTGGTTCTCGCTTGCCTTTGCGTCGCCGTCACTATGAACTCATTGGATCGCAAAATTGGTGAGTTTACTTGCTAAACTCTGCTTAGGGAGTTAATGACATTTAAGGGGTTTTAGATTAAATTAAGATTAGATTAGTGTAGTTATTAGTTTGTTTAATTAATTTAGGTTAGTTAAATTAGTGAATTAGGTGATTAGAACTTGTAATTAGTCAGTTTATTATGCGGCCTTATAGTTAGAATGATTAGAATAATTAATTAGCCCAATAGGTGGTTAGATTAGCAATTTTTAGCCTAAGATTGTATTTATTGAATTAATTTGCATTTATTTAATTATTTTTGTAATTTATTTAATTATTTAATATTTTTCGGAAATTATACCGGCATAGCCGATGCTTGGAATTTTGTGTCGATTGCAATGGAGTGCTTAGTTTATGCAATTGAGTGTTAATTTGTGCAAATTGAGTGGTGATTGTGATTTTGAGTATTTATTTCAAAATTATGAAATTTTTGTAATTAATTATAAATTACTGGGTGTTGGGTTTTGACACCAAAAATAGTTTAAAATACTATATCAAATAGTGGGATTTTAAAAGGGAGGATATTAATTTTTCTGGTTCAAATTGACCGTGTACCCACACATGATTATTTTATCGTGTGTTTTTAATACGAAGCACATGTGCCATGAACATTATTTTAATTGGGACATTTGGGTGCAAAGCACGATGTCCTGGCCAAGATTGGATGGGTGCATGAATGGTTATGAGAACCCGTCCCCGATATGATTCGGGTGGACACTGCCCCTATATGGGATGCCTTGGACAATGAATACTGGTCACAGTAGATTTTGGACCAATGCTCCTTTGGGATTGCCATCTCGTGTAGACATTGCTGTGCTCAATGGGTGAGACGATGCCTGGTTATGCCAAAAGACCGCCGAACGTCGAGTAAGCCGTGCCCGTTAGGCTGTGATAAAAATTGGAACGCATGATTGAGTGTTTTAACCGTGCCTGATTATGGGATAAAATTATGTGGTACAGTATAAGCCATGTCATAGCGATTTGGCCTTATAATCGGGACCATTGTGGCTGTGTTAGGTTTGAGATGTGGCGTTCCAATTGATTGAGTATTATTACTACATATGGTTGAGTATATGAACTGTGCTGATGTGCAGGAGGGAACTGAGGTGGGGTAAGTCCTCTGTATTGGGTGCTGAGACTGCCTCTAAGCGTATTTCCTTCCTATTCGGGGTTTAGGGGGTGAACTTGTTGAGACATTGTCTCACCCTATCGTGGGCTCAATTCTTTTCAGGTCCTTAGATGGCGACCGCTTCAATACGTTATGGTCAGCCTCAGAGGGTGACTGAGCTAAGTACTATCTTTCCTATTCTAAGGAGCCATTGGGTCTATGAGCTCTTGGTGACCACCGTCTGGGTCGATAACACCTCATCGATTTAGGGCATGGTTTCGCCACAGACTCAATGGATATAGAGTTGGTCCCCTTAAGGGTTTTGAGATCCCTACTGTGGTAGTCGATGCTGCTCTAGGCGAGCGCACATCTTGTTGAAGAAAAATCCCTTATAAGTTTTGAAGTTAATAAAACATCCTCGTAAGTTAAGTCCAAAGAATCCAAGACTCGGTCGCTTAAGTCTGAAGACTTCAAGACCCAAGCGTTTCCATCTGAAGGTTACCAGACCCAGAAGTTACAGTCTAATGATCTTTAGACCCTATCAAAGTCTGAAGACAGTCAGACTCAGTTTTGCGATTTTGCCAAGCTATCAGCAGTTTATTCTTACGGTTACGGAAATCAAGATCTGGATATTATCTTCCTTGAATTATCCGTGAAAGATTTCTGGCTGTGATTCTAAGCTCGAAAGATTTTTTTTTTTTTTGGATTTTATCCGTTGAAGATCAAGCAAGTTTTGGAAGGATCCACTTTTGGAAACTCAAGATCTTGATTGTATGGGTAAGTAGGAATGACGAGCTATCTTCCACTTATATTCAACAACGTGATGATCACCTAAATTGATTCATTCCAATGGGCAGATTGGATGAACTCTTGGAAAGTGCTAACGGGTATAGAGGCACGAAGGGATATTTAAGGTGTATTGAAGTTGTTCGAAAATGTGAGTGAGGTACTAAGGAGAGATACTTACAGTGTGAAATTGCGAGAAGCTGCAGAATAGACTTTCAACAAAAAAAGTCTAGATCGTAAACTGTAAAGCTCTCATTTGCTACATAGTGATTACAGCCAGTTGGCTGCCAGCGTAGAGAGTGGACGTAGGCTTGCAATAAGCCGAACCACTATAAACTTCGGTATCAAAATTCTCTTATCCTACTCTATTTATTTTTAATGGCTGCTTGATTCATTTATTTCTGATTTTATTTTCAAGCCAAAGGATTTTGGTTAAAGGTTTGAAAAGAATTTCATAAACACCTATTCACCCCACTTCTAGGTGTGCTCACTAGCTTTTATCAATTGGTATCAGAGCAGGTTGCTTATTTATTGGAAGTGTTTATACTTTCTAAAGCTAAAAATCTATGGCTAGTATTTTGGCTCTAGGTTTGATTAAAGGCCAAAGCAACACCAGACCTCCTTATTTCGATGGAAAGGAATACAACGTATGGAAAAACAAGATGAAGGCATTCCTAAGATCTAAAGATCCTCAAGAATGGGATGTAGTAGAGAAAGGAATTGTTCCTAAAACTGTATCAACCACAGAGAAAGAAATAGCTGATGGAGTGGGACTGTCACAAGCCGAAATCAAATAGACAAGCCCTTGATGCAAAAGCTATCTATTCTCTATATTGTGCCTTATCTCCTACTAAGTATAACATAATTTCATCTTGTGAAACAGCTAAAGATGAAACCAAGATCAATAACCTTCTTGGACAATATGAAGCCTTCAAAATGAAGCCAGGAGAATCCATCATGGATATGTTCAGTCGGTTTACAGAAATTGTAAATGGCTTAGCATACCAAGGACAGCCAATCTCAGGACCAATGAAGGTCAATAAGCTGTTGAGAGGACTCTCCAAAGATTGGAATCACGTAAAGACTTCCATAAGAGAAACACGGAGGATCATGCCTCTTTCTGTAGATGAGTTGGTTGGCACACTTCAATCATATGAAGTCGAGCAATTCAATGAGGACTTTGACACCAAAGGTAAGAAGTCAATTGCTTTAAAATCTAATGATGATTCTGATGTTACAGATTCAGAAGAAGACTTGGATAATGAAGAGTAGGCACTTTTGATTAGAAAATTCAGAAAGTTAAATAGAAAAGGAATAAGGTTCAATGGAAAGAGACAAAACAATCAAAGATTTCAAAAGAAATCAAATGAAGAAGACGATACCAACAAGGATGTTGTTTGCTTTGAATGCAAGAAAAAGGGACACATCGAACCCAGCTGTCCCTTATCAAAGAAAAAGAAAGGTAAACCAAAAAGGTTCAAGAAGGCACTCAAAGCTGAAACATGGAGTGACACAAAATGTGAAGAGAGTGATGAAGAATATGCCGATATCCGTCTTATGGCGACTCAGACTCAAACTCGACTCGACTCAAACAGCGATGTCAATGTTAGAAATTTAAAAATTCCTACCAGAGTGTCAAACTACATTGATGAACTTTGTCTCAGTCTTAAAACCTCTCTTAAAAGGATTTCTGAACTAAAAAGGAGAATTCCAAATTGAAACAACAAGAAAAAACTTTGGTTGAAAAAGTTGAGAATCTAGATAAATGTCTTGCTGTTTCAAATGAAAATGAAATTGTCCTTTCAAAAGAAAATGCATGCTTGAAAGAAGATCTTTTAAAAGTCACAAAGAAATTTTCAATGGGATCTGAAAAATTGGACAAAATTCTTTCAATTCAAAAACCCTATTTCAATAAATCTGGTCTAGAAATGACATATAAAACCATTCCCTAATTGATTTTCCGAAAGTAAAAGAAAGAATCAAGAATATGCCTACAAAATCTTTTTACAAGAATCATTTTCAAAAGGTTTTTGTAAAGCCTGTTGGAAGAAATGCTCTTAAATGCTCAAAGTGTAAAAGCTTAGAACATTTTGAGAAGGATTGTTCCAAAGTTTGGAAGCCTGTTAAGAAAAGTTGGGCAGAGATTGTTTATGGTACTAACAATGATGGACCCAAGAAAGTTTGGGTACCAAAAAAAACTTGAGTTTTTCATTTAAATGCAGGTCACTATCAAGAAGAAAATCAAGTGGTATTTGGATAGTGGTTGTTCAAGACACATGACGGGAGATTCAACTTGCTTCACAAAACTCTCTCAAGTAAAAGGAGGAAATGTTTCCTTCGGTGGCAATAACAAAGGAAAAATTGTTGGTCGAGGAACCGTGAAGATAGGAAACCTCACAATCAACAATGTTTCTTCGCTTGAAGGATTAAACTATAATCTTCGAGTATCGATCACTGTGCGACACGGATACAAGATCAACTTTCAAGAAAATACTTGTTCTGAACAAGCAAAGATCTCTCACAATCTTTTACAGGGAAGAAGACATGGAAACATCTATTTGCTGGATGTAAAGTCGACGAGTTCTCAATGCTTGATATCGATTCAAGACGAAAACATTCTCTCGGCATAGAAAGCTTAGACATGTCAAACGAAAACATTCTCTCGGCATAGAAAGCTTAGACATGTCAAGTTGAAGCAAATTGCAAAAGTTTCATCCAAAAGCTTGCCGAGGACTTCCTAACCTGAAGTATCAAAAGCATTAATTATGCACACCTTGTGTACTTGGAAAACAGCCTTCGAGAGATTTCAACAAAAGGACTCGGATCGTGGAAGAATCCATGAATGTGAAATTCGAAGACTCAGCTCAAAATCAGACTCAACCTGAAGATTATGAATCTAGCCAAGAGTCTATGAATTTCCTTGAAGAAAAACAAATCTCAGACGTTCAACTGCAAACCAAATCAATGGCTCCAATTAAAATAGAGTCTCATCAAAGTGACAAACCAATTACAAATTGGAAGCATAAATCCAGTCACCCTGCAGATCTTATCATTGGCAACATTAATGAAGGAGCTCGTACTAGATCCAACAGGCGTGAAGAGTCTATGCTCTAGCACTTGTTTCTGAGACTGAACCCAAGACTGTAGAAGATGCATTGAAAGACGAAAGCTGGATTGAAGCTATGCAAGAAGAATTGAATCAATTCAAAATCAACAATGTTTGGGAACTCGTTCCTAAGCCAAAAGGTAAGTCAATTATTGGAACCAAATGGGTTTTCAGGAACAAGCTGGATCAATAAGGAAAGGTGGTGAGGAACAAATCAAGACTTGTGGCAAAAGGTTACACACAAGAAGAATGAATCGACTATGATGAAACCTATGCTCTGGTAGCAAGGTTAGAAGCTATAAGATTACTTCTTGCTTTTGCTTGCTTTAAAAATTTCAGGTTATTCCAAATGGACGTGAAGAGTGCATTTCTAAATGAAATTATCCAAGAAGAAGTCAGCATTTTGAGGAGATCACTGAAGCAGAGCCGGTAAGAACCCTAAAACCTCAGCTTGCGTTTGATCTTTACAATAGGCTAAAGGTTGGGGGAGTAAGCCTAAAGACGATTGAGGACTTTCTAAAAGAAAGAGGATATAAGAGTGAGTATATCTTCTTGCGGGAAATGGAGAAGTTAAAGGTCGTTGAGGAAGGAACTGCTCAAAGAACGCTTGAAAATATTTCGGGTGATCCGCTTTACAGTACTGCAAGCCAGACCTTAGACGATGATGAGAGACTTTTCTCTCATTTCCAGCCGCCAATGGGTGTGGCTGTGAATTTAGTTTGTCCTTCAGGAAGTCTTTTTAGGTCTAAAGAGCATGAGCGATTGTACATCAAGTTGTTGAAGAGGGGTGTAGTAAATCCGAGGAGTGTTGACTTCGACTTCCTTGATTCATTGGAGATAAATCTTAGAGGGAAGTTTGCTAGGCTGCAATTGGAGAAATTCTGCACGGATACGACAAATACCTATCCTAAACTTACGGCATATTTTTATTCAAATTTGTCGTTTCTGGATGCGAATAGGTTGTCCTTTTCTTATATGGACAAAGAGTATATAGTTGATGTTGACACATTGGCTGACGTTATTGGGGTGGAGAGAAGGAGTTTCCAACCAATAAAAGTTTCCACAGCCTTTGCAACTCTTGACATTGTGTGGGATAGAAAAATAGAAGGCAAAATATCCTATACAAGGATGAATACCACAAACATGTTGCTGCACAAGATCATCATCAACTATATCAGGCCCAAGACAACCTCAAAAACCGATGTCTCCAAGACTGAAGCCAAGCTGATGTTTGCCATCAACCAAGGCAGACCCTTTTCTCTCCCACACGTTATTCTTTTCCACATGTACTGAACTGTGGTTAAGGATAAGGGTCAATTGCCTTGTTCGTCGATCATCATCAAGTTGTTCAGGCATTTTGAAATTTAGATTCCTGCACCTCTATGCCTAACCAATTTAAGTCTGATGCTTGTTGGTTACAAGATGGTGATGAAGATGAAGTTTCCGGAGCTAAATGTTGCACTGGAAAGGTTGAAGGAAAAGACACCCTCAAAGGAGATTCCTACTGCTTCTTCAAAGAGAAAGGGCAAAGAGCCCATGGCTGAGAAAAAGCGTAGAAAAGTCATCTTGCAGGACGAAGAGGATGAAGAAGATTTTGATGATGCCATGACTTTGTCTGCTCTCTCAAAATTGAGGAGCCCAATCGAGAACCGATGCGTCTTTGGAGAGAGGGCAAGGAAAGAAGCAGAGGAGAAAGAAGCTGAGAAACAGAGGAAAGAGGAAGAAAAATAGAGGAAGAGATAAGAGGAAAGGAAGAAGAAAGAAAAAGGAGAGAAGAGGAACAGAGGAGAGAAGAAGAAGAACGGAAAGAAGAAGAGAAAAGGAAGAGGAGCAAGAGAGAAGGAAGAAGGATGAAGAGGAGAGCAAAGCACAAGAGGATATGGCTGAAGGATTTGAGCCATCATTTGCTCAATCTGGGGAAGAGACCGAGAAACATCACAGTGCTGACATGGATTTTGGCGAAGAGTATTCGACTCCACCCACTGGCATCAACACAGGGGGAGTTGCTGTGGATCAGGGAACGATATCGCCATTACATTATAGTGATGTGAGTAGGTCAGGTGCTAACGTTGAGGATGTCTATGCATCTCATTTCCCAGAACATGAAGAATCCTCTCCATTAGAGAATGAAAGGGCTGAGAATGATGCTCCAAGTTTCCAAACTCCAAGAACTAACTCTGCTGGTCCTAGTGGAGGTAATACTAACTCAACAGCTTTTACACAACTGTTGGATGTTTTGCTGGACCTAAAGAAGCAGGTTTTTGAAATGGACTTTGAGCTGAGGGATTTAAAGAAGGCGATGCTGAGTAATTCTGTGAACATGCAAGATCAAATCAACGCACTTAGAGCTCAAGTGGAATCAAATCTGAAGAGTGTAGAGTTGATTTCAGTGAAGGAAGCTCTTGCTAATCTCGAGAAGACAAGATGTACGAGACTCGGCAAATTTCAGCTTGTTCGCATCCCCGGAGAGCCCGAATCTTTTACAAAACCATCTTTTATCCACTCTACCTCCTTTGATGGGACAAAAAGGGGGAGAATTTTGCAGATTTGAAACTTGTTTTTGTTTTGAACTTTAATTTTGTTACTTTTGTTTGCTTAGACTGTTTTCATCATTTTCGATTTGGATTTGGATTGAGCTGTCTATTTGAATCTCTATGACTTTATGCTAATTTGATGCTTGGATTATTAGACTTGTGAATTTGCAGGACCATTATATTTGAGGATAATTGTTATTGGATTAAGAAATTTCTGTCTTGCAGAAGTAATTCTCCAAATATATATAAGTCATTCTTTGCAGGTTTTAAATTTGCAAATCTGCCGAGGTGTTTTGTCACCATAAAAAAGGGGGAGATTGTTGAAGAAAAATCCCTTGAAATTTTGAAGTTAAAAAAATAGCCTCGTCGGTAAGTCTGAAGAATCTAAGACTCGCCGGTTAAGTCTGAAGAATTCAAAGACCCAAGCGTTTTCCGTCGAAGACGTCGGACCCAAAGTTCGGTCTGAAGTTTTTCCATCTGAAGACAGTCAGACCCAGTTACAGTCTGAAGACCTCCAGGCCCAAATCTAAGTCTGAAGATAGTTTGTGATTTTGCCAAGCTGACAGCAGGTCATTTTTATGGTTAAGGAAAGTATGATTTGGATATTATATTCCCTAACTTATCCATGGAATATCCTTGGTTATGATTGTGAGCTCGGAAGATTTATTCTTCGGATTTTATCCGTTGAAGATCAAGCGAATTTTTTGGAAGTATCTAATTTTGGAAACTCAAGATCCTGATTGTATGGGCGAGCGGGATTGACGAGCTATTGTCTACTTATATTTTCAACGACGTAAAGATCACTTAAATTGATTCAGTCTAACAGGTTGATTGGATGAATTCTTGGAAAGTGCCAACGGGTATGGAGGCATGAAGGCTATTTAAGGTGGATTGGAGTTGTTCGAAGATAATGAGAGAATTGATAGAAAAATTTCGATGTTAGAACCTCTGAAATCTCTTGTTCTCTAAAATCTCTTGTGCTCAAGTTGTGTATCAAAGAGAGTAACTTATAGTGCGAAACAGCAAGAGGCTGTAGGAGAGACTTTCTACTAAAAAAGTCTAGTTTGTGAATTGTAACAACTCTCATTTGCTACATTGTGATTACAGCCAGTTGGTTGCCAGCGTGTAGAGTGGACGTAGGCTTGCAATAAGCCGAACTACTATAATCCTTATGTCAATTCTCTCTTACCCTACTCTATTTATTTTATGAATGCATGATCTATTTATTTCTGATATATTTTTCATATTAAAGTATTCTTCAGTAAAAGATTCCAAAAGAATTCCGTAATCACCTATTCACCCCCCTCTAGGTGGATTCACTAGCCTATATCAATGTAAAGCATTCTATAATGACACAGAGACCATGCTCTATTCTTACACCTCAAATCATAAAGTCAAAACTATTAGGTGTCCATGTCTTGCCCCCTCTTTGTAAGGGAGCTCATAGAGGTTCCTTACAAAGATAGTGGACACTATCATTCACATCCGTTCTTCGCCCCTGCAAAAATAAAACATACATCATTACACACTAGAGATTTGACCAATTTTGAGCGAGAGAAAGGCTTTTACGAGCCATTTTTATTCATGGATAGTATTTCTTTACAGCATCAGAATTTACAGGATTCATGAATTCCCGCCCATCCATTTCTACTAAGATTAAAGCACCTCCAAGAAGTACTTTCTTCACGACATATGGTCCCATGTAATTTGGAGTGAACTTGCCGCGGGGATCAAGCTTAATTGGTAGCATCTTGCGTAGCACCAAATCATGGACCTTGAAATGTCTTGGGCGAACCTTCCGATTGAAAGACTTGGTCACACGTTGTTAATAACATTGACCATGACATATGGACTTCAACCGTTTTTCATCAATCATGTTGAGTTGGTCATACCTCTGTTGTGCCCATTCAACTTCCGTCAGCATAGACTAAGACAATACTCTTAGAGAAGGGATTTCGACTTCAATTGGTAAAACCGCTTCCATGCCATACACTACAGAAAAAGGAGTTGCCCCAGTAAAGGTACAAACTGAAGTCCTATACGCCATCAAAGCGTAAGGAAGCTTTTCATGCCAGTCACGATAGTTATCAACTGTCTTTGCCAAAATTTTCTTGATGTTCTTATTCGTTGCTTCAACCACACCATTCATCTGAGGATGATAAGGCGATGAATTCAAATGACGAATTTTGAACTCCTTGAACAAACCATTAACAAGCTTGTTGTTTAGGTTCGTCCCGTTGTCTGTGATGATGGCTTCGGGCACGCCATAACGGGCGATGATATCATGTCGCACGAACTTCACGACATTCTTTGCGGTAACAACTACATAAGATGCTGCCTCTATCCACTTTGTGAAATAATCAATGGCGACAAGGATGAAACGATGACCATTCGAGGCTTTTGGGTTAATTGGGCCGATTACATCGATGCCCCACATTGAAAAAGGCCATGATTACGATAGTTGATGCAACTCATTTGGAGGAACATTTATCTTGTTTCCATGAATTTGACAATGGTAACAACTCCGGACATGTTGAATGCAATCAGTCTCCAAAGTCAGCCAAAAGTAACCTAACCTCATAATCTTCTTTGCTAACATGTAGCCGTTCATGTGAGGACCACACACTCCTTCATGTATTTCTTCCATCAACTGAGTGGCTTCTTTAGCATCTACACATCTAAGTAGGATGGCGTCGAAGGACCGTTTGTATAAGTCTCTTCTACAGCTTCTTGTTGTTTTCACACTATAAGTGACTCTCTTTGATACACAACCTGAGCACGAGAGATTTTAGAGAACAAGAGATTTCAGAGGTTCTAATATCGAAATTTTTCTATCAATTCTCTCATTACTTTCGAACAACTCCGATCCACCTTAAATAGCCTCCGTGCCTCCATACCCGTTGGCACTTTCCAAGAATTCATCCAATCAACCCGTTGGACTGAATCAATTTAAGTGATCTTCATGTTGTCGAAAATATAAGTAGACAATAGCTCATCAATCCTGCTCGCCCATACAATCAGGATCTTGAGTTTCCAAAATTAGATCCTTCCAAAAAATTCGCTTGATCTTCAACAGATAAAATCTGAAGAATAAATCTTCCGAGCTCACAATCACAACCAAGGATATTCCATGGATAAGTTAGGGAATATAATATCCAAATCTTACTTTCATTAACCATAAAAATAACCTATTGTCAGCTTGGCAAAATCGTAAACTGTCTTCAGACTTAGATTTGGATCTGGAGGTCTTCAGACTGTAACTGGGTCTAACTGTCTTCAGACGGAAAACGCTTGGGTCTTGAACTCTTCGGACTTTACTGACGAGTCTTGGATTCTTCAAACTCTACTGACGAGGCTGTTTTGTTAACTTCAAAACTTCAAGGGATTTTTCTTCAACAATCTCCCCCTTTTTGATGGTGACAAAACACCTCGGTAGATTTGCGAATTTAAAACCTGCAAAGAATAACTTATATATATTTGGAGGATTACTTCGCAAGACAGAAACTTTTAGTCCAATAACAATTATCCTCAAATATAATGTTCCTGCAAATTCACAAGTCTAATAATCCAAACATCAAATAAGCATAAAGACAAAGAGGTTCAAATAAATAGCCCAATCCAAATCCAAACCAAAAATAATGAAAACAGTCTAAGCAAACAAAAGTAACAAACTTTAAAGTTCAAAACAAAAACAAATTTCAAATCTGCAAAACTCTCCCCCTTTTTGTCCCATCAAAGGAGGTAGAGTGGATAGGAAATGGTTTTCAAAAGATTCGGGCTCTCCGGGGATGTGAACAAGCTGAAATTTGCTTTGAGCGTCTCATCGTCTTCTCGAGATTAGCAAGAGCTTCCTTCACTGAAATCAACTTTGCACTATTTTGATTTGATTCCACTTGAGCTCTAAGTGCGTTGATTTGATCTTGCATATTTACAGAAGTAGTCGCAATGCCTTCTTTAAATCCCTCAGCTCAAAATCCATTCCAAAACCTCGCTTCTTTAGGTCCAAAGATAACATCCAACGGTTGTGTAAAAGCTATTGAGTTAGTATTACCTCCACTAGGACCAGCAGATTCAGTTCTTGGAGTTTGGAAACTTGGAGCATCTTTCTCAGCCCTTTCCCTTTCAGATGGAGAGATTCTTCATGTTCTGAGAAATGAGATGCATAGACATCCTCATCGTCAGCACCTGACCTACTCACATCACTATAATGTAATGGCGATATCATTTCCTGATCCACAGCAACTCTCCCTGTGTTGATGCCAGTGGGTGGAGTCAAATATTCCTCGCCAACATCCATATCAGCACTATGATGTTTCTCGGTCTCTTCCCCAGATTGAGCAAATGATGACTCAAATCCTGCAGCCATATCCTCCCGTACTTGGCTCTCCTCTTCATCCTTCTTCCTTCTCTCTTCCTCTTCTCTTCTCATCTCTTCTTCTTCTCTTCTTCTTTCCTCTCTCTTTCCTCTTCTTCTCTCTCTCGTTCCTCTTTGTCTCTCCTCTGTTCCTCTTCTCTTCTCTCCTTTTTCTTTCTTCTTCTTCTTTCTTCTTCTTTTCCTCTTCTCTCTTCCTCTGTTTTTCTTTCTCTTTCCTCTGTTTCTCAGCTTCTTTCTCCTCTGCTTCTTTCCTTGCCCTCTCTCCAACATCAGTTCTCAAGCTGACTAGGCTCCTCAATTTTGAGATAGCAGACAAAGTCATGGCATCATTAAAATCTTCCTCATCCTCTTCGTCCTGCAGGATTATTTTTCTACACTTTTTCTCAGCCATGGGCTCTTTGCGCTTTCTCTTTGAAGAAGCAGTGGAGATCTCCTTTAAGGGTGTCTTTTCCTTCAACCTTTCCAGTGCAGCATTTAGCTTCGAAAACTTCATCTTCATCACCATCTTGTAACCAACAAGCATAAGACTTAAGTTGGTCAGGCATAGAGGTGCAAGAATCTGAAGTTCAAAATGCCTGAACAACTTGGTGATGATCGACGAATAAGGCAATTGACCCTTATCCTTAACCACAGTTCGGTACATGTGGAAAAGAATAACGTGTGGGAGAGAAAAGGGTCTGCCTTGGTTGATGGCAAACATCAGCTTGGCTTCAGTCTTGGAGACATCGGTTTTTGAGGTTGTCTTGGGCCTGATACAGTTGATGATGATCTTGTGCAGCAATACGTTTGTGGCATTCATCCTTGTATAGGATATTTTGCCTTCTACTTTTCTATCCCGCACAATGTCAAGAGTTGCAAAGGCTGTGGAAACTTTTATTGGTTGGAAACTCCTTCTCTCCACCTCAATAACCTCAGCCAGTGTGTCAACATTAACTATATACTCTTTGTCCATATAAGAAAAGAACAACCTATTCGCATCCAGAAACGACAAATTTGAATAAAAATATGCCGTAAGTTCGGGATAGGCATTTGTCGTATCCATGCAAAATTTCTCCAATTGCAGCCTAGCAAACTTCCCCCTAAGATTTATCTCCAATGAATCAAGGAAGTCAAAGTCCACACTCCTCGGATTTACTACACCCCTCTTCAACAACTTGGTGTACAATCGCTCATGCTCTTTAGACCTAAAAAGACTTCCCGAATGACAAACTGAGTTCACAGCCACACCCATTGGCGGCTGGAAATAAGAGAAAAGTCTCTCATCATCTCTAAGGTCTGGCTTGCAAGATCGAAAGCGGATCACTCGAAATATTTTCAAGCGTTCTTTAAGCAGTTCCTTCCTCAACGACCTTTAACTTCTCCATTTCCCGCAAGAAGATATACTCACTCTTATATCCTATTTCTTTTAGAAAGTCCTCGATCGTCTTTAGGCTTACTCCCCCAACCTTTAGCCTATTGTAAAGATCAAACGGAAGCTGAGGTTTTGGGGTTCTTACCGGCTCTGCTTCAGTGATCTCTTCCTCAAAATGCTGACTTTGGGTCTCCCTTGGTGGAGATTCTTCACCTGTGAGGTCCACCCTTGTAGGACCCTTTGGTTGTCTTTGTGGTCCCCTATCAGCGATTCTGGAAGACTTTCGAGATGACATTCTTGGATCGCAAGCAAAATTTCAACTTGTTCGCAAACAAAAGTTGGAATTTTTGTCGAGAAAGATAATAGAACAGGAATAGCAATGGAGTTTTTTAGGGTTTTGAAAGCGAGAGAAAATGGAGATGGATTTCAAAAGGGCTATAGCGGATGAAGATGATGATTCGAAAGTATAAATAGTAAGAGAAAAAAAATAAAAACGAGATACTAAACCGTCGCCTAAAATGAAAAATAAAAACTGCCAATTTTGAAAAAGTAAACTGCCATTTTGTAAAAGTAAACTGCCATAATTACATGTCAGACTTCGAATAAAAAGAGATTTCGAAATTTCAAAAAGCAATTAACAAAAACAATTAAATGCAGAGAATACGTAAAAATTAAAATATGTAAAAAGACTTTAAGACAGAGTCTGAGAGTGTTCAGACTTTACCTCAGAGTCTGAACTCTTTCAAACCTTACCTTAGAGTCTGAGCATCATCAGACCTTTCATTGAGTCTGAACGCCTTCAGACCTTGCGTTGAGTCTGAACTTTTCAAGACTCTAGTTTTGAGTTTGAACATCTTCAAGCCTTGCGATATTCAGTCTTGAGCGAATTGATTCAAAGTGAGCCTTTTCTAGGGGCTTTGTGAATATATCTGCTAATTGATTCTTTGAATCAACAAACTAAATCACCACTTCACCACTTTGAACATGATCTCGAATGAAATGATGCTTGATTTCAATGTGCTTTGCTCTTGAATGAAGTATTGGATTCTTTGTGAGGTTGATTGCGCTTGTGTTGTCACATTTGATTTCTGTGCTTGTTTCCTCAACTCCAAAGTCTCTTAATTGTTGTTACATCCATAGAATTTGAGAGCAGCAACTTCCAAGAGCTATGTACCCTGCTTCAGCGGTTGAAAGAGCTACGGTACCCTATTTTCTTGAGAACCAAGATACCATCCTGTTTCCCAATAGTTGACAAGTACCGTAGTGCTTTTTCTATCCACTCTACAACCAGCAAGGTCGGCATCGAATATCCAATGAGAGTAAAGTCTCCTTGTTTGGAATACCACGGACCTAGCTTAAATGTAGTTGCAACATATTTAATAATGCGCTTCACAGTAGTCATGTGAGATTCTTTAGGATCAGATTGAAATCTAGCACAAATGCAAACACTAAATAGAATATTAGGTCTAGATGCTGTAAAGTAAAGAAGTGAACCGATTATACTCCTATATAGTTTTTGGTCTACATTCTTTCCTTCTTCATCTTTATCCAGCTTTGATGAGCTTGACATAAGAGTTTCTGTTTTCTTGCAATTCTCAATTCCAAACTTCTTGATAAGGTCTTTTGCATACTTTTCTTGGTGGAAAAAAGTTCCTTCTCTTGATTGTTTGACTTGAAGTCCCAAAAAGAAGTTCAATTCACCTATCATGCTCATCTTAAATTCATTCTGCATACAACTTGCCACCGGAGCATAGGTTTCATCTTAGTCGATGCCTTCTTCTTGTATGTAACCTTTTGCCACAAGTCTTGCTTTGTTCCTTACCACTTTTCCTTGTTGATTAAGCTTGTTCCTGAAAACCCATTTGGTACCGATAATTTATTTACCTTTTGATTTAGGAACTAGCTCCCAAACATTGTTGATTTTGAATTGATTCAATTCCTCTTGCATTGCTTCAATCCAACTTTCATCTTTCAATGCATCTTCTATGTTTTTAGGTTCAATCTCAAAAATGAGTGTGAGAGCACTAGATTCTTCACGCCTTTTAGATCTTGTACGAACTCCTTCATCAATATTGCCAATGATGAGATCTGCAAGGTGACTTGATTTGTGTTTCCAATTTGTAATTGGTTTGTCACTTTGATGAAGCTCTTCTTCAGTTGGAGCTACTGAATTGGTTTGCGGCTGAGTGTCTGAGATTTGTTTTTCTTCAAGAGAATTTGTAGACACTTGGCCAGACTCATAATCTTCAGGTTGAGTCTAATTTTGAACTGAGTCTTCAAACTTCACATTCATGGATTCTTCCACAATTTGAGTCTGTTTGTTGAAAATTCTGAAGGCTTTGCTTGTCATAGAGTAGCCAAGGAAAATTCCTTCATCTAATTTTTATTCAAACTTACCAATTCGATCACAAGAATTCTTTAGGATAAAACATTTACAACCAAATACATGAAAATAAGAAATAATAGGTTTCTTACCTTTGAACAGTTCATAAGGTGTTTTCTCTAAAATAGATCTTAGAAAAATTCTGTTTATAATATAGCAAGCAGTTGAAGTAGCTTCAGCCCAAAAATGAGGAGAAATATTACTCTCAATCAAAAGAGTTCTTGCCATTTCTTGCAAAGAACGATTTTTCCTCCTCGTACAACTCCATTTTGTTGTGGAGTGTATGGGGATGAAAAATTATGTTGAATACCATAGTCATCACAATATTTAGCAAAATCATGATTCTCAAATTCTCCACCATGGTCAGTTCGAATACTTGAAATTGCATATCCTTTCTCAATTTGGATTTTCTTTGCAAACTTAGTAAAATAAGTTAATGTTTCAGATTTATTTGCAAGAAAGAATACCCAAGTAAAACGATAATGATCATCAACTTTACCAAACAATATCTTTTACCTCAAATGCTTTGAGTTCTTGTTGGACCGAACAAATCCATGTGTAATAGTTGCAAACCACGATTAGTGGATACCTGATTTATAGATTTATAAGAATTTCTAACCTGTTTTCCAAGTACACAAGGAGTACATAATTCATGCTTTTGATACTTCAGGTCAGGAAGTCCCCGAACAAGCTTTTTTGATGAAAATTTTGCAATTTGCTTCAACTTGACATGTCCAAGCTTCCCATGCCAAAGAATGGCTTAATCTTTAATTGATATCAAGCATTGAGAACCTGCCGACTTTATATCTAGCAGATAAATATTTCCATGTCTTCGTCCAGTAAAGGATTGTGAGAGATCTTTGTTTGTTCCAGAACAAGTATCTTCTTGAAAGTTGATCTTGTATCCAGTGTCACATAGTTGACTAATACTCAATAGATTATAGTTCAACTCTTCAACTAGAGAAACATTGTTGATTGTGAGGTTTCCTATCTTCGAGTTTCTCGACCAACAATTTTTCATTTGTTGTTGCCACCAAAAGAAACATTTCCTCCTTTTACATGAGAGAGATTTGTGAAACAATTTGAGTCTCGCGTCATGTGTCTTGAACAGCCATTATCCAAATACCACTTGATTTTCTTCTTGATAGTGACCTGCATTTAAATGAAAAACTCAAGTCTTCTTTGGTACCCAAACTTTCTTAAGTCCATCATTGTTAGTATCATAAACAGTCTTTGCCCAACTCTTCTTAACGTGTCTCCAAACTTTGGGACATTCCTTCTCAAAATGTTCTACCCTTTTGCATTTTGAACATGTAAGGGTATTTCTACCAACAGGCTTTACAAAAGCTTTTTGAAAATAATCCTTATAAAAAGATTTTGTTAGCCTATTCTTGATTCTTTCTTTAACCTTTGGAAAATCAATCAAAGGAATGGTTTCATGTGTCATTCCTAGACCAAATTTATTAAAATAAGGTCTTTGAATGGAAAGAATTTTATCCAACTTTTCAGAAACCATTTAAAATTTCTTTGTAACTTTCAACAAATCTTCTTTCAAGCAAGTATTTTCTTTTGAAAGTACAATCTCATTTTCTTTTGAAATAGCAAGACACTTGTCTAGACTTTCAACTTTTTCAACCAAAGTCTTTTCTTGTTATTTCAATTTTGAATTCTCCCTTTTTAGTTCAAAAATCTTTTTAAGAGAGCCTTTAAGACTGAGACAAAGTTCATCAATGTAATTTGATAATTTGGTAGGAATTTTTAAATTTCTAACCTTGATACCGTTATTTGAGTCTGAGTCTGAATCTAAGCTTGAGTCTGAGTCTGAGCTTGAGTCTAAGTCTGAGTCTGAGTTAGCCATAAGACAGATATTGGCATACTCCTTATCACTCTCCTCACATTTGATGTCACTTCATGTTTCAGCTTTGAGTGCTTTCTTGAACCTTTCTGTTTTCCTTTCTTTTTCTTTAATAAGGGACAGTTGGGTCTGATGTGTCCCTTTTTCTTGCATTCAAAGCAAACAACCTCCTTATTGGCATCTTCTTCTTCATTTGATTTCTTTTGAAATTTCTGATTGTTTTGTCTCTTTCCATTGAACCTTCCGCCTTTTCTATTTAGCCTTCGAACTTTCTAATCGAAGTGCCAATTCCTCATCATCCAAGTATTCTTCTGAATCTGTAGCATCAGAATCATCATTAGATTTTAAAGCAATTGACTTCTTACCTTTAGTGTCAAATTCCTCATTGAATTGCTCGACTTCATATGATTGAAGTGTGCCGACCAACTCATCTACCGAAAGAGGCATGATCCTTTGTGTTTCTCTTATGGATATCTTGACATGATTCCAATCTTTGGAGAGTCCTCTCAATAGTTTATTGACCTTCATAGGTCCCGAGATTGGTGTCCTTGGTATGCCAAGCCATTTACAATTTCTGTAAATCAACCGAACATATCCGTAATGGATTCTCCCGCTTCATTTTGACGGCTTCATATTGTCCAAGAAGGATATTGATCTTGGTTTCTTTGACTCGATCTGTTCCTTCATAGGTGACGTGCAATCTATCCCAAACTTCTTTGGCTGTTTCACAAGATGAAATTCTATTATACTCAATAGGAGATAATGCACAATATAGATAATAGATAGCTTTTGCCTCAAGGGCTTGTCTCTTTGGAATATCAGTTCGTGACATTCCCACTCCATCAGGTAATTCTTTCCCTATGATTGATGCAGCTTTAGGAGCAATTCCAATCTCCACTACATCCCACTCCTGAGGATCTTTGGATCTTAGGAATGCCTTCATCTTATTTTTTCATACATTGTATTCCTTTCCATCGAAGTAGGGAGGTCTGGTATTACTTTGTCCTTCAATTAAACCTGGAGCCAAAACACTAGCCATAGAACTTTTGCTTTAGAAATAATAACACTTCCAATAAATAAGCAACTTTGCTCGATACCAATTGATATAGGCTAGTGAATCCACCTAGAGGGGGTGAATAGGTGATTACGAAATTCTTTTGGAATCTTTTACAAGAATACTTTAATATGAAGAATATATCAATAATAAATAGATCATGCATTCATAAAGTAAATAGAGTAGGGTAAGAGAGAGTTGACACAAGGATTATAGTGGTTCGGCTTATTGCAAGCCTATGTCCACTCTCCACGCTAGTAGCCAACTGGCTGTAATCACTATGTAGCAAATGAGAGCTGTTACAATTTACGAATTAGACTTCTTCAGCAGAAAGTCTCTTATACAGCTTTTTGCTGTTTTCGAACTATAAGTGACTCTCTTTGATACACAACTTGAGCACGAGAGATTTTAGAGAACAAGAGATTTCAGAGGTTCTAATATCGAAATTTTTCTATCAATTCTCTCATTACTTTCGAATAACTCCGATCCACCTTAAATAGCCTTCGTGCCTCCATACCCGTTAGCACTTTCCAAGAATTCATCCAATCAACCCGTTAGACTGAATCAATTTAAGTGATCTTCATGTCGTCGAAAATATAAGTAGACAATAGCTCGTCAATCCTGCTCACCCATACAATCAGGATCTTGAGTTTCCAAAATTAGATCCTTCTAAAAAATTTGCTTGATCTTCAACGGATAAAATCCGAAGAATAAATCTTCCGAGCTCACAATCATAACCAAGGATATTCCATGGATAAGTTAGGGAATATAATATTCAAATCTTACTTTCCTTAATTATAAAAATAACCTGCTGTTAGCTTGGCAAAATCGTAAACTGTCTTCAGACTTAGATTTGGGTCTGGAGGTCTTCAGACTGTAATTGGGTCTAACTGTCTTCAGACGAAAAAAAAAAAAAACTTTAGACCGAACTTTGGGTCTGACTGTCTTCAGACGGAAAACGCTTAGGTCTTGAACTCTTCAGACTTTACTGACAAGTCTTGGATACTTCGGACTCTATTGACGAGGCTGTTTTGTTAACTTCAAAACTTCAAGGGATTTTTCTTCAACACGCAAGTACTTCAATCTTTAAAGGTTCAATTTCTAATCCTTTTGTAACTTCAAGCATAGATGACAAAGTTGCAAGTGCATCTGCAAACTGATTATGAGACCTCGACAAGTATTCGAATGATATTTCGTCAAACTCCTTCACAAGGTCTTCCAGATAATCATGATAAGGGACCAGTTTAGCATCTATAGTCCTTCATTTTCCAATAGTCTGGAGGATAATAAGTGTAGAATCACCAAACACATTCAACTTGCTAACCTCCATTTCAACGGCCACTTGCAGGCCAAGAATGCACGCTTCATATTCAGCTATGTTGTTGGTGCAAGGAAATACCAACTTTACAGCTACAGGATAGTGTTGACCATCGAGAGAAATCAGAACTGCTCCAATACCAGACTTGGATATGTTAATTGCACCGTCGAAGAACATAGTCCATGACTCCTTTTCCATTGTCAAAATGCGATCATCCAGAGAATCATACTCATCTTCATCCTGCATATTGCCATTTGCTAACTTGTCCGCAATTACTCGACCTTTCACTGATTTTTGTGGTACACTTTGCACGTCAAACTCAGAAATTAGGATTTGCCATTTCGCTAATTTCCCCACCAAAGGTGGTTGTTCTAACATGTACTTGATGGGGTCATTCTCACAAACTAGAAATGTCTAGTAATGCAAGGTGTTTTGTCGCAGTCTATGTAGAACCCATACTAGAGCAACACATGTCTTCTCAACATCAAAGTAGTTCATTTCTGTTGTTGAGAACTTCTTGCTTAAGTAGTAAATGGCAGATTCCTTCCTATCTGTCGATCTTTTCTGAACCAGCATTGCCCCTAATGACTCTCTATTGATTGTGAGATAGAGAATTAAAGGTTGCCCTGGTCTAGGAGGAATGAGTATCGGTGGATTCATCAAGTATCGCTTAAACTCTTCAAATGCTTCCTGGCACTCATCATCCCATTTAACTTGGGCATTCTTCTTAAGAAGCTTGAAGAAAGGCTTGGCAGTTTCAGAGAGCTGGGAGATGAATTGAGCTATATAGTTCAATCTCCATAAAAGACTTCGGACTTCTTTCACCGTGGTTGGAGGGCCCAAATCACAAATTGCTTTAACTTTTGAGGGATCAATCTCAATGCCCCTACCACTGACCATGAAACCCAATAGTTTGCCAGAAGTTGCTCCAAACACACACTTTGCTGGATTAAGACATAACTTGAACTCACGAAGTCATTCAAATAACTTCTTTAAAGTCTTGACGTGATCTTCTCCTTGTCGGGTTTTGGCAATCATATCATCAACATATATTTCCATCTCTTTATGCATCATATCATGGAAAAGCGCTACCATGGCCCGTTGATATGTTGCCCCGGCATTCTTAAGGTCAAAAGGCATGACCCTATAGCAAAAGGTTCCCCATGGGGTGATGAATGCCATTTTTTCTTTGTCTTTTTCATTCATCCTGATCTGGTTATATCCAGAAAATCCATCCATAAAAGAAAAGAGCTCAAAGCAAGCAAGATACTATACACGAGAACATCAATGTGAGGCAATAGAAAATCATCTTTAGGGCTAGCTTTGTTCAAGTCTCTATAGTCGACGTAGACTCTAATGCGACCATCTTTTTCCGGTATTGGCACTATGTTTGCTATCCACTCGGGATATTGTGATACCTCAATGAATTTCACATCAAGGAGTTTCATGACTTCCTCCTCTATTTTCTTGGAAAGTTCTGGCTTAACTCTCCGTAATTTTTGCTTCTTGGGAGGTACATCGGGATTAGTATGGAGAAAATGTTCAACAATGGATGGATCCAGACTCGGCATATCAACATAAGACCAGGCAAAGACATCCTGGTATTCCTTCAGCAACTAGGTCAAGCGTTGAGCTTCGGGTTTGGTCAAGTTTGCCCCAATTTTGACCTCCTTGGTATCTTCTGTGTCACTAAGATTTATAGTGACAGTCTGTCCAGCAGTGATTGGCTTCAAATTTTCTTGTTGCTCCCAACTACGTTGAATATCCGTTGAATCATCTTGATCCTCATAACTTGGACTTAACACTTCATCTTCATATTAACAAATGTGCGCAAGGTTGTTCCTGAAACATAAAGTAGATGATTAAAAGAAACAAACAGGGTAAAATTAGATGCATGTTGAAAAATTGTTTTGTTTTGAAAATTTTTTAAAAGGAATATGAAGAAGACCAGCCTTCAGAATTAGCTCCTTGCCGTTTCCTTTTGGTAAGATTTCATAACAAGGCTAGTTTGGTGTATTTCAACATGCCCTTAAAACATGAAAGATCTCCATGTATTTTATTGGATGAAAAGCAAATTACATTAGTGAAATAAGGGAAGTCCTAGGAATGAAAATCCTAACAAGCAAATACGGAAAGTAATAAAGATTCCTACACAGAGGAATGTGCAAATAATTAAAATTCTCCTACTCTCGAGCTTCGTCGATGGCAAACACTAAATTCTCTTCGAACAGTTTGGTCATTCCTTCGAGTGCGTCGTCTTTTCCAATGGATCGAGTGGTGTCTACAACCAGCTTGTCTCCCTCTCCGACAGGAATAACATCAATATCAGCATCTAGAGGCTTGGAGTGTTGAACACGGGTATCAATTGCCCCTTTTTCTTCATGCATCATATTCGTAGGCCCAGGGAATGTGGACCTAATATGGGGTATAGTGAAACTAGATCGTCCTCGTCCTCTTCCTCTACAGGAACGTCCACCTCTACCACGATAACCTAATCCTGTTGTATATGAATTCCGCCCGGCCTCAATTGGTTGGCGAGTGCCCTGACCATGTCGACCTAAACCAATACCTGGAGTAAAACCACTTCCTACCATGATTTTGCCTACCATGATCGACGACTTTGACAATCTAAGAGTGGGTAGGGTAGTGCCTTGAGCAACATGAATGGTTGAAACCAACTCGAATGCTTGGAAACCTGATTCTTCTTTAAATCTGGTTCAATATAGGGGATAGCCGTCTCGTGATAAATTTTGAACTCATCTTCTCCTTGGACTGTAATAAGCTTCCTTTCCGTCACAAACTTCACTTTCTGCTGCATGAATCCATGGACGACCTAACAAGAAGTTGAATGCTGTAGGTATGTCCAAGACATGAAAAACTACATTAAATAACACCAGCCCTATTTGCAAGTCTAAATCAACTTCCCCAACTACTTCTTTTTTGGTCCCATCAAATGCTCGAACAGAGGTCTTAGCCGCGCGAATTTTCCCCAAATTGTACCCAAGATGCTTTAGAGTTGCTAGAGGGCATATGTTTAAAGCTGATCCATTATCAATGAGTACATGGGACACCAAGGTATTTCGACACTTGGTTGAGATATAAAGGGCTTTGCCGTGTCCTGCTCCTTCATCTGGGATTTCATCATCTGAGAAAGTCATCTGGTCCTTTAGCAAAATGACCCCCACAAATTCCTCTAGCTTCTCAGGTTCAATGGACTCCGGGACATGTATTTTCTTAAGGACTTTCATCAAGGACTTTTGATGTTTCTCCGATGTCAAAAGCAAATCCGTCTCAGCATTTTACGAAGTTGATCTACTACATTATACTCACTTACCTTAATTACGGCTAAGAATTCCTTAGCCTCCTCATCAGTGACTGGCTTGATAGGTTGTGAGTTGGCCTAAGCATAAGTGCGTCCTGATCGAGTGACCACATCTATCTCCGCATCATAACACCATGGTACCGCCTTATCATTCGTATACGCATAGGGTTGCGTAACATCGAGAATCAATTCTTCATTATCTGATGGTGGCACCTTGTTAATGATTAATTCATCTTCATCTGACATATCTTCCAACGGTGGCATGTCAAGAGCTATGGAATCATTAGCTCCAATATTCAAGCTAGCAAACTCATCCTCAAAATCAAAAAACTCTTCCTCCAAATCAATAATGATTGGAGTGATGGTCGAAACTATGTCGGCATGATCTGCGTAAACAATCATCCCTTTATTGTATATTGTTTTACCTCTTTGCACCTTCTGAGACATGGTAGGCTTTTCTATGTCTGAGTAGTATCCAGCTCGAACTAAACTACTATAAACATCGTCTACATGTACTTTCAAACTCTTCTTTTGACCAACATTAAAACTAAAAATGGCATTCACAGCTTCTGGGTGGTCTGGGAGTGGGTTATTTTGGATATTCGGCTGTGCATTGTGGAATGAGACCACCTTAGCATCCAAAAGATTTTGGATTTTGTGTTGCAGCATATAGCAATCATCAACAGAATGCCCTACTTCCCCCATATGGTAAGCACATGTCTTGGAAGGATCAAAGTTGGGGAAACGCTCAGATTAGGTCGCTTAGGCTCCTTAGCGAGTAATCCTTTCTTTTGAAGGGTCGACAAGATCTTGGACAAGGGTTTAGGAAGAGGCGTAAATTGACGTCTGGAAGAGCTCTTCTGCTAGCCAAAGAATGGTCGTGCTCCTCCCTGTTAGGTGTTTGGGGCAGGGCGAGGTGGTTGAACGTAAGCCACATTAACCTCCGCTACAGGTTCTTTATCCTTCTTGATCAGGATTCTCCTATACGAGCTGGTTTGATCAGATGCTCATCCATCACGCAGGGCGACTTCAATTCATTCAGCGACAGGGATTAGCTTATTGAATGACTTAGCAGTCGAACCCAACATTCGATTTCGATACTCAGGTAGGAGTGTCTTCATGAACAAATCCATCAGCTCCTTTTCTGTCGGCTCCGGAGTAATTTGAGTGGCTACGGTTCTCCATCTCGTGACATACGCCTTGAAAGATTCCGTCTTCTTCTTCTCAGTGCGAAGCAAATCCTCTCGAGATGGAGTGACATCAATATTGTATTTTTATATTGCTTGAAGAAGGCAATAGTCAAATCCTCCCAAGTCTCAAGCAGATTAATTTTCTTCATGATGTACCATTGAAGCGCCGGTCCTGTCAAGCTTGCTTGAAATTGTTGAATCATCAAGGGGATGTTATCAACATGTTGGGTCATCCTGACCACATAAGTCTGCAGATGGATTTTCGGGCAAGAGGTGCCATCATACTTTTCAAAGTCTAGCATTTTGAACTTCTTTGGCATCTTGACATTTGCGTAGTGGGACAAATCAGTTGGAACTTGGCTAAATGAACCCTGCAGTTGTTTGAGTTTCTCCTCGATTTTTGCCATGCGTTTTTCTTGCTCCGTTTTCGGTACAGCCGAGTTTATGACTTGTACCTCCTCATCAACAACAATTTGAGGTGCATCAGTAATTTTCTCCCTAGAAGCATCATTAGAGGTCGATGTCGTAATTGCAAACGTATTCTTGTCTTTATCTCTCGGATCAGCCACAAGAGCATGTTGTGGTAACACCACTTCAACTTGTGGAGCTAGTGGGGCAGTGTTTGCTTGGAGAGAATCGATTTCTTTAGAGAGCTGCTCAAGAACATTCAGGACTTGCTTCATCTCCGATTCGAGGACAGCGATGCAAGTTTGTTCAGCAACACGTGTTTGTTCGGTGTTATCAACCATTATTGCTCTAGAACGAGTACGGATTGGCGATCTTGGATGAGCTGTGTTGTTACCTAAGGGGAAAAATACAGTAAGTATCATAACAAATGAGATTGGTCCATGACAATGGTCTAATCGCCTGATTTCATTCAAAATTTTATTTTAAACATTGAACCAAACTTCCTAACATGAACTAAGATTGAAATTCAAGTCCCTAAACATCGAACTGAAAACTGAAAACACTGAATTGAAATTAAAGTCCCTAAACAATGAACTAAGAAATCAAAACATTTCATTTTATATGCTTTCGGGAACCCAACGCCTTGCGAAGCTTCTTATTTTCAGCTTCGAGCATTTCCACTTTTCGCTTAAGATGCTCAATTTGTGCTCGTTGAGTAGGCTTCTCGGTCACATCGGGGACCACTGGACCCAAGGCAACATGAATCCGGTGTTGCTGGATGTATAACGCCAATAGATGGTGAATCTCCTCCTCGCCTTTCAATCTCTTAGGCACCAAAATCTTCTCTGGGTGACATTCGCTCCACGTAGTGATGATCACCATGGATCTTGTAGAAGTACTTGTAATCTATACGAACAAAATAAACTTGGAACAATTCCATCTTGAGGGGCAAAGGAATTTCTTAAAGAGCTCTCTACTTGACGGGCCACCCTATATGGGTAATAAGAGGTAGCACCAAAAAGGCTAGCAACGGAATTGGTCCATCATACTTGTGAGAGAAGAGAGCTTCCTTAATGTGGAGCCATTTAGTATGCCTTAGAATTAGGGTTTTTCAAAAAATTAATCCAACGGGCATACTGTTTATGTGGGGAAAACGTTCTAGAATCGCAAATTTTTGTATAGGGTGCCGTAAATCATCAATCTTAAATTGTTTCATGAGATGTCCAAAACCTCTTATGTGTGAGAAAAACCATATTTGTAAGAGTTCAGGGAGGGCTCGCATGGTCCTTTCTTCATTTTGTTTAAAATGGGTTAATGACAAGAAAGTTTCAGCTAAAACCATGCTAACATAATTTAACCCGCCGCAAACCTGATTAACCACCCATGAAATTGCAGAATTAATGGCATTTTTTTGATAAGGAAAAACGATTAGCCCAAAAAATGCTAACATGAAAATCCTAGCTTTTGAAATCATTGGTTGGTTTGCAAAACACTCTTCTAAGAATTAAAATGGGCATGCAAAACAGTTGGCTTTGACAACATTCCTTACTCTTTTGGCTTCAATTTTTAAAAATTATGATAATTAGGAAATAGGATCTATACCGATAGGCGGTCTAACAAGTTCCTTTTCCAGGAGCATTCCAATGGCAACACTATATTCTTCAAGTGTTGGAGTCAGTTTGAACTCACCAAACACAAAGGTGGAAGTTTGTGGACACCAGAAGTGAGGCAACGCCTGTATAATACTAGAATGGATGTTAATCTCTAACAACGAGAGAAGTCGAACGATCCTAGCTTTCACATATCTCCAACCATCTTGATCTAATTGGTCCAACCACTTCTTGAGATCTTTTTTGGGAGTGGAAATGAATTGTACGTCGGTTTTCCCCATTGCATATAAAATAAGACCGATGACGAAACCTAAGGTCATTGACCGACGAAATTGCAAGTAAGTAAATTGCAGTAGTGAGAATTTAAACAACTTACTTTCATTAGGAATGGATGATAATGACATATTTCATGAGGCTCGATTTCTATCTAGATGGCTTAATAAAGTGGAGCTAAGAGGATGATCTGACCGTTGCAGTCTCGCATTAACGTGTCCAATAATCACACAGTCTCGCAGATATGGACAAGCATATTCGACACCATGAAGAACTTTCGGGGAATTATATGTCAACCTCTATATAGCAGTCTCGCTTAAGAGGAAGTATCCTTCTCAACACCATCCTAAGAATCCTATCGCAGTCCAGGTCTGGCAGCAGGTTGTGTGTGCGAAGTGTAGTGCTAAAAACCATAAAACATGCACAACAGTTTAATTGCAAACAACACTTCTATAGTTTAAATTCAAACATTCATCCTTAACTCCAACCTGGAAGACAAGGGTTAGCAAAGAATACTCCCCTTATACCTTCCATCTGCAAGAACATTTAACACTTAAATTAGGGATGTACCCGGTATCCTCGCTGCCAAGTAAAAATATTTTAAAAGAAAAAGAAAAATCGGCCTAAGTCCACTAAGTGTTTTAGTACACAGTCCCTAGCGGAGTCACCAAGCTGTCGCGACCTAAAAATTCCGGTGCACCACCTAGACTTTAAGTTAATGAACTACTAAGTTTTAAACTTAACTCGAGCCTTCCTAAGCCCATACCAATTCGCGACTTAGGGTTCCAATTTTTTTTTTTTTAACATGCAGATAAATTTTATCTAGAAGTCGCAACTAATCGATTTTTGATAGGTCGATTAGACACTTAAGTAAAATAATGGGAAAATTATTTTATTCCTATAAACTAGAGATTATGGGTATGAGGACTTGGTTACGCTAAATTAGTCTAATGCCCTTTCGGTACCTTTTTTTTATTTTAGTTTCAAAAATATTTTGCAGGTAGTATTGATTAATTTTAATCTAAGCTACTATCATGCAAATGGTGATTATGCGGGTGCACAATCAATGAAATAGCATTTTTATAAGAAATTACAAACTATAACTTTATTAAAGTCTATCATTTTAAAAAAAATTTACAAAAATGCTAATAGAATTACATGCCCTAAACATGATTTTCTAAATGACATGATATCTAATTTTTTTTTTCATTTTTTCATTTTTTTAATATTAACTAAATGTAATCTTAATTTAACTTAATATGCATGAATTTATTTCAATGACATGCGGAATGCAATTCATATGGTATGACTTAAACTTATCACTATATGTATGCAATCTAATTTATATAATCCTAAATATGCTTGTGCTACATGATATGGGATGAATGACATGGTATTTCTACATGTATGATCTTTTATGATTTTTTTTTTTTAACGATGATTCATTTTTTTTAATCCACATATGCAACCTATGCTAAATAATGATGATATGAAATGAGATTAATTATGAATTAACCTATTAACTAATCAAGGAAATGATCTTTAGTTTCTTTTTCTTTTTTATGACATAATGGTTTTTATTGAAAAGAAAGTAACGTAATGGTGCAACGGTCATCCTTTAGTATTTTCCCTTTTTATTAAAAAATACAATTAAACATGCATAACATTTTTTGTTCCTCTTTTTGTTTTACTAAATGAAAATTGACTTAAACTAAAAGTATCTAGGTGTGTCACTTTAATATGAAATGTGTATAGACCTGAGTACCTAAGTTCTAGATATGACATAATGTTACTAATAAACAAATTCTAAGTAAACCTATTATGCAAATTAATTAACAAGTATCCAATATTTTTTATTTTTTAATTGAAAATTCAGAATAAAAAAACCTAATTTAACTATCTAAAGTGAATAATTTTCTAATTCATTTTAGGGCGACATAATTTTATTAATAAACAAATTCTAATTAAATAAACCTATTATGTAAATTAATTAACAAATATCTAATATTTTTATTTTTTTAATTGAAAATTCAGAATTAATAAGAAAAACCTAATTAAACTCTCTAAAGTGAATAATATTCTAATTTATTTTAGGGATCAACTTAACTTAAACTATATCTTATCTTAAAAGCTATTAAAAAAATCAAGACGTGCTAACATTATTTAAAATTAGTTCTAATTAAAAAAAAAACAAAAATCACCCATCTAAAAGTATAATCTAAAAGTTATAATCCTAAAAATACAATTATAATTTACTAAATCTAAAAATGCAGCCCTAAATTACTAAACCTAAATGCGCTAATGCAAAATTTAGATTTTTATGTACTTTTTGATTTTTTTAATGTTTTTTGTGCTTTTTTCTTATATCTTTCCATAGCAAATAATTATTTTAAAACAATCAAGATAAGAATTAAAATAACCGAAAAAATAATACGTTGTCTCACGGATTAAATTAACAATTATTTTAACTCTATAATGATTTAACAATTAGAATATTATCAAACTTCCTAAAGATTAAAGTAATTAAAAAAATGACCCGACATCTTACAGGTCAAATTAATAATTACTATAATTTGGGATAAACCCTGTTAAAGGCTGCAAGGTCTATGAATATTGACATACAATGCTACAATTCAAATAATTAAACTTAAAAATCAACTAACATAACATGAAATAAGTGAAAAATAAAAAAAAATAAATAAATAAACTACCTAAGGGAAAGTGGACAGCGGAAGCAACAGTGGTCAATAGATGGCGCCAGGCAGTGGGTGGCCGGCGTCGGAGTTCACCGTCGATCGGGGATTGGCAATCTAGCAATGATTATGCAGCTTGGGGTCTAGCCAATGTACCAAGAACCTGCACAGGAAATAATCAAAACACTACGTTGATTGGGTGCTAGTTGAACAGGGGCTGCTTTGGGCGCGAGTCACCAACAAAAGGCAAGGGGTGGTGATGCGGCGTCGGTGGAGGGCAGCAGCGAGCTGGCGTGTCGGCAGGAGCTGGGTTCACCGGAAGGGTCAAATGTCTCGCTGGAGTTGGTAGATGATCGCCAGACAGAGGGATTCCGCCTGAAGTCCCGATTTTGAACAGCAGGAAAATCGAGCGGGAGTGTCGCGGCAGCGAGGGGCTCGGCGCTGGGCGGTGGCTTCGCGGGTCTGTGCGGTGCGACGGCTGAACAGAGCAACAGCAGCGACGCGGCGAGAGGGGAACTTCGGTGGCTCGGTGCGAGTTGCGACAACGGCGCGGCGGAATCGAGCTGTGGCGAAGCGTGACTGAGGCGTTAGAGCAGGGACGGCGGTGGTGGTCGCGCGCGGGGGCTTGATCACCGCAAGTCTCGGCAGAGCTAGGCGTTCTTTCGGCGTCGATGGATCGGGAAGCTACGGACTCTAGCGAAGGAGTCTCCCGAGGAAGATCACTGAAGCTTCGCTTTTTCTCTTGCTTTCGTTTTTTCTTTTTTCCCTGCTGCCTCTCTCACGTCTCCTTCACTCTGTCTTCGTACACTCTCTCTCTTTGCTTTTTCCTTCTGCTGCTGTCCTCTCCACCTTTGACTTTTCTCTCTTTTAACCTTTTTCTTCTTCTTTTTTTGTGTTGCTTTTCCTCTTCGGCCCTGGACGGCTTCCTCTCACCTTTCCTTCTTTCACTCTTCTTTTCTTAAACTTTCACTCGAAGACCCCCCAGAGAACCTCTGAAAATCCACTCACTTTTTCGCTCTTGCATTTTTTTTCGACCAAGAGAAGCCCCCCTCCGAACTGAAGAACATTCTCTATTTATATAGGAAAACTTTAAAGTTGTTAAAGATTTGCACATATTTACTCAACTCCTTAACAAATTAGTGGCTCCAAAATCAAAAGACTATTGAACTTTTGAATTCAATTTTTTTTTTTCAAAATTTCCCTCATAATCAAAGATTGTCTTCAACTGAAAAAAAAAATAAAGATTATCTTCTATTTATAAAAGATAAGTTTGAATTTAAGTTAGGTGTCAACATATCTCTTTTACTATTTTTTCTCCAGCTATTTTTTTTTTTTTTCCAGCTATTTGATCTTTAGCGGTGGTGATATTATCTCTTTTATGTTCAAAGCGGCCAAAACATTATTATTCTCTTGCTAGTCAATGCCAATTTCGAGATTTTTTTTCCCCAAATAAGATGAGAAAATTTTATTTTCTTACATGCATAAACAACGTAAAAGATAAGTTATTTTTATAATTTCCCTGCAATTAACTCTAACGTGAATAATTTGATCGGCTCATTGAATAACAAATCCTACATGCCAGATAATATGAATGAAAAATTTCAACTCTGTCCGTCGTCCACAGTGTTTTCGATCCTTGTAGAAATATCCTATATTCTAAATTTAAAGCTAAACACGTCCCCTGATATATCGATTTATTCAAATAATATTTTCCTGTCGTCATATGTTTGGATCCTTCCATGCTAACAGTATCTTCATTGCAAGAAACAAAGGAGAAAAAGAAAACTAGGATTTCATCAGAAGGCGTCGAACGATGAGAATAATAGAAATAGGGATGGCTTCTACTGCTTCTGACATGCGTCGCGAAGGATCATGTCGAAAGCATCAAGCAGCGAATGGTTGTACAGCTCGGAGTCTATGAAGCCTTGCTCAGCTCCAACGGCCACTCTCAGATTTCCCGCATAGCTGAAGATCGATATGAAGAGACTCTGCAAAAGTTAAACGCAAGAAGGTATTTCATGCGTTCATGACACTATCGTTTACAAAGAAGAAGGCTACTCAGAATTCAGTCTAGTCATTATGTGTTATGGTAAACAAGGCAAATCAAAATTTGAATTCGACAGTTCTATCGACTCTTACAGATGGCATAGGAGCCTAACTGTTGCATAAACTCTGTTACAATATCATGTTAGGTACTAGAAAAGTTTGTGTTTACAACCTATATATAAGTCCCAGATGTCGCAATCTATATGGATATTTCAGAAGAAGATGCATGTAGTGACTTGGAAAATGAGGCTTAGTACCAAAACTTTAGACCTACTAGCCAAGCATTGGTAATTTTATGAGGAGAATTATCAAAAAATTCATAAACTTATTACAATTATGCTAATTTAGTCATAAACAATTTTTTTGACCAATTTAGTCCTAGACATTTTGCATTTGTGCTAATTTAGTCCATCTAGCCAATATTGGCCATCAGCACTGATGTGGTATTACTAGTGTTGACGTAACATTTTTAATATAGTATTCTAATAATTTTTTGAATTTTAATAATTTTTCTTTCATTCTTTAATTTTTTCCCCCTTCCCCTTCCCTTTCCCTTAGAGCTAGCCAAGGTTGGGATGCCCTTGCCAACACAGCCCTTGCCTAGCTAGATCTAGCAAGGGCATCCCATCCCTCGCTTGTGGCTGGTGACCCTTGCTAACTCTAGGGAAGGGGAAGGGGTAGGGGAAGTGGAAGGGATAAAATATTAAAGAAAAGGAAAGGAAAAAGAAAATAAGGAAAAATTATTAAAAAGTAAAATATTATTTTAAAAATGTCACGTCGCATCGATAGTACCACGTCAACGTCGGCCAGCCAAAATTTATCGATAGATTTGATAGCATAAATGCAAATGGTTTAGGATTGAATTGGGTAAAAAGTTTATGATTTAATTGGTATAATCATAAAAAGTTTAGCAGTTCTTTGATAATTCTACCTAATTTTATGCCCTTGGGTCCAAAATCAAAATTAACGATGATTAAATAAATACCTCAGGTGTGCCAGCGACGGTGAAATATATGCCTTTAAGAGGATGATTAGCCAGAGACAATTTGTCCATTGGCCCTATAAGGTTGGAGATGGCCATGCTCGAGTTTCTCGCTGTCCTGCTGATGTGCTTTGCTACAGCCTGCAAGTACTAGCAAACAAGAGCACATCCATATCAATTTTGTAAATCAGACTTAGTATATTTAGCATTTTTGCTTAATCTATCGTCTCGACGTGCACAAACCTCAGCGTTTCTGCATTTCCGCATGATCTCAAGTAGCTTCCCTGTGAGGATGACACCGAAGGAGCTCCGTTTCCTCTTGATTACCTCATGAGTTTTGTGGACAAACTTCAAAGGATCAGAGAACTGAGAATCGCTTGGTTTCACTTTCGGTATCGGCACGTGCAAGAATGCAAAATGATTTCCCCATGGTGACTCCGAATTAGGTCGGACCATATCTCTCACTGGTTTGTAATCTCGCGAATTCCTTGTATTTAGCAACACCAGTGCTGTGGAGTTGGTGCTCAGGTTCGAGTTTGTGCTCACTCTTTGCATGTACAATCGAGTGGCCAAGAAGATTACTCCCAAAATCACATCGTTGACGGTCTGTTTTATTAAAGAGAAAATTCAAGCGAAAATGACTGATGATATGTTAGTATTTTGGCCTCAAAGTCGTTGCATAAGTGATTGATTCGAAGCCTTAGAATTGTTAATCGATTTCTATATAGTAAAAGAGTAAATATATCTACAGTTCCTACTTGACCCTAGTTCAAGAAATAATGTTGCGTTTGTTAAAGATTTTATCATTTGACGTTTAGTCCCGTCTGCTCATGTAATGTCGATATATTTCTGCGGCAAATGTCTTATCATGCTTGTTAAATAAAAATATCTTAATCGTGTTAATTGTTATGGGAAATGCAAGGAAACGCCCAATATGGTGACTTGATATGCAAAGAGACATAATTTAAAGTTGTAAAAAGCAAGTGAACTAATCACAAAAAATCCTAAATTAATATATTTAAATTTATCCTAAACTAATTTTTTGACAACAAAAGTCCTAAACTAATATATATGTGACAAATTCACTTATGCTAGTTTGTATTTAATTTTACAATCAAATTGCTTAGTTGGATGATATGTGGCAGTTGACAAGTACACCAATTTTGGGTTTTACCCTCCGTTTGTCATATTTTGTACCGATTTGAGATTTTTTGCGGTTAAAAAAAATTAATTTAAGGTAAATTTATCATAAGTATATTAGTTTGGGGGTTTTGTGGTTAAAAATTAGTTTGAAATAAATTTGTCACAAATATATTAGTTTGAGGTCTTTTATGGTCAAAAAATTAATTTATAGTAAATTTGTCATGGATATACCGATTTAAGATTTTTTGTGATATTAACTCAAAACATGTTTGATTGGTGGATTTGTTTTTAAAAAATAAAAATTAATGGTGCATCTTGACATATATATTTAAAATCACGTAAATAAATGCCAAAGTTATCTTTGGAAAGAATAACTTTCTAGAACTTATCTTTTATATATTAGAAAACAAACCAGTTTCTTGCTCAATTTTCGCGTTTTTTTCTTTCAAGAATGTCATGTTGTGCTCTTGTGACTAGGAAAATCGTCACACACGTAAAATAAAATGTAAATTATGGGCATAGATGCGTAAATCCATGTTATTTTTCCCAGTTAAACCTTGTACAACCAAAGTGCTAGTTGTATACTAGTTTACATATTGAGTATAATATATGTCTAAAATAAATAGCACCTAAACTACATATATTTTGCGAATAAGTTAGAAAAAATAAATACTTTTGAGCTAGTTATGTGAAGGCAACCATTATAATGCAAAAGATTACAGACGAAGTGTACCAAAAAAGTAAAATGCTAAAAGATCGAGTAATGCATGCGTGATGCTAGAAGCTAGGGTTATTATAGTCTTCAAAATGATATTGGTTACCACTTGAAGGCGAGACTTGATCTCTTTGATGCGATCCAACGAGAACGTGATCGTCGACAATGAAAATGGCTGGGGGCTCTCCGAACCGGACCGAATTGGCGACAAATCATCCTTGACACAAGTGCTTTTCAACAAGCTCCAACCGAAATCTCTTACGGTGTTGACAAGCGGGGAAAAACATCTGCTAACCACCTTCCGAAGTCCGATGTTTCTGTCATCTTTATTGGCTGAGCTGAACTTTTTGACTGAGGGAAAAGTTACTGGAAGAGAAGGATCGTCAGCTCTTTGAAGGCAAGACAAGAGAGCACCCATAAGAGAATAGCCATCACCAAGCGCATGGTGAAGCTTGAAAATTAGGGTTTATTGTGCTTCACTGGTTGGACACTTGATAATATGTATTTCCCACAGCGGTTGGCCTTGTGGAAATGGTTGCATAGCTATTTGTGAAATGTAACTTTTGAGGAAACTGTCATTCTCGGATGGAGATGACGAGCCCTTTGGAGAGGAAAAACTCGGGAAGTGTACATGGTTTTCCATATTCACTCCCACCTTCTTCCATTTTCTTGCTCCCTTCTCTCCCATCACCTATCCAAGGCGAAAAAAGAAAACCAAAATACTATCTAAGAATGTGCAGTAAATAAGGGTTTATTCATCCAGATACGTGACCAAGCACACTTTCACCTGATAAATACCAATTACTTATATATCAATCCTACCAATGGTGAATATCTATGCAGAGGGTACACATATACGTACCATGATAGAAGAGAAGCGAGGGTTTATTGGGAGGAAAATATCTCTGATCAACGACACAGCTTGGGAGTGATCAATTGGAATTTCTAATTCCAAGATGCCAAGAATGAAAATCGACATCACTTTGCTGTTAAGGTACTGTCCTGAAGGGCTCACTGGCTCAAGGCCATCATCCTCTTTTATCAACTCCATTGGACAGGACTTGCAATAATCCCTACCAAAGCGTAACAGGTTGAGAATCTATAGAGAAGTCTATGGAAGAACCTAATATCACTGGCATATATACATACATATATATATATACATACATATATATATATATGTATGTGCGCGTGCGTGTCCGTAGATGATTTTTATGTTTCTGGCTATCCATGTGACTTCGTGTGCCGAGTTGTTTGGTGGATTATTGGGATTTGGTGGGATAATAAAGTATAGGCAGTTGCAACATGCAAGTAGCTCCACTTGGGACGTCATTTACCGGAAAAAGTCACCAGATTGAGATTTTCTAACCATCTACTTTGATCCACGTTGGCCAAACTAACTATTCCAATGGGTAGCTATTTAGAAATGAATCATTAATTACGAATTAGTTGATGTTACATCTCCTCGGATGTTGAGACTAGGGGGTGTGACACTTTTTTCCAAGTGCTCGAGACTCTTCAATTGTCTGATTTACCAGGGTGCACATGTTCGCCCGAGACAAATATGTGTTAAGATTGATGGGAGTAATTGCCCGACTGACTTTTTGAATTATAGAAAATGTTTTGTTAGCGAGTGGCCTTGTGGAATTTATCAAACATGTAAAAGAGATATTCCATTTTTAGAGTCAATCATGAGGACGGTCAATGCTTTGAAGATTATAATATTTTTTATTTAGTTGTTTAATCAGTGTTTTTTTTTTGGTAAAGAAAAAAAAAATCATTATGCTAATAATCACTTGTTCACAGAATGTAATCTTACCATAAAGCAGCAAGAGAACCACCCCATAACAGCAAAAATCTGAGGGTATCACGGTAAGTAGAGAGAAAAAGAAAAAGCAGAGAGTGAAACGTAGTCCCTCTTTATCTCTCTTTTTTCTTTTCTTGCAATTATGGATTCAGTAAGAAAACCATGGCTTGTGCAAGGTCAGGTTTCTAAGTTTATGTCCTCATGCCATTCCATTCTCAATCCTAGAAATGATCACACTATAGAAATGGTAAATTTACCAAATCCAAGAGGCTATCAAACTCCTCTCTCTCTCTCTCTCTCTCTCTCTCTCTCTCTCTCTCTCTCTCTGTGTGTACCTCACACATACATGAAGGATATGGCTGGTTGTGATTTAGAGACGTCAATGGAGAGGTAGAAATTGTTAAAGATTGAGAGTTTCATGTTCATATGTGCTCTTGCTTCATCATTTTTTATGTTAACTCCATACTACTCTTTTGGAAAAGAGAGACGAGAAGATAGGCATAGTGTCCCCATCTCCGTGTTTCAAGTCCTCCAAGCAGAAACCTATCCGTAAGAGCCGAATCCCTGTTTTTGGTACCGGGAACTGACCTTTCCAAGTCTCTTTCAAGATCGACCCATCAGCCACTTCGGCAGAATGCTTTTATTGTTGACTTGACCCAAAATTACTTGAATGAAAGCCTCCAAATCTTGGGAAGGTGGGACGAACCATCAACCACTTCGGCAGCTATTCTGCTTGCCATTATGCCTGCAAAACAGCAACCATTCAGAGGAGCACACCCATAGCACTAGTTATTCTCGTACGCCATATTAAAGAGGAAACAAGTATGCTTCAATATTAAAAAAGAAATCATGTGATTCCGTCTGAAGGCATGATTCGCAAGAAAGAAGGTATCAAAGCTCAAGCATTGTCCACGTAACTTCAATAAACTTAAGGGATTCTGCCAATAAATGCCGCTTCTACTTTCTACACGATAAACATCATCTCCAAAAAACGAAGCAAAAAAGGAAAAAAAAAAAAAAAAACTGTCAATTCACAAAGGTCACTTTAGTCAAGGTGTTCAACTCAAGGGATTCTGCCAATAAGTCCCAATTCTACGTTCTACATGATAAACATTGTCTTTAAAACCTAAAAAACAAAACGTACCTTTCAATCCATAAAGGCAGCTTTAGTAGAGGTGCTCAATTCTCCGAGAGTTACCATCTTTCTCCACCAGAGAAAGAATATCTCCGTGTTCCCCCTCCAACGCCAAAATAATGCTATGCCATCCTTATTGACTGAGGGAAAGGTTGCTGGAAGAGAAGGACCGTCAGCTCTTTGAAGGCAAGACAAGAGAGAACCCACAAGAAAATAGCCATCCCCGAGGGCATGGTGAAACTTGAAAATTTGGGTTCCTTGTGCTTCACAGGTTGGACACTTGATAATAGGTATTTCCCACAATGGTTGTCCCTGTGGAATTGGTTGCATAGCTATTTGTGAAATGCCATTTTTCAGGAAGTCATTCTTGGATGGAGATGATGAACCCTTTGGAGAGGAAAAACTGGAGACGTCTACATGGTTTTCCACATTCACTTCCACTTCCACTTCCACTTCTTCCATTTTCTTCCTCTTTCTTTCCCATCACCTATCCAAGACAAAAGAAAACCAAAATAGTATTTTAAAATGTGGGAATAAGGACACCACAAATACTATAACTTTCGTACGACGCTTACTTGAGTGCTATAACTTTTTTTTTTTTTTTTTGATTATTTGAGTGCCATATTTTTCAATTGATTATTTGAATGCATAAATTTTTTAAAACGTTCACCCAAGTGTTGGAAATCCGATGTGGCATGACAGTTGTGGTGAACATTTTTCAAAAGTTATGGCATTCTAATGATTGACTAAAAAATTATACGATAATTAATGATCTAAAAAAAAAGTTATGGTATTCATATGATCGAAAAAAAGTTGTGACACTCAATTAAGTATTATACAAAAATTATGGCATTTGAGATATCCTTTTCCCAAGAATGTGCAGTGAATTAGGGTTTATTCATTTAAAATATGTGATCATGCGTGTAGTCACACGATAATATTCCCTTTAGGACAATACTTCAATAGTAAGGTGTTGTCAATTTCTATTCTAAGCATTCTGGAATCCAAAATTCCAATCAATGACTCCCAAACTATGTGGCTAATCCAAGTCCCCATTCACTTCCACCTTCTTCCATTTTCTTCCTACCTTCTTTCCCATCAAATATCCAAGACAAAAGAAGACCAAAATATTATATAAGTATGTGCAGTGAATTAGGGTTTACTTATCCAACGTATGTGTTCATGCACGCATTACACCTGACAAACACTAATTGTTGGATATTTCATCAGTTTTGAAATAATTAGAAATTATGATCGTCATGAAAGTCATCATTTTTGTAACGGCTTTTTAACGGTCATATAACGGCTTTCTAATGATTGTATAACGGTCATCCAATGGCTTGATAACTTTTGATTTATTACTTCATAAACTCTTTTATTACTTTATAATGGTCATCTTTTTAATTACCAATTAATTTATGGTGATCTCCTAATGGCTCTCTCTCTTCCTTACTTATATATAAATCAAACTTCAAACCACGATCTTAGTAGATACAACATGTTCTCACATCTTTCCTTTTGTTCTCATATCTTTCCTTTTCTTTCTGCTTGGTTATACACAAAAGTTGTTATGTTTCCTTCTAATATTCAGTGCGGAGTATAGAAGAAGGTCTATTGTATCTTGGGAGGATAGCCGCCGAAGCCTTACGCACCGAGTTTCATACTCCGAGGGGCGGAATTATCCTTAAGGACAGTGTTTACACGCCTCAGACATTTCCTTTTATTTTCTAATCTTTTGTAATGTATTTCCAATTATTATTATTATTTTATGTATTCTAATACTTTCTCCAACAATCTTAAGGATAATTGCCTTATAGCTTTCAAAATTGGAATTGCCGGTGCTTCCATCAACCTTGGAATTGAACAAGGATTTGGAGATGGTGAAGGACAAGTATCACATATTCTTGGGTGATTTATCATGGGACAGTATCAAGCATTAACACAAAATAGCTTTTGGTCATTTTGGTAAGGTTATTGAGTTTCAAGTAAGTCATTTTTTTTGGAAACTCTAAATTAATGCTTGATGGGCGTAATTGCCATTTTGGCACTCTGTTTCCACATTTTGAGGAATCATTATCACGTAGGTCATGATCCTTTCATTCTAATATTTGAGATTTGGTCGAGTGTTGATTTGATCTTGTTAGACATATTCCATGAATGTGTGCTCTTATATTTTTACGGAAGATGCTTACAGATCTTCAAAATTACCTATGTAGAAAATGTTTTTAAAAAAATGACATAGTGATTCTGCGTGGCTACTTAAAAAGAAATAGAAAAGGAAAATCATAAAAGAAATGGAAAGAAATCAGGTTGATATTTCTTTTATATATTTAATTTTATTTTGGTGGCATGTCTTTATTCACTTGGGAGTGCGGCGTGGGCCTCTATCTATGTATATTCTCATAAATGGGGTTGGTATTTGCTGCATGACAATGTGTATGTTTAATAAATACATGAAGACATGATAATTCTCTCTCGTTCATGCACATATAGAACTTGTCTAGCATTAGAATGGTGACAGATTATTGCCTTCTTGACGATATGGATTATGCTTGATAGAAGGGGAATGGAGACCCAATTTAGCAAAAACAAGCTGAGAGAATATTTGGGCGACAACTATTCAATTAACTAATGATTCATCCCAATATTTGCTATTAATTACTTTTCTGGCTAAATTAGCGTGATCACAATTTAGTAAGTATGCTTTTTGCATCTTGCCTTTTGTGATATTTTATATTTCACATTTCAATCATTTAACTGTTGCTTAAAGAGTTAAAGTCTACTTTGAGTTTTACATGTGTAAAACATTATTGGCATTATATTTATGACTACTAAAGTTTTAATCCAAACATTTTTCTTGTCAAAATTGTCGTGATTCTATTCTATAATTTATTAGATTCACACTTATGTTTGAAACAACCAAAGAGGTTTATATTTTGTAATAGCCACGAGTTTATGGGTTAAAGATTATAATGTCTCTTTTACAATGATCGAATTTTTCACGCATAACTTTTGATAGAATTATTAAATAGTATTTTATTGCATAATTAAATTGATTACATGTTTTGTATTGAGTATGCATTGTTAAGACATTTTTGGTGATTCATATATTACTTCATTTTGGATTTATGCTAACCTCTGAGTTTTGGTTAACATTTTTGGAGCAACATGTATTATCGACAGCAGTAATGATGAAAAAAAAATGTTCTTTGTAAGAATATTTACTTTGTCAATTTATGTTGAATGTCCATTCATGCATGATGATAATTAGAAACTTGATTGGCTATTGCATTGGGAAAGAGAATCTCCTTTAGTGATTGTTGTGGAGATGAAATTTATTTTTATTTCTTTACATCTATAGCCAAGATAGATCTATATTGAATAAGATTGATATCTTTTGTGAAATATTTTGTTAAAGAGTGACTATTGTCAAGTTTATTATATTTTACATAGTGGATTTTCCGCTGTATTAAAATAATACAGTGATGTTAACTGAATCTTGAATTTAGATGAGATAAAAATCCATTATAAGATATGTGTTCACCCAATGGAAATGCTTGACATAAAAGCAATCGAATGAAATTGTGGGGGAAATGACAATCCTACTAAACCAAAAGTCGACTTGGTTGAAGTAGATGATTTGATGAAGTAATTGATGTAGTCATTCCCATGCCAATATTGTGGCTAATCGAAATTATGGGTGGTAAACTCTAGTGCTACCAGGCATATATATATATGTAAACAAAATGCCTTATCCTCCTAAGCTCCAATGGGTGAAGGAAAAGAAAATATTTACTATTCTTTGGTAAATTGTGAACTATTCAAGTTCTTGAGAAAAAGAAAAAATTCTTCTCAAACTCATATATGAAAATGAGGCTGAGTAGTTGAGAAACTCTTAGCAGATATTCCTTTGGGAAAATGACACATTTTGTGTTTATATATCATGATTGCCAAGAGGCAATAATCATGCAAATATATGGTAAAAATTGACACATCCGATTGAGGGATGATGTGGTAAAGCAGTTGCTTAATGATGGAATTATATCCATTAATTATATGAAGTCAGAAATGGATATTGGCCAATCCTTTGACTATACATCGAGGGGAATGGACAAGCCAACTGAAGAAAATCAACAATGATGGTAACCCAACCTATGTGATTGGCGATCCCATGAATTAGGTTCATATGGGTAATAACAAGTCATTTGTTGATCTAGTGCACTATTAAAAATTATTGTCCATCCTAAGGTGAACATAGTGCAAAATTGCAAGGAAAAAGAGGCTGAGCTAAGCTCTTAATGAATTCCATAGCCATTATTGGTGGTGTATTAAACTACATAATACACTTGATGGAATCACCTACATAAGTGTGGAGTGGGGCCGCTCCTATGAGAATTTTGGCGAAAATCTCTAAAGCACTTATGAATAAACCAAGCACGCGCATGGCCTATTAGCGCAAAACCGTTTTGCACAACAACGTTTGTGGGAGTGTAATGTGATTGATGAAAATTATAATTCACAAAAAGAAATTCTTGGTTCATAGAAGTTTCAAACTTCACCAATGATTTCGTGAATTATATTTCATTCTTTCTAGGGTTGGTTTATAGCCTAACAAGCACCAATTCCGATGCATTACTCTCCAATAACCCAGCATCATTTTATTTTTATTGTCAAAACTTTCTGAAATATGTGTGGGATTGTTGGATATTTCAGCAGTTTTGAAATATTTATTAGAAATTATGATCGTCATGAAAGTCATCATTTTTGTAACGGCTTTTTAACGGTCATATAACGGCTTTCTAATGATTGTATAACGGTCATCTAATGGCTTGATAACTTTTGATTTATTACTTCATAAACTCTTTTATTACTTTATAATGGTCATCTTTTTAATTACCAATTAATTTATGGTGATCTCCTAACGGCTCTCTCTCTTCCTTACTTATATATAAATCAAACTTCAAACCACAATCTTAGTAGATACAACATGTTCTCACATCTTTCCTTTTGTTCTCATATCTTTCCTTTTCTTTCTACTGGGTTATACACAAAAGTTGTTCTGTTTCCTTCTAATATTCAGTGCGGAGTATAGAAGAAGGTTTGTTGTATCTTGGGAGGACAGCCGCCGAAGCCTTACGCACCGAGTTTCATATTCCGAGGGGCGGAATTATCCTTAAGGACAGTGTTTACACGCCTCAGACATTTCCTTTTATTTTCTAATCTTTTGTAATGTATTTGCAATTATTATTATTATTTTATATATTCTAATACTTTCTCCAACACTAATTACCCATATATCAATCCCGTCAATGGTTAATATATATGCATAGGGTACACACATACATGCCATGATCGAAGAGAAGCGTGGGTTGATTGAGAGGAAAACATCTTTGATCAGCGACATAGTTTGGGAGTCATCGATAGGAATTTCGGATTCCAAAATGCCAAGAAAAGAAACCCACAACTTTTATTGTTGAAGTATAGACCCAAAGGGCTCACTGGCTCAAGGCCATCATACTCTTTTTGCATCTCCATTGGTCCCTATCTAAGAGTAGCAGGTTGAGGATCTATAAAGAAGTTTATGAAAGAATTGAATATCATCGACCGATACATGTCCATAGATGGTTCTTTATGTTTTCTGGCCATCGTTGTGACTTTGTGTACTATGACTCTCCGTACATTATAGGAATTAGTTGGTATAATAAAGAGTTGGTAGTTATAAGTAGTTGTATGTTGAACATATTTTATATGGATGTTAAACATTTTTACTGAAAAAAAAAATCAAATAGACGGAGTTTTTCTAACAAATGCAATTCATTCCATGTTGATCGAAGCAAGTACTCAAAAGGATGGCCATTTATAGGTGAATCATCATTTCCGAGTTGATTCATAGGGTTTGTCCTATCTACTGTGAGACAAGGATAGTGATTAATATTCATTTACTTGGTGGTTTGAAAAAAATAATTTCCTTCTTAACATAAAGGAAAGTCGTTTTCCCTTAATTTAAACTTGTTATTTTTAGTCTACAAGAAACATTTTTTGTATGTCGATTAGTTTTCTATTATTTAAATACCAGAAAGGCAAAAGACAATTTCTTGAAGATAGTTCTCCTTGAAACAAACAGACCCTAAAAAAACCTTGGTCATCGAGAACTAGAAAATTATTATGAAAGTGTTAGTAAGGTCATGTGTGTAAATACTGACAGAAATTGAAAGGAAATGGAAAGGAAGAACTAGAGCTTTGTATTTCAGTATGTTTCTTGTACACATTCATTACACTATTTGTAATACAAGACTAAAATGTAAAACAGGAAAGAAATATACATTGATTCTAATTCTTATTTTACCAAGTCAATTACTGATTAAATGAAACAATCATTGATACTCAGGATCGATGTTTCCCAAGTAATCAAACCATATTTCCAATACTCCCCCCCAAGCTAGTGGCCTATATATATCGAGGACACCAAACTTGCTCAATAAGTCGTTAGTTTTCTAATGATATGTTAGTTTTCTACTCTCAAAGTCGTTGCATAATCATTTATTTTCAGATAAGGACTCCAGGTACTCTTATTTTATCAAAAAAAGTACCAGGGTGAATTTTGTTTCAAAAAAGGCCTGAACTTGTTGGCCAATCAAATGTTTACCGGCCGGTGAGCATATGATTTTTCCAACGACCAGAATAAGGGCATTTCTGTCCAAAAAAAAAATTTCGATAAAAAAATAGCTAAACCTCAAAAATCGAAAATCCCAAAAGTAACCTCAAAAATCGAAAATCCCAAAAGTGGTGTTCTCTTCTCCTACCCAAGTTCTCTTCTACAAACCACTGAGCGAGGAAACGTTGCTAGAACAAGCACTGGCGGGCAGCGAGGCAGCGGTGTGGCAGCGTCCACCACGATGCTTATGGAAAGACACGATAAGCGGTGAATAGTTGATAGTATTAAGATGTAAATGAAAGTAGCAGGTGGGGCATAGCTCCTGCTCAAGCTCGAACAAGCAGGACAACGTAGTGGGTGATGACCTTGGCCTTATTCATCGCCCACCTGCTCCACTCCTTGATCGCCTAAGCCACCGCCCAGCCGTCGTCCTCCACCGCTCTGGCAGTGGCACCACCTCCCCTGCCTCCCTTACTCCTGCCGCTGCTCATTAGGCAAACCCTCGATATCATCCTATAGTATCCGTGTTCCCTTCTCTTCTCGTATATGAGAAAATATTCGGTAGGTTAAATTTTTGGGTCAATACTTGAAAAAAAAGAAAAATCCAAAACTTATACATTTGTAACAACTTTATTTGAAATTAACTTTTTAACCACAAAAAATTCCCAACTAATACTTTTGTGCCAAATTTATTATGCGTTAAATTAAATTAATACCACAAAAAGTTATAAATTAATATACCTATGATAAATGGAGAGTCAAACAATCGTCAACTGTCTTATGTCATCTAAATTAATAATATAATATAAAAATTTAATGAAAACTAATAGAGGATAAATTTATCATAAGTATATTAGTTTTGGGTTTTTTGTTGTCAAAAAAAAAAAAAAAATTTTTTGGAATAAATTTATCACGGTTATAATAATTTGGAGTTTTTCAAAATATTAATCAAAATATTAATCCTAAATTTTCCACAATAACTATAGAACTATAGAACACTTCATTGATCGACATGTGTCAAAGTAGGTCCCACTTATCAAAGTACTATATACATTCTCTCTCACTGTTACTTTTCCTCCTATCCGTCTTTCACAATAATAAACACTCCTTTCCTCTCTATCCTTCTCTTTTCTTACTCTTCATATAAAGGAAAAAGACTCACCATGGCTTCACTGACCATGAGCGAGGCTGCCTAGCCCCTATTTGAGTGAGGCTAGGCTGGCATCGCCCATATCTAAGTCACAAATGCTTGGAGATCCACCATACTGAAGAGATTGTGGCCACAATAATAAAGGGAGAAGAAAAAATGAAGATCCGCTTCTGTATTTTGGGTTGATTATGGTGGTAGCATGTGTATGTACACGAGAAGAAGGAGAAGAGGATGGTGAAAAGTAGGTGGGAGGGAGAGGGTAACGGTAGGGAGAAAATATTCAATGATAGAAACTAAAGGACAAGAGAGGGCGACAATGGTGAGAAAATATCCAGTGGGGAAAGCGACGGACAAGAAAGCGTAAAGGCCAATAGTAGACACCATTTGGACATGTGTCGATTATTGAGTAGAGTGTTTTACACTGACATGAAAAATCTAACCTACCTAATATTTTCTCAATAAATACATATTTTGACCTTAGCATCTTCAAGATTTGTTGGGATTTTTAATGTTGGAGTTTTGGTTTTCTATATTCAAAAACATTTTGGACAAAAATGCCCTTATTCTATCGCCATAATTGTCATATGCTTGTTGGTCGGCAAGCTCAAACCACTATTTAAGATTAACTTGGATACTTCAGACCTTAATTTGAAATAAAATCCATTTTGAACTCTTCTTTGAGAAAATGATAACATTTCAAATCATTATTTGAAATCTTCCCTTAAGATAATCAAAGAAAATGATAACATTTTAAATCATTATTTGAAATCTTCCCTTAAGATAATCAATCGATTTTTGTGCAGTGAGAAAGCAAATATGCCTATAGTTCCAACTTGACATATATGGTGAATTTAAAGCTAAAAACTTATGCGAACAAATCCAACTAATAAATGAGAAAATTATCCAAAAAGTCCTAACCCTACTACTTTTTTTCAATTTCATTCTAAACTTTTTAATTGTGTCAATTAAGTTCTAAATATTTTCAAGTTTTGACAATTGAGTCCATCCGATCAATTTTGGCCAAAAATTTGTATTGATGTAGATAATTTTTAATAATAGTCCATTTTTAAAATTTTCTTTTCTTTTCTTTTTCATTTTTTTTCTTGCTCTTTCCTTTGTCTTCCTTCTCTAGCCGGTTGTCAAATCTCAGTGACCAACTAGAGGCAAGGATCTTGCTAGCCACTAGCTAGGCTCAATCTCGTGGTCAATGGGCGAGTTTGAGCCTTGCCAAATCCAATGAGGTCAACCTTGTCATCATTGAGCGAGGTCGACCTCGCCATGTTTGGGCAAGGACCTCGCCCTTCCCAATGGCCAATGGGGGCGAGCTTTGCCATAGTTCGACAAGGTTGACCTCATCAACCCTTGCCTCTAGTCAATCGCCATACCTCAGCGACCGACTAGACAAGGAAGAAAGGAAGAAAAAAAGAATTAAAAAATAAATTCAAAAAAATATTGGCATATTATTAAAAAATTTCCACTCAATGCCAACCGCACCTCGTAGGATTGAAGGCATCCACATTAGGTAAGGACGTTAGAATCACATCGAAAGACCAAACTGAAACTGAAATTGAAATTGAACCAATCCGAATCGGAAATTCATGCATTTTCGGTTCAATTCCTATTTCAATTTAGATAATGAAATATAACCATTTTTTATTCTGATTCAAATAGTTTCAGTTCGATTCAATTAATGGAACCAAACTAAAAAATCGCCATTTTTCTTAATATTACAATTTATTTCTCTCTCCTTTTTCACTGAAACCTCTTCTTAATATTACAACAACAACAACAAACAATACCAAAAAGCGAAACCAAATTGGGTTTCTGATTCGGGTTATATTCGGTTTGGGTCATGATTCAGTTCAAAGATAATGCACCCGCAAATAGTTTGGTTCAATTCTAATTTCTTTAAATCCGAATTGAACCATTGACATCCCAAACATCTACAATTTTTGGCCAAAATTAAGCATATGGACTTGATTGGTAAAACGTAAAAAGATTTAAGATTCAATTGAATAAATAAAAATGCTATAGATTTAAGACTTTTTAGACAATTTTTTCACTAATAAACTAGTATCCTCTTATTAGTGGGTTTGTTTAAGAAATTCTAAATCTAGGGTAGATAGAATCCTTTAAAAATATTATGTGTTGCATTTAGACATCTATATCTATAATCATGTAAATAAATGTAAAATTATTTTCGGAATAAGAAATTAACTAGTTTTTTAGAATTCATATTCTATATATATTTGAAAAATAAACCAGTTTCTAGCTCAAAATTGTCCTTTTGTTTCCAAGGATCTCATTGTTGTGTTCTTGTGGCTATTAGAATCGTCACCCACGTAAAGTGAGCAGAATAAATATGTGCATTGAATGCGTAAATCCTTGTTATTTTCCTCGGTTAAACCTTGTGCACCCTGAATACTAGTTGTGTACTATTTTACAGTCTGAGTATAGTAAATGTCTTAAATAAAAATCACCTAAACTACGTATATGCAAATGCGTTAGAAAAAAAAAAAAAATCATTTTGAGCTAGTTTTGTGAAGGTGACCATTATCGCGTAAAAGATTAGAGATGCAAGTGTATCTTATAAACTAATAAACTAATATGCTAAAAGATCGACTAATGCATGGGTCATGCAAGAAGCTAGACTTAGTATAGTCTTCAAGATGAAATTTGTTACCACTTGAAGGCGAGACTGATCTCTTTGATGTGATGCAACGAGAATGTGATCGTTGACAATGAAAATGGCCGGAAGTTCTCCGACCTACACCGAGTTGGCGACAAATCATCTTCGACACAAGTGCTTTTCAAGATGCTCCTACCGAAATCTCTTATAGTGTTGACAAGCGGCAAAAAACATCTGCTAACCACCTTCCGAAGTACAATTTTTCCGTCATCTTTATTGGCTGAGCCGAAGTTATTGACCGAGGGAAAGGTTACCGGAAGAGAAGGATCGTCAGCTCTTTGAAGGCAAGACAAGAGTGCGCCCATAAGAGAATAGCCATCCCCGAGTGCATGGTGAAGCTTGAAAATTACGGTTCCTTGTGCTTCACTGGCTGGACAATTTATAATATGTATTTCCCACAATGGTTGGCCTTGTTGAAATGGTTGCATGGCTATTTCTGCAATGTAACTTTTGAGGAAACTAGCATTCTCGGATGAAGATGACGAGCCCTTTGGAGAGGAAAAACTGGGGACGTGTACATGGTTTTCCACCTTCACTTCCACCTTTTTCCATTTTTTTCCTCCCTTATTTCCCATCACCTATCCAAGACAAAAGAAAACCAAAATAATGTCTGAGTATGTGAAGTGAATTGGGGATTATTCATTCAAGATATGTGACCAAGCAGGCATTCAGCTGATAAACACTGATTACTCATATATCAGTCCTACCAATGGTGAGTATCTATGCATAGGGTACACACATACATACCATGATAGAAGAGAAGCGTGGGTTGATTGGGAGGAAAACGTCTTTGATCAGTGACGTGGCTTGGGAGTCATCGATTGGAATTTCGGATTCCAGTATGCCAATAATAGAAACCGGCATCACTTTACAGTTTAAGTACTGTCCTAAAGGACCACTGGCTCAAGGCCTTCATCCTCTTTTGTCAAATCCATTAGACAGGACTTTGTAATAATCCCAATCTAAGCGGATCAGGTTGAGAATTCATAGAGAAGTCTTCGAAAGAGTTGGATATCATCGACGTATATGTTTGCGTGGGTGCGCCTGTGTCCATAGACGGTTTATGGCCGTCCTCGTGCCTTCGTGTAGTTGGACCGTCGGTGACTTAAAGGGGTTGCGTGGGATAATAAAATGTTGCCAGCTGTGACCTGCAAGTAGCTGCCCATAGGTCTTCATCGGCTGGATAAGTCATAAAACAGATCTTCTAACAATCCGGTTCGATCCGAGTTGGTCAAATTCAGTATTCAAAAGGGTAACCATTTAGAGATGAATCATTAGTTACGAATCAGTTGATATTACATTTCCTGTTGGATGTGCGACATGGTGTGTTACAATTTTTCTAGGTACTCGAGGCTCTTCAAGCATTCGATTGTACACCCTTGTGCCTAGCACACACGACGCACATGGCACCTCTGCCAGGGTGAACATGTTCACTCGAGAAGAACATGTTAAAAAATGATGGGAATAATTGCTTGACTGACTTTTGAATTAAAAAAAAAAAAGTGTTTTTTTTTTTTTTGGTAAAGAAAAAAAAATGTGTTGTTAGTGAGTGGTTTCGTGGTAATTATTAAACATATAAATAAAATATTTCATTTTTAGAGTATTGATTGTGCATATCATAAGAACGGCCGGTGCATTAAACATTACCATGTTTTTTTTTTTTTTTTTTGGTTTCGTTGTTTAATTAATGTTGTGAAAGCACTCTTCCACAAAATCGTTACACTAATGATCACATGGTCACGAAATGTAATCTTTACCATAAAGCAGCAAGAGAACCAGCCCAAAACTTCCAGTGGCCACCCTTCCAATATGGAAGGAGGAAGTGGGGGGTTCGAATTCCCACCTTCTCAGAGGGAGTTGGGGTGGGGGCGATTTAATTTTAAGTGTGGGTTTCGACTTCCACGCCCTGCAAAAAGGCGAAGCAAAAGTCTGAGAGTGAGAGTTAGAATAGGAATAGAGTAGAACCGATCAAAAAAAATCAGCCCAAAACTTATACCAAAAAAAAAAAACAAACAGCCCAAAACAGTGAAAATCTGAGAGGATCACGGTAAGTAGAGAAAAGGAAAAGGCAGAGACTGTAGCGTCTTCCCTCGTATCTCTTTCTTCTTCCTTTTCTTGCAGTTAGGGTTCCGGTAAGAAAACCATGGCTTGTGCAAGGTCAAATTTCTAAGTTTATGTCCTCATGCCATTCCATTTCCAATCCTAGAAATGATCACACAATCAGAAATGGTACCAAATCCGCAAAGAGGTTATCACATTGTGTCTCACACATACATGAAGAATACGGCTGGTTGTGATTTATGAGACCTCACTGGAGAGAAAATAAATTGTCACAAATTGAGAGTTTCGTGTTCATACGTGCTTTTGCTTCATCGTTTCTGATGTTAACTCCTTGCAACTCTTTTGAAGGAAAAGAGAGATGAGAACATAGGCATAGCGTCCCCACCTCCGTGTTTCAATTCCTCAAAGCAACGAGATTGGTTTCAGAATGTATTCTGAAACTGTTGGGATTGTCAAATCCCCAAAAACCGGATTTGACTCTAAATCGAACCCCTAAACTTGCGCGGAAGACGAGCCCGGGATTTCTATATCATCACCGATCCTAAGGCACATCACAGATTCGAATGTACCTTGTTAGCCACAGATTAAACACCAACGACGCCAAGAAGAAGAAAAAAACGGTCATGTTTGATCCGATGACAGCAATTCACCTTGGAGGAAGAAGGGGTCGCCTTTTTGGCTTACTGTTCTCCTTTTTCTTTTAGAGTTTTGGAGGGAGAGAGGGAAGGAAAAAGACGTACGTGAATTCTACCAAAAGGTGCATTCTCTCTCTCTTCCCCCCCTTTTTATACGTCCCCCCTTTAAGCAAAACATACCCCTTCAACATATCCTTCCATCCATGAGCCCTAACTTTGTGGGCCGGGCTTTTAGGCCCAAGATGGGCGGACGGGCCAACTTAGGCCCATCCGATTATTTAATTAAAATCATCATCTCCCACTCGCACATGCTGGGCCGAATAGGATCCTCTTGACCTATTTTCAACATTCATACTGGTGAATAATCCGTGCGACCGGCATACTTTGAGAGCTCGTTGCCATACATCTGTTAGGAATATATAGCAGCTCATAATGGGCGTCACACTCTGAGTAGATTTAGTATGCAGTACCCTAGATCGATCGATCACATTTATATCTCTCTTGATCTCTTTTCAACAATGATATATATTGCATTCACAATTATGATTATCCCAAAGACAGTCATAATTGGTCAACCAGTGAATACAAAACTACAATGTGATTCTCCAAATCCGATCTTTCTCTTTCCTTCAAACTCTCAATTTCAGTCCAGCTTGCTTTTCTAGAAATGTCCCATTAGATCGAATCAACTCATGACCATTGGCAACATCCTAAGATAGCAAACACTAAATAGAAATCTTGAGAATAAGTAAGAGTCCTAAGGGGACTAAAATAGAGGAACTCATTTCCCTCAAGAGTCTCACACGGCATAAAAGTTGAGATCAAACTTTTGCCATTCTTATTGGTTATCTCATACATACGCAGTATGAAATGCGTATTACGGTATTAACTCCTTTCCCATGGAACGTATGTCTATTCCTTCAATACCGTACAGATGATAATTTAGACATACCCAATGTCTAACTTGAGTTCACGTATCTACTCATTCACATAATTCATCATAACTCACATCTGGCATCTTAGACAGATAAAGTAAAATATGTGGGTTATTTTACTTTCGGACATAGTATTTATCATGTCCTCATCTTAACACTTAGTTAAGGCGACATATATATTTTAAGCTTGAACTCTCGATTATCACCTAGATAATAAGCTTAAAAACCTTCTCATCTCTATTTATCACACAGTAAATAGAGGCGATTACCCGTGTGAGTGGGCTAATCTCTTATCTGTCCGACATACTTTCTCAACTCAATATAATGCACCAAGCATTAAGATGCATAAAGATCAAACAAAAGATTCATAGGCATTAATGATGAAGAACACAAGTTCATAAATGTGAACAACTCAGGGAAATTACAATATCCAGTACATCAAACTCTACACAATCCTAGAGATTTTACATGACCACAAAACACGTCTCTAGGTATTGGCTTTGTCATAGGATCTGCTACCATTCTATGCGTAGATATGTACTGTAAGTTCACATCCTTTCGTGCAACCATATCTTTAACAAAGTTATACTTGGTATCTATATGTTTGGTCTTGCCATGATACTTTGGATCTTTGGTATAGGCTATAGCTGCTTGGCTATCACAGTTAACCAATAATGGATTTGCAACTTTCTCAATAACACCTAAATGATCCAAAAATCTCTTAAGCCAAACTCCTTCTTGTACCGCTGCTGATAATACCACGAACTCAGCTTCCATCGTGGACAAAGCTATACACGTTTGCTTCTTACCGCTCCATGATATGGCGCCATTGTTCGCAGAAGAACGCAAATCCATAGGTAGATTTTCTTTCATCTAAATCTCCTCCCCAATCAGCATCTCGAATAGCCTTCAAGTCGCAGATCCTTTCCTTGGTAATTCAGCTTGTAATCAGCAGCCCCCCTTCGATACCTCAAGGTATTCTCTTAATGGCTTTCCAATGTGCTTGACCTGGATTGGATTGGTATCTACTCACCATTCCAACTGCAAAGCATATGTCGGTCTTGTACACAACATAGCGTATATCAAGCTTCCAACAGCACTAGCATAAGGAACATGCTTCATTTGTTCCTTCTCTTGTGGAGTCCTTGGACACAGTCTATGGCTCAATCCTTCACCTTTTGCAATAGGATTGTCTATGGGTTTACAATCTTGCATACGAAATCGTTCAAGAACTTTATTTATATATGTTTCTTGCGAAAGAGATAATGATCTCTTCGAACGATCTCTTGAAATCTTAACTCCAAGTATGTATGCAGCCTCACCCATATCTTTCATCTCAAAATTAGAAGATAACCAACTTTTGATGGTATTAACTAACTCCATATTACTTCCGGCAATTAGTATATCATCAACATATAATGATATGATCACAAATTGATCTTTGGATCTTTTGATATATACACAATGATCCTCATCAATCATTGTAAAATTATATGCCATCATAGCATTATGAAAACGTATATACCACTGTCTTGACGACTACTTAAGGCCATATATCGATTTCAAAAGTCGACATACTTTTCCTTCTTGGCCTTTCATAATGAAACCAACAGGTTGTTCCATATATATTTCCTCATCTAATTCTCCATTGAGAAAAGCAGTCTTTACATCCATTTGATGTAATTCAAGATCCATACTTGCCACTATTGCCAGAATAATGCGAATTGAGGTGAATCTAACAACAGGGGAAAATGTTTCCTCATAATCAATTCCTTCCTGTTGATTATACCCCTTCGCCACAAGGCGAGCTTTATATCTTTCTATCGAGCCATTAGCTTTACGCTTTATTTTGAGAACCCACTTGTTCCCAATAGCTTTGTGTCCTTTTGGAAGATCAACCAGCTTCCCAAACATGGTTTGACTTCATTGACTCCATTTCCTCTCCCATTGCATGCATCCATTTTTCCTTACTAGGGCAATTTAGAGCCTCATGTATATTTCTTGGCTCATCCTCATCTTGTGGGGCAATCATAAAAGTTTCCCCTTCAATGTCAAAACGTCAACGGGGAATACTTTTGCGACTTGTTCACCGTATGGGAGATTGTTCACTCAGCACATCATTTCCCATTATGCTCCCACGAGGATTAGATAATGATGATGTTGTCTCATCATGTTGTTATAATTGAGAATCAGTTGTATGCAATTCATCACTTCTCATATTACTCCCACTTGGATGAACCCCACTAATATCATTATCTAGATCCATGGTTTCAAATAAGGAGTAATCTTCACCTATTTCGCCCTTCTTAGGAAACTCATCCTCTAAGAATGTGACATCCCGTGATTCAAATTTAGTTATAATCCCACTTTCCTGCTCACCTATGAACACATATCCTTTTGAGTGTTCAGAGTATCTTATAAAAATACTCTTCTTTCCTCTGGGACCCAATTTCCTAAACTTGTGAGAGGGCTCATGGGTATAGGCAGTGCAACCCCATGGCTTAAGAAAACCTAAGTCCAGTTTTCTACCCGTCCATAACTCATATGGAGTGGAAGTAACTGATTTGAAAGGCACCCGGTTAAGTACATAGGCAGCTGTTAATAATGCATCACTCCAAAAGGTGATAGGTAAGTTAGCATGCGCCATCATGGACCTAACAATTTCCAGTAGGGTTCTGTTTCTTCTCTTTGCAACACCATTTTGTTGAGGAGTATATGGAATAAACAACTGTCTTTCTATTCCTTTTTCATCACATAATTTTCTGAACTCATCAGATAAATATTCTCGACCTCGATCAGATCTCAATGCTTTTATTTTCTTGTCTAATTGATTCTCTACCAAGGCCATAAACCTTTTGAAACAACTTAATACTTCAGATTTATGAGAAATCAAATAGACATATCCGAATCAAGTATAATCATCTATAAAAGTGATGAAATAAACAGCCCCATGTCTTCCTCTCACATTCATTGGACCACATATGTCAGAATGGATTAAATGCAGAGGAAATTCAGCTCTTTTACCTTTTCCAAATGGTTTCCTTGTTGTTTTCCCTGCTAGGCAATGCTCACATATGGGTAAATCGACTTTTTCAATATTGCCCAACAAGCCCTCTTTGGCTAGTCTATTCATACGTTGTTGGCCAATATGACCAAGTCTAGCATGCCACGCATTCACATCATTGTCATATGAATTAAGAGACGTGATAAGGGAATAACAAATATTTGCATTAGTATAGTCAATATCCAATACAATGAAACCATTCAGAAAATAGCCATGACCATAGAAATTTGTTTCCAAAAACAAATCCACATCTCTATTATGGAAGTTCATATTAAAACCTAGTTTGACCAACACTAAAACAGACACTAGATTTCGACGAATCTCCGGAGCATACATTACATCATGTAGGATCAAAATGCGTCCACCACGCATGTTCGGTTGGCAGTGCCAATTCCTTTTACTTCAGCTCGGAGTTGTTTCCCACATAGATCCACTTAGTTCCGCTTGGTATTCGTCGGAATTCCACAAAGGATCCTCTATCCTTTGCTACATGGTCTGTTGCTCCTGAATCTATAGTCCACAAAGGATTGGATTCAGCCAACAATACAGAACTTGACACATAAGCAAAGTTCTCAAATGTACAAGAGGTGTTTACCTTTTTCGGCTCACGACAGTTGCGAGCATAGTGACCCTTCTTGTCACAATTGTAACACCTTACCCTTGACATTTTCTTCACTTGAGGACATTTTCCTCTCTTGTGTTGGTTAACTCTTGGTTTCTTGCAAGGAGGACTTGATCCTTTGCATGACCACATATTGAACGAATCAATACGCTTGCACTTAGAGCTCAAAGCCTTTTCTGAGCTAGAACTAGCATTGCAAATATCTACTTTCGGCTCAAATGCCGTTAGGTGGTCCTCCACTAGCTCAAGGTGGCGCACGGCATTCTCAAGATCTTCCATAACATGGTGAAGAGCTTCTAGTGCTTCTGGCTTTTCCAGCACATATTGAATCTTCATATTCAATATTTCACAATTGTTGCCATTCAAATCAGCAATTACTTTCTTAGTTGCTGAAACCATCGATCCGAACACATCAGACATTAATGCACGAATAATTAATGCCTATCATTTATGCATCTACTTTGCACAGACCCATCATATTAATGAACAATTTTAAGTAAGGTTTCAGAATCAAAAAGTCACTATGTTTCCAATCATCTTCCAAAAATCCTAACTTAAAACTGTCATTAATATAATTGTCTTATGCAAACTAAATTCTATGAAGTTACAAAAACTTCTATGAACTACCCACAGCAATCAACAATAATAGAAAGCAAATAATATCTAACATCTAATAAAATAATAATGCCCACAAAATACAACATATCAATTACACTAAGTAATACATACAGAGGAAAATATCAACATAGAAAGAGATATGTTCACCAAAAAACACCTCAAACTAATCTAAGAAATAAGTAGGGAAAGTCCCTGCTAATCTATCAGTCAAAAAATCCAAAAAATTTGAAGGCACATTTGCCAACCATGGAAAGACTTTTGGAGAGCTCTCATGTCACGTCCAGGGCGCATTCATTTTGCGCCATGTGGCACTCATACTAAGGGTTGAAGTTTTCATTAACTCAATCCTATAGTATTCTCTCACAAAAGCTACTACCAGCCTCTTATAACTCGGGACCACGTTGACCTCCCATAGCCGATCTAACACTGCTTGCCATTCTAGTGGAAGAGTGTTCATGAAGGTCGACACATTCTCAAAATCCGGCATAAGATAACCATTCCAGATGATTTCCTGTATCTTCTGATTGACTTTGACCACATGTGATACTAAATCACCATCATGCCACCGATAATTAGCTAATTCTTTCATCAGCCTTTTAAGTCTTGCACGTCCTTCGTCCGTTCTCGAGAATGCAGGTATTCGTGCATATCGCATCATAGTTCCTGCAACAAATGCAGAACTAAATAATTGGATTACTTATAATCCACAATCAACATAAAGGAAAATACATAATTTTCCATAATTTATGCAACAAATGCAGAATAAAAAAAATGGATTACTTATAACCCACATAGACATAATTGAAAAAAAAAAAACACATTCCTTTTTTTTTTTTCCGGTCAACGGTCAACGGTCAAGTCAACGATCAATGGTCGGTCAACGGTCGACGGTCGGTCAACGGTCAACAAAAGTCAACGGTCAACGGTCGGTCAACGGTCGCTGTCAACGGTCAACGGAAGTCAACGGTCAACGGTCAGCCGGGTCGGACGGGTCGGGTCGCCGGTCGGGCCGGCGGGTCGGACCGGGTCGGACGGACCGAGTCGACACGTGCGGCACGCGTGCAGATGACGTCACTACGACGTCGTGCATCACACGTGCGTACGCGCACGCGCCTATGCCTCCTCCAAGTCGGCGCGCGCATTGCACGCGCCGAAGACACCGCTTCACTTTGGCTGCGCGTGGGGGCGCGTCCGGCGTCCGTTGGCGGCGTTCCACCACTCGTCGCGCTTGTCTCGACGAGACCTTTTGTCCAGCGCCATCAGAAGTCGATTTCGACTTACAAAAAGTCGAAAAATTGTATGAATAGTCTCGGGTGTCGGGATCTCTTGCCCCGATCGGTGCCGGCCGAATCTCTTTTCACGAAAATCAATAAAAATATCCACAGACATGAAAGGGGTCGGGAAAAACATGAAAAGGGATCGGGAAACATAAACTTAGGCTCTAATATCAATGTTGAGATTGTCGGATCCCCAAAAACCGGATTCTACCCTAAATCGAACCCCTAAACTTGCGCAGAAGACGATTCCAGGATTTCTATATGCATCACTGATCCTAAGACACATCACAGATTCGGACGTACCTTGTTAGCCACAGATTAAACACCAACGACGCCAAGAAGAAGAGAAAAACGGTCCTGTTTGATCCGATGACAGCAATTCGCCTTGGAGGAAGAAGGGGTCGCCTTTTTGGCTTACTGTTCTCCTTTTTCTTTTAGAGTTTTGGAGGGAGAGAGGGAAGGAAAAAGACGTACGTGAATTCTACCAAAAGGTGCATTCTCTCTCTCTTCCCCCCTTTTTATACGTCCCCCCTTTAAGCAAAACATACCCCTTCAACATATCCTTCCATCCATGGGCCCTAACTTTGTGGGCCGGGCTTTTAGGCCCAACATGGGTGGATGGGCCAACTTAGGCCCATCCGATTATTTAATTAAAATCATCAGAAACCGATTATCAGAGTAGGTTCCTGGCTTTTGGAACCAGGAACTGACCTTTTCAAGTCTACTCCAAGCTCGACCCAGAAACCGGCCAGTTTTTTACTTTTTTTTTCTTTTAATCTGTCATATTTTTTATTTAATTGCTCAAATGGTTTATATAAGCAAATCTCATTTAAGCGGTGAGAACTTAATGTAAAGGAGGGGGTAGAACATAGGCATTACAAGATGATGAAGTGAAGCATGTTTTGACAATATCGAACAAATTTGAATGAAAATTGTAACAATATTGGACCATTTCTGCATATTCCTTTGAAAGGGGTGTCCCTAGCCATAAGGCTTTTTTGCCACGTGACGGTTGGTTCCAAGGCACGCATGTTATTGATGTCAATCAATTAATAGGATTCTGCTTCCTTCTGCAAGTGTGTAGGGTAAGCACAAGTCGAGCTTCATTTCGATGCTCAGCAAAGAGATTGAGAAGATATAGAAGACCGCAGAAAAGTGTTGGATATTGGCCTGCGAGCTGACCGGATTATATCCATGACAAATGTTGCTAATGGATCTTCCTCACGGTTGTGAGAAGTGAGAAGACCAGAGAACTAGAAAAGATATATAAGTTTGAGATGATTGAGGGCTTGTTTTGAATAGGTTTAAGGTTTGATCTCCAATAGAATCGACCAATTCAGTGCATAGAACAAGAAACCAAATCGGTCCTTGTGTGATTACTCAACCCTAGTCGGCACCTTCCTCTTCTTTGTCCTCTTCGTGCTTTACATGCAAGTCACACTACGAGGAGTGCATACCTGCTCTCCAGGCTATTGATGGGCTCTCACCTAGCGGAAAAAGTGTCAAAAAAATTATATACCTATTGCATTTATGCCAATTTAATCATAAACCTTTCATTGGTGTCAATTTAGTACTAAACATTGATTTTATGTCAATTCAACCCTAAATATTTTGACGTAGTGTCAATTCAATCCTTTTAGCTAATTTTAGCCAGATTTTGTTGACATGAGTGACAGTTGGCCTACTTGGCACAGCCAACACTAACATTGACAACTTTTAATATTTTAATATTTTTTCTCATTTTTTCTCATTTTTTTAATTTCCTTTATTTATTTCTTTTTTTTTCTCTTTCTTTTGATTTTCTCCTTCCCTTCCTTCTTCCTCTAGCCAATCGCCAGTCAACGATCGGCCAGAAACAAGGGGCCTCACTAGTGAGGTCAAGCCTCGCCCATGGCTGGCAAGTATTGACCCTCGCTAGCCTAGGAGAGCCCGCCCTCGTAACCTCCGGCAAGCTCGACAAATGTTGGACGAGGCACGACCTCGCCGTCACTAGTGAGGGCAAGCCTTACCAGTGGCTAGCAATGCTCGCTAGCCATCACCTCTAGCCGATCGCAAAACGACGACTGGCTAGAGGAAGAAGGAAAGGGAAAAATAAAGGAGAGAGGGAAAAAAAGGAGACCGTGGAAAAGTGTTGATTTTTGTCTTGCAAGTTGACCGGAGTTTATCCATGACAAATGTTGCTAATGGATCTTCCTCACGGTTGTGAGAAGTGAGAAGACTAGAGAACTAGAAAAGATATATAAGTCAGAGATAATTGAGGGTTTGTTTTGAACCACTTTAAGGTCTAATCCCTAGTACAATCAACCAATTTAGTGCATAGAACAAGAAATCAAACCGGTCCTTGTGTGATTACTCAACCCTAGTCGGCACCTTCCTCTTCTTTGTCCTCTTCGTGCTTTACATGCAAGTCACACTACGAGGAGTGCATACCTGCTTGCCGAGCTATTTGATGGGCTCTCACCCAATGGAAAAAGTGTCAAAAAAGTCATAAACCTATTACATCTATGCCAATTTAATCATAAACCTTTCATTAGTGTCAATTTAGTACCAAACATTTTGATTTCATGCCAATTCAACCCTAAGCATTTTGAGGTAGTGTCAATTCAATCATTTCAATTAATTTTAGCTGGAATTTGCTGACATAGATTATAGTTGGCTTACTTGGCACGACTAACACTAACATGGACATTTTTTAATATTTAAATATTTCTTTAAATATTTTTTATTTCCTTTATTTCATTTTTTTTTTCTCTTTCTTTTGATTTTCCCCTTCCCTTCCTTCTTCCTTCAGCCAATCGCCGGTCGATGATAGGCCAGAGACAAGGATCCTCATTGGTGAGGTCAAGCTTTGTCCATGGGCAGCAAGTCTTGCATACGCAAGGCCACCCTCACGACCTCTAGCAAGCTCATTAGATGTTGGGCAAAGCACAACCTCACCATCACTAGTGAGGGCAGCCTTGCCGGTGGCTAGTGACACTCATGGCCCTCGCCTCTGGCCGATCACAAACTGACGACCAGCTAGAGGAAGAAGGAAAGTGAAAAGAAAAAAAAAAGGAAAAAAAAAAGATTAAAGGAAATAAATCAATCAATCAATCAAAATTATTAAATTATTATTAAAAATTTGTCCATGGCAATGTCAATGTGCCACATAAGCTGAATGACATTCATGTTAGTAAAATTTGGCTAATATCAATCAAAATGACTGAATTGGCACCAAATTAAAAGGTTTAAAATTAAATTTGCACCAATGCAATAAATTTAAGATTATTTTGACCCTTTTCCCCTTACCCAACCATATCTACATCGTTCTCCTCGAGCCCAAGCTCCAATGGAGGCTCATGGCGTCGAACATGGCAGCTCTTGCTATCAAGGCTAGCTTGCTCTCCAAAAGGTGGCGAAGTAAGGTGGGGACCACAAAAGGAGGAAGACCTAAAAGTCTCCTGACTTAGAGGTGCGCTTCAAGAGAAAATATTAGGTATGACTCATGCTCCAAATAAGCGTGGCAAACAAGAAGGCGGTAGGAAGGCAACACGTGTCCTCGTGGGACCCATAATCTAGAGAGAAAAAGAGACGCCAATTTGAAAAAATTTCAGTCCTGGTTCGTTAGTTTTCTTTCTTCACGCCTCTCTCTCTCTACCCTCGCTCTCTCTCTCTCTCTCTCTCTCTCTCTCTCTCTCTCTCTCTCTCCACCCTTCCTCTTCCGAACCAGCGAACCACCGCAAGCAACCAACGAACCAAGAGGATACCGGCGAGACAACCACGAGCAACCAACCAACATGCGACCTCCCTCTCTCTCTCTCTCTCTCTCTCTCTCTCTCTCTCCCTCTTTCCAATCGACCGACGTGCGACCTCCCTCTCTCTCTCTACCCTCCCTCTTTTTGACCAGCGAACCACCACGAGCAACCGACGAACCAGGAGGATACCAGCAAGATGACCGCGAGCAACCAACCGGCATGCGACCTCCCTCTCTCTCTCTCTGCCCTCCCTCTTTCCGACTGGCGAACCAAGAGTTTCATATATTTCAACATCTACAGGTTGAAAACACATTAGTCAATGGTTTCACACTTCATCATGAAAGAATATGATGAGGGAAAGGGGGAAGCCACTAAATCGAAGGCTTCACTTATTTAGGAGATAGTGAGTGGAGTGCAACAACCCATTAGAGATTTTTTTTTTTTTTTTTTTTTTTTTTGTGTTGGGGGTTGTCACCAGTGCTCCTTAGATCAAATTGAAGTGAAAGCAACAACAAAGTTCTATACACCGTGTATAGAGGAAATGAGTAAATAGTACAACAAAGTCATAGCAAGTTTGAAAGGAAATTTCCAAACCTTTACATGCTTCTGCAAGAGAGTTTCCGACCAAGCCACTTGCACTTGCAAATCGATCAAGAGTTGGTTTATAGACCTACCATGCAAAAGAAAAAGATACTCCTGAAAGAACGCAAGGAAGAACAATGAAAAAGGAGGAAATTTTTTGTATATTCTATTATGTGAATCAATGATGTACAAAGCTCTACAATTATAGCACTAAGCATGTACAAGAAAATGCAAATAAATGATGTTACAAAATCAAATCCTATATTAGACTGATATTAATTGATTTTCCATATCAATCTAAATATTGTAAAAATCCACAAGATTGCATATCTTCCCACACTCCCCCTCAAGCCGGTGGCTTATAGATGTCCAAGACACTTAGCTTGCTTAGTAGATATGCGTGTTGCCTCTGACATAAAGGTTTGGTAAAGATATTTGCAGGCTATTCTGTAGTCCCAATTCCTCTTGTTTCAATTGTCCCTTCTTGAATTTTCTCTCGAGTAAAGTGACAATCCACTTCTATGTGCTTCATCATCTCGTGCACTATAAGATTTGATGCAAGTTTAAGTGCTGCGTCATTGTCACAAAATAACATGGTCGGTCCCTTTGTTCGCACTCCAAGGTCCTGAAGCAAGCCTCGCAGCCACACTATTTCACAAGTGGTCCTAGCCATAGCTCGATACTCAGCCTCTGCTGAAGATAAAGACACGGTTGGCTACTTCTTCGTTTTCCAGGAAAGTAAAGACTTTCCTAGTATAATACATAATCATGTAATTGATCTCCTGCTCATCAGACAAGTTGCGTAATCATCATCACAATAAGCCGTCATCTCCATGTTGCATTCTCTTGAAAGAAGAATTCAAAATCCTTGACATTTCTTCAAATACTTAACAACCTTTAGAGCGGCGTTCATGTGGGACTGCTTGGGCTTATGCATAAACTGACTGAGTGTCTGGACAGCATAACATATATCCGGTCTAGTCATGGTCAAATATAGAAGCTTTCCTATTAACCTTTGATAACCTGCTGGATCTCTAAGAATAGGATCGTCTTGGAGATTTCCTTCATCATGGTCCACGGTAGTTAACTTGACATTTTGTTCGATTGGAATGGCTGCCGATTTGCTTCCCAATAGACCTGCTTCTGATATAATCTCTAGCACGAATTTTTGTTGACCGAGGGAAATCCCTTGATCTGATCATGTAATTTCTATTCCCAAGAAAAATTTGGGTGATCCCAAATCCTTTATATGAAATGTCGAATGTAGGTATTCCTTGAAGCTCTTTATGGCAATTGTATCGTTACCCATAATAAGTATATCATCAACGGATATCATTAAAAATATGGATGACGTACCTTTTGTCCATGTAAAAAAAGCGTAGTCATATTTGGACTATTTGAAACCTGCTGTTGTGAGAGCATTCGCGAACTTGGCATACCATTGCCTCGATGCTTGTTTGAGACCATAAGGGATTTGCGAAGACGACATACTTTATTCTCCCCCTGTCTCCGTAAACCCTGAGGAAGTTCCATATAGATTTCTTCATCCAAATCACTATGTAGAAATGCATTGTGGACATCCATTTGGTGTAGAGACCAATCTCGGAAAGCTGCAATAGATAGGAAAGATCGAACAGTTTCGTCTTTTGCTACTGGAGAGAATGTCTCGTGATAGTCGAAACCTTCTCGCTGTGTAAATCCTTTGGCCACTAAACGAGCCTTGTATCGCTCAATCGATCCATCTACCCAAAACTTTATCTTGTAAGCCCATTTGCATCCTATTGCCTTCCGATCTGATGGTAAAGTCACAAGATCCCATGTGTGGTTGTCATGTAATGCTTGCAATTATGCTGCCATAGCCTTTTGCCACTGTGGATCCATGGATGCTTCATCATAATTAGCTAGTTCCCTTTCTTCAGATATGCGACTATTGCATTGTCGATGTGCCGGAGACAATTGATTGAAAGAGACATAAGATGAGATGGGATAATGAATACTTGGTGAATTGTGTGTGGCACAAACATAATCTTTAGTCCAGGTTGGTGGGCGTGTGGCTCAGCCCGAACGTCGATGTGGATCTGGAAGTGATGGTGGAGGTGCATGCTCTTCCATAGGAGGGACTGGCATGAGATCTGAAGCTTCTTCAGTAATTGCATTCTCAAATCTGGAAGAAAGGTCTTCGACATGAGATTGATTTCTTGTGAAACTGCTATTGAATGTTCCCAGATTTCCTATCATAACATAACGGGATCCCTAGATAAAAATCTTCTTCAAAGAAAATAGCATGAGAAAGATGGAAATCATTGTCCTTTGAGGATTGTTCGTCAGCAAATGGAAAGATGTCTTCATGGAAGACTACATCTTTGCTTATTAGAAATTCGCCTGTAGAGGGCTAAAACACATGATAACCTTTCTGAAGATTTGGATATCCGATAAAGATGCACCGCTGAGCGCAAGGACTCATTTTGTCCCGAGGACCCACCGTGGTGACATAGTACAAACACCCAAATATTCTTAGGTGATCCATTTTTGGCTTCTTCCGAAACAGAATTTCAGAAGGACTTCGACCATTTAACACCTTCGTTGGCATTCGATTGATTAAATATACTGCTGTGATAATGCAATCCCCACAAAAATTATCTAGAATAGAAGCTTGAAACTTCAAGGCACATGCCACTTCCAGAATATGTCGATGCTTTCGTTCCACTACTCCATTCTATTGTGGAGTGTATGTGCACGAACTTTCATGCAAAATGCCATAGGATGAAAATAATGCTGCTCATTCGTGGTTAAAAAATTCTCTTCAATTGTCTGTCCTAATCCATTGGATAGTCTTTCCAAATTGGGTCTTTGATAAGGAAATAAATTCCTTTAAGTGAGATAGGGCCTGACCTTTGGTTTGCATAAGAAAGATCCATGTCACCCGGGAATGGTCGTCACAATGGTTGTGTGATATGATTGGTTGTGTGATATGATCCCCATACATCAACATGAATAAGTGAGAAAGCACTAGTGGAACAACTCATGCTAATTGGAAAGGGTGCACGTGATTGTTTTGCAAGAGGGCGGATATGACATATAGAATAAGGAAACAAAGCACCGTCGCCCATTCTGGATTACAAAAGGAAATTTTTATCATTGGTAGTGACATTACACAATGATTGCTTATTTAAAGGAACTTGAGATAAATCTAAGGTTCTTGGAATACTAGTCTAAAAAAATAGTTCATCAATATGATTACCCCAGCCCATCAGTTTCCCGGTCAAAAAAGCTTGAAAGAAACATATATCATAATTGAATAAAATTTGGCAAGAATTTTCTTTGCATGCTCTAGACACTAAAATCAGATTGAACTGGAAATTTGGCACATAGAGGACATTTCTCATAATTATTTGAGGGCTAAGGTTCACAATTCCTATAGTAGTCACATAGGTAGTATTTCCATTTGGTAACTTCACAGAAACAAGAATACTTAATTCTTCATGAACAACAGAAAATAAGCCCTTATCACAAGCAATATGATCACTAGCTCCTGAGTTGATTATCCAAGAATTCCGTGAAATAGAATTTATCCAGCAATGAGAAATACCTAAGAAACTATTTCCTTTGTTGTAAATATCCATTTTTTGCAAGGCCTACATAATTTCTTGATATTGCCCTTGAGTAATAGGCTAATCAATAGTTGGAGCTGAAATTTGAAAAGCTGCGACTGAAGACTCCTTTCCTGGTTTTCCTTTTTCACAGGGTTTGCCATGCAATTTCCAGCAATTATTGATGGTGTGGTGGGGTCACCTATAATATTCACAAAATAACTTATTTTTTCCTTTTAAATTTTGCCCATACGCCCTTGGATTAACTGAAAAAATTGGACCGTTGGATCCCTTAAGAGTAGCCGCATGCCCACCATCCGATCTTGATGAAGAATCGGCCCTTTTCCAGCCATCCAATCATGTCTCATGACACGGACCGTCCATCTCAGCTGCTTTAAAAGGCTATGAATTTGTCCCGAACACAAACCCTCGCTTGTCTGGCCGCATCCCTCCTTCTGGACTCTTCTGGTCTCCTTCCTTCTCTCGTCGAGCAGCTAGCGTCCCTCGAGCAACCAGCGTCCCGAGAGCAGCCAAGGCCATTGTTTCTGCTCCTTTCGCATGCTTTGTCGCCGTGAGTCTCTGGCTCTCCTCTTGAACGACCAACTGGAAGATGCGGCCGAGCGAAGGCATAGGGTCCATGGCTAGGATGTGAGATCTAAAAGTCAGGTAAGAATCATTTAAAATGAGCAAGAACCGAGTAACCTTCTCTCTGTCCCGTATCCCTTTGTACTGCTGTAAAGTGGTCTCGGGTCCTTCGAGTTTTTCCTCTGCTGCCTCCAGTTCGTTCCAAAGGGCTGATAATTTGTTGAAGACGGCCGTGATGCTCATATTACCTTGTTTGAGTTCGGAAAGGCCCTGAGTCAAAGAAAAAATTTTCGCACGGTCTAATTTCCCATACATTTCCTTTATTTTGTCCCACATCTTCTTTGAGTCTTCTGTGAGTGGTAGTCCGGCTACAATTTATGGGCTGACGCAGTTCCCAATCCACATTCTCACTAGCTGATTGCATTTCTTCCATTGTCTCGCCATCCTTTCGTCTGCTGGAACGGGAATAGACACTTCAATAAAACCTTCTTTATATTTGGTAACAAGGGCTCGGCGGAATTCTTGAGCCTAGATTGAGTAGTTCTTGGATCCCCTTAGTTGTTGGCTGATAAGTCATATTTTTGGTCCATCGGCAGTAAAGACGTACAGTGGGTCCTTGAGTTCTGGCCAACCAAAAACGACTTAAAATGGGTACAGCAAAAATTTGGGTCTCATCGTTGGGTAGGTATTTGGACCCATACACGAATTAAACGACCCACTAGATAATCCCACAACTTGATTTCCAGACCCGGTATTTGCGCTTGCCCCACCTATGGTTGGCGAGCCATTATCGGGCTGGATGTTGCCTTTGAAAACTTGAGCTCCAGGCCATTGAGCACTTGGGCTTGGCCCGTAGTACCATGGGCTGGGCTGAACAGGTACAGGTACCCACTAGTATGGTTGACCCGCCATGGCCGGACCCGATGTGGATTGGCCTAGAAAGGGTTGCCCCATACTGGGCTGCCATGGAATAAAACCCGCATTTGGTTGAATTCTGGTGGCTTCAGTAGGTTAGTTCACAGGAAGACTTTGATTTTCTTCTTCTGTGATTCGCATTCCAATAGGTGTTGGTTGGTCTTCTATCATGGTGTGATGGTAAGACATTCCTTTTCTTCACTTGCTTTTTGTTCCTCATAAACCGATTCCTACGCCTGAGTGCTAACGCTTTTTGCAAGTTAGCGGGTTCTTCAAGTTTTCCGGCAGGCAATCAAGGAGGAGACGTGCGGAAGCTAAATCAGAAGCGAAGTCCGCTCTGATACCATGAAAGAACGCAAGGAAGAACAAGGAAAAAGGAGGGAATTTTTTGTATATTCTATTATGTGAATCAATGATGTACAAAGCTCTACAATTATAGCACTAAGCATGTACAAGAAAATGGAAATAAATGATGTTACAAATCAAATCCTATACTAGACTGATATTAATTGATTTTCCATATCAATCTAAATATTGTACAAATCCACAAGATTGCATATCTTCCAACAACTCCTAATTAATATTTGACTATAGCATATACCAAATCCCCTAAACATTTGTGTGACAAAACAAAATGATCTTGGATGTTTATCTATGCAAAAACACATGTCGACTTATGCACATGGAAACATAGTCCTTAAGAGTATTAACACACATGATTGATAGATGCACCCTTATCTTCTGAAAACCCCTATGATGGACTAAGATTATATAGTTATATTACCATGCCTCTGTCAATAACTAATTTACTTTTCGCAAATAGCTCCTAAAATTGCATCACCACATATCTGCTGTATACTTCAATAGCAGATACTCAACACTGAGGTGTTTACTCATCACAGATTCATCTGATCAAAGAACAAGACTTGCGTCAAAGTTGATGGCTAGAGCATTATAGGGATGCGGAGTCCATCATAGCTTAGCTGTACGTCAATGCCCTCCGTCTCCAAGAGCTTTTTAAGACCTTCATTCACTGCTTCGTGAGGAGTAAGATGCATCATACCTTTCACCAATTTTCCAAACCAGGAGAAAGAGTTTTGAGAAGGAGATTCCAAAACAAGATATCATAACAAAAGAACAAAGAATAATTTAAAAAAGATATATGCCAAGACTACAAATATGAAATATATGAAACCCTTGGGCCCTAAAATCTAAAACTAAACTTCTGCAACCTTGGTTCGCCGATCGGAAAGAGGGAGGGAGAGAGAGAGAGAGGGAGGTCGCACGCCGGTATCCTCCTGGTTCATCAGTTGCTTGTGGTGGTTGACCAGTCGGAAAGAGGGAGGGCAGGGAGAGAGGAAGGTCGCACGCCGGTCGGTTGCTCACGGTTGTCTCACTAGTATCCTCCTGGTTCGTCGATTGCTCACGGTAGTTCGCTGGTCGGAAAGAGGGAGGGTGGAGAGAGAGAGAGAGAGGGAGTTCGTCGGAGAGAGAGCGAGGATAGAGAGAGAGAGAGAGAGAGAGAGAGAGAGAGAGAGAGAGCGTGAAGAAAGAAAACTGACGAACCAGGATTGAAATTTTTTCAAATTGGCCCCTCTTTTTCTCTCCAGATCCCATGAGGACACGTGTTGCCTTCCTACCGCCTTCTTGTTTGCCACGCTGGAGCACGAGACAGTACCTAATATTTTCTTGCGCTTCAATGGCCTAGCTCACGAAGATGACGGCCATGTAAGCTATGGAAGCGAAGAGTTCAACATCAAGAAGAGCTTCGCTGTGGATAGGAAGGCTGTCCGCGGTGCGAGCCTTTCCAATTAGGGTCCGTGTGGAAGATGCAGAGATTATCTGCTAAGATCTGTTCGTTTAGGACGAAGTCTAGCACATTTTGTTAAAGCTGCAAAGATGGCTTCCACTTCTCAAATTGGGAAGGGGTTTTTTCTTATTTTTAAACTTGAACCTTATGATTGACTCCATTTTTTGTGACTAATTTATTTTCCCATTCTAAGCAATTTGTGACTAGTTTATTTTCCCATGCTAAGCAATAGAAAACGGTAAAAACATGTTTGGATAAAATATTTTCCTGCGAATAAACAGTCTCATATCTTCTTGATAAGAAACTACAGCACCGTGTGGAAAAATTAACTGTAGACCAACTTAAACAGTCGCCTGCTCCATCTAGTTGAATTTAATCCAATGGTCTACATTGTAGCATTAAAGTATGATGACCCGAATTAACCGGATGGACTTCCTTGACCACGTAGAATTCATCGTAAAGATGAGAATAACTCACGAGAGAAAATTTTGGTGTCATGCCAAAAAACCATCACAACTTCAATCAGTGAAGTACAATTTTAAACCTTAAGAAGAGCATGGAGATAATTCCAACCCCAGCTTTTGATCGTCACATTAAGCCATGCTTTCAAAAGTTCCTCCAGTAATGTCATATTCCACGCCATGAGTAATGAGATAAGAAACTAGAAACAACTTTGGCGTCGAAGATTAAAATTTACCTAATGGAATGAGACATTGTAAAATAAGTCACATTATCCTTCTCTTTCTGTATATGTGGATTCTCATCTTTTGTAGTTGACTTGAAACAAAGTTTCTTTAATGAAAGCCTCCAAATCTCCCGAAGGTTGGACGAACCATCAGCCTCTTCGGCAACCATGCTGCTTGCCATTATTCCTGTAAAATAGCAACCACCAAAGGAGCATACTCAAAGCATGAGACACCAACAGTAGCAGATTTTGTCATCATCAGAGACTATCTTGAAGAAAAAGGTTGATTCTTTAGAAGCTTTTGCTTGGAAAACAATATTTCCAGGTAAGGAAACATGATCACATAAGATAGTATAAGGTAGGATTAGAAATCCTTCCCATATCCTCCGGATTAAAAAAAAAAAAAAAAAATCATTTCTTATGTTTGGTGAAATTCAAGAAAGGATTCAAAATTTTTGAAAATCTCACTTGCTCATAGAGGTGATACTTTCCAAAGCTAGGGAAACATTTTGTTGACGTAATCTCACACGGCCGAGACTTGAGCAGTCACTGTTTTCACTGGAGCTCCTCCGTCTCCTTTGAAATCTTTCAATTGTCAGCACAAAGAGTCTCAGATTTGAGTAGAGGACAGGATTGGACGTCGAAACATCATGGCAAAATCAGGTGACCATCGTTTAGGACCAACATACAAACACCCAAAACTTTGTGCATTTCGATTTTTTTCTTCTCCTTTTTCACAAACGACTTTTCGGTGTCGATCGATCGATTTCGATCATTCATTGGCGATGGCCGATTCGGTTCAACGGTCATCAGAAGATAATCGTCAAACCGAATGGGCTAGACAGCAATGATGATCAGCTTTGATTGAAGACAATCTCGATTGCACGGTGGTTGGGAGCGATAGGCTATCGTAGCAGTGATCCTGCACAGTGGTCTTGCACGGTGGTGGGGAGTGATATGCTGTTATGGCGGTGTTCCTTGCACGGTGGCCGGCGAAACCAGACTCCACTCCATCACTGGAAGTAAATTGTTAAGTTTCTTTCTTTTTATTAAAAAAAAAAAAAATTATCCAATCCGGATCTATCCCACCCCTAATCCGGATTTCTTATCTAGGCATGTTATCCTATCCAACTTCAAATCCGGGCTACCAATTGCAATTTTTATGCTCTATATTCAAGTTAGACTGTGTGGAGTACATACGCCCTCTCCAAGCCGACGACAAGCTCTCGCCCAACCATATCTAATTCGTTCTCCCGGAGCCCAAGCTCCAACAGTGGATCGTCAGACGCGGCGGCTCTTGCTGTTGAGGCCAGCGTTGCTCTCCAAATGGTGGCGAAGCAAGGTGGGGACCACCGGCGGAGGCCTAAATCTCTCCGTCTTGGAGGTGCACTTTGACGACGTAGCTTACGGAGATTACGACGATGTCAAATATGGGAGCAAAGAGTTCGAGCTCAAGAAGAGCTTCGCCCTCGATGGGAAGGCAGTTCGTGGCACGATACTTTTCTAATTAAGGTCCGTGAGGAAGATGCGGAGATTATCCATAAAGATTTGTTTGTTTAGAATGAAGTTGAGCACGTTTTATGAAAGCTTCAAAGATGGCTTCTACTTTATAAATTTTTAATTTTTTTTTTTTACTTTTAAATTTTAAAACTTTCATTATCTGGTTGAGTTCATCGTTAATTTGTGACCAGTTTATTTTCCAGATCAAAAAATAGAAAACCCAAAAAAAAAAAAAAAAAAAAAAATTGGTAAAATATTTTCTTGCAAATAAACACAGAACTGTGTGGATACTACTAATAGACTGATTTAACCAATTGTCCGTTCCATTTATTTGAACCTTTACTAATGGTCTATATCGCATCATTAGAATATGACGATCTGGATTAACTAGACGGAATTCCTCAACCACATAGAATTCATCATAAAAATAAGATAATTCAGTCATGAAAGACTAATCTTTGGTGAAAGGCATTCCATTAATTACAAGCGAAACAGACTTTATTGAGTTCCCCACCATAAGACTCAACAGTTACACTTATTTGGAGTAGACTTATAATTTGCCCAACCTCTCCCCACAATAGATTTGGTCCCGTTAACAAGATCTTCATAATTAAAAATAAGGGGAAAAAGTAGGGTTTTCAGAAGGCGTTGAATTATGGAAGGATAAGAGTAGGAATGGTCTCTATTGCTTCCCACATGCATCATGAAGGATCATGTCCAAAGCATCATGCAAGGAGCGGGTGTACAACTCAGAATCTATGAACCCTTGCTGAGCACTCACAACTAGTCTCAAATTTCCTCCATAGCTGATCATCGTTACTTGGAGACTCTGCAAAAAGAAAACACGAAGAAAGTATTTCATGTATTCGTTACATCATTGATGCATAGAAGAAAGTCACTCACGATTCAGACCAGTGAGAATGTGTTGTGGTAAATAAGAAAAACCAATTTCTCGAATTCAAAATTCTGTCGACTCTGAAAGATGGCATAGGAGCGCAGCTGTTGCATAAAATGTAACACATAGGTCATTGGACACTTATATTTCCCGAATTTCATAATCTATATCAATATTTTCGGAAGATGACGCATGTAACAACTACAATACAGAGGCCTACTACCAATAAAGCATAGGTAATTTTGTGCTCTTAGGTAAATCAAACAATAATTACATAAATACCTCGAGTGTGCCGGTGACAGTGAAGTACACGCCCTTAATAGGATGATTAGCCAGGGACAATTTCTCCGTTGGCCCTATAACATTGGAGACGATCATGCTCGAGTTTCTCATTGTCCTGTTAATGTGCCTCGCTACTGCCTACATTTTTGTTAACGATGATATCAATAACGAGTAATGCTAAATACACTTATAAACAATTTACAAAATATATGACAAACCACAAGAAATTATACAACGAGAACGTGCCACGTTCAATACCTATTAAAAGCCTATGACATCACGTAACATATTAATTTTTAAATCAGACATAAAATACTTAGCATTTCTGATAAGTTAATCATCGCGACGTGTACATACCTCTGGGTTTCTGCATTTCCTCATCATTTCTAACAGCTTCCCTGTGAGAACTACACCAAAGGAGCTCTGTTTCCTCTTGATCGCCTCACGAGCTTTGTGGACAAACTTCAAAGGATTAGAGAACTCAGAATCGCTCGGTTTCACTTTCGGTATAGGTACATGCAAGAATGCAAAATTGTTTCCCCACGGTGATTCGGAATTAGGCTGGACCATTTCTCTCGCTGACTTGTAATCTCGCAAATTCCTTGTATTAAGCAACACTAGCGCTGTGGATTTGGAGCTCAGGTTCGAGTTTGGGCTCCCTCTTTGCATGTACAATCGAGTCGCCAGGAAGATTACCCCCATTATGACGTCATTGATGGTCTGTTATAAAGAGAAAATTCAAGTGAAAAGGACCAAGGATACATTAGTATTTTGCCCTTGAAGTCGTTGCATAATTGATTGATTCGAAGCCCTAGGATTATTAATCAACTTTTGTACAGTAAAATAGTAAATATACCAACCTTTACCAAAAAAAAAAAAATAGTAAATATACCAACAGTTCCAGCTTGAACTTAGTTCAAGAAATAATGTTGCATTTGTATGTCGAATGCTCTAAAGATCTTATCATTTGAGGTTGACTCCCGTACACTAATGTAATGTTGATATATTTCTCCGTCAAATGTGTTACTCATGCTTGTTGAACGTGAATAAAGTCCAAGAAAGATTTAACGTTGGATCAAGAAAAATCCCTTTATTGTATTAATTGTCATGGATAATGCAAGTAAATGCTCAATATGGCGAATTAATGTTAAAAGAGACATAATTAAAGCTGAAAAATGTAAGTGAACTACGCTGATAAAAAAAAAAAAAAAAAAAAAAACTGCTTGGTGGGTTTGTTTAATAAAAATCAATAGCGCAACTAGACATATATATAATCATGTAGATAAACGCAAAATCATCTTTGGATGAAGAAATTAACTAGTTTTCTGTAACTTAGCATCTATATATCTGAAAAAGAAACCAGTTTCTAGTCAATTGTGTTTTTGTTTTCAAGGATGTAACGTTGTGCGGGTGGCTAAGGAAAATCGTCACGCACGTAAAATAAACAAAATTATTATGCGCATTTAATGCGTAAATTCATGTCATTTTCCTCGGTTAGAGTTGTACACCCTGAGTACTAGCTTCATACTAGTTGACAGACTAAATATAACAAATGCCTAAAATAAATATCACCGAGAAAAGTGTCAAAAAAGTCATAAACCTTTTGCATTTATGCCAATATAGTCCTAAACCTTTTTTTAGTGCCAATTAAGTCCTAAATTTTTTTACGTTGTGTCAATTCAGTCCTTTCCGACCAATTTTGGCTAGATTTTGCTGACTAGACACCGGTCAATTGACGTAGCATGATCGGCGCTGACGTGAATAACTTTTAATAATATTTTAATATTCTTGATTTTTTTTCTTTTTTTCTTTTTTTCTTCTCCTCTTCTTCCTCTAACCGGTTGCTAGACCTCGGCGACCGACCAGAGGCGATGCCTAGTGAGGTTGAGGTCAACCTCGCCAGCCACCTCATCAGCAGCTGCGAGGGCAGCCTCATGCTAGGCGGCGAGGGCAAGGCTCACCCGCCCGGCGCGAGGACACCCTCAAGGCCCGGGCTGGCCGGCGAGGGCAACCCCTGCTAGCTCGACACAAGGCCAACTTGAGGCCACCTCCTTGCGCCGAGCGGGCAAGGCTCACCCTCACCGGCCATGGGCGAGGCTCGACCCTCACTAGATCCGGCGAGGGCGAGCCTTGCCGCCCAAGCCTCAAGGGCAGCCTCTCACTTCCCAACACAAGGCCGCCCTCGCGATTGCTGGTGAGGTGGCCAGCGAGGTCAACCTCAACCTCACTGGCCATCACCTCTGGCCAGTCGCCGAGGTCTGGGACCGGCTGGAGGAAGAAGAGGAGAAGAAAAAAAAGAAAAAGAAAAAAGAAAAAATTTAAAATCAAAAGTTTTAAAATATTATTAAAAGTCGTCTACATCAAACCGATCAGGCCACGTCAACCAGCCAGCGTTCAATTAGCAAAATCCAGCCAAAATTGATTGGAAAAAACTGAATTGGCACAACGTAAAAGGGTTTAGGACTTATTTGGCATCAAAAATTGTTTTATGACTAAATTGGCACAAATGCAAAAGATTTAGGACTTTTTTGTCACTTTTCCCAAATATCACCTAAACTGCATATATTTTGTGAATACATTAGAAAACACAAAACTTTTGAGCTCGTTATGTGAAGGCGACCATTATGATGCAAAAGGTTAGAGACGTAAAGAGTACCTCAGAAAGTAGAATGCTAAAAGAATTAGTAATGCTCGTGCGATGCAAGAAGCTAGAATTAGTATTGTCTTCGAAGTGATATTAGTTACCACTCGAAGGCGAGATTTGATCTCTTTGATGCGATCTAATGAGAACGAGATCGTTGACAATGAAAATGGCCGAAAGCTCTCCAACCCACACCGAATCGGCGACAAATCATCTTTGAAACAAGTGCTTTTCAAGACGCTCCCACCAAAATCTCTTACGGTGTTGACAAGTGGCAAAAAACATCCGCTAACCACCTTCGGAAGTCCGATGTTTCTGTCATCATTGTTGGCTGAGCTGAATTTATTGACCGAGGGAAAGGTTACTGGAAGAGAAGGATCGTCAGCTCTTTGAAGGCAAGACAAGAGAGTGCCGACAAGAGAATAGCCATCACCAAGTGCATGGTGAAGCTTGAAAATTAGGGTTCCTTGTGCTTCACTGGTTGGACACTTGATAATATGTATTTCCCACAATGGTTGGCCTTGTGGAAATGGTTGCATGGCTATTTGTGAAATGTAACTTTTAAGGAAACTGTCATTCTCGGATGGAGATGACGAGCCCTTTGGAGAGGAAAAACTGGGGACGTGCACATGGTTTTCCACATTCACTTCCACCCTCTTCCACTTTCTTGCTCCCTTCTTTCCTACCACCTATCCAAGACAAAAGAAAAACGAAATAATATCTGAGTATGTGCAGTGAATTGGGGTTTATTCATTCGCGATATATGACCAACCACACATTCACGTTATAAACACTAATTACTCATATATCAATCCTACCAATGGTGAATATCTATGCATAGTGTACACATATACATACCATGATAGAAGAGAAGCGAGGGTTTATTGGGAGGAAAACATCTTTGACCAGCGCCGTAGCTTGGGAGTCATCAATCGGAATTTCTGATTCCAATACACCAAGAACAGAAACCGACATCACCTTGCTGTTAAAGTACTGTCCTGTAGGGCTCACTGGCTCAAGGCCATCATCCTCTTTTATCAACTCCATTGGACAGTACTTGTAATAATCCCAATCTAAGCGTAAGGGGTTGAGAATCTATAGAGAAGTCTATGAAAGAATCGGATATCATTGGCATTGACATCCAGATATCTACACTTGGTGCCTTCGACTAAATACACTGGAGAGTCAGAATCGCCTTTGAGATTGGGGTCATTGGCGTCTACCACTAATCCACCCTCAGGATCTGCTGTATCCTTCCCGAGCTCTACCTCCAAGACATACCGAGGTACATCAGACTCCAGTACAGGTCCCTCCCTTCAGCCATCATAATAGTAACGATACCATGACCAATACTTATGAGGTACCCTGTCGGGTTCACCCATGTCGACCCAGATAGTGGATTTCACCATCACATACTACAATCCTTCAAGGTGGGGGTGTATCAGAATATGATAACCTACTTCTGTTATCTCCTCAGATATACCGAAATGCTCGGGAGGAGCTGGGGGTGCTACCATCTACGAACCTGAAATATTGTCCCACAACAGGGTAAGACTACATCTCAGCAATTTCTACCCCCTAAGACTCAATTAGGAAGCCAATTACGCCCTAAAGGCTACCTAAGCACAACACGAGACAGAGGATTTACCTTGGCCTCAGTTCCTTCCTACAAGTCAATTCAATTCATAATTATTAACAATCATGGCACTCAATCAAATCAGATCGACTCATCGATCAATCGACCTAGTCGATTACATGTTATCACAACCATCACTTGGTCGGCGCATTCAATACTATCTATAAGTCCACTCATATTAGAACTACTCGATCTAAGTTGATAAATAGATAGTATAACTCTCACTAAGCTGATAAATAGTGTACTGCGCTCCCTAAGCTAACATATCGTCCATAGGCTGATATAGTACACTAATAATGCTCCCTCTAAGTTGATCAAGTATACTGCTCGCAATCTAAAATCAGGGACTTGTACATGGTTTTCCACATTCACTTCCACTTCTTCCATTTGCTTCCTCCTTCTTTCCCATCACATATCCAAGACAAAAGAAAACCAAATAATATCTAAGTATGTGGGGATAAGGACACCACAAGTGCTATAACTTTCATATGATACTTGAGTGCTATGATTTTTTTTTTTTTTATCATTTGAGTACCGTAACTTTCAATCGATTATTTGAGTGTCATAAATTTTTAAAGATGTTCAGCCAAGTGTTGAAAATCTAATGTGGCATGACAGTTGTGGTGAATATTTTTCAAAAGTAATGGCATTCTAATGATTAATTGAAAAGTTATACGATAATCAAGTGATTAGAAAAAAAAAAGTTATGGTATTCATGTGATCGAAAAAAAATTGTGACTCTTAACTGAACGTTATATAAAAGTTATGGCATTTGTAATATCCTTTTCTCAAGTATGTGTAGTGAATTGGGGTTTATTCATTCAAAATATGTGATCATGCACACAGTCACCTGATAATATTCCCTTTAGGACAATGGTTCAACATTAAAGTGTTGTCGGTTTCTATTCTAGGCATTCTGGAATTCGAAATTCCAATCGATGACTCCCAAACTATGTGGCTGATCTAAGTCCACATTCACTTCCACCTTCTTCCGTTTTCTTCCTCCCTTCTTTCCCATCAAATATCCAAGACAAAAGAAAACCAAAATAATATTTAAGTAGGGTTAATACCCTGAAAAACCCTAAACCGGTACATCTGTAACAATTTTACCCCAAATTAATTTTTTTGAGCATGAAAAACTCCAAGCTAGTATATTTGTGACAAATTTATCCCGACTAATCATAAAAAACCCTAAACTGGTACATTTATAACAAATTTACCCTAAACTAATTTATTCGACTGCAAAAACTCTAAACTGGTAAATTTGTGACAAATATACCCTTCGCTAAATTTGATTAATATTAAAAAAAAAATCACAAAAATTGTAAACTATGACAAACGGAGCGTAAAATCCCAAACTGGTATATTAATTAATTTGTCATTTAACTTAATAATTTAACAATAAAATTTAATAAAAACTAACAGAGGATAAATTTATCACAAGTATACCAGTTTGGAGTAAATTTGTCAAAGTCATACCAGTTTGGAGTTTTTGGTGGTCAAAAAAATAATTTGAGGTAAATTTGTCACAAGTGTACCAGCTTAAGGTTTTTCAGAGTATTAACCCATTTAAGTATGTGCAGTGAATTAGGGTTTATTTATTCAAGATATGTGTTCATGCACGCATTATACCTGACAAACACTAGTTACCCATAGATCAATCCCATCAATGGTTAATATACATGCATAGGGCACACACGTACATACCATGATTGAAGAGAAGCATGGATTGATTAAGAGGAATACATCTTTGATCAGCGACGTAGTTTGGGAGTTATCGATTGGAATTTCGGATTCCAAAATGCCAAGAAAAGAAAGCCACAACACTTTTCTGTTGAAGTATAGACCCAAAAGGGTCACTGGCTCAAGGCCATCATACTCTTTTTTCAACTCCATTGGACAGGATTTGCAATATTCCCTTCTTTTTTCTACTCAATTGGACAGGACTTGTAATGTTCCCTATCTAAGAGTGTTGAGGACTATAAAGAAGTTTATGAAAGAATTGGATATCATCGACAGACACATGCCCATAGATGGTTCTTTATGTTTTCTGGCCATCCTTGTGACTTTGTGTACCATGACTCTCCGTACATTACAGGAGTTAGTTGGGATAATAAAGAGTTGGTAGTTATAAGTCGCTATACGTTGGACATATTTTATATGGATGTGAAACAGGTGTACCGAAAAAAATCATAAAGACAGTTTTTCTAACAAACACAATTCATTCCATGTTGATCGAGGCGAGTACTCAAAAGGATAGCCATTTACAGGTGAATCATTAATTGCGAGTCGATTCACAGGGGATGTTCTGTCTAATGTGAGACAAGGAAAGTGATCAATTTCCATTTATTTGGTGGCTTGGAAAAAATGATTTCCTTCTTATTATAAAGGAAAGTCGTTTTTCCCCAAATTTAAATTTGTTATTTTTAGTCTATGGAAAACATTTTCTGCATGTCAATTGGTCTGTTATTTAAATACCGGAAAGGCGAAAGACCATTTCTCGAAAATAGTTTTTTTTTTTTTTTTTTTTTTTTTTGGAACAAACGAACCCTAAAAATAACTCAATCACTAAGAACCAGAAAATTATTACAAAAGTGTTAGTAAGGTCGTGTGTATGTAAATATGTCGGCCAAAGAAGAGGAAATAGGCCATGCATACATGAACGGTACAATTTCTAAGATCTTTAGCTAATGTTGCATTGTCGTCGTGGACGAATATCATTTGAAGATCTTAGCATTCGAGGTTCCATTAGGTGCATTCACTGCAATAGATGGAGATATTTATTGGTGGTGAGGTACCATTCGGGATATTTCTCCATCAAATGTCTCACTCACGCTTTCCTTCACTCCGTATAGATGTTGGACCATGAAACGCACCTTATTTTGTATAAATGGTGATGGAGAATGCAAGGAAACAACCGACATGGTGACTTAATTGTGAAAGAGATGTAATTTAAAGCTGTAAAATGTAAGTGAAAATTCATGTTGTGCCATGAAAAATGGTCCCATGTTTCTAGTCAATAATGGTTTGATTTGCAATGTCATCCATGAATTGTTGGTTAATGTGATCTTTGAATTTTAACCTAATGTGCAAAGTCATTTATGAACTTTTAATTTGTTCAATGTGATTTCTGAACTTTTGGTACATGTTCAATTCAATCTCTAAATTGTATGAAAATGTCCATTACTATTCCTGAAATTGAATTAATGGAAGGACATTGGAAATTTTCATACAGTTTAAGAACTAGATTGAACATACCAAAAGTTTAGGGACTCATTTAACAAATTAAAAGTTCATGGATAATATTGCATATTGAACTAAAGTTCAAGGGCCACATTGAGCAAATTAAAAGTTTTGGGATGGAATTACACATTGGAATGCCAAAGTTCAAGGACCATTATCCCATGTTATAAAAATAACCTTTTTTTTTTTTTGACACATGAAGAAAAACAAAAGGTAGAGAATGAAACCTAATTCCTTTTATCTCTCTCTTTCATTTTCTTGCAGCTAAGGATTCAATAAGGAAAATCATAGCTTGTAATGTTAGGTTTCTAAGTGTGTGTTCTCATTCCATTTCCCTGTCAGTCCTAGAAATGTCTACTCCATCAGAAATGGTAAACTCACCGAACCCAGCATGAATGAAGACATTTTCAAACTTCTCTCTCTTTGTCTACCTCACACAGCATATGGGAGAATTACCAAAAAAGTTTATATATTTATTGCAATTATACAAATTCAATCATAAACTTTTTTTTGCCAATTCAATTCTAAACATTTTGTAATTGTACAAATTCAGTTCAATTAGCCAAATTTAACTAACTGGTGCCAGCTATCTGCCGAATGCTAATTTGGCAATTTTTTAATAATATTTTATATTTTTCAAATTTTTTGTTAATTTTTTTATTTTTATTTTTCCTCTCCTTCTTCTTTGGTTTCTTCTCCCCCATAGTGGCCAACAAGGCTCGAGGCAAGATAGCCAGCCATTGGGCAAGGGTTGTGAAGCCCCTGCTGGCTGTTGACGAAGGTCGCAGCCCTCACTAAATCTCGCCGACGGCCTTGCCTAGATTTGGGTGATGCCTAGGGCTGCGGGTGAGGCGGCTTTGCCCAAATCTAGGCAAGGCCGCCTTCGCTTGCAGCCTCACCTAAATCTAGGCGAGCCCCAAGCCTTGCCCAGACTTAGGCAAGGCTTCTGGCAAGGGTGGGCAGGGGCCGCAAAGCCCCGGTTGGCAGTGAGCCTCGTCGAAGCCTTGCTAGCCATTGTGGGGGAGAAGAAGCCAAAGAAGAACAAGACAAAAAGGCAAAGCAAAAAGGAAAGGAAAAAAAGGGAAAAATTAATGAAAAATTCAAAAAATATAGAATATTATTAAAAAAATTGCAAAATCAACATTCACTGAATTGCCAGTACTAGCCAACATCCACATTGGCGTCGGCTGGCCAAATTTGGTCGGATGGACTGAATTGACACAATTGCAAAAAGGTTTAGGATTGAATTGATTAAAAATAATAATAATAAGTTTATGACTGAATTGATACAATTGCAATAGGTTTAGAATTTTTTGGATAATTTTCCCTATGACACACGCATAAAGGATACAGCTGGTGATGATCCTTTATGAAACGTCAATGAGAGGAAAAAAAAATGTAAGAGACGTAGAGTTTTATGTTCATACATGCTTTTTTGTTTCATCATTTCTTATGTTAACTCCTTGCAACACGTAATGAAGGGAGACCCAACAGGTAGAGAGAGACAGATGAGATGAAAAAGAGGCACGGTGTCCTCATCTCCGTGTCCCAAGTCCTTCGAGCACAAACTAACTGTGGTAATTCTAGGGTGGATAGATTCCAGATCAATAATCCGGCAACTAATTAGAAAGGAATGGCCTATTTTGTTTCATGTTTTTATTAAATTGCTCAACTAGTTTATGTAAGCAAGTCCCCTTTAAGGTTTGACCCAAAAAAAGTCTCATTTAAGAGGAAAAATATTGGACCCACAAGGGGATTGTCGAGCTCCTCGTAGAGGAGCTCCAAAAGTCTAGAAATATACCATGCTAGACAAAAACAAATGGGAGGAAAGTAATAAAAAAAAATCCTAAACCTTTATATTTGTACTAATTCAATCATAAACCTTCCAATCGTACCAATTAAGTTCTAAATTTTTTGACAATTTGCCAATACAGTCTAGCAAGCGAATTTCACTAGAAATTGCTAACACAGACATTGGGCATTCTACATGGTATGGTCGGCACTAATGTGGATAATTTTTTGAAATTTTGAAATTTTTTTTATTACTTTGTTTTTTGTTTTTTGTTTTCTTTTCCTTCTATCTTTTCTTCTTCTTTTTTTCCTCAATTGCAGGCCGGCAAGGTCGCTAGCCACAAGTGAGGGCAAGTGATGGTTGCCGGCCACAAGTGAGTTCATAGCAGGAAAGTGGTGATGTTGATCAACAAGTTGACTGGAGTTTATCCGTGACAAATGTTGCTAATGGATCTTCTTCTTCAACTATCGTGAGAACGATAGACTAACAACTAGAAAAGAAATATTGGAGATGTGAGATAATTTGAGATTGGTTTTAAAAATTAGCTCTATCATAAATCAAACTAAATTGATTGGTTCCCAAATTTTTTACTTGGGATTGGACTCAGTCCTATGTGGTTTGGTTCTTGAACTGGCTCGATTTCTTTCTATGTGGTTCTATTCTCAAGTTGAATTAGCCTAATTGCTTATCCTAGTCATCACTTTGTTCCCTTCATGATTTATATGCAACTCCAATAGGATACGCACGGCGAGCTCATACCCCCTCTCTAAGTCACCCGTGCTCTAGCAGCAACTCATGGCATTGGACTTGGCTTGCACCATAAAGGCTAGTGCCACTCTCCCAAAGGTGGTGAAGTTAGGTAGGGGCCACAGTCGGAGGAAGATCAAAATCTCTTTGTGGGAGCAAATGGAAGTAAGTCGACATTAGAGGTGAAGGAAATGGATATAAATTTTCTTACTTTTACTTGCATCAATCTTCATGTGCTATTATTTTAAATGAACCCATAAGAAATTTAAGTGCCTCGGGATGACAAAAAGTATTTCTTTCTCTATGTTACATACTTATATCCATTGTCGTATCCACGACAGTTGCAAAATAACCTTGACAACCCCCGTCTAACAAACGGGTTGCATCAAGCGATGAGATTAAAGTAATCGAGGTTCCTCCTCGACTCCCAATAAACTCGAAATTTTCACCCGCTAACGAGTTAAACTGAATCACTTCACAATAGCAGTCCATCTTAGCTCGTTGCTTGGTGAGCCAGCCCATACATGGTTAGGACTATCAAATCTATCCTCCCCTCTCGCTCACCAATCACTAACTTACAACCAGGACAACCCATCTGTCACGACCAAATTTCAGGTGAACCACCTAAGATTTGGCTAATGGATTGTTAAACCTACACTTAACTCGAGCTCTCATAAGCCCATACCAATTCGCGAATTATGTTCAAGTTCTTAACATGCAATTGATTTTTAACTAGGAGTCGCCACCAATCAGTTTATGGTAAGTCGATTAAACACCTAAGTAAAATAATATGAGAATTATTTTACTTCTACGAACCAGAGACTTTAAGTACAGGGACCTGATTACACTAGACACTTCTAATGCCCTTTTGGTACCATTTCTTTTTATTATCAAAAATGTTTTTCCCAGGCAGTATTTTAAATCTATTTCCCTAACATGTGAAATGATCATACGGGTGTGCAAACCACCAATTTAACACCAAAGAAAGCAATGAATAAATTGCAGAACTTACCTTGTAACAACTAAAGCATTTGCAGTGTTAAATCAGAATTCACATGGACAGTCCTAGATATGATTTCTAATTAACACGCAATTTCATTTTTGTTTTCACTTTATTTAATAAGAATCATGCAATGCTTGCTACTAATTTAACATAAAATGATATGGCATAACAATATGATCTAAACTATATGACATGAGTAAAGTAATTTTTAAAGAAATGTAATAATTAAATGTGCAATCTAAACTAACTTAATGACTTAATTCTAATGACGAGCAATTTCTAATTAAATGGACCTAGCAATAATCACTAAATGACGTGTATTTTATGAACTTAGTTCTATATGACGTGTGCATGATTTTTCCTAACAAAAACATGCAATCTATCTAAAAGAAATGATCTAAATCTATAATGTGCAATCCTAACATACAATGACGTGCAAAGAATGCCCTACTTCTACATGACATATGCATGATTTTTTTATTTTTTTAATAAAATTCAAATTTTAAAATTGCCACATAATTAAACATGCAACTTAAATTAAAAAAAAAAAAAACTAACATCCTAAATGAATGCATCTTTTTATTTTTTATTTAAAAATTCGAGATAAAATCCATATTCTAAATATGCAAGATAGCAAGAAATATTCTAAAACCAACCAATCCTAACTCAAATATTTTTGGATTTTCTTACAAAAATAAAATTGATTCAACCAGAACGACGGCAAATAAGATTGGATTGATATCCATAAATTGGCAAATCATATCTCGCGCATGAGATCGAATTGGTCAATTTTTAAATAAACCGTGAATCGGATCTCAAGCGCGAGATTAGATTGTCGATTTTGCAAGAGATTGTGAGTCGGATTTCGGGCGCGAAAATCGGACTGTCAATCCCTAATTTGAGGGGCTGTTTCATTTCGGGAATTTCAATCATCCATTAAAGAATACTAAAAAAAAAAAAAAAACATAATAATAAAAATAATTTTTTAAAAAAAAAAGCTACCTAATTTCTCTTTTCTTTTGTTTTTCTTTTCTTTTTTCCAACAGAGGCTTGTGCTTGGGGTGGCTGGTCACCATCAGTTACCGGTCGCAGTCGTCGCGATCGGAGCTCCGAAGAAGGGTGGCAACAGGCACAGCTAGTTGTGGGTTAGGCGGGACAGGGGTGGCACAGGTGAAGCAAACAGCATTTGGGCACCGGCGAAAAGGGCGAAAGATATGAGGGTCGCAGTGGTCACGAGCGCAAAGTGGAGGCCGACAGAGGTAGTCACGAACAGATCAAGGCAGGAGTGGCTCGAGTTGCGCAACGGTGGTGGTTTCTAGCAAGACAGAGCAAAGCAGGAGTTGGGTGGCGCCGATGTGGTGAGACAACAGCATTCGACGGGCTTCGTGCGGCAAGGGAGGCTCATGGGTGTTGCAAGTTGCGAGGAACATGAACAGCTCGGCAAAAGGCTGGCGCGGCGATGGCTGGTGGAGATCGCGTACAAGGCAGCGAGACAGGCGAACGGCGGCTGGCTCTAGATCTACTGGCGTTGAGGAAGGGCTGCGATGGGGGAAGCAGTGGCATCGAACGTGGGGCGACTCGGTGACTGTCGTGGGCGAGACCAGCGGATAGGCGGTAGTCAGCGGCTCGACTACCGGCGCGGGTGGTGCTGGCACAGCGCTCGCTGAGGGAGGCTGGCAGGGAGCCAAAGGGAACCCGCGCAAGGAAGATGAACAATCGCCTTTTTTCCTTATTTTTTCTTTTTTCCTGCTGGTTGACGTCTCCTCACACCTGTCTCTCTCTACTTTTCTTTCTACACAGCTTTGACTTTTTCCTTGCTTTTGTATTTCTTTTCCCAAGGAATGAGCACAAAGAAAGACCCAAAAGACTCCCCAACAAAACAGCTTTTTTCTTTTTTTTCTCTTCCTTCTTTGTGTGTTGTTTTTCTTTTAAGAACTAAGGAAAAGCAAGACCCCCCTAAACCCTACGTGATTAACTTATTTATAGGCCACAACTAGGGTTTTAATTTTTTTCAAATCCAAATCCACAAAGATTTCTTTTCTAAATGCAATATTCTTTTTTTCCGAATGCAATATTTGCTGTCACATCTCCCCTATCCAAAAAAAAAAATTCCATCATATCCCGAAAAAAATTTCAAATTCCAACTTCTCACGAGATAATTTCCAGTCATTAATAAAAAAAAAAAAAAAAAAGGCTTGGGTCAATTTGCTCGCTTCATGGACTTAGTCCGGCCTACCAAGTTAAAGCTTGAAATCACTAATTCCAACTCATCTGCCACCAAACATATAAATAAATGCACAAAATACAAATTAAAAATAAATGCACCTAAATTTATATGCTATGCAATTAATTTTTTTTTCAATGATAAAATTAACCCCTAATTTTTAATGTGATAAATGACCAAACGGGTCACCAAAATTTAGATATCAACAACTACCCTTCTTTGAAGGTGAGCTCATGGATGTTGCCTTCAAAGATAAATTGAGACCTAAATTTTGGTCATGCACATGCATTGAATGATTTGAATTTTTTTTTTTTTTTGGAAAATGAATTCCATTTTAAAATGTAATTTATATGATGCATGGAAATGTTAATGCAAATGCATGATTCAAAAGGAAAAGAACGTGCCTACAATTACTTACCAATCAATGCGGTAGAATATCTTGAGGTACATGATAAATCCCCATTTACTTTACAGGTACCCAATTTTCACTCGGGTTCCTAAAGAGTCAAACAGGTAACAAATTAAAGCATTCAGATTGAGAAGAACATTCACATCTAGAGTGAAGTGTTCGACGAAAAGAATTAAGACATCCAAATCCAGACTGAAATGTCAAGATTTTTGGATTCAAAATACCTAGATTTAAACTAAGGTATAACGAGAAAGATCAAAAAGCATTCACATCCAGAGTGAAATGTTCAACAAAAAGAATTAGGACATCCAGACCCAGACTGAAATGTAAAGATTTTGGAACTCGAAATACCTAGATCCTAAGGTATAACGAGAAAGATTGAAAAACATTCACATCCAAAGTAAAATGTTTTGATAAAAATGAGTAAGGCATCCAGATCCAGACTAAGATGTCAAAGGAACCTACCTGAAATATCTTACCTTCAAGGAGGGTGGAGTGATTCAAGGTAGTCAGTGTTACATGTCCAAGACCCGTACCTTTCTATGGCAGCAAGATTTTATAAGGAAACTACTTTCCTAGGACCCATATCTTTTTACGGTCGCCAATATGACAATGTTTGATTGTATCTAGAACCTGTACCTTTCTACAGTCGCCCAATATGACAGTGTTTGATTCTGTCTAAGACCCGTGCCTTTCTATGGTCGCCTTGACGAATGATTGATTTTTCAGGACCCGTACCTTTCTACAATCGCCTGAATGGGAAAATGCTTTTCCAAGACCCATACCTTCCTACAATCGCATGTTAGAGCAATAAATGTTGTCTAAGACCCGTACCTTTCTACGATCGCCTAAATGGGGATTCACTTTTCAAGACTCGTACCTTTCTACGGTCACCTGAATAGGGAAATTTCTTTTCCAAGACCCGTACCTTTCTACGGTCGCCTAGCATTGCAGCATAGATCATCTGCCCAAGACCCGAACCTTTCTTCGATTGCCTTAATCAGACTGAATTTGGAGGAAAATCTCTAGGGGACGACTCAATCGAGTGTCGATTAAGAGGAACTTCGGGCTATGGAAGCACGCCAATTTGATAGGGGGACTCACGCCATGTCGATGAAAAAGACTCTAGGCTACGAAAGTACACCAAGTAAATAAAAGAAATCCAGAGTACGGAAACACACCAGTTCGATAAAAGGGACTCTAAGCTACGAAAGCACGTCAGGTCAATATAAATGGACACCAGGCTACGGAAGCACGCCGAGTCGATAAAGAGGGAATTTGGGCTATGAAAGCACACCAAGTCAAATTCAATAAAAAGGAACTCCAGGATATGGAAGCACGTCGGGTCAATTATCAAGGACATCGGGCTACGAAAGCATGCCAAGTCGATGAAAGAGACTCTAGGCTATGAAATCATGCCAAGTCAAGAACTCCAGGCTATAAAGCACACTAGGTCTATTAAAAGGGACATCGGGCTACGGAAGCACGCCGAGTCAATGAAAAAAACTCTAGGCTACAAAAGCACGCCAGCTCAGAAACTTTGGGTTATAAAAGCACACTGAGTCAATTATGAGGGATATCAGGCTACAAAAGCACGTCGAGTCGACGAAAGCACGCCAAGTCAAGAATTCCGGGCTACAAAAACACGCCGGGTCTATTAAAAGGGACATCGAGCTACGGAAGCACGCCGAGTCAATGAAAAGAACTCTTGGCTACAAAAGCACGCCAGGTTAGGAACTCCGGGCTACAGAAGCACGCCAGGTCAATTATGAGGGACATCAGGCTATAAAAGCATGCCGAGTCGATGAAAGAGACTCTGGACTACGAAAGCATGCCAGGTCAAGAACTCCGGGCTACAGAAGCATGCCGGGTCAATGAAATGGACTCTAGGCTACGAAAGCACGCCAGGTCAATATAAAGGACCCTAGGCTACGAAAGCAAGCCAAGTCGATAAAAAGGACACCAGGCTATGGAAGCACACTGGTTCAGTGAAAAGAGCTTCGAGCTACAAAAGCACACCAAATCTCGAGGCTTCAAGGAGCAACTTGAATGTCAAGTATTACTTAGTCTTCAATGAAATATTAGACATGATTAGAGCAAAAACTGATATGCATTTATTAAAGATGTAGACAATTTAACCTACTCTAGAATGCACATTTTAAAGTTTAGTGAGGTTTTCAACCAATCAATCAAGACTTATGCATAATGACTTTACCATATTTGCATCACCCAAATTTCCACGGGAGAGAGTCGTTTGAGACAATGACATGAATTTCTTAAGAATGCTAAATAAGAGACTTTCAGTTAGAAATGACCTTCACTCACTCTTATTTAGAAGGGCTAATTTATGATAATCACTCCATCTCACTATTATCATATCGACGGGTGTCCAAGTATTCTCGCAAGTAGTATGACCTTATCAATCTGAGAGGTCTTTAATAGGGACCATAATGTAGGTTTGGTCAATGGACTAACAAAGGGACTCTTTGAGTCAAAGCAATTGAAAGAATAATTCTGTAATCATCTATGAGAAAGAAATAATCTTGCTCGCACTTCTTCGAGCGATGCTTATGACATGTGAACCCATACGTTAATTCAAGTACCCTAATCAAAAGAGACTTTGCAAGGGATGTAATGTAGGCTGGGTTTATAGGTTGAGAAACAAAAGATTGTTAGACTCAAAATGTGTTTAGAAGGATCAAAGTTGGTGATCATCTAGGCATTGCCACTAGTTTTCTTTTTCACCATCGAGGATTGTGTTCATAATGTGCCCCATTGATTGTAAAAACTCAGCATTTGAGCTCTTTGAGAATTGCTCCATTGGAGATACAAGCTTTTTACAACTGATAGTCCTTATCTTGACTCTCTTCCTCATCCATGAGCATTGGCCTTACTTTTACTAGGCACACTATTTTTCATGTTCCTTAGTTCTATTTTGATTTCAATTCTTGCGCATGATGCATGTGTCAAGCAATTACACTTTGAATGACACTCAAACTTTCAAGGGTCTTCATATGCCTTTTGCCTTGTCCCAGTGTTGGGGATGATCACCAAACGGGTTTAAAGAAATGAAATTGCAGGCTCAAGTGGGCTATGCAAAGGATATAACTGTATAGGATAGAGAAAAAAATGCTCTTCATCATCCTAAGGCACTTAAATTACCACATGAATTCAATGTAATAGCACGACTTGAAGATTGATGCAAGTGAGAGCAAGAAAATCCTTTTCATTTTCCTCACCTTATGATGCTGTCTTACCTCTAACTTGCCCCAATGTGGAGTGGTTCTTGACGGGGATAATTTAAAAAAAAAAAAAATCTCCATAAGTGTATGGGGCTCAAAGGAGTTAAGAAATGGATCACCTATAGTGTTTAGGATAGAAAAATGAATTGCCCCTCATCATTTCATTCATTGTACCTTTTGCGAGAGAATTCTTTACCTTGTGGATATGGAACTTCCTACACTCATCTCACAAGTGTATAAGTAAGGGATTGTGTATAGGATAAGGCTTGCCTTTCATCATCCTGACAAATCTCATTTAGTATGCTCAATCCATTCCATCTCATTCATTTAGTCAGTCCATTTGATGTTCTTTAGTGGAATTGGTGGACTAAACATGTAAGAGTCATCATGCAAAATCCTTTTTAAAGGAGCTCAGTAGCTTTAAGCATGAAAAATTGCAAAACTTCATAACAAACAATTTAGCCCACTCAAAAAATGCTTTCATAAGTATGAAAAACATGATTTTGAGCGTTCATTCAAGGAATTGTCCCACGAGGGGATTGTCTCAGGAATTGGTGTTCTTGGATTGTCCCTGAAATTCTGCTTTTGCCCCTGCACAAGAGAACGTGCATGAATAGGAATACCATGCAACATCAGAGTAAATTCAAATTACATATCCATTTTGACTCGAATCGAGATTTTGTTTCGGTCATGTCACAACTAGAATCTGTAGTGCCCCAATTCGTCATCATCGGTTTCTTATTAATGTGCGAGGAAATCACTCAGGACAAGTAAGAGGATAAGTAGTATTTAATGTCTTCTTCACTCTTAGGAGATGTCATCACAATCAGCTAGGAAATGATCCTTTGGCCCCAGGTCTATTTTTCCTTCATATGTATGTTCCCAAATCAACAGGCCCACTATCACTGGGAATTGACGTGTTATTTTCAAATGCCTCTCTATTATACATTGAGACATGAAGTAAATGAGTTAAAAAAAAAAAAACAAAAAAACAAACAAACAAACAAGGGTAACCTAATGCATGTTTTTTGAAATGGCTTCAAATATGATTTTTTTTTTTTTTGATGAGGAAGCATGAAGAAGCTCAATCCTCATAATTTCTCCATGGATTATAGTTTCTTTTTATTGTTGGATATCGTCACCGGATTGGTTTGGTGTACCCCATCATGTCCTCAAAATTGGAAATAAAATTACAATTTCATTGAATAGAATCAAATGAATTATATTACTGGAATGGAAATTGTGATTCTTAATCCCTAAAAAGAGAATAAAAGAAGAAATCGAAAACAATTCCTAGAAAGTGAAAACAATTCCTAAAAAACGATTAAAATTTCTAGAAAGCGATAAAAATTCCCACGCAAGGGAATGTGCAAAAGTAACAAGTTACTCTTGCGGGCTAACGCCCATGTCTTCCGAAGGTCTTTCATCATTGGCTCCTATGAAGAGGTCATTGAAAAGACTTGTGATCCCTTCCAAAGCGCCACTAGAGTTCTCTGCCTTTGGAGGCGTCGGATCATCCATGCCATCCCACCCGTCTAGAACTATGTCGCAAGGATCAATATAAAAGTTGGGAGGAGCTGAATACTTCACCAAATATTCGAATTTGCCACTTGGCTGCCCCAGAGTGTCCATCACTTCTCCTTCATCTTGCTCCGTCTTAAGAACATTGTCAGGTTTGGCAATGACCAATAGTGGGTTATCTTCCAGCTTAGGCATGTCGTCATTTCTCATTTGGGTCTTGTCTTCCTGCTTCGGAACTACTATCTCAAGGAGAACAAGTGTTTTATATACTGTCAAAATTCTTCTTCTCTATTTACGTTTTCACAAACCCTAGAATACAGAAATCCTACTCTCACTTTTACTCTCAAGTTTGCTCTACAAGTTTTCACATTTTTCAACCGAACGAGTTCGAGAAATTTTCCTCGACTGTGAAGATGTCTTTCCAAAGGAAGTCATCTCGAATCGCTAGCAAGGGACCACAGAACATGCCAGAAGGTCCTACGCATTTTGACTTGACTGAGGAAGAAGATTCTCATCAACAACAACAACATTCTCAACAGCGTCATTCTCCATAGTGTGCGACTCAAGATCCTCCTTACCAACAAGTGGAAGAAGAGATTGTGCAAGATATTGAACCCGTAAGAACGTTAAAACTCCAGTTTCTCTTTAAACTCTATAATCAGTTAAAGTAAGGTGAACTGCCATGACATTTATTAATGAGTCTCTGCAAGAACGTGGATACAAGAATGAGACTATGTTCTTACGATCAATGGAAAGGTTAGGCATTGCGCCTGAAGGATTGGCAAACAAGACGTTTGCTAACTTTCCAAATGATCCCCGCTTTAGTGCTTTTAATCAGCCAGAGGTGAAGGATAATGATGAGAGAATGTATGCGGATTTTCAACCTAGGATGGGTGTTACTGCTAATGTGCGTGGTGAGAGAATGAGTTTGTTTCGTTCTAAAGAGCACAAAAGGATTTACTCTAAGTTGCTGAAAAGAGGGGTGATGAACCCTCAATCTGTGAATTTTGATTTCTTGGATTCTTTGAAGGTGAACTCGAGGGAGAAACTGACTCTCCTTCAAATTGAAAGATTTTGTTCTGAGACTTCTATCGCTTACCTAAATTAACTACATATTTCTATCCGAATTTGTCATTTCTAGACACGAATAGATGTTGTTTTACTATGAGGGAAAAAGAATTTGTGGTGGATGTAGACACATCGACGGATGTTATTGGTGTGGAAAGAGGGAGTTTTCGACCAATAAATGTGACTGGTGGTCATGCAACAAGTTTTCTTGTAAAGGGCAAACTTTTTTAGGGCGGCATTATTTATGCCAGAATGTCTGCCTCCAACATTTTGCTACACAAGGTTATGATCAACTGTATCCGACCCAAGTCAACCTCCGAGACAGATGTATCTCATTCTGAAGCAAAACTAATGTTCGCCATCATTAAGGGATGAAGTTCTTGCTGCCACACACAATCATGATGCACATGTACAAGACTGTTGTGAAGGACAAGGGACAACTCCCTTACTCAGCATTGGTCACCAAATTGTTTTGACACTTTCACATTCAATTTCCAGCATCTCTCTATGTCAAAACCATTGCTCCTATGGTGATAGGATTGAAGATGGTGTTAAAGATAAGATTGAATAAGCTGAATAAAGCTTTGGAGCGCTTAAAGGAGAAGTTCCTACCAAAACAAAACAAGACTCTGCCACGAAGAAAAGGAAAAGCAAGGAGCCTATGAGTGCACCTATCAAGAAGAGAAGAACCCTTATCTTGCAGGACGAATAAGATGAGGATGATCTCACTCTCTCTACATTTGCTTTGAAAAATTTACTGAGTTTTGTTAGTTTTGAGCAGCCGTAGGATAGGAAGGAAAGAGGACGAGAAGAGACAGAGCAGAGAAGTGAAGGAAGAGAAGAGAGAAGAGAATGAAGTAAAGAAAGAAAAGCAGAGGAAAGAGAAAGAGAAAGAGAAAGAAGAGAAAGAAGAGAAGAAGAAGGAAGAGAAGCAGAAGAGGAAGATGGTCAAGATGACTCTTTTGGGCCAACATTTGCAGTATCCTTGTCAGATGATTCTGAGAAGACTTGCAATGGAACTGCAAAATATGTTACAAAAAAAGAACATCATTTGGGAGCTGAGAAAAAACAAGAAGAAGATTTTTCTTATCTACCTGTAGCCACAGAGACAAGGGGAGCTGCTGAGAAAATAGGTACTTCTTCTTCACCTATTTTTACCAATGATGATATTAGCAGATCTCCAGTAGATCTAGAGGATGTCTATGCCTCTAAATTTCTTGAAGCTGATGTTGAGGCATCCTCTTCAAGTCTTTGTGATCAACCTGCTAATGTTCCCTCAAATCTCACAACTCTTGGAATCAACTTGGCTGGACCTAGTGCACCAATAGAACCAACAGCAAACTTTCAAAGGCTGCTAGAAATTCTTCTAGAGTTGAAGGCTCAGCATTATGGGATGGAGTTTGAGATCAAGAACCTCAAATCAGTTTTCAAATCTACTTCAGATTCACTACACGAGCAGGTATAGGCCCTTAAGCTTCAAGTTCAAGAGACTGCCAAGGGTGAGGATATTGAAGCTGAATGAGACTCTAAGGAAGCTAGAGGAGACTGTTAAGTCTATGGGGGACTTCTAGCTCGTTCGCATCCCCAAACAGCCCTGATTTAATTCAACTCTTTTTCATCCTTCTTCACTTTTTGTTGTTGACAAAAAGGGGGAGATGCATGCAAATTTATCTTTTTGATGTTTACTACTTTTGGTACTTTTGGTTTTTATTGGTTGGACTTTTGTTTGACTGTGAATCTTTGTTGAACTTTTTGACGCTTGCAGCAATTTACTTTGGTGATATTGATTATGATTGGATAGTTATTTGTCTTATCTTTTCAGGATTAACATATTATCTATGGTTGTAGAATTGATGCTATCTAGGTTCTAATCAACTTATTTTTATAAGATATCATGTATTGCTTAAGAGTTGTTTTGCAGGTCAAAAGTTCTCAAATTTGCAAGAAAATTTTGTCACCATCAAAAAGGGAGAGATTGTTGAAGAAAACTCCTTTATTATTTTGAAGTTGACAAAACCTTTTCAAAAGTCTAATTTGAAGACTTCCAGACTCTAACGTCAAAGTCTGAAGACCGCTAGATTTTAAATTCAAAGTCTGCCCGCACTGACAGTTTCCAAACTGAAGAATGAAGATTTATCCAGATGTGAGATTATCTTTATTTCTTCAAGGATTCGATTCGTATGGTTTATGGATGACTTTATGGCTGGATATAGCACCTACATGATTGACTATCTTTATTGTAATCAATTTTGATAATCAAATCTTTTGGAAGGCAAGCAAAGTTGGAAAGTTCTACTTATGGAAACCAAGATCCTGATAGTATGGGCAAACAGGATTGACGGGCTTTCATCACAATGATCTAACGACTCGAGATCTCCTTGATTGATTATATCCAACGAGTAGATTGAAAGAATTCCTTTGGAAAGTGCCAATAGTCATGAAGGCATGAAGGAGTATTTAAGGCTAACTCTCTAGTTGTTTGATAGAGTGCGTGAAAGAAAATTTTCAAAGTCTAAAGTTTCCTAGTTCCTTGTTATTTCATTCACTGAGCTCAAAGTTATATACAAAAGAGAGAAACTCATAGTGAGACTTTGTGAGAGACCAGTAGAGACTCTTTGAGATCACAAGTTGTAAAATCTCTTTTGATTCTTAGTAGAATTCAAGCCAGTGGGCTGTCAGCGTGGGAGAGTGGACGTAGGCTTGATTTAAGCCGAACCACTATAAACTTTGTATTCTAATTCTCTTATCTAAACTCATTTATTTTGATTCATAACTCTAATTAACTGTTTAAGTTTAAACTCCTTGATTTTATCTGAAATGCTAAAGGCTGAATTCGTTCTTAGTCTATTATCTTCTATAAGCAAATTACTTATACTGAATCTTACAAAAATTTTCATTCATACCTATTCACCCACCCTCTAGGTGTTGTTACTAGCCCTTTCACCCTTGAGTGCCAAAAATTTGGAAATGTATACTTAAGTGCCAAAATTAAAGTAAAATGGTTCAATCAAGTGTCGATGGCAAGAAAATTTAGCCAAAATACTGATGTGGTGGCTTTACATCAAAACGAGTGCAAAACGACATCGTTTTACACACTAACAAGCTATATAAGCCAAAAACGAGATTGTTTTGCGTCAAGTTTGAATTTTAATAGAAATATCAACTAAATTAAATTTAAAACTAAAATTATGATAATAATAAAATTTAAAAAGGGGGGAGGAGTTGTAGAACGACGAGGGCTATGCAAGCCCTCATTGTCGCCGCCATTGCCCCATCGTCGCCGAGACAAGCCCATGACAATGGGAGGAGGGTCGGCCGAGGTCACCAAGCCTTGGCCAACCGACAGCAAGGGAGTGGTAGCCCTTGGCCCAACTAGTGAGGGCTAGCAAATCTCGCCATGGCTAGCCCTAGATTTGGGCGGGGGCTTGCAACCCTCGCCACCAATCGGCTAGGGTTGCCTTCTCGGCGATGTTGGGGCAACGACGACGAGGGCTTGCACAGCCCTCACTAACTTGCAACTCCTACCCCTTTTTTAAATTTAATTTAATTAATATTTATATTAAAATTCAAATAAAATGCTTCTTTGCTAATTTAGCTCTCCGGCAAGCCACATAGGATTTCCAAACAAGGTTGCTGGACATGGAACTTAAGTGCCAATTTTTCAAAGAAAGTGACACTTATGTGTATCTTTCGTAACTTTTGACACTTAAGTATCTCTTGTGCCAGATTTTGGCACTCTGAGTATTTTTTTTTTTCCCACTAATTGTGATTAATGAGACGTCACTTTGGGGAGGGAAGAATTGTTAGAGATTGAGAGTTTCATGTGTTAAGAAAACTCCTATCAGATTTTGAAGTTGACAAAAATTTCCTATTCTTGTTCTTATTCTTAAGAATACTAAACTTTTGTGTTATATTGTGAAATGTTGTCAAAATCTATTTTACTTCAGTACTACTCTAACGAGATCCAGAATGAAACCAAGTCCAGGACGAAGATATAATCAGACTCGGGATTATTAATCTTTTGACAAGGATTCAATACGTATGAGATTTATTCTTAATATCTAGCTTTCTAGTAAAGAATCTCACTTACCTTTTATAAATATTGATAGAATCAGTCATGAATTGATGAAATCAATCTGAAGACAAGTTCCTTTTCGGGAAACATCTACTTATGGAAATCTAGATTCTAATTATATGAGCGACCAAAATTATCGAATTTTCATCTCAATCTTCAAACAATTACAAGATTTTCTTAATCGATTCTATCGAACAGATTGATTGGAAGAAATTCCTCTAGAGAATGCCAATAGTTAGAAAGGAATGGAGGAATATTTAATGAGGTCATTCAGTCCATTTGAGATAGGGCGTGAGAATTGAAGTTCCAAAGTTTGAGGTCTTTCCAACCACTTGTTCTTCATTGATAGCGCTTACAAATTGTACTGAAGAGAGAGAAACACAAAAAATTTTACGCATAGGAGCACTCTTTAACAAAAAATTTACGCATATATGCTTGTAAGTTTCAAAAAATTCCCTTCAACTATGCTCTCATAAAGTATTATAGTGCCTAGGAAGCTCAGATAAGCTATCATCCTCTGTTTTTTATCCGGTTTGCACCCACTACATGTGTTATATTGGACCGTGATTGTATTATCATGAAGATGGAATCACATGTTGACAGAACGTATTCTTGCCATACTTACAAACATGATTTTTCACTCAGAAAGCAGTACATCAATTAATAGACAGTACTACGATTTAGTATTTACAAATACTTACCGAGCTTGCCCTGGAGAACTCTTCCTAGATCTAATTCATATTGCGCCTCTCGAGAGATGGCTCTAAAGAGAATGCTCAAATATTATGATAAAGATGATAACTTTGTACTACTTACGCTTGTATAAGTTTTCACTATAGTCAATGATTTTTCAAACTTATGCGTAGTTAAAGATAGAAAAGATTTTGTGTAGTAAATGAAAATTAGGTTGCATTTGGTAACATTTATATTTTCGAGAACAATTTCTATTAAAAAAACATTTCCAATTTTTATTCCTTGGACGAATTTTTTAGCAGAAGAACACGTTTAATACGACTTTAAAATTTCTATTCTCGAAACAAAATAATATAAAAAAAAAAAAAAAAAAAAGCGTTTGGTATTATCCTCAATTTTTTTGATAATGTGAAATTTTTTAAAAATTTTTAAATAATTTTCAGAAAGATTGAATCTCCGATAGATATTAGGAAGACTTTCCTTTTGAAACTTCTCATAAAATGGCAAGGAATCCAACCAATCGCCACTAGCTATTGCACGAGTGTATTTGATTCCTTTCTAACCGTTTGTCAAAATATGTAAGGAAAGAAGAATAAACCACAACTGTGATTCTAATTAATATTGTCTGATCCTATTCCATCACTTAGAGAATGTTTTCTCAACAATGCATACAGGAACAATACAATTTCTAAACCCACCCCATTGTGGGCAAGTTGGTTTTGGCATGCGTTCCCCCCCGGTTGGGCAAGGTTCGAATCCCCAACTCGTCTCCTTGTGCGATTTAAGTGGGGCACCATGAGAGGTGGATCCCCGCACTAGTGCTCCCATGATTTACGTTGAGCACTATCGGCTGTGAAGTGGTTCCACGGTATCAAAAAAAAAAATACAATTTCTAAGACGTGCGGACCCCTGGAGTGCCTTAACTTTGCACGAAGGGACACTTAAGTGCCATAACTTACGAAAGGTACACTTAAGTACCACATTCGAAAAAAAACGGATCACTTGAATGCCAATCCGGCGAAAATTCGCCCAAAATTCCCACGTCGCATTTTTCCGATGAACGGAACCCAAAACGACGCGTTTTGGGCTAACGTGGTAAAAATATATATATAAATAAATTAAATTTAGTTAAAATATTTAAAAATAATAATTTTAAAATTAATTTAGTTAAAATATTAAAAAAATAATTTAAAAATTAAAAAGAAAAAAAGGGGCGGGGGAGGCGGGTGAGGGATCGCCCTCGGCCCGCCGCCATCGCCGGAGGGCCACCGACCCTTGCTGGATCTCGGGCGAGGGCGCGGCCCTCGCCGCCGGTCGGCTGAGGTCGCTGGCCCCCGGCCGGGCCCGGCGACCCTGGCCGACCCTCCCCCACCGTCGCCGGCCCTTCCGGCAACGGCGGAGCGGGGCGGCGGCGGCGGAGGGCCGATCCCTCAACCGCCTCCCCCGCCTTTTTTTTTTAAATTATTATTTTTAATATTTTAACTAAATTAATTTTAAATTTATTATTTTTAAATATTTTAACTAAATTTATTTTTAAATTTATTTTTTTACCACGTCAGCCCAAACGATGCTGTTTTTGCATTATTTGGCCACATCAGCGTGCAAAACGGCGTCGTTTTGGGCTCCGTTCGCCGGAAAAATGCCACGTGGGCATTTTGGCCGAACTTTTGCCGGATTGGCACTTAAGTGATCTCTTTTTTTCGAATGTGGCACTTAAGTGTACCTTTCGTAAGTTATGACACTTAAGTGTCCTTTCGTGTAAAGTTATGGCACTTAAGCGATTCTTATCTCCAATTTCTAAGATCTTTAGTTAATGTTGCATTGTTGTCAGGGACAAATATCACTTGAAGATCTTAGCATTTGAGGTTCCATTAGATGCATTCACTACAATAGATGGAGATATTTATTGATGGGAACGTATCATTCGGAATGTTTCTCCATCAAATGTTTCACTCACACTTTCATTCACTCCGTATGGATGTTGGTGTAAGAGTTTTCCTAATTTATGGACTAAATTATTTTGACATTGTTATTGTAATTTACCGTTTAACGTTTACCGTTTTACGGGGTTTGGTCTTAGGTGAGATAGTAGGTTTCTTAATTAGTCTTATATAGGACTGGCTAGTGTGGGTCGAGTTGAGCCTGGCCCGTAATGAGGGGGACTGGCTGGAAACTCTATAAATAGTGCTCAAGTCTCTCCTCTAGCAAAAAATCTCACATATTCTCACCTAAGGGACGTTGCTCTAACGTCAATCGTGAGAGGCCGCCTCATTGAGCCAGTGATTCGGAGGGTAATAGAGGAGAAGGATTTGCGCAAGGAACATTGTGTTTCCTCCACTTCCGCTCAAGAACAATGGATCCTAAATCAGGTGCGTCAATCCTTTTGTTTACAATTGCTTCTTCTTATGTTCTGGTTATGGAGATCTTGGGGTTGCATAAGTTGCAACCAACATGTGGTATCAGAGCCTCCATAACCCTAGAACATGAACGCAATTGGTTTTACCCTAATCTGTACGAATTTGCCCTAAATTATACTGATTTGCCCTAATTAGTATAATTCTTGCCCTAATTTGCGATTTTCGAGATTTAAAGTTCAATAAAAATCAAATTAAATTGCAAATTGGGACTCGGCTCGACGAGATGGTGAAAACTATCGGCGGTGCGTCGCCGTGGGACACCGCACGCGCCGCCACGCACCGCTGGGGGTGTCGAGCACGCGCCCACGCGCCGCCACGCGCCGCCACGCACGGCCACACACCTACACGCCGTGCGCCGCGCGGCCGCCGACGCGGCATGACGTCAGCGACCCGGGTCAAACCCGATGCGTGCATCGCACGTGACGCTGACGTCACGGTGACGTCAGCAACCCGGGTCGACCCGACCCGGTTGTTGACCCGATGACGTCAGCGCACAACCCATGACGTCAGCAGGCCGACTGACCCGAACCGGCCGGTGACTGACCCAAACCGGCGACCGACCCGACCCGGGCTCCGACCCGACCCGGGATCCGACCCGACCCGGACTCCGACCCGACCCGACCCGGTCAACGGTTGACCCGGTCCGGTTGAGCCGGTCCGGACCAGCGGTGGACCGGACGGTCGGACCGCCACCAGTCGGACCGGTTTTATGGCCGGCTTGACGTCAGGCGCGTGAGCCCCACGCGCCGCGCACTCAGGCGGCGCGTGCGGGCGCGTGGGGCCTCCTTTCGGCGAGTGGTTGGCGGCGTTGGATTTGTATGAGGATTTCCTATCTTGTGGCATATTTATTTTATATGTTTGATGATTTTATGGATGTGAAATTGCATATAAATCCCTAAATACGTGTATTTTAAGTGAATTTTTTGCGTATTTTTCTTGTATTTTTCTGTGATTTTGGAAATACAAGTGCTAGGTTACTGTATGCTATTTTGTTCATTCATAAGGCAGATTAATTAGCATGTTATGTGATTTGAGTGATATGTGCCTCTATCACTACAATTAAATCACATGTATATGGTGTGTGTGAGATAAATATATGCCTGATATGAGAGAGTTTCAAGGATTCAATTGAGTTGTGACCGCCAAAGTGGCACACTTGATTGGATTTAAGAAATTTCTGTCTCGTATGTTATGCAGGGATGCCTCCCGGTCTAATGCGTAGTCATACTCCCAAAGGAGGTGATTATGTTTTAGCTCATGGAGGGATACATGATGATGTGGTGGAGGCTTGTCTAGTCTTAGTGGTTCTTCTGCCCAAAGGTGATGAATTCACGAAGATTGGAATATATTCTCCTGACCGCTGTCATGTGGGAATGTACAATTGCATGTCATGTATTCTGCCCAAAGGTGATTATGTGATGTTGCATGTAACTCTCTGGATGTGTACTATAGTACACAATACTCACATGATGCTAATTGTTATATACTGCTGTTTTTCAGTCACCTTTTCTGTAAACGGTAACTCCGTCACTATTGAGGTTCTCACTGGTTCCAACTTTAAGAAGTGGAAAGAAGATTTTCTGTTTGCCATGGAGATGGTAGATGTTCATTTGGCTCTTACTGCTGATCGACCGGCAGCCATTACTGCTGAGAGTACAGAGGATCAGAAAGCACACTTTACTACCTGGGAAAAGAGCAATAGAATTTGCTTGCTGTCTATGAAGCGTTCAATTCAAGAACACTTGAAAAGTGGTTTGCCTGCGAACTGCACTGTTAGGCAACTGATGGAAGCTTTGGTGGCTAGGTACCGTGTGTCATCTAATCTTTGAGATAGGGGCACACATTCATACACTGTTTACCATGAAGTATGATGGTTCTAGTGGGGTAAGAGATTATATTCTGAGAATGGTTGATTTGCAGATCAAGCTTCAAGCTCTCAATGTTGCCATTCCCACTACCTGCATCGTGCATCAAGCTTTAAACACTCTTCCTCCTGATTTTGGGATTATCAAGACTAATTATAGTTCCCAAGATGAAGCCTGGTCGATTAATGAACTGATTTCTAGGGTGGTGGCGAGAGGAAGAGAAATTGAAGAAAGACAAAGGGCACATTGCTCTTTATACTTCAAGTTCTGCCACTGATAAGGGTAAGAGTGTGAAGAATTATACTCAGAAGAGAAATTCTGATGTAGCTGGGCCTTCCAATGGTAAAGGAAATTCTGAAGGTGCTGGTCCTTCTAACAGTGTTAGTCCTTCTAACAGTTTGGGTCCTAAGAAAACATTCCCTAGAAAGAGGGGTGTTTTTTGCTACTTTTGTAGGGAGAGAGGACATGTAAAGAAGGACTGCAAAAGGTTTAAGGATTGGCTGTCTAACAGAAACAAGAAGAGTGAGCCTAAAGGGGTTCATAAACAAAAGGACGCCAAATCAGGATGAATCAAAGCTCACTATTGGAAACAACATTGGAGTTGATGTCGAGTTCGTGGGAGATGTTGTTTTGGTTTTGGATTCTGGTTTTAGGATGATGTTAAGGAACACTTTTTACGTACCTTCATTTAGGCGGAATTTAATTTATGTGTCTTGTTTGGACATGAGTGGATACTCTTTTGAGATAAAGAGTAATGCTATTGCCATCTTTTATGATTCCAATAAGATTGGGTATTGCAATTTATCCAATGGATTATATCGATTGAGTTTATGTCCCAAGGACATGTATGTTGCATATTCAGCTGAAAAAGGTGTTTTCAAAAGGCCTTTATCTAAGGAACAGTCTTATACATTGTGGCATAAACGACTTGGTCACATCTCCAAAGAAAGAGTAGAAAGGCTTGTTAAGGCTGACATCCTACCTACTCTTAAAGGTGATCAAGAGACTTGTGTAGACTGTTGTAGAGGTAAGATGACGAAAATAAAGAAGAAATCAGCCGTTCGAAGTTCTAGCTTGTTGGAGATTATTCACACTGATATTAGTGGGCCATACACAGCTACTTTATGCAGAAACTTTTATTTCATCACATTTATTGATGACTATTCCCGATATGGATACTTATATTTGATTAAAGAAAAGTCCGAGTCCCTTGACAAATTCAAGATTTTTCGGACTGAAGTGGAAAAACAGTTGGGAAAAGTTATAAAGATTGTCGATCTCGATCGTGGTGGTGAGTATTATGGTAGGCACGGTGATGCTTTGGACAACTTAAAGGGCCGTTTGCCAAATACTTAGAGGATTCAGGGATAGTAGGTCGGTTTACTATGCCTGGAAGTCTGAACAAAACGGCGTAGCTGAAAGGCGCAATCGAACTCTTATGGACATGATGAGAAGTATGATTAGTAGGACCAATTTACCTACTTTTCTATGGGGTGAAGCTTTGAAAACAGCTCTCTACATTCTTAATCGCGTTCCTAGTAAAGCGGTTCCATTGACTCCTTTTGAGTTGTGGACTGGACGTAAACCTAGTCTGAATCATCTTAGAGTTTGGGGATGTCCAGCGAGAGGTGAAGTTATATAATCCTACATTGAATAAGCTGGATTCCAAAACTACACGATGTTATTTTGTGTCTTACCCAGATCATTCAAAGGGGTATCGGTTTTACAACCCCAATAGGGGTACAAGAATTGTGGAATCTCAAACTGCAAAGTTTCTTGAATTTGATGTAGCTGAAAAGGGTAGCTGTTCACAAACTTCGAAGATGATAGTATGGTGGGGATTACTTGGATCCTCATCTCATCCCGTGCGGACAATTTTGGATCCTCTTGTGCCACAAAATGAACCTGTTGTGGCTCAAGATCCCATTGTTGAGATAGTTCCCGATGCAATTCCTCAAGCTCCTCAAGTTCGAATGAGGTTGAAGTAGCTCCACTCGAAGATCCGCTAGGGAAAGACGTTCTGCTATTCCACCAGACTATGTGGTCTACCTAGGAGAGCATGATTATGATATTGGCTGTGTTATTGATCCAGTTACTTATAAGGATGCTATCTCATGTCCTCAATCAGATTTGTGGCTAGATGTGATGAAAGATGAGATGCAATCTATGAAACACAATGGTGTTTGGGAGCTTGTTGAATTACACCGAAGGTTGCAAACCTATTGGCTGCAAATGAGTATTCAAGACTAAAAAGGATTCCAAAGGAAAGATTGAGAAGTTTAAGGCCGGACGGGTGGCTAAGGGTTTCACTCAAAGAGAAGGAATAGATTATGAAGCAACATTTTCTCCAGTTTCTTCTAAAGATTCCTTCAGAGTGATCTTGGCATTGGTAGCTCATTTTGATATGGAATTACACCAGATGGATGTTAAGACCGCATTCCTTAATGGAGACCTCAATGAGGAGGTTTATATGGTGCAACCCGAGGGCTTTACGATTGATGACTCGGGTAAGCTTGTTTGTAGATTGAAGAAGTCTATTTATGGCCTTAAACAAGCTTCTAGACAGTGGTATTTCAAATTTCATAGTGTTGTCACTTCATGTGGATTTATTGAGAACAAAGTAGATCAGTGCATATACACCAAGGTCAGGGGGAGAAAAATATATTTTTCTCATACTTTATGTGGATGATATCTTGCTTGCAAGTAGTGACATTGGTTTACTGCATGAGACAAAGCGGATGTTATCGAAAAATTTTGATATGAAAGACCTTGGTGAGGCGTCTTTTGTTCTTGGCATTGAGATTCATAGGGATCGCTCATGCCGTTCATTGGGCTTATCTCAAAGGGCATATATTGATCGTATTTTGGAAAGATTCGGTATGCAAGACTGCAAATCAGGAATTGCTCCCGTTATTAAAGGTGATAAATTGAGTCTTTCACAATGTCCTGTTTCAGATTTTGAGAAAGCTCAAATGAAGAATGTACCTTATGCTAGTGTGCTTGGAAGTATCATGTATGCTCAAGTTTGCACTAGACCAGATATTGCTTTTGCAGTTGGACTTCTAGGCAGATATCAGACAAATCCAGGATATGATCACTAGGTTGCTGCCAAGAAGGTTTTAAGGTACTTAAAGAGAACAAAGGATTATATGCTGATTTATAGACATGTTCCTGACTTGCAACTACTAGGGTATTCTGATGCAGATTTTGCTGGTTGTCAAGATGACAAAAAGTCAACCACATGATACATATTTATGTTGGCAGTAGGTGCAGTATCATGGAAGAGTGAGAAACAGAAATCCATATCTTCTTCTACCATGCAAGCGGAGTTCATAGCATGTTTTACAGCAGCTACTCAGGCTATTTGGCTCCGAAACCTCATTAGGGAGTTATCAGTTTTTGATTTTGTGGATCGACCCATACAACTATATTGTGACAATAATTCTGCAGTGTTGTTTATTAACAACAACGAAGTCTTAAGGGGTCTAAACACATGGAGGTCAAGTTTTTGACTATAAAGGAATCAGTGCAGAATGGTGACGTTGCTGTAGATTATGTTTCTACAGATGATATGATTGTAGATCCACTAACTAAAGGCCTACGCCCATGTGTGTTTGATCGACATGTCATTAATATGGGCCTAGGAGCATCTTGGGATGTTGTCATTTAGTGGGAGTTATATTTTATTTTTCCTTAAATAAAGTTTATATATGCATTTGTTACAATTTAGTAACGTTTTGATATATATATATATATATATATATATTTCAACTTTTTTTTGCATTCAATACAATATTTTTGGATGGTTTATTATTTTGTTGAATATATATATATATATATATATATATATATATATATATATTGTTAAAAGTCTCAAGGCATTACCTTGAGTGAAGGCTAGGGCCAATTCATTATTAGCCTTGTGCATATGTTCTTGTAAAAGGTTAACCATAAGGACAAGATATATGTGGGTTCATTAGAACCATAATTTCATTCTCTTGTGGCACAAACTTTTGTGTCGCCTAAGTAAGAGAATGGTGACTGACAAATGGATCCTTCTATGAGAGATGTTAGCCATTTGCCACACTACCATATTGAATGCATATCAAATAAAGTTGAAAACACTTGTGATCATGGAAGGCTCTGTGTGTATACATGCAGTTACCTCCATGATTCGGTGTTGGAGGCTTTATGGGATAGGATTGACTATTAAGAATTATCTCTGGATCAATGTGCGCACATACAATACAATTTCAATTAATATAGTCCAAGTGGGAGAATGTAAGAGTTTTCCTGATTTATGGACTAAATTATTTTGACATTATTATTGTAATTTACCATTTAACGTTTACCGTTTTACGGGGTTTGGTCTTAGGTGAGATAGAAGGTTTCTTAATTAGTCTTATATGGGACTGGCTAGTGTGGGCCGAGTTGAGCCTGGCCCGTAATGAGGGGGACTGGCTGGAAAATCTATAAATAGTGCTCAAGTCTCTCCTCTAGCAAAAAATCTCACATATTCTCACCTAAGGGATGTTGCTCTAACGTCAATCGTGAGAGGCCGCCTCATTGAGCCAGTGATTCGGAGGGTAATAGAGGAGAAGGATTTGCGCAAGGAACATTGTGTTTCCTCCGCTTCCGCTCAAGAACAATGGATCATAAATCAGATGCGTCAATCTTTCTGTTTACAATTGCTTCTTCTTATGTTCTGGTTATGGAGATCTTGGGGTTGCATAAGTTGCAACCAACAGTTGGACCATGAAACGCTCCTTACTTTGTATTAATGGTGATGGAGAATGCGAGGAAACAACCGACATGGTGACTTACTAGTGAAAGAAACGTAATTTAAAGCTGTAAAATGCAAGTGAAAATTCATGTTGTGCTATGAAAAATGTTCTCGTGTTTCTGGTCATCATTGTGACTTCGTGTACCATGACTCTCCGTGGATTGCATGGATTAAATGGATAATAAAAGGTGGGTAGTTACAATAGCTATACCTAGGACACCGTCTGCTGAGAAAATAATAAGACTAAATTTTTCCAATGATCCAGTTGGATCCCCGTCGAGTACTAAAAAGGTTGGTCATTTAGAGGTGTTCGTGAATGAGTTTATAAGGCATTTTTTTATATAACGTGAGACTTGAGGATATTCAACTTTCTTTTCTAGCAATTGGATGCTTGAGGATTTTCAAGCATGTGACCGCTTCCCCATGTGCCTAATATGCACCCATTCGTGCTCAAAACTACTATTTGTTAAGTTTGGTCGGAGAACTTGCCCGATTGACTTTTCAAATCGCGTAAAGGGTTTTTTTAGCAAGTGCTCATATTGTATTTATTAAACATGCATAGTATATATTCAATTTACAAAATATTAATTGTGATATATTACAATATTTTTCATCTAGTTGATAAAAAAGTGCCATAGGAGCACTCTTTAACAAAAACTTTTACGCATATATGCTTGTAAGTTTCAAAAAATTCCCTTCAACTGTGCTCTCATAAAGTATTATAGTGCCTAGGAAGCTCAGATAAGCTATCGTCCTCTGTTTTTTATCCGGTTTGCCCCCACTACATGTGTTATATTGGACCGTGATTATATTATCATGAAGATGGAATCACATGTTGACAGAACGTATTCTTGCCATACTTACAAATATGACTTTTCACTCAGAAAGCAGTACATCAATTATAGAGATTACTATGATTTAGTATTTACAAATAATTACCGAGCTTGCCCTGGAGAAATCTTCCTAGATCTATTCGTATTGCGCCTCTCGAGAGATGGCTCTAAAGAGAATGCCCATATATTATGATAAAGATGATAACTTTGTACGACTTACGCTTGTATAAGTTTTCACTATAGTCAATGATTTTTCAAACTTACGCATAGTTAAAGATAGAAAAGATTTTGTGTAGTAAATGAAAATTAGGTTGCATTGGTAATATTTATAATTTTGAGAACAATTTCTATTCCAAAAAAATTCCAATTTTTATTCCCTAAACGAATTTTTGAGTAGAAGAACGTGTTTGATACGACCTTAAAATTTTTATTCTTAAAATAGAAAAAGAATAGAAAAGCGTTTGGTATTATTCTCAATTTTTTCGGTGATATGAAATTTTTAAAAAAAGTTTTAAATAATTTTATGAGATTTTTCTAATTTTTTTTGAATTTTTCTCTTTTTTCCTAACTTCTTCTTCCTCCTCTAATCGATCCCTGGGCCTTAGCGATGGCCAATGACTAGCTTAGATGTGAGGGCCGGCAAGGTCAACCTTGCCATGGCTAGGTGAGGCTTGACCTCACCAAATTTGGGTGAGGTTGGCCTTGCCCCTCGACATTACCCAACAACCATGAGGTCGGTTAGCCAACCATCGGCCATCACTGATGCCCAACGATTGATTAGAGTAGGAAGAAGAAGGAAAAAAAATGATCTTATTTCAAAAATTATTCTCAAGTACAAAAATGTTTTTTTTTTTTTTTTTTTTTGCACTTCTTGTTTTTGTTCCAAATCTATTCCCTGGCCACATATTTATTCTGGGGAACAAAAAATATTTGACGTTACCAAACAAATTTCTATTCTTTTTTTGGTCATGGGGAAAATAAGAATAGAAATATAGAAAAATAGGATGGTTACCAAACATGGACACGTGGACCCCTAGAGTGCCAAAAGTTGGCACGAAGGGACACTTAAGTACCAAAAGTTACAAAAGGTACACTTAAGTGCCAAAATCGGAGCAAAATGGATCACTTGAGTGCCAATCCGGCGAAAATCCGGCCAAAACGTTGACGTGGCAATTTTCCGGCGAGACAAAAACAAAACGGCGTCGTTTTAACGTTGACGTGGAAAAAAATTATATAAAAATTAATTAAAATAAATTTATTTTAAATTTTATTTTAAACATTTAAAAATAACAATTTTTAATATTAAAATTAAAAAATTAAAAAATTAAAAAAAAAAAAAAAAAAAAAAAAAAAAAAAAAGGGAGGGGTTGGATACGGGCGAGGGCTGAGCCCTCAGCCGCCGCCGCCTCGCCTCACCGGCGCGCCCGGCCGGGGGAAGGGTTCTGGCGAGGGTCGCGGCCCTCGCCCAAATCCGGCTAGGGCTCGCGGGCCCTCGCCGCCGGTCGGCCGGGGTCGCCGGCCCTGGCCGAGGCCGGCGACCCTAGCCGACCCTTCCCCCGGCCGGGCGCCGCCAGCGAGGCGGCGGCGGGGCTGAGGGCTCGGCCCTCGGCCGTATCCACCCCCTCCCTTTTTTAAAAAAAAAAAAATTAGTTTAAATTTAATTTTCTTGATTTTTTTAATATTAATATTAATATTTTTAAATATTTTAAGTAAATTTAGTTTTAAATTAGATTTAATTAATTTTTACATTAATTTATGCCACGTCAACGCAAAAAACGGCGTCGTTTTTCACTATTTGGCCACATCGGCATGCAAAACGGCGTCGTTTTGCACTTATTTCGCCGAAATTGTCCACGTCGGCACTTTGGCCGGATTTTGGCCGGAGTAGCACTTAAGTGTCCCATTTCTTTTTGAATGTGGCACTTAAGTGTGCCTTTCGTAACTTTTGGCACTTAAGTGTCCCTTCGTGCCAACTTTTGGCACTTGAAGTGTTCTTCTGCCCATGCCCCAAACATGCCACTACTTTGCTCACTGAAAAATTGAATATAGACCACCTTGTTACTATTTACTTTTCCTAGTGATCATAACTTTCCACGATAGTACATTTTATTCAATCAAACTTATATTAATGACTCTCCATGTTGTTATCTTTTTATATTAAAAATGGAATTTCAATATGTTGTATCATAATAGGCGACTTTTTCAACATGAGCAACTTTTCAAATGGAAAACTTAAGGATTCATTTAGTTTTTTTTTTTTTTTCCAGTCGAAAGGATTCATTTAGTTGTTTAGTAACTTTTTTTATGAGAGAACAAGTTCTAACTACTTATGCTCAATTTGTTTCGCAAAAAATTATACCTATGTATAACATATTTTCAAGAATTTTTTGGAAAATGACAGCATCTGTCGATGTTTGGATAAAATTAGAAGATAAACTAATTTTGTTTTTCATTAATTGAAAAGGAATTTGTGTTTTCATTTTTCTAATGAAACTTTCAAGCCGAAACCTACTCCGTGGGCTTGCCTGTAAATGAAGAAGTAAGAGAACCAGCCCATAAAAGGCAAAAATTTCCGAGGATCAAGTAACTAGAGAAACTATAAGGCAAAATGACACAAATGGTCAATCATGGTTTGACTTGCAATGTCATCCATTGGTCAACGTGATATTTGAATTTTAACCTAATGCGCAATGTCGTTTATGAACTTCTAATTTGTTCAACATGATTTCTGAACTTTCAATATATGTTCAATTCAATCTATAAATTGTATGAAAATATTCAATATTATTCCTCAAATTGAATCAATGGAAGGAGGGCATTGGAAATTTTCATGTAGTTTAAAGACTAAATTGAACATATCAAAGGTTTAGGGATTATATTTAACAAATTAAAGTTCAAGGATAATATTGCATATTGAGCTAAAGTTCAAGGGCCACGTTGAGCAAATTAAAAGTTTGGAAATGGCATTACACATTGGAATGCCAAAGTGCAAGGACCCTTATCCCAAGTTATAATAATAACCATTTTTTTTCTTTCGACACATGAATAAAAAGAAAAGGTAGAGACTGAAACCTAATTCCTTTTATCTCTTTCCTTTTCTTGCAGCTAAGGTTTCAGTAAGGAAAATCATGGCTTGTATAAACTATAAGGTTAGGTTTCTAAGTGTGTGTCCTCGTTCCATTTCACTCTCGGTCCTAGAAATGTCTACTCCATCAGAAATGGTAAACTTGCCAAACCCAAGATGAATGAAGACATTTTCAAACTTCTCTCTCTTTGTCTACCTCACACAGCACATGGGAGAATTATCAAAAAAGTTCTAAATCTATTACAATTATGCCAACTCAAAGTCTATGAACCCTTGCTCAGCTCACACAACTACTCCCAGATTTCTTGCAAGCTGATCATCGTTACTTAGAGACTCTACAAAAAGAAAACACGAACAAAGTATTTCATGTATTCGTTACATCATTGATGCAAAGAAGAAAGTCACTCACGGCTCAGACTAGTGAGAATGTATTGTGCTAAATAAGGAAAACTAATTTCTCGAATTCAAAAATCTGTCAACTCTGAAAGATAGCATAAGGGCGTAGCTGTTGCATAAAATGTAACATATAGGTCATTAGACGCATATATTTCCTGAATTTCATAATCTATATCAATACTTTCATAAGATGATGCATGTAACAACTACGATACACAGGCCTAGTACCGATAGGTAATTTTGTGCTCTTGGGTAATAAATCAAACAATAGTTACATAAATACCTCGGGAGAGCCAGTGATAGTGAAGTACATGCACTTAATAGGATGATTAGCCAAGGACAATTTCTCCATTGGCCCTATAACTATCACACCCCGATTCACAAGAAAGATGGCATGACATGGCCAGGCCATCCTTTCACCAAAGGACGCAGCCTCAACATAACCAAAATTCAACTTAATATTAATATATATATATATATATATATATATATTTGATTAAAAAAAAGCATTTTGGTTATAATGTCAGAGTATTCTTATAAACCACCAAACCAAAACATATACCTTCTCCAAAGACTAACTTACAAACTTGTCAATTATATACAAGTCATACCAAAAGAGTCCCCACCACAAACGTCCTTCCCAAAATGAATGTTCACGGCTACTTGCAACTCATTGAAAAACTTGAAAAGCATGTAGATGAGAGGAGTGAGCTACCACGGCTCTATGAGTAACACATTTCTTCTAAACGAATCGAGAAATCACTATGCACATTTAAAACATAATCCTAAGTCACTTTAACATAATATATAATCATAACTCAAACGCTGAAGATATTAATGGTCCAGTCCATTAGTCAATCTCATAAAACATGTATCAATGATCTATTCCATTGATTAATCTCATGAAACTACACATCGATGGTTCATTCCATCAACCAAACTCAAATAATATGTCAATGGTTCACTCCATTGACAAACTCATGCTCAAATATATAGCCATGGTCATGCATAACACCCATGACAAGACGACCAAAATTCCCCCATTGACAAGGTCTCCACCTATTATTAGTCAGTGGCTCGAGTTACAAGGATATCCTAAAGTAATATACGCATGCCCACACATCTCTCGGGATTCACGAAGACATTAAGCATCAACCATCAATCACAATATCCAGTAATCCAACATTAGAATGAAAGTCATATCACAACTCAAGCATTTGATATATAAATATCAAAATGTTCTTCAAAACGTTTCAAGATTCTTTCATAAAGAATTTCACAAACCACTTTCAAACAACCATTCAAATTGAATTCGAAATATAACTCCATCTTTCAAACAACAAAATGACAGTAATAGCTCGATCCTATTTTATGCAACAAAATGCTTTCTATCAACTCATAGAATATATAATCGACCATATTTCTCAAAACATGAGTTTAAAATACAAAGAAGAAATAGTGTCACTCTACTAGGAAAAGCCAAAAATCAATTTCAATGGTAACTCGAGTTGACGCACTCGAATTCCTAACAAATAACCGAAAAATAATATTAAAAGACCAAGTAAAATGATATTCTAATAACGACTGGACTATACTACATCTATTTGTTGGAAAAACGACACATATGCGCCAACGAAAGCTCACATTTAGCGGAAACTTTGTCATCTGCTAGGCATGGCCTACACGCTAACTTCGTCATGCCATAACTTGCTCCACAAAATTCAATTTTGAGTCGTCTTATAGTCCTTAGAAAGCTATATTGACGTACTACAATAGCCCCAACTCAACCATGCCAAAACAGCACCGAAAGCGACTAAAAATCAAGCCCAAAACTACTGTTCGGTACAATTCCATAACGCCCCCCCAACTTTAAAATTCCATTCTGGACAGACCACAAGCTCAAATCACGATCCATAGGATGCTATAGCTTCACAACATCCTAAAGTACCATTTCTACACAAATATGCAACTCAACGACTCAAAAATCAGACTTCGCCGCACAAACCTCTAAGAAATCCGAATTTCGAGCCCTAATTATGACGATTCATTCGAATAGATGATTTAAGGCATTAACCACTTATCGGCGTTGCAAAATGGAGTTGAGTCAGTGTTGACACCTAAATTTTGGCGGTCTGATCATTTATTGCATAAGAAAATTAAGGGTTAATTTTATCCTTTGAAAAAAATATTAATTAGTTGCATAACACATAAGTTTAGGTGCATTCATTTTAGTTTAACTTTTTATATTTTTGGGCCGGTGGTGGGGTTCAAATTTTCTTGCTTTTGAGTTTTAGTTCGGCGGCCGAGGCTAAGCCCACGAAAAGAGAAAATTAACCCAAGCCCGTCGTTATTTTATATCTTGTGAAAAATTAAGATTTGATGCGATATTATGATGATTTTTGGAAATTAAGAAAATCGCATGGTAATCTTATATTTATCAATAGATGGTGAAATCGGGAAGAATATTCATGAGATAAGAATTGTTGTGATCATGAGATTATAAGCAATATTTGTGAGATGAAAATGAAAATGGGGGAAATTGATTTGATTGAATTATGCAAGGAAATATGCAATTCGATGGATGTCCGGATTTTGTTAAATGCAGCAACAATTTTGAAATCAAGTGAAAAAATGGCAAAGATTTTACAAAGTGGAAGAAATGCGAGCAAAATCGGCGATTACAAAATCACACTCTCGATTTACATCCTTGATTTAATGCAACGAAACTGAAAATCCGAAAGTTGCTAGAAAAAGTGACCGTCTAAAAATCACTATAAAAGGGCCATAATTTTTTAGCACAAGGGGGGGCTTTTCTTCTCGGTTTGGACGAGGTCAAAATCCACACAAGGGGAAAACTTCTCTAGTCTTTCAAAAGAAAAAAATACAAAAGAAAATAGGAAGGCTTCGGTTCTTATGGGGTTGAAGAGAAGACAAAAGTGAGAGGGTGAAAAAGTTTTTGCAGGAAAGTACAGCAGAGAAAGGGAGATTTCTCGGTTCTTTGAAAGAAAAGAAAAAAGAAAAGAGAGAGAGAGTGAGAGAAAAGAAAGGCCTCTCAGTCAAAGTGAAAAGAAGAAACAGTTAAAAAAGGAGAGGCAGTGTCAGAGGGGGACGTGGGTGACGTGAGGTGAGAGGGAATAAAAAAAGAAGAAAAAAGAAGCAAAAGTGAAAAGGGGACTGTTCATCGTCTCTTTCGTGGAAGCCCGCCCGTCGCTCCTCGACGCCACCGTGCCTCCAATCCGCCTCCTCTAGCTCCGCCGCACCACCTCTGCAGTCGATCTGAAGCATCGAAGCAACGCCGCCCCTGCTCGCATCGGACCAAGAAATGGACGCCGCTCGATCCGACATCACCGCTTCATCGTCGAGCCCCCCGGTGCCCGTGACACCTCCCGCCGAGCCGCGACGCCGAGCCCTTGCTCCGCCGACCCGCGACCTTGCACGCTGGTTGCCCCCTTTCGTCGGAGCTCCGACCGACGGTAATCCCTGCCCAGCGCCGACGAATTTGCTGCCCCCTTATTTTCCTTAGGTTGTTCATTTTTTCTTATTTTTTTTATTTTATTTTACTTTATTTTTAGTTAGTTTAGCTATTATTGTTTAATTTTGAATTTGTAAGGTGACTCTTAGGTTATGGATATTGTAGGCATTATCAGTAGGAGTTTTCCCAAAATTATCTTAATTATTAATTTGACCCAAGAGACATCGGGTCATTTTTCTAATTATATTAATTTTTGGGATTTGTTGATAGTATTTTAATTGCAATCAATATAATTATTAATTTGATCCGTAAGATTTCGGATTAGATTTTTAATTATTTTGAATATCTTTATCGTGATAATTAGGGTTAGAATAATCGCTAATTTGACCTGTGAGACAACAGGTTATTTTTTCGATTATTTTAATCATTTATTTGTTGAATATCTTGATTGTTTAGATTTAATTAATAATTGCTTGTTTTGGAAAACCACTAAGAAAATCCAAAAAAATTTAAATTAGGATTCAGTTTGTTTTGTTATCTTGCATATCTAGAATAGGGATTTTATTTCAAATTTAGAAAAATATAAAAACAAAAAGTGCATTCATTCATGTTGTTAGTTTTTATTTAAGTTGCATGTTTAATCACGTGTTAGTTTTAATTCGAATTCCATAAAGAAAAACACAAAAAATCATTGTGCATATAAGGTTAGAATTGCATGTTCCATTTTAAACTTAGGTCATCTTTTTAGATAAATTGCATTTTAGGTTAAGATAATGTTTAGTTTAAAGTTAGGATTTAATATGACTTAATCCTTAGTTTAAATTAGATAGAATCTTGATCTAGCTAAATCATTTTTGCATTTTTGCATTTTTGCATTCTTTAGAATAAATTACATTCCTTTAGAAAAAATAAAATAAAAAATGTCATGCACACGTCATTAGGATTAGATTCATAAAATGCACATCATATAGAATTGGGTTCATTTAAATTAGAATTTACCCGTCATTAGAGTTAGGTCATTCGGTCATTTAGATTGCATTTAATTATCGCATTTCTTTAGAAATTACTTTACTCATATCATATAGTCTAGATCATGTTGCCATGTCGTATTATTTCATGTTAGATTAAATGCATTACATGATTCTCATTGAATAATTGAAAAACAAAAAATTGAGTGATTGCTTGTTAATTAGAAATCATATCTAGGATTGTTGATGTGAATTCGACTTAACATTGCGAGATCTTTCGTTCTTTATGAGGTAAGTCCTGCATTTTTCTTATTTGTTTTCTTGAGTGCTAAATTGTTGGTTTGCGCACCCGACCCGCATGATCACCTCACATGTTAGGGAGATAATTAAAATAAATTATAGCTGCTTACCAAACATTTTTCAAGAATAAAAAGAAAGGTACCGAAAGGGCGTTAGAGAAATCTAGCGTAATCAAGTCCCCGAACTTACAATCTCTGGTTCGTAGAAGTAAAGTAAAACTCCCATTACTTTACTTAGGTGTCTAATCGACCTACCGCAAACTAATTAGTGGCAACTCCTTTTTGCATGTTAAATATTTGAAATTAAGTCGCGAATTGGTATGGGCTTGGGAGAGCCCGAGCTGAGTCTTAAGCTTAGTAATCCATTAACCTAATTTTAGGTGGTGCGCCCAAAATTAAGGTCACGACAGTCAGCTTGGTGAGACATCCAGGTCATGAGCACGCCAAAAATTTTCCCCTTTTCCCTTTTTCCTTTCTCTTCTTTCTCTCCTCTCCCTTGTTTCTTTCTTTCCCCTGCTTCTGGCCATGCTCTTCTCTCTCTCCCTCTCCCTCTCTTTAAAAACACAGCTGAAGCTTCCTCTTTTCTCTCCTTCTACTGTTTTTGTTGACTTTTCAAACCCTCTTTCTTTTTATGACGAAAAAAAAAAAAACCTTTCTTTTTTTTTTTTTTTTTTTTACAGCTCATATATTACAATAACATTGGAGATGATCATGCTTGAGTTTCTCATTGTCCTGTTAATGTGCCTCGCTACAGCCTGCAATGATTAAACACATTTTGTACAAGCAAACAAGCTTCCATTTTTGTTAACAATAATATCGATAACAAGTAATGCTAAATACACTTATAACCAATTTAAAATTATATGACAAACCATGAGAAATTATACAACAAGAGCGTGTCACGTTCAATACCTATTAATAGCCTATCACATCACATAACATATCAATTTTTTAAATCAGACATAAAATACTTAGCATTTCTGATAAGTTATTCATCGCGACGTGTACATACCTCTGGGTTTCTGCCTTCATCATTTCTAACGGCTTCCCTGTGAGAATTACACCAAAGGAGCTCCGTTTCCCCTTAATCGCCTCATGAGCTTTGTGGACAAACTTCAAAGGATTAGAGAACTCAGAATCGCTCGATTTCACTTTCGGTATAGGTACATGCAAGAATGCAAAATTGTTTCCCCACAGTGACTTGGAATTAGTCCGGACCATGTCTCTCACTGACTTGTAATCTCGCAAATCCCTCATATTCAGCAACAATAGCACTGTGGAATTGGTGCTCAAGTTCAAGTTTGGGCTTCCTTTTTGCATGTACAATCGAGTCACCAAGAAGATTACCCCCATGATGACGTTGTTGATGGTCTGTTTTATTAAAGAGAAAACTCAAGTGAAAAGGACCGAGAATACATTAGTATTTTGCCCCTGAAGTCGCTGCATAATTGATTGATTCGAAGCCCTAGGATTATAAATCAACATTTGTATAGTAAAATAGTAAATATACCAACAGTTCTAACTTGAACTTAGTTCAAGAAATAATGTTGCATTTGTATGTCGAATGCTCTAAAGATCTTATCATTTGAGGTTGACTCCCGTCCACTAATGCAATGTTGACATATTTCTCCGTCAAATGTGTTACTCATGCTTGTTGAATGTGAATAAAGTCAAAGAAAGATTTAACGTTGGATCAAGATACATCCCTTCATTGTATTAATTGTCATGGATAATGGAAGTAAATGCCCAATATGGTGAATTACTTTTCAAAAAGAGACATAATTAAAGCTGAATAATGTAAGTGAAGTAATCGAGCTGATAAACATTTTTTTCTGATTGGTGGGTTTGTTTAATAAAAACCAATGGCGCACCTAGACATATATGTAAAAATCATGTAGATAAATGCACAATTATCACCTAAACTGCATAAATTTTGTGAATACGTTAGAAAACACAAATATTCTTGAGCTCATTAGGTGAAGGCGACCATTATAATGCAAAAGATTAGAGACGTAAGGGGTACCTTAAAAAGTAAAATGCTAAAAGACTTAGTAATGCTTGTGCGATGCAAGAAGCTAGACTTATTATAGTCTTCGAAGTGATATTACTTACCACTCGAAGGCGAGACTTGATCTCTTTGATGCAATCTAATGAGAACGAGATCGTTGACAATGAAAACGGCCGAAAGCTCTCCAACCCACACCGAATCGGCGGCAAATCATCTTTGAAACAAGTGCTTTTCAAGACGCTCCCACCAAAATCTCTTACGGTGTTGACAAGTGGCAAAAAAATCTGCTAACCACCTTCGGAAGTCCAATGTTTCCGTCATCATTATTGGCTGAGCTGAATTTATTGGCTGACGGAAAGGTTACTGGAAGAGAAGGATCATCAGCTCTTTGAAGGCAAGACAAGAGAAAGCACACAAGAGAATAGCCATCCCCGAGTGCATGGCGAAGCTTGAAAATTAGGGTTCCTTGTACTTCACTGGTTGGACACTTGACAATATGTATTTCCCACAGTGGTTGGCCTTGTGGAAATGGTTGCTTTGCTATTTGTGAAATGTAACTTTTAAGGAAACTGTCATTCTCGGATGGAGATGACGAGCCCTTTGGAGAGGAAAAACTGGGGACGTGCACATGGTTTTCCACCTTCACTTCCACCTTCTTCCATTTTCTTGCTCCCTTCTTTCCATCAACTATCCAAGACAAAAGAAAACCAAAATAATATCTGAGTATGTGCATTGAATTGGGGTTTATTCATTCAAGATGTGTGACCAAGCACGCATTCACCTGATAAATACTAATTACTCATGTATCAATCCTATCAATGGTGAATATCTATGCACAGGGTACATACATGCATACCATGATAGAAGAGAAACGTGGATTGATTGGGAGGAAAACATCTCTAATCAACAACGTAGCTTGGGAGTCATCAATTGGAATTTCTGATTCCAATATGCCCATAATTGGAATTGACATCACTTTACTATTGAAGTACTGTCCTATAGGGCTCACTGGCTCAAGGCCATCATCCTCTTTTATCAACTTTATTGGACAAGACTTGCAATGCTCCCAATCTACGCGTAATAGGTTGAGAATCTATAGTGAAGCCTATGAAGGAATCGGATATCATTGGCATATACATGTGTGTGTGTTATGTTTCGGCCATTAATGTGACTTCATGTATCGAGTTGTTGGTGAATTATTGGGATTAGGTGGGGTCATAAAATGTCGGCAGCCGTAACATGCAGGCAGCTATACTCAGGACTTCATCCACTAGAAAAAGTCATGAGACAGATTTTCTAACAATCTAGTTTGATCCACGTTGGCCAAACTAAGCATTCAAAAGGGTAGCCATTAATGTGACTTCATGTACTGAGTTGTTGGTCAATTATTGGGATTAGGTGAGATCATAAAATCTCGGCAGTCGTAACATGCAAGCAGCTACACTCAGGACTTCATCCACTAGAAAAAGTCATAAGACAGATTTTCTAACGATCTAGTTTGATCCACGTTGGCCAAACTAAGCATTCAAAAGGGTAGCCATTAATGTGACTTCATGTACCGAGTTGTTGGTGAATTATTGGGATTAGGTGGGATCATAAAATGTCGGCAGTCGTAACATGCAAGCAGCTACACTCAGGACTTCATCCACTAGAAAAAGTCATAAGACAAATTTTCTAACGATCTAGTTTGATCCACGTTGGCCAAACTAAGCATTCAAAAGGGTAGCCATTTAGAGATGAATCATCATTTATGAATCACTTTATATTATATCTCCTATCAAACGTGAGAATTGGGGGTGTTGCACTTTTTTCCAAGTGCTTGAGGCTCTTCAAGCGTCTGATTTGCGAGAAAGTGTCAAAAAAGTTTTAAACCTCTTGCATTTAAGCTAATTTAGTAGTAAACTATTTGGTTTTGTGTTAATTTAGTGTCAAACCTTTTATTGGTATCAATTTGGTCCTAAAGTTTTTGATTTGATGCCAATTTAGTCCTAAAACTTTTAATTTAGTGCCAATTCAGTCCTTTCAACTGATTTTAGCCAAATATTGCTGACTCGGCACAACTGGTATTGACACAGTATCGCCGGCACTGACATGTACAACTTTTTAATAATATTTTAATATATTTTTAAATTATTTATGTATTTTCTTTTTCCTTTTCTTTTTCCTTTACTTTTCCTTTTCCTTTTTTTTCCCTCTCCTCCTCCTTCCTTTAGCTAGTTGCACTCTAGGCAACCCGCTAGAGGTGAGGGTCGACAAAGTCGACTTTGGGGAACCTTGCCGAACTCTGGCACGGCTCGAGCCCTCCCCAGCGGCCTTGCGTTGGGCAAGCAATACCTCAACCTCACGGCCTCTAGCAAACCTTAAGCCCTCACCAATGGCCTCATGTTGGGTAAGCGAGGTTCGAACCTCACCTAACCACTAATGAGGGCCCTAGCCCTTATAGGCACGACCTCACGGCCTCCACTGAGGGCTTGAGCCTTGCCAAAGGCCAACACGGTCAATCTCGACCTCGCCGTCCCTCGTCTCTAGCCAGTTGCCTAGCTAGCAACCAACTAGAGGAAGGAGGAGGGGAGGAAAAAAAAAGAGGAAAAAGAAAAGAAAATAAATAAATTGAAAAATATTAAAATATTATTAAAATTTATAGACATTAGCACGATCATGCCACATCAACAACACTGATCATGTCACGTCAATAATTTTTTAACAAAATCAGCTAGAGGGACTGAAGTAACACTAAGTCAAAAGTTTTAGGACTAAAATGGCACCAAATTAAAAGTTTTAGAATTAAATTGACATCAATAAAAGGTTTATGACTAAATTAGTATCAATTCAAAAGATTTAGGACTTTTCTGATACTTTTTCCTCTGATTTGTTAGGATGCACACTTTTTCTCAAGACAAATATATGTTAAAGATTGATGGAAGCAATTCCTGGACCGACTTTTTGAATTATAAAAAATATTTTGTGATCGAGTGCCCTTGTGGAACTTATCAAACATGCAAAGGAAATAGATGATTTTTATGTTTATGGCCATCCTTTTGACTTTGAGTACTGGGACTATTGGGGGTTTATAGGTTGGGTGGGATAATAAAGCCTTGGCAGTTGTGACTTCCAAGTAGCTAGTAGGTTTTCATCGGCTGGAAAAAGTAGATTTTTTAACAGTCTTCTCAAATTGACCAAATTCAGTATTTAAAAGAGTAGCCGTTTAGAGATGAATCATTATTTACGAATCAATCGATATTGCATCTCCTCTCCCATTGGATGTGAGACATGATGTGTCACACTCTTTTTGAAAGTGCCTGAGGCTCTTCGAGCGTCCGATTGCACCCCTCGTGCCTAATGCACACGGCACATCTGCCAGAGTGCACACGTTCGCTTAAGGAAAATATGGGTTAAGATTTATGTGAACAATTACCTTATTGACTTTTAAATAACAAAAAATGTCTTGTGAGTGAGTGATTTCGTGGTACTTATTCAATATGTAAAAGAGATATTCCATTTTTAGAGTATTGATTGTGCATATCATAAAAACGTTCAGTACATTAGAAATTATATATAAAAAAGATTTATTTAGTTGTTTAATCAATGTTTTGAAAGCACTCTTCAACAAAATCATCATGCTAATAATCACATGTTCATAGAATGTAATCTTTACCATAAAGCAGCAAGAGAACCACTCAAAAACAGCAAAAATCTGAGAGGATCACGGTAAGTAGAGAGAGAGAGAGAGAGAGAGAAAAAAAGCAGAGACTATAACGTAATCCTCGCTTCACTTTCTTCTTCATTTTCTTGCAGTTAGGGATTCGGTAAGAAAACCATGGCTTCTGCAAGGTCACCTTTCTAAGTTTATGCCCTCATGCCATTCCATTCTCAATACTAGAAATGATCACACAATCCGCAAAGAGGTGCTCGGCTAGTTGTGATTTATGAGCTGTCACTAGAGAGGGGAAAATTGTTAGAGATTGAGAGTTTCATGTTCAAATGTGCTTTTGCTACATCATTTCTAGTGGTGACTCTTGGCAAACTCTTTTGGAGGAAAAGCGAGATGAGAAGATAGGCATAGTGCCCCCTTCTCCGCGTTTCAAGTCTTCAAAGCAACAAGATTGGTTTAAGAATGGAACTTATTTTGAAACCTATATGTCCATTCTGAAATCCATCTGTCAGAGTAGATTTCTAGTTTTTGGAACCGTAAGCCAACCTTTCCAATTTCATTTTTTTATTTAATCGCTGAAATGGTTTATGTAAGCAAATTTCATCTAAGCAATGAGAACTTAACATAAAGGAGGGGGCAGAACATAAGCATTACAAGATGACGAAGTGAAGCACGTTTAGAGAATATCGAACAAATTTGTTAGACCATTTCTGCATATCCCTGTAAAACACAAGGCTTTTTTGCCACGTGACGGTTGGTTCCAAGGCATGCATGTTACTGATGTCAATCAATTAATAGGATTCTGCTTTCTTCTGCAAGCGTGTAAGAGTAGGCACAAGTCGTGCTTCAGTTCGATGCTCGGCAAAGAGATCGAGAAGTTATAGACCGCGAAAAAGTGTTGATTTTTGGCCTGCGAGTTGACTGTAGTGCATCCATGACAAATGTTGCTGATAGATCTTCTTTCTCAGCTGTGAGAAGTGAGAAAACCATAGAACTAGAAAAGATATATGTCTGATATAATTGAGGTTTTGTTTTGAACCAATTTAAGGTCTGATCCCCAGTATAATCGACCAGTTCAGTGCACAGAACCAAAAATCGAACCGGCCCTTGTGTGATTACTCAACCCTAGTCAGCACCTTCCTCTTTTTTGTCCTCTTCGTGCTTTATATGCATGTTACACTACGAGGAGTGCATACACGTTCTGCAGGCTGTCGACGAGCTCTCACCCAACCATATCTTACTTCGTTGTCCCCAAGCCCAAGGTCCAGCGGAGGCTCATGGCGTCGGCCATGGCAGCTCTTGCTATCAAGGCCAGCGTTGCTCTCCAAAATGTGGCTAAGCTAGGTAGGGACCACAGAAAGAGGAAGACCTAAAAATCTCCCGACTTGGAAGTGCGCTTCGATGGCAGAGCTCGCGAAGATAACAGCGATCTAAGATACGGGAACGAAGAGTTCGACGTCAAGAAGAGCTTCGCTGTGGATAGGAAGGCGGTCCTCGGTGCAAGCCTTTTCCAATTAGGGTTCGTGTGGAAGATGCAGAGATTATCTCCGAAGATTTGTTCGCTTAGGACGAAGTCGAGCACATTTTGCGAAAGCTCCAAAGATGGCTTCTACTCCTTAAACTGGGAAGTTGTTTTTCTAATTTTTACACTCAAAACTTTCTGATTTGACTTCATTTTCTGTGGCCAGTTTATTTTCCCATACTAAGCAATTTGTGACTAGTTTATTTTCCCATACTAAGCAATAGAAAACGGTAAAAACATTTTTGGATAAGATATTTTCCTGCAAATAAACAGTCTCATATCTTCTTGATAAGAAACTAGTGAACAGTGTGGACAAATTGGAGACCGATTTAACCAGTCACCTGTTCCATTTAGTTAAACCTGATCTGACGGTCTACATTGTAGCATTAATATATGGTGATTTGGATTAACCGGATGGACTTCCTTGGCCACACAGAATTCATTATAAAGATAAGAATAACTCGAGAGTAAATTTTAATGCCATACCCAGAAAACCATCATAACTTCAATCAATGAAGTACAGTTTTAAACGTTAAGAAAAGCATTGAGAGAATTCCAACCTCAGCTTTTGATCGTCGCATTGTAAGCCATGTTTCCAAAAGTTCCCCAAGTAATGTCATACTCCACGCCATGAGTAATGAGACACGAAACTAGAAACAACTATGGCATCAAAGATTAAAATTTACCTAATGGAATGAGACATTGTAGGATAAGTCACATTATCCTCCTCTTTCAGTAGATGTGGATTTTCATCTTTTATAGTTGACTTGAAACAAAGTTTACTTGAATGAAAGCCTCCAAATCTCCCGAAGATTGGACGAACCATCAGCCACTTCGGCAACTATGCCGCTTGCCATTATGCCTGTTAAATAGCAACCACCAAAGGAGAATACCCAAAGCATGAGACACCAACAGTAGCAGATTTTGTCATTAGCAGAGACTATCTTGAATAAAAAGGATGATTCTTTTCAAGGTTTTGCTTGGAAGGTAAGGGAAGCATGATAACATAAGTCAAAAATGTGAGTACCTTTAGTTATTCTAATACACCATAATAAAGAAGTAACAAGTATGCTTCAATAATATTAAAAAATAAAAAAATCATGTGAATCCATCTAAAGGCACAATTTGCAAGAAAACGATATCAAAGCTCAAGGAGCGTCCACATAACTTCACTATAAATTCCACTTCTACGTTCTTCACGATAAACATTATCTCCAAAAAATAAAGCAACAGGACCTTTCACTCCATAAAGGCAGCTTTAGTCAAAGTGTTCAACTCAAGGGATTGTGCCAATAAGTACCAACACTACTTTCTACACGATAAACATTATCTCCAAAACCTAAAAACAAAAAGAACCTTTCAATCCATAAAGGCAGCTTTACTAAAGGTGCTCAATTTTCCAACACTTACCATCTTTCTCCACCAGAGACAGAAATCTCCGTGTTCCCCCTCCAACTCCAAAGTAATGCTTCTTACCAGCCATGTATGCAACTCCATGAGGATGACTCATGCACTGTTCACAAAAGCCAATACAAGAAGAAATAAGGACCGTGTCATTGCAAGAGGAACGCTGTGCACTGAACCAAACTAACCTTCTTTATAAGTTCATACAGATTTTGGAGAGAGGAGATTGAATACACTGTCTCAGCCATTAATATAACATCATAACCCCCTGAGGCCAAGCCATTATCTCTATTTGAGTCCTCTTCATTATCTTTTATGTGTGGAAGAATGTGATGGACGTCTTTCCAGTCACCACCAAAGAAACGAATATCTCTATCTGCTAGGCTACATTCAGAAGCTTGGGATTTCTTCAAATTCACATCCATGTTTGGAATGGTTAGACATCGCAGCACCTCTGCATTGAAGTCTTGGAGGTGAACAGTAGGAGCACCCTACTACAGCAAATTTGAGTCATTATATGAAATTCAGCTTACACTAGCATCAACTAGGCCACACCTAGGTCAAATGCAAGATAGATACTTTACCTCAAGGGATGCAAAAATTGCTGGAAGTCCATGACCGCATCCAAGCTGAAAAAGAGAAAAAAAACACAATTTCTTCAGTGAGAGCAACAGAAAAGAGAAAAAAAGATTGTTATCTCAACTTAGACCAGTAACGATCAATACAGAAGGAAACGTGGATTGGCGCATGACGTGAAAAGAAGATAATACTACAATTGGAACTTAACAACAATCAGATCACAGGGCAACTAGCTGTTTTAATCAGTATTCAACTTAATAACCCCTCATGACAACCAAAAAGCAACCACCACAAAGCATGGCTGCCTATAGAAATAGATGCAACCAAGCGCAAATTAAATGACTCAACATTGCGCACGTAAGTTTCATGCAGCCTTTTTGTGAAAATACTAAAACTTCAACAAGTCATTACAAACATAAACATGCAAAACAGAGAACTTGATTAAGATCATATTGATGCATGGTTAGTCAGTAGCCACCAAAATGGTCATTTGCCATAATATCATCATCTTAGCCTATGAAGACATTCCATTTCAAGCAACTGGACCTACTTTGGAGGCTAATCCTTCAAAGCCCAAGTGGTTGAAGACTTGAAGTTGAGTTGCTAACAATCTTGCATTGCAAGTCAGAGAGCGAACCAAATGTCTAAAGGAGGCAAACAACCTTTGAACAACATACTCTGCAACAACTCCCCATCTCCATCATTTCTATCAACACTTAAAGCGCAAAGACAAAGAAAAAATTTGATCAATGCTTAGAGAATACAAACTTCTAAGATTCACATATATCATAGAGGAACAAGTAAGAAATAGTCACTCCAAAGTCCAAACCACTAGGAAAAGTCATGGAAATGTCAATAATGGTAAAAATAACCAGGGTGTTATACAGAGAGACCATACCTACATTATGGGTACTTAAGAAAGCTGATCACGTGATGCATTAAAATCACAACGGTTCACAACTTAAAGATTGACAAAAGTATTGACCTTATTATTAGTATAAATCCGAAGCTTCGACACTTAACTGTCCATACTATTAATACAGATTAAATTTTGGATCATGAAGACTGCAAGAGGTATGTGGTCCTAACACCTGTAGACCATAAACGCAGCACACTTCCTCACCGTGAAAACGGAATTTTAATGTGCAGAAAGTTTTCCTTCAACACTCTGTAACTTCAGCAACCGTATCAGTTTCCTAAGAAAGAAAATTCGAAAGCTGGATACCCCATAGTAGCAAGAAAAGGCAATTCTGTGCAACACTTCAGTGATCTCTTCCCTTGCTAGGCACAAAAGGCACCATCATGCAATGACAAAGCAGCATTATGTATGTCCTACGTATAAGACCCAAAGTCTGAAATGCAACACTCCAAGAACAATGAAATATATCAGCAGTGGTAGCATTTCCTTCAATCCTCCAGTAACACCTAAAATTAACAACTTACAAGCCTCCAGTCCAGGCGTTAGGGTTAGTTGGCCTCCAGATTGACCATTCCACACACTACTGTTCATGAAAAGAACAAACAAGACTTTCCTCCATGGGTCATTGTGAAGACAGAAATGCAGGCTTGGGCTTTTAAAAGTTCCAAATATAGGTCATGTATCAGCCAGAAGCAAGCTATTATTACTCTTACTACTAGTTTCTCCATCCACATTTCACAATGGCTTCACAGTGAATCACCTGAAATTATAAGCGCACCTCTAGCACTCTCTTTCCACTAAATGATAAATTCCCAGCTTTTATTTCTGACTGGAGGGCTTTAACCAAATCCATCGAACCTTCCCATAGCTTCAATCCTCCTACACACCGAAGCCACTAGTCAATACTCCAGTCAACAGAGCACAAGAACTTACAATGCGCATGAACAACAGAAGTTGATGTTACATTCACAAAGACAAAAGTGAAGAATCGCGGGTTTTATGCACCTTCATATTTCCCGGGCACCAAGTCCGAATTCGACAAGGAAAAGACCTCTTGGGTGCTGACCCGGCCCTGGAACACACCACAACACAGTGCTCAGACCACCAATTTAACAAGCAACAACATCTTCAATTACTTTGCCCATCTTTCCTTTCGATATAGCTCGCATTCAGTATCAGTCTTGCTTAACCCCAGCAGAAATAAGCAAACTTACAATCTTCAGATTGATCACTCACGACTACCAAACTCACACAAAGGTCGTTCTACTTCCATTCTTATGCCCTTCAATCACTTCAAATGAAAACGACCCTTCTCATTCTCCAAGCGACCAAAGAAGACCATGGGCAGACTTACCTTGAGCAGCGTGAGTTCTCCCAGATGGACAGGCTCCACGGTGAACTTGACATTCTCCGAAACCTAAGCGGCACTAGCCAACATCAGTTATGAAGGGAAACCCTAAAAAGGTTCGATCTTTGAGAAACGCCATTGATTGATTTTGATTGGGAAACGAATCGAACCTCCGAGGGAAGCACTTCGACGCAAGGAGGGGGCGGTTGCGGAGCCTCCGGTGGAGAATCGCCGGCGAACCCCAACCCCAGATTGGCCAAATCGCCGGATGAAGAGAACAGCTGGAAGCCCGAGTTTGCCGCCATTGAAGCTGCAGAGCTCTCTCTCTTTTTTCTCCCTCTCCCCGAGGCTCAAGCAGAATGACTGCCTGACAGTGCTCGTTTGGGGAGTTTTTGAGGGTAGAATGTGTAAATTTCACCTGATTTTGAAATCAAGTCATCTTTTAATTATGCATTAATTATATAAATTATCCCTAAACTTGTCCTAATATAAAATTTGGTTCTTAAATTTTTAATTTGTTTAGCATGATCATTGAGCTTTTACCCAATGTACAGTGTGTTTCCTGAGCTTCTAATATGTTCAATGTAATTCATGAACTTTTGGTAAATGTTCAATTTAATCCCTTCTAAATTTTTTTATATATTTGAATTCAATTTAATTATTAGATTATCTAATTTATGGACTAAATTGAATATGTACAAGAATTTTAATGATCACATTAAATAAATTGAAATTTTGAGATTCACGTTGCATATTAAATCAAGGATCACATTACATATTGAGACAAAATCCATAAACTATTTATATCATTTTCTCTTTAATTATCGCACTTAGTTATGATTTATATGATTGTTTTATATTTCTAACACTGTAAAAGAAGTGAGAAAAAAATACTTATAAAATCCTAAAATTTAGTCTAATAAACAAAATAAGGGCCATGAGAAGTCTAGAATTCAATTTAGAATACTAGGAACATCATTAGGAGAAAATATATTTGCCCTCGGTCGCACTAAAAATTTGAGAATTCTAAAAGTATTTTCTTCTACTAGGCACACAAAAAAAGCACATTAATTAAATGTAATAATTCGAAAAAGGACTCGAGTTCAGAAAATCAAATTAGAGGGCCTGACTTGCACTAAAAATTTGTTTAAGAATCCAATTGCCAAAGAGCTCAATCTTGGTAACAGTCTTGCTGGCATTAGTCTCGCAAGCAAAACCAACAGTTTCAATCTTATATGGTGCTTGTGGATCTCTACCTCTCGTATGCCAAATCTAACTGTCATTTCTAGCCACCATCTCCCTCGAGCAATGGATAGATCAATTGCCCAACACAACTCTCAATTGCAATTGTCCGCTAAGCCACACGGTTTGCATCAAATGCCCATGCTACATGGTTCAAACAAAAAGAACCAATCTATTGACAACCAAAATTACCCTTTTTGTCACTTGCTAGTCACGAGGGATATAGACATTCAAAATCACCCTCGCTGTCATGAGCGGACTATGATTAACATCAACCCAGCCCATGTCAATTACAGAAACAAAGAATGCCCAAGGTTTTCAAGAGCCCTTGGGCTACATTTCGATGGGCCTATAAGTGGAGATATGTGATTCGATGATAAAGCAATTGATTGCCACATGTTGAGGCCAAGAGATATTGCTGAAAACGTAAAATTCAGATAAAATTGACATCAAGATTTAGGCGAGAATGATTGGTGCTTAAAAGGGCGCACAAAATCAAAAGAGCGATTAGCAGTTGCTGGACAAATCATGTGAACATCGTCGAACTAGTCAGAAGACAACAAAGAATGAATAACGCGATTAAGTTAAGAACATGGAGTAACTTTCAAGGAAGGATCAACCGACCATCGACTATTACTAGATTGGCCTATAAATACTGCAGACAACCCAACAAAGAACCTCCCAAACAACAAACAAAAATCCTTTATCTTACCCTTTTAATTATCTTAACCTAGCTTAGTTTAGTTGTAGCTTTGGATTCCCGTTGTACATTCACTTCCGGTGAGTGTCTATATTCTAGATAGTGCTATTGATTAAATTCTAATGCTATCCTACCGTCCAGCGTCGTCGATTAGATTCCGACATTGCGTCCTAATATCCATTTAGGAGTAGTACTTACCATGTGTTGTTTCCACCATCCAGCGTCATCAATTAGATTCCACATTGTATCCTCATATCCATCTAGGTGCACTACCTACCAAGTATTGTTTCCACTGTCCAACATCGTCAATTAGGTTTCGACGTTGTGTCCTTGAACCCAATTTAGAGCAATGCCTTCCCAATGTTGTGTTTAATGTCTAGCTTTGTTGAATTAGCTTCGATGTTGTACAAACCATTTTGATTTTAATGAGCTTTCATTAGCTCGTTGAAGTGTACTCGAATCAAGCTGTTGATTAGATTGTGACACTGGTTATCATTGATTCTAAGCTTGCATTGAATGACTCCATTAGATTCAAGACTATATGATATATATCTTCATTAGTATTTGATCCTCTTTGTTCAATACTAGCACAGAACCTAAGTCCCCTTTAATAAAAACCAAAATGTAACACTCGATGAAATATATTTAATTATGGGATCCAAAATCGGTGAAAGACAACCCTATCAACAATTGGTGGTGCATGACGATATGAAGGAGCTATGGGGAAAGGACTGGCTGGAGTTCAAGCAAGAGCCAAGAGGGCTGCAAAACGCGATGGTGAGAAGTGGGGGCTCATTGGGAGGGATGCAGTCGCATACCTAATGTTCTAGGCAGGTCGACGGTTTATCTAGCGAAGAAAATTGCATTCCCACAAATTACTTTAATTTACTTAATACTTAGTTGGTATAATTAAAAAATGTGAGTTATGTGGGTGGGTTTAGTTTGGATCGGGATTGGATTGGATTGGGTATGGGCCATCTAAATTACTTAGAAAATAAATAGGCTTATCTGAATTAAATGGGTGAATTTGAGTTGAATTCATTTATGACTTACCCAAACCCAACCCATCCCACTTATTCACCACCTCTAGTCAAGATCATGGTATAAAAACTATTTTCTAGAAAAACCTTATCCTCTGCCTCTCCTCCTCCGCAGCAAGAAAGACGAAACTCTTTCTCCTCCCTATCTCTCTAGCTCATGTCAAATCTAGAATGGTGAGAGAGTCGACGCACTATATTTTTCAAAATCATGAAGGTGAACAATTATACTTTCACTCTTTTATTAGATATGGAATTCTCTGACTAATTTATCTTATCGATGTTGCTATAACCCATTCACATTTCTTATTGTATCAATTACGTGGCTTTACAATGATACAATAAATTTAGTGCTTAGATTTTGATGCCGGTAGGTGTCTCCCAATTATGCATTTTTTATTTCTTTAGTAGTGGATCAAGATAGGTTTCTATGACTTATGTTTGTTTTATTTTCAGGTTCTTTAGCAGTGAATCTAAGAAACAATCAATGATACTTTCGGTTTATGCATTTCCATTAATAATCATGGATTGGTTTACTGAAAATCTGTGTCCCCTCATTTTAATTCTAGACTTGCGTTATTATCTTTTTATTGAACTTTGTTGATTTGAAAATTTTATAATGTGGGGTTTTGGAGGATTTTGCTATTATCTCACATGACAATTAGTACCTCATGTTTTTCCTTTTTCTTTTTTCCTTCATAGATATGAATAATATAATAGTGAATAATTGGTTAGCATTTGATACACCATCAAAGATGTAAAAACAATTGATTGTTGAGCCATCAGATCATTGGAAGACATGGAGGCAAATTTGGCAATACAAGTATTTAATTAATGGAGGACATGGAGTGGTGTGTGATTCAACTTTTTTTTATAGAATCATTTGTTGCCATTGTTGTAAGAGATTTGTTGTAAGATTTTTTTTTTCTCTCTTGCTATTAGATGTGTGTAATAAGGTGTTGGTTTGTCATATTGAAATAACTAAGAATTGTGACAATGATGATCTCTGTCTTTCATTCTTTTTTTCATTAAATTTAGAGGAGAAGAATGTCCATTGTCAATTAAATCTATCATGCCAGTAGATTTTTTTATTATGCATTTTTTATTTCTTCAGTAGTTAATTATGATAGGATTTCACCATTTCCATTTGTGTATTTTTAGGTTCTTTATTGGTGAATCTGGGAAACAATCAGCAATAATTTCAGTTTATGCTTATCATGGATTGGTTCAGTAAGAATCTGTTGGAAATATGATGGTAGATATTGATTCCATATCGACTATATTGCCAATTAATTGATTCAGTTAATCTATGATTGGCTTGGTAAAGTGGGAATGTAATTGTAATATAATCTTGTATATTTTCTTTCCTGTCTTTCTCTTGTAACATATATAGAAGACTACTCCTGTACATGAATACATAAAACTATACAAATTACAATTTCTCCTAGAAATACTCTCTATTTTTCCTATCATTTTCTGACATGGTATCAAAGCAACGGTCCCAGACCTAGCTTCCATGATCTTAGAATTGCCCTCGTTTCTTTCTTGAGTTATTGTTGTTGCGGTTTTTCAATCTACAAAACAAACCGAAAAGCCAAGTGGGAATTCAATCTTTTGTACCATGGCAAGAAAAGGGAATACTCAAGATTCACCTTCGGAGGAAATGCCTCAAGATCAAGCTTCAGCTTCATCGGTTCAGATTAATTCAAATGATAAGAAGATGCATTCATCCAAAAACCTGAGGATCCTAAAAACACCACCGCTTTTCCTTCCGCTTCTGGTCCTGTTCTTCCTTCCGCTTCTAGTCCGATGCAGTGGCCTGCGTTTCCATGGTACCCTGTTCAAGGCCAATAGGGCGCAGGTCCAGGACAGGGGTGGGCTCAACATGGCTCGTATGCAAGAGAGAGCTCACACGTCTTTTGGGCTGCGTCTTTGGACCACAGCCCAAAGGAGATCCGAGTTCTAACAAAAATGAAGCCGACCCGAGTCAAAAACCGGATCGGAGGGATCCGAACCGAAGAAATGGGTCAAGGGTCAAGGGTTCGGGTCCATGCCGAGTCAAGGACCAAATCCCTACCCATTTTTTTGGATCCGGCTACGTACCGTACCTATTTCCCGCCAGCAACAGCAGCTGACCCGAAGCTAGCGACCCTCTCTTCACTTCACCGATAGATGGACCAAATCTGAAACTCATCCAGTTGCAGCTCACCGGCCCCGATAACTACAACACCTGGGCGTGCGATTTCCATCAAGCCCCCATCACCAAAGACAAAGGGGGTTTTCTCGACAGATCCGTGCCCTAGCTAGCAGATGAACGACTTTAATGGCATTAGCGACGGTGTAATCAATTGGTATGTACCTGGATCAGAAACTGCTTTGTGCCGGATGTTGCAGCAAGGCTTCCTCTAACAGAGGACTCGAGAACCTACTAGGGAAGCATCCGTGAGATGTACGGTCGACTCAATCGGGTGAAGCTATTCGCCATAACATAGGCTCTCTCCGAACTAAAGCAAGGGAACCTCACGGTTACCGCTTGCTTCAATCGGCTATCGGCTCTTTGGAATGAGCTCGAGGCGGCCGAGGAACGACTAGAGGGACCCGAAACAACACTTCATCAATATCAGGCCATAAATGAAAGGGAGAAGGTGATGTGGTTCTTACTGAGCTTGAATGAGACATACACTACCTTTAGGTCACAGATCTTGACGATGGAGCCAATGCCTTGGCTCGGACGAATTTATCAGCTGGCCGTTCAAGAAGAAAGCCAGAAATTAGCAACCACCAAGCATGCACGAGCGCAGCTGATGAAGTTGCTCTTGCTGCTGCATTCGCCGGAGGCTCTATCTTGCTCGACCCAACGCACGGCGGCCATGGAGGAAGCAACAGCTTTGGAAGCTCCGGGGGACTTGTGATTGCATCGACAAAGAAGATAAGTGGGAACCCTAAGAACCCACGGATGGATGGTCAGGATCAAAGGAAGCCATCCAACGGCTCATATCCACCTGCCAACCCTTTTGGATCCAACGGTGGGCAGCAAAGGAGATCCGATGGTGGATATTCTCCCTTTGGTGCACCAGAATCTACGGCTCTAGCTTGGCCATGTCAACTCAAATGTTTGTGGGATCCAACGGGCCATGTCTTGCCACCTCATCACACAGACCAAGTGGGCAAATTTCAAAAAATAAAGGAAAATTTTGTGAATATTGCAGATGTCCACACCATACTATAGAAACTTGCTGGAAATTGCATGGCAAGCCGGGTGATAAAGAAAAAAGGGAAATGAGTTTTCTGCCTATCAGGTGTTGGCACTAAGGACTGATGGGGCACACCAACCAATTACCCAAGATCAATACCAGAATATCATGAAGGCTCTAGATTGTTTAACCACAAGTGACAAGAGTGCAGGCTTTTCAGGTACTATCCTTGGTAAAATGAACTCAATACCAACTGATGCATGGATTATAGATTCAGGTGCAAGTGGTCATATAATATGCAATGAGAAATTATTTTCCCATGCTCTGGAAAAGTCCATATTTATATTCTGTGCTGAATGGCAATGTTACTCATGTCACTAAGGTTGGAACTGTTCACCTTAGCTCCGATATTGTCCTTAAAAATGTCCTCCATATTCCAAAGTTTGAGTTCAACCTGATATTTGTCTCAAAAGCTTGTGAAGACAATTCTTGTGGTGTCATACTCAACTCCAACAATTGTTTCTTTCAGAACCTTTCGACTGGCAAACAGATGGGCTAGGGTAGTGTTGCAGAAGGACTTTACTTTTGGATTAGTTCTTCTGAAGTTTTTGATAAAAGCACTTCTTGTAATGCTATAATCAATAATAAAAATCTTATTTTCCATCAGCGCTTGGGTCATAGTGCACGCTTCCCTCATCCGAAATGTCCCATTTGTCCCCTAGCTAAGTAGTCTCGGACACAATTTCCCACTAGCACATCTCGAGCTAGCATTGCTTTCTTTTTACTACACATTGATATTTGGGAACCCTATCACACACCACATCGTGATGGGTCACAATTCTTTCTTACCATTGTTGATGATTATAGTCGTGCAACTTGGGTTTTCCTCATGCAATCAAAGAGCCAAACTTTCCCAACTTGATAGTTTCCCACTCTTATTGAAAATCAATTCAAAACAACTGTTCAAAGAATTTGTACGAACAATGGACGCGAGTTCTATACTAGAGAGTGTGAATCTTTTCTATCATCTAAGGGAATAATCCATGAAAGCTCTTGCACATATACTCATCAGCATAATGGGATAGTTTAGCATAAACATCAGCACCTCTTAGAGGTTGCTCGTGCTCTTAGATACCAGGCTTCAATTCCTAAAGATTTTTGGGGAGATAGTGTTGTTACGGCAGCCTATTTGATTAATCGAATGCCGACACAGATTCTCAATGGGCGAACACCTTTTCTATTGCTTTATGGAAAGGAAATGAGAATTGATCATCTTAGAGTATTTAGATGCTTGTGTTATGCCATGACAGTAAGGCCTCAGGATAAAATGGACCCTCATGCTATTCCATGTATTTTTATGGGATTTCCCTCTTTGCAAAAGGGTTATAGAGTCATGGAGATTTTTACAAGGCACTTCTTCATGAGCAGGGATGTGGTTTTTCATGAAGACGTATTTCCATTTCGGGAAAGTACCCCCTCATCCTCTATCTCAGCTCCCAATCATCGCCCCTTTTTATCAGAAGAATATTTATGTATGAAACCTCCATATGTAATCATTGCACCAAAACAACCTGCACCGGTAACAACAAATTAATCTCATCATGGAGTTGAATTACCTATTCTTTCAAATGAGGAAAATCAGCCATCCGGTTCTCCGGTCACTTCTTCACAACAGGAGTTATAGTGTTCTTCACAAGACTCCTTACCTATCATTATTGAAGAAGGAAGAGTGGGGGAGCCTCGGCATTCTGGTCGACATACACGACCACCCACTTGGACAAAGGATTACATATGCCCTACGCTAAATTCTCCAAGTCACAATATCCGATATCTTCATACGTTTCTTTTAGTCGGCTGTCACCAGAACATTTATGTTGCATTAGTTGGATTTATGAAGAACAGGAGCCGTCTTCCTATCATGAGGCGACAAGCAACCCCAAATGGTAGGATGCAATGGAAACTGAGCTTAAAGCATTGGCTGAAAATCACATGTGGGACATTGTTCCTTTCCTCCACATCGAAGACCCATTGGCTACAAATGGGTTTACAAAATAAAGTTCAAGGCAGATGGTCCCATCAAAAGATACAAGGTTCAATTAGTTGCGAAGGGTTTCACGCAACGGGAAGGTTTTGATTACCATGAAATATTTTTCCTTGTAGCTAAAGAAGTTACTATTCGTTCCTTTTTATCTATCGCAACCTTTCGTAATTGGCAACTACATCATATGGATGTTCATAATGCCTTCCTACATGGGGACTTAGATGAAGAGATTTACATGGAACTTCCACCGGGTTTACGTAGACAAGGGGAGTCTCGTGTGTGTCATCTATGCAAATCCTTGTATGGACTTAAACAGGCTTCCAGACAGTGGTATGCCAAATTCGCTACTGCACTAATCGGCGCAGGATTCCAGCACTCTAAGCACGACTATGCCTTGCTTACTTGGATTGAAGGTACTTCATCAATTTATTTGTTGATATAAGTTGACGACATTCTTATCATGGGAAACAATGAGTTGGCTATCACAAGGTTCAAAAAATATTTGCATTATGCTTTTCATATCAAAGATTTGAGACCTCCCAAATATTTCCTAAGTATTGAAATAGCTCGCTCTATCAAGGGAATCAATCTTAGTCAACGAAAGTTCATTTTGGAGATAGTTTCAGAAGCAGGATTATCGCAAACCAGCTGCCATACTGATTGAACAAAATGTGAAGCAATTGATGCATGAATTCGATATGAGCTTGCCCTCATCCATAGTTGATCCATTGCTAGAGGATCCATTGGGATTTCAACGTCTTGTTGGAAAATTAATCTACCTCACCATGACAAGACCCGATATTTGTTATGCAATACAGATACTCGGTCAATTCATGCACAAACCGAAGCAATCTCATATGAATGCCGCATTAAAGGTTGTGAAGTACCTAAAGAAATGTCCATGACTTGGTATTTTCTTATCTTGTGATTGCGATATGAAGATAACAGCCTTTTGCAATACAAATTATGCCACTTGTCTAATGACAAGGAGATCAATTACTGGTTTTTGTATTAAACTAGGGAAGTCGCTCATCTCATGGAAGACAAAGAAGCAGTCAATCGTGTCACTATCGTCAGCCGAATCAGAATATCGAGTCATGGCAAAGACTGTTTGTGAGATAGTGTGGATATGTGGGTTACTCTTCGACCTTGGAGTACGAATCGAGGGACCTAGTGAACTATTTTGTGACAATGATGTTACACTCAAGTTAGCGGCAAATCCAATTTTTCATGAAAGGACTAAACATATAGAAGTTAATTGTCATTTCACTCGAGACAAGATTCAAGAAGGAATCATCACAGCAAGAGGAATTGGAACTGTAGAGCAACCTACAAATATCTTTACCAAGCCATTATGTCAAAGACAGCATACATACCTTTTGAGCAAGCTAGATGTCCTTGACATATACAAGCCGAGGGGGAGTGTTGGAAATATGATGGCAAATATCAATTCCATATCAACTATATTGCCAATTAATTGATTCAGTTAATCTATGATTGGCTTGGTAAAGTGGGAATGTAATCGTAATATAATCTTGTATATTTTCTTTCTTATCTTTCTCTTGTAACATGTATAGAGCAGTGCTCCTGTACATGAATACATAGAAATATACAGATTACAATTTCTCCTAGAAATACTCTACATTTTTCCTATCGTTTTCTAACAGAATCTTTGTCCCCTCATTCCAATCCTAGGCTTGCATTATTATCTTTTTATTTAGCTTTTGTTGGTTTGAAAAAGTTATAATGTGGGGTTTTGAAGGATTTTGCTACTATCATACCTGACAATTAGAACCTCATGTTTTTTAATTTTTGTTCCTTATTAGATATAGATCACGATAATAGTGAATAATTACTTAGCATTTGGATACACCATCAAAGATGTAGAAACAATATCAATTGTTGAGCCATCAGATCATTGGAAAACATGGAAGCAAAATTTGGCTATACAAGTGTTTAATGAGTGGAGGGTAAGCAAAGGACATGGAGAGGTGTGATTCAATATTATGTAAAGAATCATTTGTTACCATTGTTGTGAGAGTTGTGCTGTAAGTTTCTCTTGCTATTAGACATGTGTAATTAGGTGCTAGTTTGTCATTATAAAAGCATTTAAGAATAGTGGCAGTGATGGTCACTATCTCACTCTTTTTGTGTTAAACTTAAAGGAGAAGAGTGTCCATTGTCAATTAAATCTATCATGCCTGTAGATGTCTCCAATTGTACATTTTTTATTTTTTTAGCAATGAATCATGATAGGTTTTTACCATTTCCATTGGTGTAGTTTCAAGTTCTTTAGTGGTGAATCTGAGAAACAATCAACAATATTTTTAGTTTGTGCATTTCCAAACAATAATCATTGATTAGTCTAGTGAGAATATGTGTCCTCTCATTTTAATCCTAGGTTTGCATTATTTTCTTTTTTCTATAGCTCTTGTTAATTTGAAAAGGTTATATTATGGGGTTTTGGAGGATTTTGTTATTATCTCACCTGATATTTAGTATCCCATGTTTTTTTCATTTATTTTTTCTTATTAGATATGGATCACAATATTAGTGAATAATTACTTAGCGTCTAGATACATTGTCAAAGATGTAGAAACATGATATCATTGAGCTGTCAAACCATTAGAAAACACCTTCACCAAATAAAAAATAAAAAAAAACCATTAGAAAACACTGAGGCAAAATTTGGTAGTGCAAGTGTTTAATGAGTGGAGTACAAGTGGAGGACATGGAGAGGTTTATGATTCGATATTATGTAAAGAATCATTTGTTGTCATTGTTGTAAAAGTTATGTTGCATTTTTTTTTTTTTCCCTCTAGCTATTAGACATGTGTAATAAGGTGCTAGTTTGTCATTATTGAAACAATTAAGAATAGTGATGATGATAGTAACTATCTTCCATTCTATTTGTGTTAAATTTAGAGGAGAAGAATGTCCATTGTCGATTAAATCTATCATGCCGATAGATGTCTCCGATTGTGCATTTTTTATTTCCTTAGCGGTGAATTATGATAGGTTTTTACTATTTTTGTTTGTGCATTTCCAAGAATTATCATGGATTAATTTAGTGAGAATCCCTCTCCTCTCATTTCATTCCTAGGCTTGCATAAATGTCTTTTTTTTAGTTTTTATCGGTTTCAAAAAGTTATATTGTGAGGCTTTGGATAATTTTGCTACTACCTCACCTGACAATTAGTACCTCATGTTTCTTTGTTTTTTCTCATTATTAGATATGGATAACGATAATAATGAATAATTCTTAGCATTTAGATGCACTTCAAAGATGTAGAAACAAATGTTATTATTGAGCCATTGGATTATTAGAATACATGGAGGCAAAAATTGAATATTCAAGTGTTTAATGAGTGTAATGCAAGTGAAGGACCTCTATGTCATAAGGTGCTAATATGTCTTCATTGAAATGGTCTTTGTTTGCCATTTTGTGTTAAATTTAGAGGAGAAAAATTTTTATTGTCAATTAAATTTATCATGGTAGAGTCATTCAAAAGTAGCTCACTTGTGTTAATATGTATGCTTTGACTTCATAATTTGGTTCCACCTCTTCATTTGCTAATTTTATGAATAAGGCTTAAAGAAAAAGGAACATTTTCATTCCTATTTATTTTTTCCAATTGGAGGCCTTTCCTATAAGATTTGTTTTTCACAATCAATGTGTAATTTTTTAAGTTGTTGGACCGGAGAGTTTTTATTGAATATGACAAGAGAAAATAGCTTTCGCAATCACATCAAATAACACCTTTTCATGGACCGCACGTAGGAGCATATTTGTCATTTAAACCAATATGCAGTTCATAGGATGTGAGAATAAGAGTTTAATTGCAATCGTATACATTTATAATCAGCATAAGATATGATATGAAATTTATATTTTTTTTTCTCCATATAAGCTTGACATATTAACCTCCGATGTAGACAACCAAAATTAAACTCTCTAGCTTTATAGAGAAAGAAATCTGGACTTCATATCATAATTGATTCTGATTGTAAATGCAAACTATCGAAATTAAACTCTCTATTTTGATAATTAAAATACCAAAAAAAAAAAAAAAGTTTTGACGAGGTTGCCCGAATTTTAAAAACCTACTTGTCAGCACTAGGCCCGATCTAGAATCGGGAATCGCCCGCTAAGGGCCGGTTCTAAAAAATGGAACCGAGATCCACCCGTTTGTTACATGGATCCACCCGGGAGCCGGTCCGGTTCCCGGGTGGATCCATAGAACCGATATTGACGCGAAACAATTTTGATTTTCAACATAGAACGGTCGGGTCTATGAGTTGGGAAGGAAGGGAGGAGGTCTATGATCAGGTTTTCAACATAGAACGGTCGCGAAACAATTTTTCGCAGCTGTGGCGGGTGGCGACCGACACAAGGGGGTAAATAGTAGCGGCGGAGGAGCAACGGCGACGGCATCAACACTCGGGGAGAAATTGAAATGGCGATAGAATTAGGAGGAACCGAGGAAAAGACAAAGAGGGAGAGAACCGAAGACGAAGGAAGTGAGGAGATGGGATCCAATCCGGGGTTTCTTTTAGTAATTTTTTTTAATATTAAAAAGGTTTCGGTCCGGTCCGGAATAAGCAAATCCGCCCAGGAACCGAACCGCACCGTACCCACCGATTCTGAAAAATTGGAATCAGGAATCGGACCGGTTACCTCAAGAACCGCCGGTTCCGGGCGGTTCCAGTCCAGTTCCAGGCGGTCTGGGCGGTTCCGGGTATTTTGCACACCCCTAGTCAGCACAGTCTTGGAGAGTCTCTATTCATAAGTTGTCGTGCCTGAACGAGGGGGAGAGAGAGAGAGAGCGAGCGCTCCATTTCGACCGAATCATCTCGCGATGTCGACGTCTCAGGCGAACGACCACACCCAGGTGAGCGACGCTCTCCACTCCCCCGGGAGCGCGAATCTTTCGCTTGCTTGTTCTCGCCTTGTGTTTTGATCTCGCCGTGGAAAAAATGATGTACCCAGTGACGGAAATTGAACTGGGTTGTCGATTCCTCGACAAGTTTCGTTTTTCTCCCGCCGGAAAAAACGGTTCTTTTTGTCTAATTCGTGCTTGCATGTCCTCGTTTTGACCCTCGGAGGGTATGGTTGGGGGGTTTCGTAATTGCCCAGAAAGAGTTTTTGACTGTACAAGTGGTGTACGATATTGGCGGGGTGGAGCTGGCCGGTGGAAGATTTCGTATGCGTTCGAGTTCGATGTTATCTGTCGGGAACTCGGATCGTAATTGGAGAGTATGTGTTTGGATTTGGCAATGTGGTTGATTGCTTGGAAGAATTCTGGTAACAGTTGTAGAGGTTAACTTGTAATTATGTTTGTGAAATTTCAAACTTCTCGAGTTTGTATAGTGTTCCGGGCAAATATCAGGGAGACGCAGTTGATGAAGTGTATTTAATTTGGGCAAAAGCTAGGAGCTTGGCGGGAATTTAACGCATATTTCGTGGAAAGAACTGAGCACTCATTGTATGGGTTTTGGACTTACTGGTTCGGGTATGGGTATAAAGCACATGACCTACCTTAGCTGGTTACGTTCATTGATTAGGAAGATCATTTTAAAGTTGGAACATTGCCATTCACTTTTCTCACCTGGATTATTTTACTATTTATCATGATGAAAAAACCCACATGTCATTCTTTGAGCACAAGCTAAATATGCGAATTGCTATAAGCTCCACACATTTTATCGAACTTTTGATTCTGATGCAACAAAGGAAGTTCATTGTTGCAATCATGACAATCTGCTGAGCTTACTGGAAAGAAATGGGCAAATACTGCGATGCGTTCAAGTATCAAAAGTTCTGTTCTTTGGTTTCTCCAGTTACATGAGAAGCTATTTATTCAAGCACATGTTTTGTTGCTCACTGGTACCATTGACAGTCTGAAGTAAGAAAAATTCGAATGTTTCACTCAAATCATGCACCGTCTCCCGGAATTTCTTTGTGTGCGAGTGATGGTTATATACTTATTTTTATACTTACAGCTTAAGTTTACTCCATATCGCATGACCTGCATTCTTCATCTTTCTTTTTTTTTTTTTGGGGCAAAGATGCACATTATCTAGTTGCTGATGTCCACCCATTTGCAGCCTTCTGTCATCACAACAGCATTGCCTGGCCAAGACTCATTAGCATTGATAGTTGTTGATCAGAATGAAGGATCTCCTATTGCGAACAGCGGAGTGCCAAGTGGAGGTGTTATACAGGCAGATGCATTAATGAACTGTTCTAAGGTTTGTATTTGATATGGCTCAGGAGTTTCTTGGAGAGTCATTCTGGTCGAACATTCATCTACATCTAGGCTATTGGGCACGATGATTTTTCCCTGTTCAGTCTCTATTGGCTTACTGCATAGTCAATACAGGGTTAAGAACTTATTTTAGACAAACAGGTCAATCCAACTGATATTCACCTGTGTTTCTGTAGAGACTTCAAGATGATCTACAATCTCTCGGTCTAAAAATCAAACAGCACGAGGATAACATAAAATCTCTGAAGACTCAGAAAAACACATTAGATGACTCTATTCTTGATAAGCGAGGTATGTTATCTGAAATCTGATGGCTCTGTAAATGGGAGTCAATATCTGGGCTTCTTACCTTGCAATATGGTTAGTTACGATACAGAATATTAGTGAAAGTAAATCAGAAAGTAAGGCCTTGAAGACAGCCTCATATATTCGTAATGGATTAGCATACCATGCACATTCAAGTGGATTGAGTTCACATATTTTCTCAAAGGAAAAGCAGAGAGCAGTGGCCACTTCTTTGATTATTATGGCATCTTCTAACATGTTTCTTGCTGACTTGTCATTACTCAGTCATTCTTGGGAAGTATCATTCTTCTGCCCCACCTAGTGCTGAAGATAATAGCCTTTCCAGTGGAGGCGAGGAGGAAACAACTGAGCAAATATTGAAGCGTGATAAATCTGCTGCTGGAATATGGTGCCAACTTAAAAGTAGCCGTGGCACTCAGGCTCAGGCTCCCATTCTTGCTTTACCCGAGGATGTCATTGGCATAGTTGCTACTCTAGGCAAAGTTGATGATGAAAACCTTAGCAGGTTGGTTCAGTTCGTCATCAATAGTTAGAAGTTTGAACTGAAATTCCTTTTGTTGGAAGTAATTGAATCATCTTTTTTTTTTTTTTTTTTCCTCTTTTTTTTCAGTTAGAAGTCACTTCACTTGTTGATGTCTCGAGATTAATATTTTAGATTGTTGAAAGAGAAGCAGTGAGCCTTGTCTCATGAATGCTCATGAGAAATGGCTGCGTGTAGGGTAGTTCAAACTTACGATTTCTAATATCTTGCACTTGCTGGTGCATTTCCTAGATTGAATTTGTTGTTTCAGTTCATGATTTTGCTCTAATCTCAATCCATCACTCTGCTTGACTGGGGTTTAGGCTTCTTTCTGAGTATTTAGGAGCGGACACCATGCTTTCCATTGTTTGCAAGACTCGAGAAGGCATGAAGGCTCTAGAAACATATGGTACAGACGGCAGTATTGATATGAGTGCTGGTCTTCACAGGCTTAGTTCCTCCATCGGAAGGGATTTAAATGGAAGATTTCTCGTTATTTGCTTAGAAGATCTAAGGTGTAATTCTTATCTCTCTTGATGGATGGTGTGCAGTTTAACCTTACAGATACTAATTTCCTTCATTTAATTTTGTCAGACCATATGTTGGTGATTTTGTAGATGATGATGGCCAGAGAAGGCTTGATCTCTTTAAGCCCAGATTACCAAGTGGGGAATGTCCACCCGGTTTCCTTGGCTTCGCAGTCAATATGGTCAACATTGATGCCACCCATTTGTTTTGTTTAACACCAAGCGGTCATGGTCTCAGGGAAACTCTATTTTATCATCTTTTCTCTCGGACTCAAGTATATAGCACGAGGGCGGACATGCTACGTGCTCTTCCTTTAATTAGTGGTGGAGCCATCTCTTTGGATGGTGGAATAATTAGAGGTCCTGGCATGTATTTCCTAGGCAAGCGGTAAGACAACTTCACCCATCATCTATGACAATGTGCATTCTGATTTATTTTTGTAAGCAATTCCTGCACATTGAGAAGGTCTATTTAAAAAAAAAAAAAAATGCTGCATGAAGTGGCCATTGACAGTCCTTCCTGATCTTTATGGCTATTTTTGGTTACATCAGCTCATCTCTAATCATTTATGTCCTCTCCAATACAAATTTTTATCTTCTTGCTCATGTGTTGAACGTGATTCTCAGAAGGATTAAGTTGAGTATGCTTGTGGCTTCCAGTTAATACTTGCATGCATAAATAGTTAAATTTTAAAAAAAGGTCTGTTATTTTTGTGTGCCGGGGAAAGTATCTACTTTCTTGTAATATTTCCTTTTGGTCAGGTTGTAGAGTGTTTTTTTTTTCTCTGGCTAAAAATAATTTTAATCTTCTTCTGCTGCATTTGTCCCTGCTATCAATTTTAAGGGAGGATGTGGATGTGAGATTTCCAGTATCATCAGGCGCATCCACTCATCCTGCAAATTACCATGAAGTAGAAAACCAGATGAAGGACTTGAGTTCGGAAAGGGAAAAACTGCTGGAAGATTTGCAACGAGAGCGACAAATGTTGGATCATGCTAAAACGAATTTTGAGAGAAAGAAGCAAGAATTTGTTATGTTTCTTGCTCAAAGCTCCCAGGTAATGCCTGATCCAATATAAAAGTGATGTGTTAACCTTATTTTGACTGCCACTATATTTTTTGGGGGTACATATTTCTGCTGAATAGTGTGTAAATTAGGTTCTTGTCATTCATGCATACATACACGTGTGTGTGTCTTGTCTCTGTCTGTCTGTGTGTCTGTGTCTGTGTCTGTTTGTAAATCAGCAGAGATATGTCATGTTTAGGTTCTTGTCATGCATACATACAAACATACATGTAAATCATTAGAGATTTGTTATATATAGGTTCTTGTCATCCATACATACATACATATATATATTATATAAATCAGCAGAATATAAATCAGCAGAGATATGTTCTATATATTTGCACTGTGGAACTTGTCCAGCATACTGTTTAGTTAATCAAAATTTAAAACTGACTGCATGTTCTAATGAAAACATATGGCAAGTGAACTTTTTAGTCAATACAAATTGAAAGTTTCTATTATATATTACCATGTACGATGGGAGTTGCACAAAATAAAATACAAAGATTTTAGTGCATCTTCAAGCTTTATATTTTTTTTTTTGCCCATTTTTGGTGAGGAAGGATAAGAGATGTTGGAATTGTTTTTGATATTCGGGGTTACTTTTGGTATAAATTTTCTTGATCGCCTTTTTATGGTTCAAATTCTAACAAATTGTCATCCTGTGGTTGCATAAGGTTCGTCTGGGCCCATGACCCCCAGATGAAATTTTTGGAGAAGGGAGAGAGCTTTGCAAATATTCAAGGGGAGTAAACCGACGAAATTTCAAGACGCTCTGACTCATATGAATTGTTGTTTTGTTTAAGTTTTCAGCAGGATTTTTTCCTAGTTCTATGGATTGGAATAGTGCCTTCAGTTTAAGGCGGTTTACTTGTATTCGCGATGTTGTACTGTAGGCTGGTATATAAACTCCCTCTCCCTCCTCTCTCTCTCTCTCTCTCTCTCTCTCTCTGTGCACATGCATGCCAATTTCTTTGTCCTTGGTTTGTCTATTAGGGAGTTGATCTCATTCCATTGAGTGCTGTTTAAATCTATTTGGTAGTCCAGAAATAGAGTTAAAGCTCCGGATAACAAGTCCTAGCTAGAAAGGCCTACGTACGCATATTGAATTCGAATGTTTCCTAAGAAATCTTAATGTTTGTGACAAAGACAGAGATCTCTAACTACTAAAAGGCAGATATATATATATATGTCTCGTTTGATTCGGCTTTTCCCAAAGTCTCTTGGGAAAATGTAAAGTGTTTAAAAGGGTTTTTGGACCCCATTGGCTAAATGTCAGCATTGGAAAAAATGTGAAAGTGTTTGAAAAGGGCTTTTGGGAACCCATTTGGCTAAATGTCAGCATTGGAAAAGTTAAAAGTCCAAAGCAAGTCGATAATCGGATTGGTGATATTCGTATCACATTAATTTGTTATGTGGTATGGTATTTATTGAATCCAATTTTCCTCAATTCATGTATAATTATGTCTTACGCTAACAAGCAGGCTTGGTAATGTTATGCTAGTCTCATCCATTTGTACCCAAAACTACATGCTTTTTTTCAGGTGTTCTCGATTCTTATCGCCAAGTCCCTATGTTATTATCGGGTCATATGGTGAATTGCTTGCTGGTCATCATGAAATCACACCTTATTGCGCTCCAGCAGTGTATTGAGCAAATAAGCACCAATGAAGAATATGCATCATTAGGAGTTGTGCCACGGTCTGACAACTTGGACCCAAAGTACAAGTTGACCACATACCTGCTCGCAAAGTCACTAGGTCCATGTGAGGAAGTCAGAAATAAGCTCCTCTCATTCACTCAGATTATAAATAGTTTTAAGAGAAAACACATACTTTGAGTCAAAATCCTAATCGTATCTATTGCTTGATCAATAATGTTTGTCAAGGTCGATGGACGATATTATGAACATGTGGCGAAATAAAGAGAATTTGAAGCTCTTACCAAGCAATTAAAGCAATTGAAGTGTATCTGAGTATGATTTCAGAAAATTAGCATTCATAAAGGTGAAATAAAGAGAATTTGAAGCTCCTATGAAGCAATTGAGTGTATCCGAGTATGATCTCAAAAATTACTATCCACAAGTTTCTTCAAATTTCTAGGGGCCGGAGCAATAGACATATCCCCAATCAAGAGTGTCAAGCTTCACTCGCTAGCAGCACCTGTTTGCTACTATCAATTACCGTGGAGTGCAGCGCTTAGAGGTCTATCTGTGTTAATATACAAGATGAAGCAGTATTGTTTATGACAAAGAAACACATTGAGGACCATGTACCAAGCTAATTCAATCTTCAGCTTGAGAACAATTTGTGAAGCTACAACTGTTTCATTATTGAGGTGATGCTAGATTAGATATGACAGTAACATTTCACAGCCCAAATGTCAAAACTTTCCTAGCTAATTGGACCTTTATGTAACTCCTACAACACTAAAATATGTGACAAAAACACTGTAGAAGACGTCACAATATCTGTGGCAGAGAGACGATTGCATTGAGTGTGACCATGGTTTGATGCCAACCCAGATAAACGATATATACATCGAGCCTGAGAAAGCATGCTAGTCCTGTGATAAGCAAAGCCAACTGGGCATCTGCACATATTGGCATAAGGAGGAATTCACTCTAAATGTAATTCAGCTCTTCTACATCTGCATCCAGAGTCATCACTCATGCCACTAGTGAGAAAGATGCCGCTGAGTAGAACATGAGCCATTTCATGTTCTTTGCATTTGAGTCAAACCAAATGGAATCAAATGCATAATTGTCAGATGATAACAGCTATCCAGTTTATCAAAGAGTGAGTCCTATCCATTCAGCTTGTAATTAGATGATCTACAGCAAAGTAATAACCACCGACAATCATGAAAGATGCAATCCCACTTCGAGCCATTCGAATCCAAATTCCGCGAAAGAGAAGATTCCTGTCGGAAGGGTGGATGCCAGCTGCTCTCTCAAATCTGTTGCCTGGTGTTTTCCATTTGAGAAGCTTTCTTTCCATAGTGATATACTGACAAAAAAGCAACGCGAAACCATCAGGATCAGTCAGCAAGGCATTCTATGAAAGGTGCACCCACTCAATGGCAATATGGCTAACAAAAAAGAGTGGTATATACCAAGTTTTCCCCCTAATAAGCCAATGAGACAACAAATCCACATAGGCACAGCCACAATCTAAAAGTAAGTTGTGCAAGAATAGTAACTGAGCTTATTCTACTAGTCAATTTATTAACGATAGAACAATGACAATGAGTATTTCCTATCCTTATATACTTAAGAGTGGGACAATCCATGAAGTTGTAGTATAGGTTCAGACGCCTTTTTCTCATGCCTGATTTTGTCCAGGACCTGCATCTGCATCTTACTGCAATGTAAAGTCATCAATTGTATGCCCAGATATCCAAATCAATACTGTTGTTTTTTCTCTTTGCCTAATTGGCTGGGCGAGGTGTGGCAATGCTTGGAAGGACCGTAGGCGGGGGACTGGGGTGAGCTGGATGGGGGGTTGGAAAGAGCAATGCAAGAAAACGGATTTCAAGACTTGGGAAACCCTTGTAAATGGCAGGGACGAAATATTTGTCTTTCACGTTAGGGGAAGCAAGTGCCGACTTCTGATGCTGGGCAAAACAAGTGCAGCAACTTCTGAAGTGCCAATATATATATATATATATATATATAAACAAAAAGAAAATGGCCAATGTGATCCTGAATTCAAACGAAAGAAGAGGATAGACCTCATACTCAAACTTATGCAATTCCATGCACCATGAGAGAAATGAGTTTCCATCTTGTTAGTTAAAGGTGATCTTATAACATCAGAAAATGGGGAGCAATAATTACTATAAAGAATTTCCAACCCAGATCTAGAGTAAGCAAAGTTAATTACCTGAAAACACATAAAAACATTTACATAAATAACAACTTCAGCAAAACAATTATGTGAGGCTACTTCAATATGAGTTTGATCTCACTATCTTTGCCAATTACTCCTTCTGAGTTGTAAGTTAACATAATGAGATCCCAAGAAAAATAACCCACTAAGTAAAAAACAAAATCACAAAGCCTGAATAAAACACACTTTCTCAGAATATGACCAATGGTCTATCATACTTATATCATGAATATGAAGTGCCAGATCAAACACCAAAATAAATTGTCTCTCGGCAAAGAGTAATGTACCTTAGGTAGCACAATACATTGAGATCGACTCTTGGCAGTGTCAAAACAGTGAGAACCTGCAGCAGCAATCATTCCAGAAAATCCAGCAGAGAGACTAACAGCTAGAGGAGACAGAGGACCAATTTCTTCATCAGAACTGTCACAACATGAGAAGAAAATGGAAAGACAGGTCAACACCAGAGCAATTTGAATAATACTGAGTTTGCATTCAATCAATTCAATTTAAAACACTCCTAGAAGCAGCATTCAGTAGCATGGTTAAATTAGTAATACATAATGACAGCAGAGCAAGTCAAGCTGAAAAGAAATTTTCCTATTGTAGACACAATTTTCAAGGATAAATAAATGGATCTCCTGCATTGGCTCAGAATTATATTTTAATTTCAGCAGCAGCCCCAAATCAGGCTTGTAAAATGCTATTTAGTTCAGTATAAAACATCCTGGAGCTAAATTCTTTATGCATGCTCTATGCATAGCATGCTAGGGAGTAATTGCCATGTCAGTTGCTTGCAGTGGGTAAACAGAAAGCAAGTAATGTGGATTAACAAAAGAAGACTTGAATACCACTCAATGCTCAAATCCGTCCCTTATACTTCTACAGACCCAGAAAAAGATGTAAACAGTTTAGGCAGTATGAAATAATCTTTTCCAATACCTCTATCCAGACACCCCTATCAATCACATACATTGGAAAACCCTCAGGAAGGGCTATGGAGATGCACTAACATTCTAGAGCCTAAATATGTGCAAAATACCATGGAACACTGAGTTTGCATGGCGCTACAGCAAAGCTATCTACTACTTTCATATTCCAAATCCTCTTTAGGGAAGATTCCTGGATTGGAATAAAATTAGCAAGATATTTTCAACAGTTCACTCACATATAAGCAATGAAAATTTCCCAATCATATAAATCCTTGAAAGATAAGTGGAACTGAGTTTTAAGACCTTGGTTCAGGATCCATCCCTACTGCCTTCCAGTCAAGCATAGCTCGGTGCATGAACTGCCAACTAGAAAAGAATATGCCTGCATAAAAGGAATCTCGAGCAATTCCAGATCGGAGCCCTCTCCATAGTGCTGACCAACCTTCCAAAGAAATGATGTCCAACGGCCTCTTTACATCACATATAGAAGGTGGCCTGCCAGACCCAGTCATCATCCATGGGTACTCTTGCAAGGCGGCTGCCATATTGGGATGCTTGGTGGTTAAGGTGGACAAAAGGCCAACATACTCGCTCAAGACTCGCTTATCCGGGTTATATCCTTTTAGTAACCTTTCAATTACAGGTGAAGCAGCTGGCTCTGCTCTGATGTACGCAGAGGATGAAACGCGAGAAGCAGTGGTCACCTGTGAACGTAGTTTGAGAAGTTCAAATGGAGAGCTTATAGGGATTCTGCTGCACCAGCAGCAAGTCCAGCCATAAGGGCCTCAGAGACATACACATAATTGTCTTCCCGACCATCTGCAGTGAAAAAATTAAGTATTAGTTAATATACAAGCTAAACAGATCATGTTGCCAGCCAAACAAAAAAAAGGAATATAAATCAGCTTGTAAAGTACATTACTCACTTATAAATAAAAGCATAATGGTGATTGATATCAAAGTGTGTTTCATTTTAACTCAAGATAATAAGTATAACAACATTAGAAACGTCCATATGCTTTCAAAAAGTAAAGAAGCTAAAGCCATCATTCAGAATAAGGTGTACTCAACAGCAGGCATGTATGAAAATAAATAAATCCTGCCAGGAAAAAGAGAGAATTATAAACAGAGGACAGACAAAGCATAGCCATAGTCGGACACAGATGTCTGGAAGACAAGAAAGTGGAAAATGAAGTACCTTTACAAAATGCTGTTAGAATCTCGTAAACACCAAAACGAGCTCCTAGACCAAATGTTCTTCCCAACGTCAGCCATCCAAAGCCACTGTAAAGACCTACAATTCAAGAGTAATACTAGAATCAACAACTAAGAATCACGTCTATGAATATTCAATTGTTATTGTCCAAAAATACTATGGATAAGGCGCTTCATCTTCCTTAGCACATGCAGTCAACTAAAAAGGAGGAGCAACAATTCCCAAGCAACCTGCCACATATTGGGACAGACACCCCTTTCCACCGGTAGAACATCAACTGCCACTTCCATCATGAAGAAGGGTCTTGAATAAACATATAATCTCGTCAAAGAGCTAGCGGAAGTTGCATACCCCAGAAACAAAAAGGATTTTCCACATGAGGAATTTTTTGGAAGTGGGAAGTCTTAAATTTTTTACAGCATTTTGTACATGATTTATTTTGAATAAGCAAAGTTCTCAGGGAATCGAAGGAATGGACTTTAACAGAGCTACTTCCTCGGTCTTCTTTCCCGTTGTTTTGTTTCTTTTAGGCCGGAACTGGCTAAGCAGTTCAACACCCCTTAAATGGATCACGGATGTTATAGCTTTGAACAAGAGCACAGGACGTACTCTACAAATTCCTAATCTATGTTCTAACGAACCGGAGAAAAAAAATCGAATAAAGATAAAGTAAATGGACTGCAAAAATGGCTGCATTTCCAAAGTACCTCCTAAACCTCCGGACAAAGCCCGAACTCTTTCCACAGCCTGCGCCGGAGTCAACTGCTTAGTTGAGCCAGAACCCACCTGCTTTGCACACACGGAGAGTCAAACGCAATGGAAATCCGAAATTCCTACAATTCAGGGTAGAAAGAAGAAAACAAAAGGGCGTCAACGGACCAACCTGGATAAGGGTATTGATGGTATCGAGAGGATAAGTGAGGGCCGTTCCTAAAGTGACCGAAGCGGCGGCGGCGACCGCGTGCGTTGTAAACATTCGGTTCTTGAAGAACTCGTCCATCCCGGACGCCGATTCTAGAACGGCGAATCCACTGCCGCAAAGCGTCGAGCAGGTGATGCGCACCGATCCCGAAGATGCAGGTTCGCTTGCTCTCTCGGTTCGGAGAGCAGTCCCGCGTCAAGGCGTGGCGGAGAGGACGCGTGCTCACCGGGTGTTCGACGAAATGCCTAAGTGGCTACTGAAGGTGTATGGAACGGAGGTGAGACCTGCATGGGGGCAGGTAATTACCTGCTCGTGCATCTCGCCGATCTTGGTGCCAACCCAAGGCACGAAGAGTCAAAGGAACACCGAGAAAAAAATGAATATGAATTAAATTTTAATAATGATAATAATATTAATTTCATTTTGGATGGAAAATCATATTTATTTATTTTATATAGGCGGCAAATACATTTATTTTAAAATAACAAAACTTACATGAACTGAGCTAATTATATACCAATTTCAAAAAAAATAAATGAAGTAAAAGAATAAAAAATGATAATATTCAGCAGAAGTCATATATGTTGTAGTGGATTCAAAAGGCAATAAATTCTTATGTGTGTTTTTACTTCAATGGGACACTCGGTTAATTTCAAGATATACAGCACAATTTTATTTAATATGAACGTGATTAACGTGGACCCAATTTCCCCATATTGTTGTTGAATCGAGTGATCTTCTTGTGTTCCAATAACATAGATTAATTTATCTCTTTTTGAGAGAATGACATAATTGATCCTTGAATTATTAATACATATTTAATTTAGTCCTTAAATTATATGAAAATATTTAACATATGCTTTCCGTTAATTCAAGTTAGCCAGATTCTATTGATGTAACTTTCAACAATTAAATTGAATATTCTGATGTGACCTTCAATCTGTTAAGTTGAAATGGTGAACAAAAGGAAAAAAAGCTATACACGCATTCTCCAAGTAAGATATTCATCTCAAATCATGGTATAATAATTTATGTCATCAAATAACTATTGACATGTTAACACTATATTTTTTTTTTTTTTTAAGTAGATGAATAAAAAGATGGACATGTTGACTCATTTATAATAAGCCATATTATCAAATTACGCTTGATTTGCTGTCTCAACAAGTGAAAAGAAGGACTATATCAAATATTTACCAATAGTTCAAGGACCATATAAAATAAAGTAAAAGTTTAGAAACCTCTTACTATTTGTGTTATTTTTTCAATTTTTTAAATAAATGTAGTTATGCGAGTCTGTAAAATTCAAGTGCATATCAAATTTGTGTCGTGGCACCGCCTTCATGTTCCGCCGAGAAGTGTCATAAGCCATTGATATAGACTCGAACGATGACTCCCGAACATGTAACGAACTACATGGCAATATCAGGCGTGCATAGAAATGGCCACCGCACACGGCACGGCCATTGGGCGACAGAAAGATATCTAGAGTTTTGCGGAAGCTTTTTAATTAGTTATATATCTAGCTACCACTAGGGCCTTTGAATCTTCCAATGCCAGCCAGCTAAAGCAGAAAACTGGGATTACCTTGCAGTGACTTAATTCCAAATCGGGCGTGCAAACGCGTCTTTTAAAGTTGAGGAGATGCAAAATATTGGAATGAAAAACAAAGATACTCACCAACAGATTCCAAATTGTGAACAAATGGAATCGAATTAGCTAAAAGAACATGTCTGGCCAAAGAAGAAAGCTTAGTACACAAGAATGCAGGAACAAGGCTGGTTATGATGTTTAATTTGCACATTGAGGCTTTTTAAATTCCCCTCTTCTTCTTCTTCTTTTCTTTTTTTATAATCTCTGCTCCTATTCCACACAAGTTAGTCTCCTTAATGTTCTAATCTTACCCATCAAATAAATGTCCATGGAATGACATGGATTTTCATGTGCAGAAGAATCGAAAACGGCATGATACAGATTATGATATCAGAACAAGTTTGAGAGTGGGTTCGACACATTTTTGGATCTGGTAGCACACAACCATTGCCTCGGGGTCTCCAAGTCGTCACCTGTGACTGTTGGCACATGCCAACTTCCATTTTCCGACTCCTGCAAATACATGACCCACCTTGATGAGCGTCAGAGAGAGAGAGAGAGAGACAGAGAGACGTCCAACCAAAGAAGAGAAAAAGTTCAAGATTGCATTACTGATAACAGGACAACCTGAATGACAATAGAATAAGGCGGAGGCATGTGAAGTTGAATACCGCATTTTGAGACTGATATCCGAACCTATACAAAGACAAGCTTTACACAGTTACTAATTTGAACATACTCAAAAGTATCATATATTTCTCACAACAAAGGAAGCTGGTAACTGTGAGATGGCTAATTAAGATATTACACCATTTAAAATATACACACAAAAAGCACACCATTCAGCCAGCTGTTGAAATTAAAATTCAAAGGATGGTAAAACATTGTCAAAAGTGACAGCATTTTAGGATTCTCTGTAAAGACATTCAGTAGCATAATAGCAACGAACTACCACGTCTTTTTGATTCCTTCTAATTTGCTGTTGCCAATATGTTGAGAGAAATCGGTGAAGGGGGATATAATCAAGTGTCTCTCCATGAGGTTTAGAAATGCTGACCGATCCCTCCAATTGTACAGACCTTCTCTATGTCAGTTTATGAGCTAGTTTGCAGTCTAAAGATACTTTTATTCCCATACCAATACAGCAGATTTAATTAAAATCTTACTTTACTTTTTTCCAGTGCTTACTAGGTGTACAGCAGAAAACCAGGCAACTTCAATTACTTCCATTCTGTGTTGAGGAAGATACGGAGTTCATGAGACAGAGTGGAACCTAGAATATAAACTCAATATTCCTTTTGATTAATTTTGCATAATAATTTTGATCTTTTTTTTCCTTAGACATTTTTTGGGCTTTTGAGAACCAAATCACATCACATTTGATCAATAGCCACAGCTAAAAAATTATGAGAGGATAAAATTTATGATTAATGAGAATATCGGATCCATGTCTATAAATTAAAGGAACCCACAACATCCAAATGAGTGGCAAACTAATACAGAACTAACATCAACATTATGTCAACCGATATTCAATTAATCCATCCATCTTTAAGCTCAAGTACAAGCATATCATGTAAGCTGATGTCTTTTCCATCAGCTTCACCGTCTGTAAACATAACATGCATAAATTCCCAAATCCAAAGAGACAAATTTGAAACATGTAGATGCCTTAACAAGAGAATCTCAAACCAAAAAGAAAGAAGATGTGTAATGAACATCAACCTGATGCTTTTCTTTCCATCTTGGGAAAAAGCTAGATCCAAGCAACTGAAAGAGGTGATCCCTCATCTCATCGTTGGTGACAAGCAAACAGTTCCAATGGACAGCAGCATACAACCAGTACCTGGACACAACAGAGGAGGATCTGGATGGGTGAATAACATATGTGACAAGTGTTTTCATTATGATAGTTTTATCATCACCTTCACCATGGTGTCTATAGTTTGAATTTCTCAAGCTGTTGAGGCAGTTTCTATGTCCCCCTACCCTCTTCTTCCCCAAGACAGTTTCTATGTCCCCCCATCCCCCTCTTTCCCCAACCAGACTGAATGCTTGTGGAACTACCTAAAAGAAATTTGTCTTCAACCTTCTATCCCCTTAGTTTTTTGTACAAAATTAGTTAAACCACATTCCCTTGACTTCGAATATTGGGTCCACTAATTTGAAAATTATTTATCTGACATATCACTCCCCAAATGGTGGTCATTCCAAACATAAAGTCGATGACCTCTGAAAGCACTACTCCCATAAGATTCCCATGAACTAGTATGCTGCTGACAGTTCTGCCAAGGAAAATGCATAGCTTCAAGGTGGAAAATGGACCAGAGAATAAGAAATTTAATAGTTAAGGCCACACTCACTAGACTCGCATGAACTAGTAAAACCTTACCAATCATCATCTGAGCCAAGGGGAGTTGGATACAGTGCACCAGACTTCTCCCATGTCTCCAACAATTTTTGGTTCCTAGGATCTTTATCAGGTTTTCCATGCACACGCCTTTTATGCAATATAAGTAAAGGGAATCTCTTTGACGGGCTCATCTCACGTAACTTATTCATGATAAAGTTGACCTAGACCAAAACAACAACAACTTCAGAACATTGCTTCGAAGAACGTTGATAAATCAGAATGAAAGTTCTGCAGGACTAATCTCCACCTGGAAAAAATTGAAACGTTGCTGATTGACAAGACCTGCATTTGCACCATCCACGACAGCATCAAAAGGTCCATGCTTTTGAAGCCAAGCCTAGAACAATTTATCTCCTCATTTAGTTGCCATGACATGACACAAGAACAAAATAGTTTGCCAAAGCATAAGAACATCCTCCAATGATAAACAATGCCTTAACCACAGAGAAAATGTACAATTATTCTTTATGTATTTATGATGAATCCCCACAGAAATGGAGTGAACAGTGATACACAGATACCTAGCCCTAAAAATCTTAGTAGAAATCGATCTCATTCCTTACCATCTTTTGCATGAAAGCAACAACCCAATCAGTAAACTGTTCACTTCGTGAAAACTGGGGGGGAACATCTTTTGCACAATAATAGTATCCGAATCTAGTAATCCAGTCATTTGCTGAAAACTGGGGAATAGAACATCTTAAAATCATTCTACACATCTGATCTAATATAGCACTTGAACAGTCAGCAGAGGAATGTGCTTGAACATAAAAAGCCAAACGACTTTGTTCATCTCTTTTCAGCAATTATTGATGCTATTATCTTCTGTTAGTTCACATTAAACTCTTTGATTTTGTAAATGCATTGATTGTATCAACCCACCAATTAGAGTTGATAATTGAAAGTTTTTTATTGAACAGTTTGGGTGCCAGATGAGGGAGACCATTCCCATTTGACTTATGTATAACACAAGAATAGAATAGACAATATCCTTCTGAATTTTGGACAGTGAGATGCGCAACAGTGATCAATTCCACACATATGTGAAGAGTGAAGCTAGATATTGAATATTTTTAATGGTCAAGATCCAATGAGGAAAGATGGTTCCACACCTGGAATTTTGTAAAACCAGCCTTAGCTTCTTTTTCGCGAGCTAGTTTGGTCAATGAGCTGGCAAAGTTTTCTGTCTCCTTTGGATCAATATCAATACAGACAAGCTTCTCACCACAGGATTGACAAACACCTTTCTTGTCCATTTGAGTCCTTCGAATCCTCCAGTTACCAGAGCCAAGCCACCCTTGTCCATGCCAACCTCCTCCTCCCTTTACTACTCCTTCCTTAATCTTGTTAACATCCCAACTTTCTACGCCAACACATGCTGCAAAATCAGATTTGAACCAATCCTCAACAATTTGAGCGGATGATTCAGAAACCTGCCTCACAGTAGCACGTATTCGGTGCAGCAACTCATATACCTTGTCAGCCTTCTTTGCATCCATACTAACTTTCAAAAGTGCTGACAGCTCAGACTCTTCAGCCAAAACTCCACAATCAACCATGTGTTCATCTACCTCATAAGCTTTATCAGCATTTCCCCTTTTGCAGAACCCAAACAAAGCAGGTCCGTAGGACCTCAAGCGAGGTGGAATACCAAAATTCTTCATCTTTTTAACCAAATCAAAAGCCATTTCAGGGTCTTCCCTAGCAGTTGCTAACCTTGCAGCATTGGTAAATGTTGCTTCATTTGGGGCAACATTATCAATGGCCATCTGCTGAAATATTTCAAATCCCCTCCTCATACCCAATTCTTTTAGGTTCTCGTCATTTTCACTGCCACCTTGTCCAAGTGAACCACTTCCAGCAGAGGAGCACAAATAAAGCATCACGTTGTAATGGTATTGCGAAAGTGGAACCCCATTTTCCCGAGCCTCATCATAAAGTTGAAGAGCTTCAACAAGTTTTCCATGTCTTGAGCACATATCCAGCTTAAACTTGAGCAACGACTCAGGTAATTCCATGCGTTCTTTCTTCTTTGCTTTCCTGGAAACCCTTTCACTAGAGGTCTGATGAAGTGGTGGCAAGGGATTAAGGTTTGCTGAGGTGGTAAGACAGTTTATTCTCTTCATAGAATGTGGATTGAAAGGATAACTGTTAACAGTTCTCGTGATCAAGGAACTTGGACTACAAGGCAGGGGCAAGAATCTTTTCCGATATTTTAAAAGAAGTGGCATCTCTGATTTCGTGATAAATGACAAGACAGGAAGTCTTTTAGCAAGCGCCATCCTTCTCAATTAATTACGATTACTTGGCTGTTAAGAACCAAAGAGAGTTCAAGTCCCTCATTCAATATTGAGAGCATGAAAAAGACAACAAAAATTCTGGTTCGTCTCCACATATCAGCAGCCTTGGCTTGCCTTGCCTTAGTCTGAAGATAGTTGACAAAGTTTGACAGCACGAGGGATGCAGCTCTACCTCGTCAGTGCAACCCAGTTCAAGACTTTAAGAAGATATCTGCAAAGGAAAATCAACACACACCACATCAGCTAGGCACAGTAGTTCTAACGAACGCCTGTCTTACAACACTGATCCTTTCATCTGCATCCAATCAAGAGATCTGTGACCGAAAATTACAGACACCAAGCATAGCAGAAGATAAGGACGGGCACTTCATTACTGCTTCTGGTGGTGGCGCTAAAAAGATCATTCAAAATGTTCCAAAACAAAACCCACTAAAACCCATCAAACCAGACCCAGATACGAATTTTTTTCCATGCAGACGATACATAAAAAACCAGGGCACCCCATCACGGGAACAACGTCGTTTGAGAATTTCATCAAACAGCTAGCAGACAGCGCAGTGGCAACATACCGGCACGAGGGAATGTCGCGGCATGTAATCCGAACAACCAAACGGGTCCCGAAAGTCATAGCCCAGGCCCTTCAGAACGATTCACACAAAGCGGCTTCGTTTCGCATTCGCAGTGAAAGAGAACCGAGTATCGCAGGGGAGAGAGAGATATGGGCATTGGATTTTAGAAGAACCGACAGGAGGGGACGGCGGATTCGGTCCCAAAATGGTGGCTTGGAAGGTGAACGGCGGCGAGATTGTCACCTGGCCACCGGTGGAGACTCCGTGAATGGTCAAGCTTGCTTCTGGAGCGGTAGTCAGTCAGCTGATAATGCCATTTTGTATCTTGCTCTTGCTGTTGCTACTTGTAGGCTTTTGTAGCATGGGTTTGCATATCCATCCGGATTTGTCTTCTATTTATTCAAAAGGGGTGGTATAGGATCTTAGTTCTTAACAATTTGAAAAGTAAATTTGTTTGTTAAAAAAACAAAAAATGAAGGATGGAGCCACCATAGGTTACTCAACTTTTATAAATTGTTCGATCGGCTTCTTAAAATTTATTTTGTGAAATCATTTTCAATATGGTTTTTTTTTTTTTTGAAATAGTTCGATCTTAGTTGTGAACTGTCAAAATTATGGATGGAAATGCTCGAGCTCACTTGTGGCATCACTAAATGATTGCAAATTTTCAAATAAGTGAAAGAAATAAAATTTTAAAAATAAAATTAATTAAAAATTCAATTTTTTAAAAATAAAAGTAAAATAGTGTTTAGTGCCAAAAAAAGTGCTACGTACAGAGGTGAAAAAATAAAGTATGGAAAATGTTTTCCGATTTTTGAAAAATGAAAAATATTTTCCCTTATTTTAGAATTTATTTTATGGATAAAAAATGTTTCTAAAAAATCCCTAAAATTTTTTTTAAAATTATTTTCCAAAAATAATTAAATCTTACAATATACTTTATAAGTATAAAATTTCCTATTTGAAGTAGGTTATTTTATTAAAAAGTGTTTGGTGCCAAAAAAGTGCTACATTTAGAGATGAAAAAAAGAGGATGGAAAATGTTTCTAGAAAATCAAAAAATATTTTCTTATAAATTATTTCACGCACAAATCGAAGGGAACCTAAATCTTACAATATACTTTAGAAGTATAAAATCTCCCATTTGAAAAAAAAGCTTATTTTATTGAAATTTGTAATTCTTTCATTTCTTTTTTGTTTTGACAATTTGTTAACTTAACTAGTACCATCAGGGCTCTTGTTAACAAGACCCGATCGTGATCATATCATCTTGACCTTATGGCATCAACAATAAACCTCAAATACATTTTGAACTACCCCAATGAGACACCCTCTTATGCATGCGAAAGATGAACTTGAGTTCATATGCATCATCGATCTCGAGCTTCCTTACTCACACCTCGTGGAGCTGTTGTGATATGCCCAGTATGTCATCCGTGCTTCGTTGGCTCCTCAAACTGAACAGTCCGACAGCGGGTGGAGTACGTCCCTATCTCTTTCAATTCCATTTAGGGAGCCAAAAAAGAAACGAAAAAAAAAAAAAGCCTCAAACAAGTCCCTAGAAAATCTTCTTCCCTTCGGTGTTTAAGAAGTACAGGAGGCAAATCATGAGGTGAAAATTACACTACTGTGAAACTACAAGTGCTAATGAGGGCTGACAAAGTTCTGCCATTCTTCATAACTTCGGCTCGCATCTTACCCGGTCCAGGAAGTTAAAGTGTGTTCATGGTCCTTGGTTTACTTAAAGGTGCCATCCCTCGCCATTGTTAAAAGATAAGAACTGCTTCCCAGTTCCAACTGTGTCATCACCTATCAATGGTTTTCCTGAAAGTCGTATTAATCTGGCAGTGCCACTGATGTCCCAACTTTAATCGGAACCGCAGCTAACAGAAACAAAAGCAGAGCCAAACAATTCATGCGTGAACAGCAGAAACAGCCAAGTGCTCACGCCTATTGCAGATGAATTTCTCTCGAAATCGATCAAACTCGCCTTCCTTAATTGCTTCTCGTATCAAGCGGAAGAAACCAATAAAGTGGTGGGTATTATGGCTGCAACAAAGATGAAAGAGGGTTAAAAAAAAAAAAAAAAAAAACCTCAAAAAGAAGCGGAACCCTTTCATGAAAAAGTTGAAGGGAAGAGGAGTACATTTCCAGCAGAATCTGAGCAAGCATCTCGTGAACGTTGAGAAGGTGATTTATATACGCTTTCGTGTGATTCTTGCATGTATAGCAGCTGCAGCTTTGGACTATAGGTGTAGTGTCTTTCCTGGAGCATATGAAGGTAATCGGTTTGGAAATTATGCAATGCAGATGTGCCTTTCATTATGACAAAAAGAGAGTAGAAGGAGAAAATACGAGCTAAGGCACCGGCACACATGTTCAGACCAGAATGCTGAAAATTCTCAGATCATGCTACAAAGACAACTAAATAGGACCTTCCATTTGATGCGGGACATGGACAAAGAAGTGAACTTTTCCAATAGATCAAGTTGTCACGTCTATAAATCAAAATGAAGCAAGCAAAGATCTGATCAATTACCGGTAAACAGTCGCCCTCAGATTAATCTTCGCCTGGTCACTTCCCATGTCACTTGAATAAGGAATTAATTCACTTGCTCCAATTTTGTCAAGCGGAAAGGTAAGTGCAAAACCTCCAATTGTAATATGGTAAATGTACCTGCCAATGTTCATTTGATCAATCAGTTCTCAGACAAACCATGAAAGCAAACGAAGAAGTTCCAGAGTAAATGATTGAGTTGTGTACGTAGTGTCAAATAGATCAATTCCTGCAGCAACACCCTGTAGAACCTCCTCTGCACAATGAATAAGCATAAACTTTCAATTTGCAAGGATTTATTGGGAACAATTAACTTTTTTAAAGCATACATATAAAAAAGAGAATAATTAATCACAATAAGAATAATAATTCTGAACTGAAGTGATCATAGAGCAGCTAATGGTTTAACACTACTCTGAATATAATCTGGGCCTGCCAGAAAGCAGCTCGGTCACTCTCCCATTACAAGGATAACTTCTTTACAAACAGCTGACACTTTAATGCTTCCCACAACGATAAAAATACAGGAGATAAGCAAGGAAAAGTGGAGGGAATGAACCTCATACCAGGTAGCCCGAGACCGCAGACTAGACGAGGCTTTTCTCCAGGCAAGTTATCCTGATGACAGTTGCAGCATCAAAATTACTAAGAAATCAAAAAATGAATCATCCAGCATTGAAACCAAATGATTTTGGAAGCTTTCCTAGAAGCATTTGCCAAAAGCCATAAAAGGAAAATTGCTCCATTTAAGGACCAGGATGGGAATACACATCCACTTAAAGAAATTGAATTGCAAAGGATAATCGCTTCGCAGGAATTAATCACTGTTTAGAAACTAAGGTCTCCTAAAAGAACCATTTATGTATCCTAAGCCACTGGAACAATCAGCCAGTCGTGGAAAGTGGTGGCTCACAGTTAAAATAAATGAACCAACATCGAAGATCTACCACACAGTTGAGTCTGAAAGATTTAATCCTAACAGCAGCAGTTGACAACAAAAAGCCTTGCATGTCACACCAAGCTCTTCTGATCTCAAATCATGGGCCTCAAACACAGCGTGATGAATTAATTAGATATAAGATGAATTGGAAGTTACCATGACATACATATTAAGATGTAAAAGAGATAAATCCAGCTGTAGTTTCACATTATCATAACAGAGTTCGTGCAAACTTCATGACTTCAATTATCGACTATATATAGCCTTTTACTCACATCTACTACATGATTGTAAGCCAGATAAGAGTTGGAAAGAGAAAGAAATAAAGGAACAGAGAGTTTCTGTCAGAAACTGCCAATCATCATACTCACAAAAACATACATGCCTTAAGGACTATCAATTGAGCATACAGACTGCCCAGATTTAAAAGGAAATTTCCTCTGCTTAGTCTGTTGAGTTTAGTTGTGATAATTTATCAAGTGAACCCAACTGTAAAAGCAGATCCAGTATAAACATGGACCAGATTGTAGTCCAGACTCCACAGAGTCAAAAGGCAAACACCACAAATTCTTCCAAGTTAATTCATGTACAAGGTTGGGAAGATAGAGTAAACAAGCTCTTACACAAACAGTTTTAAGCAGAGCAGAACGTTCATCCATGCTCTCTCCAAGCCCAAATCCCCCTATCCAGTAACCTGTGGACAGCAGAATTAGGAACAAGTGTAAGCACAAGCGAAATTGTAAGTTGACTTAAACAAATGTTTTATCCAAAAGAATTTTAAAAAAAAAAAAAAAAAGTCAACTTAAACAAATGTTCTAGCAACCAAAAAAAAAACGGTTGACTTGAACAAATAAGACATGACCAGAGGTATTAATAATGGATAGGGATAGGCCATGCAATTTTCTACAAGATGCTTGCTTTAACAGGTCACTAATATCCCACTGGTAGAAGTTATCGCAAAAGAAGTAGCAAGTACCTGACAAGTTTCGTTTAGCGACTTCTTCAGCACATCGTTGCCGCTGCTGCAGATTAGCTCCACCAACAATGGAACCAAAGATGTCTCCACCTAACTACACAAATTTTATAGCTATTTTTGTATTAGCAACATTCTGAACTAGTCTCAGAGTCTTCTGGCAGCAAAATGAAAATTCCCCAATTTAACATTATACTACCCTTGAAAGTGCATAAATGATCAACAGAAGATATGACTTGGCAACTTAGCAAGTTGAAAGTCCAAACGGATAAGCTAGATTGATCAGGCCATGAAACTAACCAGAGAAAGCATAGCATACACAAATATCTACTGAACTGCTCAGCATAAAAGCTGTTTACCTAAAGCAGCTCTTGTTATTTCAAACTGCTCATTTTAGTATAGAGAAATTTGCGCCTTGATAAGGAACAAAATCATTTTGCATTTTACGTTTTCATTCCATAGTAGCATCAATGCTCATTAATTCCAATCAAGAAATTTCTGATTCACAGTAGTTCAAGGTACTAAAATAGGAAACGAACATTGGGTTTATACCGGCCTCAATGCGATGCATTCATCAAGCCACCGGATAGTTCGATCCACTGAGGAATTGTTTCGCTTTTCAGAAACCCAAGTTGGCACCTCATCAGCCAATGTGACCCAGATGTCAGGCCGCATTGAAGAAATCATTTCCATGTATTCTTTTGGCTTAATCTGCAATAGCACAATCATGCAACGACTTCAAGCAGTTCCTTTGGTGAATGGTCCGAATCAAGTGAATACATGGGAAAACCATTAGTTTACCAAACGACGGCCACACGGAGTCTCGAACGATGCTCCGACTCTATTAGTCGCTTCAGATGCAGGAAGGCATTGAATGGAATCCCTCGGAACAGCTACCAACCCATACTCATGCAGACCAAGCATCTGGTGGAGACCTCCAAGATTTGATATTGTCTGCGTCGAGATTCCATCCAAGCTACAGTCACAAAGATCACAGGTTTCAATGACCTTGATCCCCAATAAAGAATATTCGCATGAGTCACAAGTTCTAAGCTTTACTCTTCTAAAACCACTACTTTAAACTACTCGAGAATCAGAGACAACAACTGAAAAAATGAACATCACTAACACTGAATTGTCTCCACAAGCAACGTTAGCTTTCATTCACAGGCATAAGTAACTACAGCCTCTAAAGGCTTTGCGCCACTCGATGAGAAGCAGTCACAACACTTTCTGGGACACTTTAAAATCGACAAAATGCGCAAACTTTAAGTAAACCACCTACTTTGAACACAAAATTCTACGTGCCCACATCATCAACAGAAACGAGAACGAACGTACACACACTCAAACAGTTCGACAACATCATTGCAAATTACAGTGAAAGATAAAAGGAGCCCAAAAGAAGAGAGAGAGGACGTACAAGTGAAGAGGACTGAACTGGAGGAGGCGGGAGTCAGGGGAAGGGAGGGAAGGGAGGAGGTCGGGAGAGATGAAGTGGGGCAGGCATTTGCGGGTGGGCAGGAGCAGGGACGGCGTCTCTATCTCCAGCGGGCACCCGCAGCCGCCGCTGCCGCCGCCCAGCTGCAGCACTCCCGCCCGCGCCATCCCGTTGCTCCATGCCTTCACCGCGTACTTCATCGCCCCTCTCTCTCTCTCTCTCTCTCTCTGCCTTCTGCTATCGCCGGCAGGAAGACAGGGTTTTGAGCTTTTGGCGTTTCCTTCCTCTCTTTGTGCCGTCTTCTTCGGTTAATGACTCTTTCAGGAAAATATTACTGTACGTTTGAATTTTTTTTTTTTTTTCATCAGCCATACCATATCTGAAACTAAATTATTCCTCGACCTCTTCTTTCTCTCTCTTTTCTCAACCTTCTAAAACTATGAGAATTCAAAATCCCAACTTTTCCTTAAACACTTTTAAATTCAATGGCGTAAGTTTAGTTTGTACTTTGGATCCCATCTTTTTTCTGGCTTTAGTTCAATTCAATCCAAATACTGAGTATGGAGCAAGATTAATGGTAGTGAAAGAATTTGCCGAGGGACTACAGTCGATGGTCGGATCGGTGGCCGGAGGCATGTCATGGTCAACCAACAAGTCAAACTTTACCAATCGAGGGAGCCACAATGGCTGCCTGTGTGTGACATGGACCACAAACCCAGGCGTTTCGTGAATAGGACCATTGCCGGGGAGTCACATCACTCGAACTCGACTACTACTACATCTCCTTTTTGTGCTATGCCAATTAGGATTCGCCGCGATTTATCTCTCACGGCCAGCACGATCTTCTGTCCTGGAGTGGAAGTGATTAGGCCGTATTTTCCTCTTATCATGCTTCCGATTGGCAGGTCACGAGCTGTGGACAACACCAGCATACAAAATTAATTGTCACATTAGTGCAGAAGATGTCCGGTGTTGTAAACCACCAATTAGGAAAACGGTCAAATGATCTCAAACTTGGAAAAACATGGCCCTAAGCAATCTGGTTGGCTTTCACTGCTAATCTCTGTAGTGGGACATCTTGGTACATTTGTGCTTGAGTCAATTTACAAAAGAGGTCAAACGTACACATTGTTCACTAATAAGATCATTCACCATTTTGCTGGAGCTTCCTGTGGATGAACCATAGAGGCAAGAGAAGCCAAGTCCGGAGATGCATCCTTCTTCTTGAGCCTTGGCCTGCATTGTCCACCGCACTCCGACGTGGGTTGGCCAAAACACCAGGTGATGAAATAAGTATGCATATGGTGTATCCGGGGCATTGGAGTAGATGTGTTTATAAATTAGATTTGGCATTTTCTAAGTAGTCATGGAGAATTGATCTTATTATGTACCAGCTAATTGCTCAATCAAAATTAAGTTATGAATAGAATTCCATGTATTAACTGGGGCTATTTTAGACCATAAAAGGAAATCGGAACAATAACCCATAACAAAAGAATAGCCAAAATCAAATCATTATAGAATTTAATGGTTTGATACATTTCCTAACATTTCCCTGGTCGCAACCTTCTAAACAACATGAGATGAGAGAATGCCTTGGCAATTGGTGCATTAAGGTAAGGAACTCTCGGGCGGGGGGAGTGTTCTCTTATATTTATGGACAATGTGTAATGTGATTCATGAATTTTACTCATAATATACAATGTGGTCCCGAAAACTTTTTTAACGTGGTCACTGAATTTTTTGTACATGTTCAATATATAAAAATGTTTGATCTTATATTTCTATTAATTCAAATTCAATGATAACATGAATATTTTCATATAGTCTAAAGATTAAATTAAACATGTATCAAAAATCTTAGGACCACATCGAACGATTTTAAAAGTTTAAGAACGACATTGTATATTGGGTTAAAGTTCAACAATCACATAGAATAATTAAGAATTCATGGACCATATTGCACATTAAATTAAAGTTTGGAAACCGTTTGTGTGATTTTTCCTTATATTTATACATGACTTTCCAAATACACCGGTTCATTTCAATGTCCCCACATTCGCGAGTTTGTAAGTGATACCTCGAGACTGTTTCGTCCTCACTAATGATCCTTCTCAACCCAACTACCCGAACGGCGAAGTCCCACTTCCTCGTCGTCCCCAACAAGATCCCCACTCAAAGAAACCAGAGAGAGAGAGAGGCATGCTCAATCACGACCCTAAGCTCAGCTCCATCACTTTCTTCCACCTATGCCTCCTCTCAATCCTCATACACCTCACAAACTGCAATGCGGTGTCCATTCTGGGCCTCGGTTCACTGCAAAGCGGCGGTCTTGACCTTCTTCTGGAGAGGTCATCAGGCTTGGAGGCTGCCCTTGGGGAGTGCGTGACCGAGCCGGAGATGGAGTGGGAGACCAGCCGGAGAGTGCTGGTGGCAGCGCAGCAGAGCAACTAGAAGCACATCGGCTATGAGTTGCTGAGGGAGGACACGGTGCCCTGCCAGAAATCAGGGGCTTCCTACTACAATTGCCCGGGCGGGCAAGCCAACCCGCACAACAGAGGGTGCACGATCATCACTAGATGTGCACGAGACGTCGGAGACATCAAGACTTGAAAGAGTAATTTGCGGGGGAGACTTACCATTTTGATTTCGCTCTATGAAAATAAACAGAAATTGGCGTTTTGCCTTTCTTGGCTAGGTGTTCTGAGCCTTTTTCCTGTGCTGTAAAGCAGGACCGTATGCTATAGTCTGTAATCTAGCTGCATGTTTCTCAGGCCTTGAATCATGAACTAACGTTACATTTCCGAAGGTATGATCAGTTCTAGCCTTCGGAGAGAACTCGTGCTTGAAGAAAAGGAGTCTTTGCTGATTCACTCCTTCAAATCAGTTTGTCTAGGCAAATGTCTTTGGTTAGGTGAATTTTCAGACTCTCATAAGCCTGATGAGAGTGAGATTAAACATTGGAGCACGGTTGATTTACAATGCAAAAATCACTGAAGGAGATTATAGGCAGCCAAGGACTGGGGACGGTGCTTACATCTACTCACTACCGTCCATGGCCAATTGGAATATGCGCAAAAATCACGTGAAAAGTTGTTTTGCCGAGGCTATGTCCCCTCCTGCTTTCTGCAGTTGCATATAACAAAGCAACGGAGCCAGACTGTTATTCTTCTCATCTGCACGGTTAGATTTTGAGCTTTTCCGATTTCAAATGAGAATGCAGGAAGCCTTGGCTTCAGAGGGACACTGGACACAGCCTCAAGGAACAAAATGGACTTTGCAACAGAAAATTATGGGAATTTTACCGGCATTTATATAGTCGAGTACACTTAATTTCAATGCATGGTCATTTACAGAAACACTCCATATGGTCTCGCGATTAAATAACATTGCAAGGTCACACAATGCGTTGCATACCAACCCTCACCGAACACTCACCTCAAATTCCCCTGCCTCGAGTTCAACATGACCAATTCGGTTCTGAAACCTTGAGCATGACTTGGTGTTTCCCTGTAATCAATGATTGCACAAAAAATTAATCACAAGTAACGTTATTCCACTTCATTCGACGTGCCATCTTTACTGAAGCATGAGCATGGGTAACTCCAAAAATTCAAGTATCAAAAGTAGAAAAGCGAACATACATCAGCTACTAGAGAGCTCATGTCATCCACAGAAACAGGTCGCAAAAATATACTTCACAAGAATCCTGAGAAGACCTCTTCTTCAAGAGAACCAAATCTCCATCTTCAGTCAAATATCTCCTGGGCTTCAATTATACTGTGCTGACTGATGGTGTGACTCGAGAAGTTAAAAACAATAATAGACAATATGATGAATTAGAAGAGATATGAATCGACAAATTCAAAAACTTACTGATCATCCTTTGAGACACGATAATATCTCTCTGCATGCTGTCGTTGACCAATAAGTTGCGCAAAACGTTCATCATGTGTGATGACTATCAGCTGAAAATTCTCCTGTCCCTTCCTGTCCTCCATAATTCTGGAGAAGTCAAACAAAAGAAAGTGAGTGATTGCAAGTTGTGGTCCAGTTACCCTGACATTATTGCTATTTACACTCATCCATTTTCACCAAAATAGAGAAGTGAAACTAATCCACCGTAATACCTCACAAGAGCTGCTGCAAGACTTTCAGCATTAGGACCATCCAAATTGGTAGTTGGTTCATCAAGTGCTAGAATTCCACAGTTGAGGCAAAAGGTCTCAGCTAAAGCCAAGCGAATGATAAGCGAAGCAAGAACCTGAAACCAATTATTAGCTGTAGATTTTCTCCTACACAAACAGCATGATGAAAGTAGACAAAGTGATTTCTTCTTAGTTGTGCACCTTCTGACCAGCACTACACCGTCCTCTCATTTCTAACTCAGTGTCACCAGTTTGCATGAGAACCTGCATAATTGACAAAGTTTACTGGTGAGATGTATATCATCTCACTGGACAGATTAAATTAATATCAATAAAAAAAAGTTTGCATGCCTTGTAGCTGTATGATCGAGTCCCAGCACCTTCCGAGTCCGAATGTATTCTGATGTAGTCAATATCTTGTCCCCTATAAGTTTGTTGCCACAGTTCCCTTATGATTTTATTTATTTCTTCCATTTTCATAGTGTGAAATCGCATAAGAGCTCTGCCAAAGAAAAGTATCACTGGTCCGCAGTAAATAAGCCATTTGTAAAGACAAGCAAGGTCAACTTTCAGCCTTTGCAACCATCATCACAAAAAAATGTCCTTAGAGAAAGGTTCCTTGGCTAGGGAAAAGAGGATAGAGTGATGAAGCACCTCAAATTCACAAAAATGATGTAAACAGAAAGGCAGGGGATCAAGAAGGAAGATGTCACAAATGACGCTACACGAACATTTGGATCTCCTTTTGCGCATGTAAAGATAACGCCATAAATAGAACCCAAAAGAACAAAGAAGCAATCATAGAGTGCCCTCTTTCTCAAGAATATCAAGAAGAGAACAAACACGATCCCAGATGATCACTAGCTACAACTGAATATAATATCTAGGGAAGCTTCTATTCTCCCCAAGCATGTTTTCTCCAGCAAAGTTGGGCAAATAGGTCATGTCACATATAAATAAATCTCACTCGATTAAGTGCGTCAGGTTAAGAAGAAGTTCAATGAGAACTAGTCATTTTCACTCGCTTGAAGCCACAGGAAGGCAGTGCTCATAAGAGCACCAAACAATTAACAACAAAAGTCGATCAATGAGTTAATGTACCTGATAGGGAATAGTGAGGATATAGAAAATGGGCACACATGCAGCAGTGACAAGATACAGTTGGACAATCTAAGTGCATTTGGAAGATTGCGGCAATACACTGGGGAAGAGGTCAAAAATAAAGATCAAGGATTTGAAAAAGGCGCTCTTAAATCTGAGAGACCTCCTCTCCTTTGCAAATGAGCTCTTATGCATAAGGGTTTGCACCCTCCTGATGCCACTTCTATAAATATTTTGGCTCTGAAAAAGAAAAATTGTTGCCATCCTCTTCAGCATAGAGGATGTTGCATCAACAGAAAATCACAAGAAAATACTGCACAAACATTACACCACTGTCAAGGGGCTCCACCTCACCAACCATCAAATCAGCTATATTCTTTGAATGACCCCAGTAAAGAGTAAGATTTCTTCACCCATCTCAGGGTTAATATCTCTTGGTTTTCCATCTTCTTTGCTTTTCTATCCTTTTTCTACCATTTTATCTTCCAGTGTTCTTTTGGGTGCTAAAAATTCGCTTAAGAAAATAAACTTATGGTTGTATAACCTCAGTAGAGTGTCTTTCTTTACCACATTCAATTTTTTTTCCCCATTAAAATCTTTAGTAATTGATTATAACGGCCCCCAGTGGGTGACATATGTTGGCAAGAGGGAAAAAAAAATAGCTCAGAGCCCAAAGAAAAACTCATTTACGACAGTGAGAGAGACAGAGAAAAAGTGACTCTACAATATCTACAAAGCATTCACATCGATGAAGTTCCTTCCACTGTGCCAGATGTTTCAGGTTTCAAACTATTAACCCATATAGACAGACATCCAAATAACTCTGTTCCCTCAAATTCCGTTCTGTTCCTCATCTCCAAACTAACCTTTATAGCAACAAACTTACCGATACCAAACTCTACTTCAGATTTTGTATTTATAGTTCCTGAGCACACAAACACAAGGAGAAAAGGCAACATCTGAAACGCTGAAGTTTAAAACGAAATGGAGTACATATTTGGAGATCTCACTTGTCAAGGGCATTGTAGTATCTGTCCAGATCCTTGTTTGCCATCTCCGTGGTCTGCCAGAAATTGGTTCATTTATTATCCAGTTGAGAAATATAAAGGAGGACACCAACTACTACTCATAAACATTTTACCTTGAGCTGTATTAACTGGTCAAAATATCGTTTGTCAATGTTTTTGTACTGGGCTTGCTTAAGATCTAATTTATTCTTAGAAATGTTGCTTTGGTAGACAGACATCGTTCCTTGACACCTGTTTAGCTGTGGTGAGAAGAAAAATGAGAAACTAAGTAGTGGAACCATAGACAATACGGATAGAAATAGATACCCATCATACCATATACATACACAAATTAAGTATGAGAATAATACAAGGAAAGACAGAGTCGGTAAAGCAGTGGCTCAAGAGTACTGTTGTCTCCCCATAAACAAGGATAGCCTATCCAACAAAAGAAAAGAACAATGACACCCTTTAACTGCAAACATACTTTAACACCAAGCTTTTAACACCAAGCTAATGTGAGATATGGGAACAATACTGCACATCTCTGATAAAGAAACACATTGTATGATAGATTGACCAGACCAAAACAACCATATAGCATATTAGTTCATATATTCCCCTTCAATACCAAATTTCATGTAGCAAGCAAATACTCATCACTATTGATTTTGACTTCTATGATTATGATGAAGCCCCTCCAACCACATGGATCAGATGAGACACGAAACGAAAACCAGGTGGGTGGCCCAAGAAAGAAGAGTTTTATCACAAGTAGAATACCTCAGAAAGTAGCCTCTCTCTTTCTTGTGAAAGTTTCCCAAGTTCAGCTTCAATGGTAGAAATGCCACCAATTTTGAGTATTCTGTCTTCTAGAGATTCGATTTGACGGGTAAGGTCATCTACTTCAGATTTTGTCTTTCGGTAGTTTAGGTTATCCTCGATATTTCTTCTAAGTTGATCCTGATTCCTCATCAAGTCCTTACTTTTGTTAAGTTCTTCTGAAATTTCTCGTTTCCTCTGATCACAACCTTGAAGCTGAGATTCTGATGCAGCTTGCTTTTCTTGCAGCTCTTTCAACCTCTCTCCTTTCTTGAGATCATGGTACCTAGTACAGCCAGTCTGAAGATTAAAAAACAGGTATTGGGTCCTCACAACTATCGCTAAATTCAGAAGAACATACTCCTTGATTTTGGAAGATAATTTGAGTAGTGAATCCACTTCTTGATGATAGCTTCTTTTCTGTTCAGCCTGCTCGTCATACTCATGATTAAGTTTAACCTTTAAATCATTGTACTCATTCAGAAGCCTATCTCTCTCTTTGGATATATGGCCAAGAGCCTCCATCAAATGCTGAAATCAGCACAAAGAGAATACGTAGTCAACAAGAGGATAGATGGCGAGTCATTCGTGAGAAAGCAGTGAATACATGAAAATATGCTTGAGCAGCAAGTTCAAGTTATGAAAACCTGAACATTGAAAAGAGAAAGTACATAAATGTACAGTCAACAAAATTCTCCTGAGCAGAGACACAAAAGGAATCCAATGAAGAATTCAGAAATTATGACAAGCAGCTAGCCAAAAGAGAGCAGAGTGGATGACGTATCATTTACACAAACTACCCCTCTATTCATTGTATGCACAAGAAAAGCGAAAAGTACTCGGTGCTCATTTTGTCCAAATTTCCATCATCTTTCTTTGGCTGAGTGGCATGTTTTTCCATGGCGCTCATTTTTCCAATTATGAAGTGACATGCACGGCATCCAGTATTGACCATTCCATAATCAATCTTCTCATTTACGGTCGGCATCTTCAGGGATCTTCCTTGAGTGAATATATTTTTTTGACTTTTCAAGTAATTAACAATTATTTTATGCACTTTACCAAAAAAAAAAACAATTATTTTATGCATAAAAATGGGAAAGGCCTTTTCATTCTTCACGTGCAGGATTACATCCCTTATGAATTACAACCCTTCAAGGGATTATCATTCAGGATTTGACGGCAGACTTAGAAAGCCACCTTCTGCTAGAGAGATTTCCTTATTGGGCACCGAGGAGATGCCGATTTGTGTATGCAAAAGACCTTGAAGCTAAAAGCAGCTCAATTACAAGAAACAATCAACTGTAAATGTAGAATTCACTCCATCAGTCTACTTCAGTTTATATTATTTAACTAAAATCTTGGAGAAAAGAAAATTCTATAAGTAGACAACCTTCTCATCGAGGTCAAGTTGATTTCTCTCCTCCCACAATCGCTCTAGCTCCTCTTCCGCCTTTTTGACATCACGGAGCGTATTAGCTGCTGCTACTTTCTCTTCCCTCAGAGTATGCCAGCGAATTTGGATGTTGGATAAATCATTCTCCATATACCTTTGCTCATCCCTGAGCTTCTCCAATTCATTGTGCAAATTATCCCTAGAGAGAAGGAGGTTGAGTTTTGATGTTAGGACAATAAGCTCAAATCAAATTTGACAGAAAGCTTTCTATAACCAAACAATCAAGTCAAGTTGGCGAAGAGAGAATAATCAGACTTCCGCATCCCAATTTCTCCAGACAACTGGTATATTAAGTTTGGGATCTCATGCATTTGTCAGGACAAGAAAGGAAAAGAAGCAGAAGGAGAATTAAAATAAAACAAATAGCTGAAGGTTGTGTACTTTGTGCTCTGCAAAGCATTCAGCTCCAGTTGGATCTCTTCCATAGTTCTTACACCTTGTCCCCGGAAATCAAGCTTATACTCCAAATCATCGACTTGCTTCTGCAAACTCTGGATCTCTTGGAAAAGTCGGTCAGCCGTATCAACAGGCTGTAGCAAGGCCTCAACTGACTCTTTCTCGGCTTTTATTTGAGCCAAAACCCCTAGGACCTGTATTTGCAAAGTATTTTTTAAATCGCCAATACTCAATAATCATGCAGAGTTAATCATCAAGATTGGAGGCTGGAAATGAATAGAGATAATTCTTTCAGTGTTCATCCAGAATCACAGTGAGAAGTAGATTTCTGTATGCTTCTTGAAAAATGAGGTGGTGCGGATATTCTTCTCAAGTAAGTGGTTCCGAGATCTTCAAACAGAAGGGGTTACTTGGAGTATTTCTTTCCAAGCATGCTGCTTGAATTGCAAATGGGAAGATTCCACACCTGGATCTCTAATTGCAAAAAGAGGATCAAAACTGACCTCAAGCAGAGGAACTTCAGCATAGGTCCTACTGCCTTAATATTCTGCTAAGAAGCAGGGAATAAATTATTTCCCCACAAACATGATTTGGATCTGTGTAAGGGATGCTTTTTCTCTTGGCAGTCAGTAATGGAAGCATCCTAAGAATACCAATGTCACGTCTGTGTAATTTATAAATATTATACCAAATTTTCCGTACTCTCATGCCCAGGGTAGAGGCAATACCATTATTGATTCACTAACCACTAACAAAGATGCTTAGCTAAGTAGTAACACAACCCCTTTGTTACAACGAATGACACCCACTTATGTATTTATGTAAGGTTATAAAGTAATCATAAGATTTATACTTATAGGGGCTATACAGATTACACTTAGCAGTAAGCATAGGACAAGAAGTCCATTAATAGGCACCTAGTATCAATGTCCTATGGATTTTAGACTACAGGAAAAGCCCTCAAGAAAATCACATCCAAAGTACATGCAAGCTTAGATAACCAAGAAGTGACAGAAAGATAAACAGATCAAATAAATTGCGTTTTTTCTTTACTAATACACCAAGCAGTGTCAGCACTTAAATGACGCCCTATCAAAGCTGGTCCAGGAATTCAAATCCTCTATCAATACAACAAGAAAAACGAAGACTGCTCTCGCGTCAAACCATACTAGATGCAGACCAAACACGAATAGCTCTCCATTGATTTGTCTTATGTGATTATGAGAACAACAACAACCAAATAAGAACTCTAATAAAGCAGTTCTTTTCCTACCAATTAATCAGCTATTTTCAGGAATAGTAGAATATATCTCTAGTACTCATAAGTCAGAAGGCAGGAAAGAGGATATATTAAAGGACTTATCTAGCATGCATAGGATAGGAGGCATCAACAATAGTAAGCAACACGACTTTTTAAACCTAATGTACCGAGAAACATCATGTCTAGCATAAAAGTAGTGAACGAGTACATTATCCTTCTGTGACAACCCACTAGAGAAAATTGGATACAAAATCTCATGCGGGAAAAAAAGAAAAACCATTTCAAAAATGATGTAAAGAGTCCTGAAGCCAATCATCTTCACCAAAATGAAAACGTTATAAAGCTTATGGATAGAGGAGAGATAATTACATCATCAAGGGCCTGGGACTTTTGATCCAACTCTTTAGTAAACTCATCCAAGCTTTTTTCTGTGTGAGGGATCGTTTCCTTTTTAATTTTAGTATATTCTTCATACACCACACGAAGCTTGTCCATTTGCTGAAAAAATGAGTCAGCGTTTGAGGATTCCATGGCCAGCACCTTCATGTGTTCGGCAGAACTAGCAGCCTTCACTCGTTGCTGTAATTTCCAAATGCCAACAGAGTCAAAAGCATCAAGGCAATAAAATACCGGAAAGAGAAAAGTCTAAGCAACAAATTCATGGATAAGCAGCTTGAAAGCATTGCAAGAGATATACCAACCTTCTTGACAAAATCATCCTCTTCTTCTGCAGAGAAAGGACGCTCACAGCAAGGACAGACATGATGAGCACGAGCAACTCTTTCAAAAGGATCAAACATTTGCCTCATACCATCAGCAATATTATATTTACTGCAGACAGCATGTAATGGTTGTTAGCTCTATCCTCACCAGAAGACTAGCTTATTTATGATCTTGACTCCAAAATTGATGACCTTTTCTGGACATCTCTTTTCTCCTTCGCTGACTCCAATACTCTAAGATAAGCATCAATTTCAGAAGATTGCTGATTCAACGACAGCAGCTTGGACTCTATAAATCTCTTCCGTGCTGCAATAAATTGAACAGGAAAATCCTCATGTAACACAACTTGGCTCAAATGACCAAAAAAGAAAAAGGAAAATCATCAGGAACTACTTTCATATCTAGCATATTCACCACAAAGATCCTTCAAGATAGAGTCACTAATTCGATTTAGGTTGTCCAAACAACTATTACAACTTGATCAATCTGAAATACCTCCCGCCAATTTTTATCACTTAAATAAGTTCCATTAACTCATAAGGCCATGTCAGGATGACCGCCATCAAATCCTAAAATTTCGAAGTCATTATGAAGTTTCAGCATCTTACTTATTTCAATCCACTGGAAAGACCAACTTATGGTTCTGCCTGTAGACCAAATAACATTGAACCTGGGAAAGTCAGAACTAATCTATCCTATGTGATTTCCAGGGCCCTAAGCATTGGATATTATCCTAGGAATGGCTACTTACACTCCAAAAAATCAAACCAGCACAGGGAACATTCAAGCAAATGTCAAACTTTAGTTGAGCATAATAAGTCCTCACCTATCATTACATAGCGAAAAGAGTTCCTACCTTTCAAATATTTGCAATTACGCTCCCAAAAATCAGACGAGCACAGCCAATGTTCAAGCATATGTCAACTTCTTTTTTTTTTTTTTTCGCCACAAATCATATGTCAACTTCAATTAAGCAAAATGAGTCCCTACATGATAACAGATTACAAGAATAGAAAGATTTCCTACATTCCGAATCCTTGCGAAGTTTAGACAAGCTATCATTAGCTTCTTGTATTTTCATCTGCAACATATTCACTTCCTTCTCAGCTTCACGGCATTTCGAGCCCAAGTCATCAAATTCCAAATTAATAGCCCTGCAGCAGGAACATCAACCTTAGGGATGACAAGAACAACAGCAACCAAAGCAACAAACCAACTATTTATACTGGGTTCCGCTGCATGGATCCTCTTATACCATCTCAATAGCAAAACAACAACACTTTCTAGAACACTTCTATACCATGAGCTAGCCCCATAATGGTCCTGCTTTGTAACGTATGATGATAAATTTTGAAAACACATGTTTCAGCAATAAATAAGACAACAAAAGAAAGCGAAGGTTTTTATCAAATATTTTCCACCAAAAATTTGCATTGTGCACGCCCTTTCCATATTGTGTCATTTAAACTAGGTGTTAGTTTTGATTCTCGAGATAATGCATTTATGCAAGAAGGATAATTTCACATTAATGCACAATAAAGAAACAGTAAACACTAGCATGCTCAAGAAAGAAAGGTTGATTTACTGACAGTGGAAATCCAGAGGTAGAGAAATGCATAATTTTACAGAGAAAATGGTTTGGTGCTTAAAATTTTCCAGCAAAATTTTTCACCAGTAAGCACAATCATTCAGATAGGAATTTTATTCACAACACAGTCGACATCTAAGCATGCTCTCAAAAGTGGCTTGACCAAACAGTTGCTCCATTGTAAGCAAGAGGAACAAAAAAGCATAATAAGTAAAATCTTAATCAATCAATGGGACCGTTGTACATGCTTATAATCATTGACACACAAATACATAACATAAAATTACCTCAAAGCTTGAGTCATTTCCTTCTTCAAATCCTTGTCAGGTGGAAGCCTCCCTTTCAGGACTCCTCTAATTTTATCCTTGCAATCATCAATTCTGAAACAAAAAGGATGCCCTAAGTAAAGCTTCAACTCATAAGTAATCACACTAAACTGCAAAGAGCACATAAATGCACAATGAGAAAGAAAGAAGTTAAACTGTGGAAGAATATCCTACTTACATCTTTCTGTGTTTCTTTTTGTGGTTCTCTAGCTCAGCTTTCTTCAAAGCAAGTTTTACTCTGTCCTCTGAATCGCCTGCCATAATATCTTTCTCTCGATTAAGCGCCTTAATTTTTTGCTCATTGCTGTAAATCTCACTCTGCTTCTGCCGTATGTTAGATTCAAATTCTCTTAAAGCAAGCTGGTTAGTTTTCCTCTCAACCTCAATTCGCTGCACATACGAGAGAGAGAGAGAGAGAGAGAGAGAGATTAGATCTGTGTATCATGCCTCTAACATGCATGGACCCACAAGAAGAGCTAAGCAACACTATGTTACCATGCTCTGCTCCCTCTCATCTATATGAGATAGATCGACATTAGATATTTGAAGTTCGAATGAGTCACGCTCATCTTCCTTCTCTTTGATGCGCTTCAAAAGGCCACTCTGCATAGGATAGAAGTTCAAATGCCCTGGAAAAAATAGAAGAGCGGTCTGAATATTGAAAAACCACAACAAAGCATGTCTTCTAAACCTTGATCTCTGCCTTCGCCTGAATCTGAGCATCACTATTTTTCCATTGATCATTTGCATCCATGTACCGATCCCACGAATCCTTAAGTTCCATCTCATTTGATTTCTACAAGACAATTTTCCTTGTCAGAGCTATTTTTTTTCCTTTAAAATGGGTAAACAGAACAACTGCCTTCAGAAAACAAAAGGGATTTCTTCTTTTGCAGACATTGCTTCTCAATAAACTAGAAGCCAGCTACTTGAAGTTATTTTAAAGTAGTATTTTAGCAGTTCATTGTGTGTAGATTATAACTGAAGAATTAAGCACATGGAGATGAACGGATGGCCCTTAAAAATTCACTTTTGGACAGAAACAGTCATAGACCATGGAATAAGAAGGCCACCTTTTTATCTTGTAAATCCTGCTCAAGATCCAATAGCCTTGATTTCACTCGATTTGTAAAGTTCAAGGCAACATCATTGTCAAATGGAGTACTTGGAAGAGACCCCAAATTGTGCCGTGAAAAAAGCTTTTGAATGGTGGAATCTCTTTCGCTTTTCAAAGAATTATGAGCCTGAAATGAGTTAAAGGAGTTAATATGAAACAGTATTACAACATTCCCAACTGTAAAAAACAGAAAGCTGCATCACTTAGTTAACTCTACCTCAGCTTCAGTTTGCAGTTTGCTTATTTCCCATATGGACTCATTGATCGTCTTCTTAAGGAAAGAACTTTTTGTCTCAGTATCATTCATTTCCCTCTCTAACTTGCCAATTTTCGATTCCAAGAGGGCAATTCTTTGATCGAACTTGGTTTTCCATTCTATCAACTCCTCGTCCGTATCTAGTTTTGCATGAGAAACCAAAAAAAAAGGCATACTGTTTCTTAAAGCATCATCCTATCTGAAAAACATCTGAAAAGAAAAGATGATGCTTGTGAAAGTAAAAGGCGACAGATTTAAGACTAAATGGTTGGGGTTTTTCAGTGTGGCCCATTCTAATGAACAGGGTGTGACCTTTTACAAGTGCCACTGTATGCGACAAAAACTCCTCAATTCCTCTCAAGCTGGAGCATGCATTTCATATATTCCCAGCATATTAAAAGAATGTAATTCCAATGAAGACTACAAGGATATTTGTAAATATATAAGCAAGTTGATCACTTGAGTTCATAAAGGCTGTTGCAGTTTCACCAGAAACCAGCTCTCCTCTAATAAAGCGGCAGTCAATCTAAGTGTGCTTAATTATCCCATTATATATTGGATCTGAAGCTATATGCAGCATAGCTTGACTATCACAACATAATAGCATAGCATCTGCCTTCCTAAGGAGCTCCTCAACTAAATGTCTCAACTACATAATTGCAAAGGTAACTAAAGACGGCTCTATGTTTTTTCTCCTCCAATGACCTTTGTGTGACTATTTACAAACAAGTCTGGCGTTTAATCATTAACAGTGGCTCTTGATGAACCAGTCTGACTATAAATAATGTTTAATATGATAACTAGTTAGAAGTGAGCTACTTCCCATTGAATATATGCTTAATGCAGACAATAATCAGCAATGCCAAGCAGTTTATTCCCAGCATAAGAGAGGAGGTACAGGGAAACCTTAAATAAAGCAGATGATTTGTTAAATTGATATATAAATACCTTCGTTCTCCTCAGCAAGAGATGCATACTGCTTCTGCTGCTCCTTAAACAAAGTTCCTCTTTCAGCAGTTTTTGTAGCTATCTGTTCCTGTAGTTTCCTCAAATCTTTCAGCGTTATTTCTGTATGGTGAATTTTAGCATCCACAGTTTGAATACTTTCTTCCAAATCATGCAATTGACTCTTCAAAGAATCTGTTTTATCTTGATCTTGAGAAATGCTTTCACGTAGCTGTAAAAGACATACGTATGTCAAATAAAGTGTAAACTTGATCTTGAGAAATGCTTTCGTGTTGCCGTAAAAGACATAAGTATGTCAAATAAAGTGTATATGCACAGAAGATAGCAAGAACTAAAGCACCTAGATAAGAATATGAGCTTTCACTTAACTGTTACAAATTCAAAATGTGATGATTTCTCAAAGAACAGAAAAAATAAAGGAAAGAATGAGCACAAGTTCCTTCTCTTCCTTCTCCTCTGAAAGCAAAGAATCTCCTCTTGGGGAAACTAATTGCAAAAAGCTGCAGGAGATTGACAACTATATGCAATTAACAAACTACAAGAAGTGCATATAGTCAGACCATAACAAGTTTACATTATGACGATGAGCAAGACTGAGTCCATTTTATGCGCCCATTATGCCAAGAATTCCAGATATAAAGCAAGTTATGTGAGCAAACTTACTCAACCCTTGACTGCAATGAACTAGCACACTATTATGCCTAAGAGATGCAAAATTTGTCAACACAAAAATTAGTTACCCAATTTCTACTTTATTATTGACAAAGCTACTCCTCACACTTAAAATCAATAGTCTGTGTTCTCAAAGAGTAGTGTTTACGCTGTGATTGGAAGATCGGATACATCATTATCGTCAGAGGATTAATTGCAACTCACTAGTCCAGAAGAAGCAAAACTGTCCACTCCTCCCCTTTTCCAGGGTAAAGATAGTATGATAAAGTATCTTAATCTTATAGTACCATCAGGAATTGCATTGAAAACTTAAATAACACTGATACTACAATTATTTTTTTCAGTAACCGACCGTACTCAGATGCAGCAATATGACAGATCAGATGATGGAATACGGCTTGCACGTGTCACTATCATCAATAGACAGACAAAAGATATAACCTTATACGCAGCATCTTTCAATGTCTGGAGATTTTCTAACTTCAACTTGTAAGTTTTTATCTCTTGTGCCTGGTCTTTGTGAAGTTTCTTTATGGCTTCCAAGGCCTTTGTGTACCTGTTGCGTAGTACATCAAAAGTTACATCTGCAATTCATATACTATATTCAGTAAAAGGAAAACGAAAGGAGAGAAAATTTTCTACAGCAAGGAAAACAGATTTCACATCAATCACAAGAATTCAGAATTAAATTTGATGTACAAATACTGCTGAAAGGACAATTGGGGGAAAAGACACAGAAAAGAAGTATGATGATGTTCTTCTTATGTCTCACTAATAACTGCCGAAGGAAAACTAAAAAGATCGTCAAAAAGAGAGTAGGAGATGCATAAAGCAAAATCTTCAGCTCCACAGCAGTAAATCTGACATGAAGCATGTTCAAAGAATCCTATTCCTCTGTGCTCCTATATCGAAACAAAAGGACGTGCCAGTCACTCTATCTAATTTACAGATTCTTAAGTTGACGCAGATAATAGCAGGAGCCACTCTTTTTATTTTCGCTCCCCTTATATTCATGGTCCATTCCTGTTAAAATCCTTGCTTTTAATAATATGCAAGGTAAACCATGAATTTTCTGACATTAATAAACGGTTTCATAACTTACTCGATCTCCTAACTGTGTCCAACTTTAAGGTATCCAGAGAGATGAAATGAAACTGGACAAAAATAGGTTGAGTCCCTTTAAATTTAAGCCTCTCAAACCAAACTAAGAACCTCCAGAACTATGATCAACAAAATTGAATTTTTGCTGAACACCACTGTACTTATCCTTGAATGTGGGGGGGGGGGCTTCCATGGAAAAAACTATAATAAAAAATATCAGAGAGGATCAAAATATAGTGAGTAAAAAGAGTTCAATCAATGAAACTATCATCAATGCAGTTTCCCCAGAAATGAACAGAGATACTTCTAAACACAAGCATTGCTTCACTTATTAGATACAAGCACAAGCAAGGTGGGTCAATCCCCAAACTGAAACCCAAAATTAGAAACGCTGCAGTCAATTTCACGCTAAGTCGTGAACCCACTATATGGGAGTAATTATAGGATACACAATCAAACCCAGTAGTAGTTGTTTTTTTCCTCATTGAATTAATTAACCCATTTCCTAAGATGGTTCTTCCAAAAAATTTGCAATTTTAGAATTTAAACCAGTTTTACCCCCTAAAAAACTAATTAAATGCCTAAATCGATGAGGAACACAAAAGTAAAAGCTACAAGGGGAACTGGGTGTAAACATAACAAAACAGTCAGCCATAATTCAAGAAATTTAACTGAAAGAGGTGAAACCGCAAGACAGATATCATGGACTAAGTCAGCACAAGCCCACACACACATCGAACCACGCAAAAAAAATATGTACAGTGAAAGATAATATGGTTAAGGTGACAGTTTAATCAGTTATATTACCAAACAAGTCCAAAATTAAAAGTATGACAGTAGGAAGTACATAAGTGGAATCAGAAATTCTTTGAGAGGTGCACAACTACTATAGTGGATCTGGCAATAGATGAAAGAAATACATATGCAGATATATGTCTGTATCTTATTCAATGTAGCAAATTAAAAAACATGTAAAAAGCGCAACTATGAAGGGCAAATTGTCTGCGAGTCTCAGAAAAAAAGTCAATAGCATGTTAATCCCTCGCTTTCCTTTCATTACAGCATTGCAGGGAAGTGTCCTTTCATCAATGAGACAAAATAAGTACAATTAAAGCAAAACAGCAAGCAACATCAAACTTTACACACATTTTCAAGAGCATACATTGTTGATTGAGAGGAAGCTACATAATAATTGAGTCAATGACACTATGGAAACGACACATCATCCACAATGCATTTGATGCGGAGCATATCTAGTACCGACTAGTCAAAGAATGACCACAGCATTGAGAAAGGCTTCCGACAAATAAAATAAAACATAGCTTTTCTGCCAAAAATTTGGTGGACACAATGCATGCACATGATTATAAAGCTTAATTATACTTGCAGAGAAGTTGCACAAATAGGCTGTCATATACCGAGTAGCAGAGAAGATATCATCAAACTTCTTTTTCAATGTGGAAGGATCTTGCAATGGCCAATTCGCTTCGTCTTGATGAACGAATATAACATTCTCCAGAACAGCCTTCGATACACCCATCAAAGCGGGGATCTCCCTGTCCATATCAGCACATCTGTAGCTAAGGCAAACTTTCTGCAGCACAAGAGAACATGGGGCAATTTAAGCACAGAGGATCAACACACGATAGATTACAGCACAAGCAACATCTTTTAAAATCGATCGCCCTCAAGTTACAAACTCCCATCGCATCAACAAATAAGACACTGTACTTAAACCAATGGGCAAGGAAAGTGTTCGCTAAACCAATGAAGTGACCATCTACTCAATGCCGACTACACTCATAACAGGGCAGACATCAAAAGCAACCATCCAGCCACATAATAACTCCGCGATCAGAGAAGATACTCCACAAATGAGCTAGGCAATACTCACCTCCCCGGTGTGAGGATTGATAGTTTGCAGGACGCTCTCGATGGCCTTGAATTCCATCTTGGACGCCTTCTGCGTCAGCTGAAACGACCGGATGCACACCACGTCCTTACCCGCTGCCGTCTTGAACCTCAGCTTGATCTGCCCCTTCGTCTCCGTCTCCCCCGCCACCTTCAAACCGCCACCAATCCCAAACATATCTCACCACAAAAGCCAAACAAAAATAAAAAGAGAGAACGGAAGGGCGAAACGGAGAATCGGAGCACCTTGGGGTCGTGGATGAAACTGTGGCCGGACCGCGCGTTCGGGGGCAGCTCGCCGGTGCTGCACAGCTTCAGGCACTCGATTATCGTCTGCGGAAACACACGGCCGGAGAAAAACTTCCTCAGATGAAGAGAGAGAGAGAGAGGAGAGAGAGAGAGGGAGAGGGAGGAGGGAGGGGAATGGTTACGGTTTTGCCGGCGCCGTTGGGGCCGACGATGAGGGTCAAGGGCTTGAAGAAGGTGATGACGTGCTTGTTCTCCGGGTCGAAGCTCCGGATGCCCTTGATCAGCATCTTGTCCACCGTGCTCATCTTCGCCGCTGCTCCGACGACGACTGTCCCTTCCGGCCTCCGTCGCTACCGCATGAGCCGTTGGAAATGAGAGCGAAGCGAAGAAAGCCTGCTTCACAGAGAAGGAAAGTTGGGGTGGGTCTGTGCTTGGGACTCCTTTCCTCCGGTGGAGGGGGAGAAGTGTCCCGCTGCCAATTTAAAAAAATTAAAAAAAATAAATAAATTCAAACTGATTTATTTATGATAAATTTATCTAAAAATAATTTTTAGATTACTAAAATTTGTGACAAATTAATACACTTGTAATAAATGAGTGATAAAATTCATATCGATACGCCATGTTATCCAACTTAATAATTTGATATTAAAATTCAATAAAAATTAAGAATGGCAAATTTGTCATAGGTGTATTGATTTAAAATTTTATGTGATCAAAAAATTTCATTCGAGGTAAATTTGTTGTAAATATATCAATTTAGTGTTTTTTATAATATAAACCCTTTATTCAGAACATATGACTTATTGGACCAATCGATTCCCCGTCCGGTCCAAACCTCGAGAAATAGGCTAGGAAGACTAATTCCCAAATTTTAGGACTAAGAATCGAACCGAACCAACCAATCCTGAAATCAAGAACCAAGCCAGCCAACCAACCGGTCTAATCCGGTCCATTTAGGTTTGGTGGAACCGATAAATTAGATAGTTTTGGGTTAAAAATAAAATGAAAAATGGAAAAAATTGGGAGAAACTAAGATTTGTTTCTTAAGAAATTTAAAAATATTACATATATATATATATATATATAAAAATATAAAATCAACCAATCTAGTCGAGTGGATCTAGTTCCCACCTTGGAACCGATAACCAAACCGAGGTGCCACCGGTTCCAAGAGTGGGGACTGAGAACCGGATCATCCTCTTTGGGAACCACCCAAGATTGGCCGATCCGGTCCAATCCGGTTTAGGCAATTCCCAATTCGGACGATTCCCATTGCACACCCTAATAACTTAAATCATCTTATCAAAATTTATACATCCATGTATTTGAAAAAGAGTAACCTTATTACAAAATTAAATTTTCTATTATAAATAAACTCGCAAATTCATCTTGGATATAAACAACTCATATCCAAAAATATCGCTATCAAAATGTGCTACTAATAATGAAAATGGTTAATACATGAAAAATCTCAAACTAATACACGTGTAACAAATTTACTCTAAATTAATTTTTTGACCACCAAAAACTCCAAACCGACACACTTTTGATAAATTTACTACAAATTGATATAGTTGCGACAAATTTACTCTCTGTTGGTTTCCGTTAAATCAAGTTAAATGACACGTGACAATTGATTAATATATCAATTTTGGGTTTTATTCTCCGTTTATTTCAATTATAAAATTTTTGTGATTTTTTTGTGGTATTAATCTAAGGGTATATTTGTCGTAAATGTACTAGTTTAAGGTTTTGGTGGTCGAATACATTAATTTTGGGTAAAATTATCACAAATGTATCAGTTCATGATTTTTTATGATTAATTGGGGTAAATTTGTCACCCGCATATCAGTTTGAGATTTTTCACGACCAAAAAATTAATTTGAGATAAATTTTTCATGAATGTACCAATTTGAAGTTTTCCATTAATGCTCTTGTTCTATCTATCATTAGCCAAAGAACCTAAAAGACTTGCAGAATGAATGAAATGAGCAATCACAACCCAACAAATAGTACAAAAGTCTTTTAAGTATATCAAACATTCATTATGCAAATTTTAACTTATCAATCCTACATTCGGCATACAACATATATAAAATATAAAAAAACGAGTTATATTTTTTCAATAAAACTTTTGACATCATAGCAATTGATAATATCAAAATATAATGCTCGATGTATGATTATGGCCACGCTTGACACTAGTGACAAAGGCAACCAAGTTGCCACGTCTCCAAAACTAAAAAGACATTTTGATAATCAAATGCATCGTTGACAAAATGATAATTCCAAATAATCAATCAGAAAAAGATATCAAAATGAAGTAACAAGCTACTTTAACTATTACTTGAAACCCTTGCCCAAAGCAATTATTTTAAACTACCCTTTATGCGGAGCGTGAGGGTGAGACTTTTAAAGATTCCCTCAAACAAACCATAAATCCAAATCACTTATATCCATAAAATTCTAGATTTAATAACTCCCAAATCAGACAATTCAAAGTTCATATAATTTTAAATTTATGCTCTAACTTCAAAAGTTACTTTAATTAGACGAACAAAGGGCTCGAAACCTTATTAGGTTGCAAAACGAAGTTCATTAGTCTTGCTGAGATGTCCAAGGAACATAAGTGAAATTTTCCCTCTATTTTCTTCCTGCGTTCTTCGTAGTTTATGTTTGACGATTTCCTCTCTCTCTCCTCTTCATCTTTCATTTTGCCGTTCTTTTTTATTTTTATTTTCTGCCCACCTTTGACCAGTTGACCCCTTCCACCTCTCTTCATTTTATCCATCAACTCTTGAAGAGGCACCTGATAATCATTTTATTTATGAATATAATTATTTTTTACTCCCTAAAGTAAACTTGGAGCTGAAAATTATTTGATAACGCAACTTCAATTTTCTATTTATAAAACAAATTTTTAGTCCAAAAATAAGAAGCAAAAATTTTTCATTTCTTTATTTTTTGAATAGAAATGAAAAATAAAAATCATTACCATCGCACGCCCACACTACTAGTCGACCACCCACCTCTCACTGCCTACCACCGCCACTCAAGAAAAAAAAAAAAATTTATATCATTATCGAATGAATTTATATTTCGAGAATAAAAGTTGTCCTTATCAATTTTGTATTTTGTTCAAAAATTCATGTATGAAATTAAAAAAAAATCTATTTATAAAAAAGAATGATTATCATCCGCATTCTAAATTTATGGCCTAAGTTAATGTGTCCGCCTCGAGCATCCCGATTAAGAGATGGCAATAAGACTGACCTCTATGGCATCGGCACAGTCATGACCTGCAAACCACATATTGAATTGGCAAAGTTCGTACGAGTGTCGTTTTGAGCCAAGGATGTGGGCCCTTCCGGATGGCTCAAAAACCTTCCATTTTATTCATTTGGTTCGCCAACCACTATCTAACCAAATGAATATTGATTCTTTTAACTTTTTTTTTTCTTACCAAAAACCCTTTGTATACTCCATTTATTTCACGAAAAATACTTTCATCATTTCCTAGTGTTTGGATCACTTGAGAAGGCTAGGTAATAGAAAATCCTTTCATCGTTCAACTGAAAATTTATGATTAAATTCTAGAAATGACTTTGAAAATCAAAATTCATATTCTAAAATATCAATGACATCAGCTCTGGGGCACAAGAAACTAATGCCATTGCCTCTGCAACCACTGCCCATGCCCCAATTCTCATTGTGGTGCTCAAATACTCAGCCGTCATGCTTATGTGCCCAGCTACCAAGCCCTAGTCCATCAAAACCAAAATCTATTCCATGGCAACCAGGCTGGTCCACAAGTGGGCCTAAGTTCCTCAAGGTTGAGCTTAAGACCTGGTATCGTGCCCGAGTCCTCCCTAGTCGTGCATTTCTACCTGCCTCCCATACCCCAGTTGCTGGTGCCCAAGTCCCGCTCCACATAGGCTGGACCGAACGTAATTAAACATGCAAACACAATTTGAATTGGGTTTCTGATTTGCAGACTCCGGACTCCAAAAGTTTTACCCCATCTGGCGCAGCACGCCATGGCAGCAAGCTAAAGGAACCATCTCACGATGAAATGGTCGAAACATAGAAGAACTGGGATTAGCGATAAAGCAAAGTAAAAATTCAAGACATACTTCGACACCACAATACGTATCCACTTTTTTATCATTACTCGCCGACTCAGTTCACAATAATACAGAAAGTTATTGAATTCCCCAGCATGTTTGACAGAGTTCAGAGTGATTTTCAATTCATACTGAAAAAATTCAAGATCAAATCATCCTAGTAAAATGGAGATGAAAATCTAATAATGGTTTGCCTCTTTCCTTGATGGCAGAAGTTTAAAAGTGCCACAACTCAAATATTGGGTCATGGAGACTAAGAAAAGGATTTTCTTTACCCCTAACGGGAATAAATTTGAGCTAAAAGAACAAAGGAGCCAAGTCAAACAACAAAAAGAGCACATACAAATCCTAATTCAGCTAGCAAAACCCAACGCCAACGATATAGAAGAAAATGATGGTCATTCCCCCAGCCGCAAACGTGATGCTTCTGCAGATAAAACTCCGGAACCAATGTCTGAAAACTTGGTCTCGAGATATTGAATAGAACTAGAGGGCGGAGGACCACTAAGGGCACACATGATTCTATTTCTAGTTTTGGATGAGTTTCTAGTCCAGATCTATTTCTGGAACAAGAATCCATTTCAAAAATAGAAAAGTGGATTTACCAAACGGATTTCTATTCCAGAATTGTTTCTGGAATAAAAAAACAAATTTTGGAACAGAAATAGCGCGCAATCATGCACGCCCTAAATGGATGTGTTGACCATAGAAGTGCTACGAAAAATAGAAGTGGGAAGTGTTATCGCTCAGTAGCATGATGTGCTCTAATGAACCAAAAACTTTTCAAATTTCGAACTTGGATGGACTCAATGCGAGACACATTAGTTGGTTGATGAAATTGCATTAATCAAAGATAGACCAAACAAAAGATAGATATATTTTTATTAGGGAGAGGATCAAGGTGATTGGAGATTGATTTCATTTGTTTATAGGACTTGTAATCCGCATATCTGATCCTGTTTGCGGTCATTTGAAAAAAATTTGGGCTAGGAAATCTGTAACTGTGAGAAAAGGCTAGTTGGCTTGAAGATGCTGATTGAAAATTTGATCGAAGCACATATATGGAGAGTTGTTTTAAGTGATTGACAATCAAGCTACTAAGGATTCTAGAAACATGAATGCACATCCTAATGAAAGTCAACATAAGATGCAACAGCTAGCGGATCATAAGGAAAATCTTCAAATTTGAGGCTTATAAGGGCTGGAAATTGAAGTGGAGGAAAGGAGAAAAAGGCTAAGACAAAGACAGCACTCAGAGAAGAATGCCCTGATTATCACGTTTATTCTTATTTATACGCTTCCGAATTTCTGAAGGGTATTTCTTGATTACATTTTGAGGGATTAAAAACTTGTGAAATTGAGACTAAATTTTGGGGTGTGTTTGTTTCACGGAAAACATAACGTTTTTGGAAAATGTCTTCCGAAAAACCATTTTCCAAGAAAACGGTTAGTTTTCTTTTGTTTTGTGATACATGATTAAAAATATTTTTTGATGTTTGGAATGCATTTGAAAATGATTGAAGGTGTAGAAGACGCCGACGAAGAGAAAGAAGAGGGAGCGAAGCTAACGGGAGTGCAGGAGGGGTTAGGGTTGGAGGAGGCGGCGGTGACGAAAGGGAGGCGACGGTGATGAAGGAGAGAAGGGAGGAGAAGTTAGGGTTTACGTTCACAAGCAAAGAAAGAAAATAGAAAACAATAAAAAAAAAAAAAAGAAGAAAGAAAATAAAATATATAATAATAATAAATTCAAATTTTTAATTAGAAATTCTTTTTTTTTACCGACCAAAAAAATTATAAATTCTTTTTAATAATAAATTTTTCATTAAGTAAGGACTTTAAAACATTTTGGAAAACGTTTTCCGGTTCTTTCAAAGGGGAAATCGTTTTCCTGAATTTAAGCTTTGAAAGGAAAATATTTTCTGTTGACTAGGAAAACATTTTCAAATGAGGAAAACGTTTTCCTGTAAATTGTTTTTCATAAAACAAACGCACCCTTGGTATGAGAAGAAAAGCATAATGCCGCTCAGCGTGTCAATAGAGAAGGAATGGGTCCACTGTACTTGAGTTGTACACAAATCAGGTTGTGTTCTTACTGGAGGTGTTCAGAAAGGGAGGTGGTTTTGTATCCAGGGGAGAACAAGAGAAGCAACTACTACTGTTGCAGGGGAAAATATATTGCAACTCGTGTACTGCATGATTGAAGTAGTGGAGCTCAACCTTAATTCGAGGCCCCTAGAGCTGGAAATGAGAACATAGACATGTACAACCAAACCTCTTTAAACACTTGGTTCAATCTCCTTATCGCTCCTTATCGTCATCTACCAAATGCATCAAATATTTTTGGGACATTACTATGTTATAACATTTTCAGGTGTAGCGCCATTGTTATAGTACAGGATTTGATTCCACAGGCTGCTCTTCGCTTTACGCTATGATCTTCAACCAACTGATCCTCCCCTCCTTGGTTTCCAGGTGTGACGGTCAAGAGGTTCCCGTGGCTAAAGGACCATGCGCTTTCAAGGAGGACCTCCCATCACTATGGTTTCCCACAAGAGAACTTCCGGAATGTTCCAAGGCGGGCGATACAGTAATTGCGCCGAGATCTAGAACACTCCTGGCATTAGTGTTGGCAGTTGGTAGGTCGGGCGATACAATATCGTCCGCAAGATAAAATCTCAATCAATGGTTGCGCCAAGATCTAGAACTCTCGTGGCATTAGTGTTGATAATGGTAGGTTGGACGATATGATCTCGTCCGCCAGATAAAATCTCAATCAATGGTTGTAATCTCATTTATCTCCATCCAACTATTCAGTAATCAAAAGGTTTATTTCTTTTCTAAAACTTCTCTCTCTACAATTCGAGTGAGCGAGTAAGCGATCGATCTGCGCAAGGCTCTGAGCAACTTGATCCGAGCAAAGTTGGGATCCTAATCGATCCAAAAGAGTCTAAGTCGTTGTACGGTCACGATCCCAATCGATCGGTCTGTGACACAAGCGCCTCGGAAAATTGACTTGGAAATCCACAATTGTATTAGAACTTAGCTACCTACTTGAGATTGAGCTACAGCTACACTTCCCTAATCATTCCATTCTCCAAATCTAATCTTCAAAATAAGAAAAAGAGTCCAAGTCACATCCTGGGGGCCAAACAATGAACATTCGGTCGCAATTCTCCGCACAAAAAACTATAACCGACACGTGTTCATACACTAGAAAGAGTCAAAAAAGAAGAAAAGAACAAGAAAGCTCCACCTCCTTGTCCTGCGCAACTTACGGGGAAGAGTCCACCGTCGGCGTCTCCACCGTGGTGACCGCTTCAGCGGCCGCGGATGCCGCCGAGATTCTGATTCCTCTCGACACACAACAACCCACTTTGAGTCCGGCAAACGATAACCTGAATCAGCGCGGTTCGTAAGAGCATCGTTCTGAGACAAGGATGTGAGCCCTTCCCCATGGCTCAAAAACCTTCCATTTTATTCATTTAGTTCACTAACCCACTATCTAACCAAATGAATATTGATTCTTATAACTTTTTTTCTTACCATAAAATCCTTCTTATACTCTATTTATTTCACGAAAAATACTTTCATCATTTCCTAACATTTGGATCACTTGAAAAAGCTAAGAAATAGAAAATCCTTTCATCGTTCAACTGAAAATTTATGTTAAAATTCTGGAAATGATTTTGAAAATTAAAATTCATATTCCAAAATATCAATGACATTGGCGTATAGGCACAAGAACCCTGATGCCTACTCCTTGGCAGCTAGTGCCCATGCCCAAGTTCTCATTGTTGTGCTCGAATACCCAACCGTCACACTCAAGTACCCAAGTATCAAGCCCTAGTCCTAGTCCATCAAAGCTGAATTCTATTCCTTGGCAACCTGGCTTGGGTCCACAAGTGGGCCTAAGTTCCTGAATGGCGATGCCTATACTTAGCTCCTCGGCAACTGGTGCCCATGCCAAGTTCTCATTGTTGTGCTCGAATACTAGCCATCACGCTCAAGTACCAAACTACCAAGCCCTAGTCCTAGTCCATCAAAGCCAAAATCTATTCCTTGGCAACCAAGCTTGGGTCCACAAGTGGGCCCTAAGTTCCTAAAGGCCGGGCCTGAGATCTCGTGCCCATGTCCTCTGTAGTCGTGCATTTCTGCCTGCCTCCCATATTCAAGTTGCTAGTGCCCATGTCCTGCTCCACATAGGCCGAGCTGAAAGTAATTAAGGCCCCATTTGATTCAACTTTGCAGGAATATCTTTAGGAAAAATATAAATACCTTTGAGTTAAGGGAGTTTTCCAAAATGTAAATAACGTTTGGTGAATTATAATTTTAAAGTTTACGGCGAAACAACTTTGGCTAAAATGTTGTTCGATAAGAATTGCATTTGTAAATAACTTACTAAATTATTTTTTTTAATTTTTGCAATTTTTTTTTTTTAAGTCCAATGGCTAACTGGCCAGATCTGGTCACCAAACCACTACCACTACCAAACCGCTAGATGACCTCACGGCCATGGCCACTGCAGTCACATGATTTAAGCCATCTGAGGTCTGATGACGATCGCTGAGGTGAGGCAACCCTCAAGCAATGGTCGCCAACGCACATGACCCCAATCGTCGACCTCCACTTGACTTTCCATGTGACGATATTTGAAGAAGATGAACAGTAATCAAGACCATAATTCCAAAAAGTACTCCAAAAATACAACTTCTCAAAATATATGAAGACCTACTTTGGACTATTAAGCAAAATCACGAACGATACGCTTTTGCATTTGGCTAAGGGATTTTAGAGTCCCAAAGCTCATTGGAAATGTTGAACCAAACAAGCCTAAACATGCAAACACAATTTGACTTTGGTTTTTGATTTGCAGACTCCGAACTCCAAAAGTTTTATACCATCTGGCACAGCATGCGATGCTAGCGATTTGGAGGAACCATCTTATGATGAAATGGTTGAAACACATAAGAACTAGGATCCTCGAACAATATCGTTCATGTGATAAAGCAAAGTAAAAACTCAAAACATATACTTCGACACCAAAATACGTATCCACTTTCTTATCATTACTCGCAGTTCACAATAATACGTAAAGTTCTTGAATGAACCCCGACGTTCCCCAGCATGTTTGACACGGAGTTCAAAGTGATTTTTAATTCATACCGAAAAGATTCGAGATCAAATCATCCTAGTAAAATGGAGATGAAAATCTAATACTGGTTTGCCTCTTTCCTTTATAGCAGAAGTTTAAAAGTGCCACAACTTAAAAACAGTGTCAGCAAGACTTAAAAAAAGGATTTTTTTACCCCTAACGGGAATAAACTTGAACTAAAAGAACAAAGCAGCCAAGTCAAACAACAAAAAGAGCACATACAAGCATAATTCGGCCAGCAAAACCCAACGCCAACAATATAGAAGATAATGATGGTCATTCCCCCAACCGCAAACATGATGCTTCTGCAGATATAACTTCAGAACCACTGTCTGAAAACTTGTTCTCAAGATATTGAATAGGACTAGAAGGCGGAGGACCACTAAATGGCTGTGTTGACAGATATGGAGATTTTACAAATATGAAAGCAATCGGTCATAACGGGTCAGGTCCGTAAATTGGTTGGCCAGTTTTCTGTCAAATTTAATATAATTGCAGGACTGGATTGTAATCAAGGGGTTCAAAACTATAAATTCCCAGATTGGTCAGATATGATTTTCCAAACAGAATGTTGTTATAGATGTAGAAGAAATAAAAATGTCCGTATATCATCCTCTCAACAAGTTTATGATGTCGGCCACACCGCAGTGACGAAAAACTGCCTAACAAAACAAAGGATGCTACGACCCTACAATGTCTTGACACTAGATCTCTTCCATAGGGAAAGCATCTACTTAAAGCAATGACAAAATGCAGATATCCCGCAACAAGCAACGAATTATTTAGCAGCTTTACCAACTTAGAGCAACTTCACAAATTGCGCACAAGACAAACCACTAAATATGAAGGAATTCAAACCAGATCCAAAAGTACAGATCAAAAGGTTAAGCAACCTTGATCAGAGCAAGTAAAAGCTGAAAATAGAAGTAACTGCTCAAAAGCCACCATCTCCGCCTGCTCTGCTACCATACCCACCACTATAGTTGCCACCACCACCAAAACCTCGGTTGCCACTGGGTCTCTCGGTTGCGTAGCTTACACGGATATTCCGCCCTTGAAGATCCTGAAAAGACACATGTGAGAAATCATAATGATCATGTGACAGCATGTTACACATTTTCTAAGAACAATGCTTACCTGACCGTCCATGGCTGACAATGCTGAGCTGGCAGATTCATCACTAGAGAAACTGACAAATCCAAAACCCCTAGATCTTCCTGAATCTCGGTCTGTTATTACCCTGGCTACGAACCATGATAACAAACGAAAAAATTACCACAAAATATCTTAGAGAAGTAGTAGCAACTTATCGATATAATTTAAAATAAAATAAACAAATTTGCAGATCTGGAGTTCAGGGGGACGAGAGGGTACGAGGGAAGAGTCAGTAACAAATAACAAAATCTATAATTCAAGTGCGCCATCTCTAGATCCCAGTTATCAAGTTCCACAGTGTAATTTCTAATTTTCTGGCCACAGGTTCCCCCCTTGTACGATCACTTTGTGCTCCTTTTTTTTTAATCTTATTCTCAACGTATGGACCAAAGTGGGGGAGGGGGGGGGCGCAAGGAAACCAAGTCAGCAACAGAAAGCTGATTAGAGTTCATCATGTGGCAGCCATTGCATCAATGGGAGGAAGTACACGGCATTAGAACATATGTTGAGATAATAAATTACCATACCACGACGAAAAGAGAGAGCCATTGACAGTTAAACTCACCTTCAACCACCTCACCAAAGCTCGAGAATGCATCCTTAAGAGAGTGGTCATCCGTTCCATAAGAAAGACCTGAGGCATGGAATAGCAGATAAGGGAGCCGATAGCACAAATCACGTTTAATATGCAAAGTACTTTATATTCTACATTGAACAATACCTCCTACAAAAAGTTTAGATTGGGTCGCCATGCATCGAATGGAGTTTAGCATAGAAGCAGGCCCATTTTGGGAAAGGCTCTGCCTCAAAATATTTCCGACCTTGTTGTAGAAAGCCATTGTCAATTGTCTAATGAACCAGCTGCTCCAAGAGGGCTGAATCAACACAAAATCATAAAAACCCACCAAGTCAAATGCTTTATTCAACGAGCGGATGTCAGCCTCGCAACGATTACAAACAAGGAAATGGGCCTCTCTGGACACAATCAACGGCTCCCAATACATAAATCAAGAGAAGACATGAACAATACAGTAAGCTCCATGGCCATCTAAGTACAAATGTAACGAATCTATCCATCTTCAGCATATACAGACTGTCCTCCAGAGGAAGACCGCGAAGCATGACTCGGCTGCTCAACCAGAAACCCACCATACATTTATTCCCTCCAAAACAGAACAGACCCAAGAAGCAGCCAACAGAGCCAACAAAGAACAAAAAGATAAAGCTCTCTCGCCAAGTACTCTCTCATTCGGTGCTAGCGAAAGCAAAACAGCCAGATTTCGAATCACCCGAACAGAAAAAAGACAGCAAAACAACAAGGCAAGACCCGCAGCCAAAAAAAAAAAAAAAAAACTCAACACCAGACTCTCCCGAGACCACTTCGAACGCAAGAGCACAAGCACCCACACGGCGCGCGCACAAACAGCGCTTGCCATTCGAGCACACGAAAGCGGAAGGAGGAGGCGAAGAAAGGGAAGAGGGTTTTCACCTGCGGAGGGAGGAACTAGGGTTTAGGGTATTAGCAGGAAGACGAAGGAGGAGCGCGGCTGAGCAGAGCGATTCCCTGCACCAGTCGCTTCGCCGCTTTATTTATAGCGGCGCTCCTTCCCGAAATATCCTCGAGCTCCCGGGCCTTTTGATTTTTCCATTTTCCTTTTTCTCCCATTTTCCCCCTTTTTTTTCTCGGGGGCTTTTTTTTTTGGATAAAAAGAGGAGGGAGGGGTTTTTGCTGCGTGAGGTCGCGCCCACGAAAGGCGCGGGCCCATTCCTTATGGCCCGACACGTGGGATTCCTCTATTCGTTGTGTGGTTCTGCGGCGGGCGTGTTGCGGAGACCGTTGATCGTAGGCGATCGCTTCTCCCCCAGCCCCCCCGGGGCTCGGGATTTATTTCCGTTTTTTATCTTTTTTTTTTTTTTTTTCACGCTCTCGTTTCTCGTTTCCATTTATTAGAGTTGAAAACGGGCCCCATCAAAAGTACTCGGGCCAGAGATGCGCATCGATTAGGCCCAAAACGGTTTCGCAATTATGTATGAGCTCAGCACAATTGATTGTAATCCAGAATAAAATGTCCTGAATATTTATAAACCGTAAATTTTAGAAATAACAACATAAATGATCCGTGAACTTTGACCTCATCTGCAACATGATTTTTGAACTTTTAATTTATATAATGTAGTTCCTAAATTTTAATCCAATATATAATACGGTCCCTCAATTTTTAAAACATGTTCAATTTAATCCCATATTTATATGAAAATATTCAATATTGTTCTTCCATTTTTTTTCATCTAGTATAGAGATTAATTGAATATGTATAAAAATTTTATGAATTACATTGAACTAGCTAAAAGTTTGGATGCTGCATTACATGTTGGAGTAAAATTCAGGTATCCTATTCAACGAATTAAAAGTTCATAGATCACATTATACATTGGACAAGAGTTTATAGATCATTTGTATCATTTTCCCTACATTTTAAAACAGTCTTTCATTGTAATGCAATTCAACACATCATGAAAATCTTTATCCTTTATTTTTTATTTTTTGGCTGTAACATTCACTGATGATTTGGATAAGTATAACTGTAATTTATTTAGTGCCTTCTCATTCAAAACGTTTTCCTGAAAGGAAAGCATACGTATGCCTGTTCAAATGAATTATCCTGCACTTTTATTGGATTTGCTTTCCTGTTCTTGACGTAAGACGAAATTGTTAAATCATTACTCTTCTAAGCAAGTATTGACGAATACACGGCAATAATTAAGAAGGATTGAATTCTTTTTAATTGATGAACTTTCCTTGAATGCAAATATGTGTACTCCTAATTTACATTGATGACGTTACCCTCCTCATAAATCTAAATTGTATCGAAAACATTCAAAAACTCGAGATTTGGTTTTCTTTTCTCGACATGAAACCAACGGTAAGATCATCACTTTCTTTGGACGAGGATTGACAAGTACACATCTAGAATCGTTAAATTCATTTTACTTTATGAACTTTCCTCGAACACGAATGCATGTACTCTAATCTATACGAATGACCTTTCACTCCTGAGAAAACTAAACTCCATCCAAACATTCAAATACTTCTTATTAGATTTTTCCTTTTTCGACACGAAACGAATGATAAGATAATCACTCTTTTGAATGAGGATTGGCGAATACACATCTAAAAGAATTAAATTCCTTTTACTCAATGAACTTTCCTCGAGTGACGAATACATATATTCCAATTCGTACGAATGAGCCCATGCTTTTATAGTAAGCCAATCTCAATCCAAGACACTCAAAGACTCGAGATTTTATTTTCCTTTTTTGACATGAAACCAATGGTAACCGGTAAGATCATCGCTTATTCAGATGAAGATAAACAAATATGCTGAGAAGGATTGAACTCCTTTTACTCGGTGAACCTTCCTTGAATGCGACTATGCATACCCAATGACCCTACACTCTCGTAAAAGCTAAACACTCCAAAGCATTCAAGGAATTCATATTTGATTTTCCTTTTTCAACACGAAACAAATGGTGAGATCACCATTCACTCTAACAATAAGTGATAGATACTCAACAATAATGATAGGGCTCCTTTCACTCGGTCAACTTTCCTTGAATGCAATTTGCATGCTTTGATCCATACGAATGACCTCACACGTCCTATAAAAGGCTAAACTCCATATGAAGCATTTAAAACCTTGAGATATAATTTTCCCTTTTCAAGATGAAATACATGGCAAGTTAATTCTTCCGATCGAGCAAAAACTAGTCAAGCAGATCAAGAAAGAGAACAGAACCCATCTATTCAAATTCAAACAGGTCGGGTTCTTAAATGCACACCATGAACAGTGTACATGGCAAGATCAAAAATGGGAAATCTGCAAAAGTTAATCCGACCTGATTTGGGGAAAAAAAAAAAAAAAAATGTAATAGACAAGATTCGGAGGGGTGGGGGGGCCTGATCTGGTGCCACGTGTAGGGACAGATGTGGGCAGCCATGGGCTGGGGTGGCGCCACCTGGAGAAGCACCACTAGTGGAAAAGTCAGGGAGAGGGGAACCAGCCCACATGCGGCTTTAGGCAAATGGGCTTCTCACTGTACATCTCCTTCCCTCGTATTGGGGAGGAATTCCCTTACCTCACTCGCACTCGACGAGCGTGGGCTTCACTCTCTGTTGCCAATCATCCCAACTATCAGAATTTTTTTTGGTCAGTCCCAACTATCAGAATTAAGTCTAATCTAGAAGCTTTTTTTTTTTTTAATCCTATTTTCCCCTCAAAATATGAAGAACTATGTAAATTCCAAAAAATTATTTTAGCCTGTATGTGCATCCACTAGTCGACATTTGTATATTGCGAATTTTTTTAAAATGTTCGGGATGAAATTTGGACTGAGTAAAAAATGAACCATGTGTAAAATATTTTAAGCAAGCTCGAGCACGTGAATAAATTTAGTTTGATGGGTTTCTTTTGCTTTATTCATAAAAGGCACCCATTAATTTGAATAAAAGAACCAAAATCAAGATTTTATGCGATTTTTGAGAAAATTTATTGAGGTTATTAAAGTATATAATTACGACATGGATTTTATTGCATACGGCTAGTCTAAGATATGTTATGTAACTTAGAAAGGACTTTGAATGGTTAGTAAAATTAAGTATCACTAAACATCCTTTGAACTATTTGATTACTGTAAATTATTTCGAAACAAAATACGGAAGTCACGAGAGTTTTCAAAGAAGCTAGAAAAAAGTTTCTACTAGGAGTACGCCACACTTCACTATCTTAGAAGGAAAGAAAACATGGTTAAATGACTTTAAATTTCCCATAAATTATCGAAATTATCATCATCGTGACACCATATCGCCCACCTTCAATTAACTCTCGATTGGGTATCTCGTTAACAAGTGACATTATGACATCGGTTAAGTCGTAACGCCTTCGTTAAAAAAGCTAAAATGTATTTTATAACTTCCTCATCTTCTTCTCCATAGTCATCATCATCCGGACGCCATCGCCACCCCCAAGGTAAAAACATAAACTTTCTATTTAAAAAAAAAAAAAAAAACGAACACAGAAATTGGAAGAATAAGTCGGAACAAACAATCGGAACTCAACCGTCCATCAATTCACGATCAAACCTCCCCTCACAGGACAATGCCGTCTTCATCTGATAAACTAGAATGAAGAACCGTCTCCTAAAAAGTTTCGATTTTTTTTTTTGGCGTCTCTACAGAAATAGTATTTTTCTTCATCCCCGACCAAGCGGGACTTTCTTCCCTCGTGCTCCCGATCGACAAGGTCACAATGTCATGAACATCACTCACATGCAAACCGAACCAGAAGTACTTGTGTTCTTTCCCTTTGTACCAAAACAGATGGAGGAGGAGGAGGAGGACAGCAAAAGGACATGGTCCAAGGTAACCAAAAACTCAAAACACCAATGGGCGAGTACCAGGCCTGAGCAAATCCCCACATGGGGAGTAGGCAAAGAAGCAAACGACGGCGTCAGGAGAGGGAGAGAGAGAGAGGGGAGCGCAGACTCGATTCGTTGAAGAGACAAAGACACTGGACGCCCCCCCAACGAGGTCTCTCCAGTCACATATTTATATATGCTGTCTCTGCTTTCTCTCTCATCTTTCTCTCTCTCTCCCTCGCTCCCCCTCCCGACTCGCATTCATTCCTTCGCGTGTAACTTCCGAACTCCGCCTCCCGCACACAACCCCCTCCCCCCCATAAAATCTCCTCCTCCCCCTCTTTCTCTTTCTTTCTCTCTCTTACCTGAATCCATTTGACAGAGGAGAAACTCCGCAGACGGCTGCGCGAGAGAGAGGGAGCGAGAGAGAGAGAGAGAGAACAAAGGCCCGAGACACACCTCATCGCCTCGCCGGGGAGAGAGAGAGAGAGAGAGAGAGAGAGAGAGAGAGAATAAAACAACAAGGGGAACAACACCAACACAACACACACACTGACTTAAAGCTCTTCTCTGTATATACTCCCCCTCTTCTTTTTCGAATCGGGTTCCGGCGTCGCCTTGCTCGGATTTCGCAGAGATCTCACTGTGTAGTGGGCGAGGTAGTGACTCCCCTCCCCATCATTCTCGCCTCGCTCCCCAATCGAATTCCGCTCTCCCGAATCGAGCTCCTCCCTCCTCCCCCTTCTCCCCCTTTTGGGCTTTTGATCGCTGCTCGTGGGCGGCGTCGATTCTCAAAAGGGGGGCAAAAGGGTCGATGATTAAAAAAAAAAAAAATATAAAGATTACAGAACGAATACAATAATCCGCTTTGCCACTTCTTTTTCTGTCGATATTGAATTGGGCAAGCGGAAAAATTTCTTCTTTTTGCTGTTTTCCGGGTGATTTGGATTGTGATGGGTTTTGGTTTTTCCAGTGTTTTTTCCGGGTGCTCAGTGAGATGTTTTTGCTGCGTGTTGCTAGGGTTTGCGGATCCTTATCGGAATCTCTCCATCGGTCGGAGAAGGCACCCCCCCGGGCGAGTTAGGGTTTTGATCACGGGGCTGATTGCAAAGACGTAGTACGGCAATCGCGCCTGCGACGAAATGGGCGCGAGCTCCTTCTCTGTCCACGGAATTTGGCATTTCGAGCTGGGCGGCACTGTGAAGGGGTCTCTCAGGACTTGAGATTGCTCGAGAGTGGTGATTAACGGGGCATTGGGTTTTTGATGGCAATGGAAGAGGATTGCACCTACAGAATGGCGTAGGCGGTGGAAGAAGCAGCTCAAGAATTCGACTTTTGTTCTTTGCGGGGGGAAAATTAGGGTTTTTGGCGTTTTCCTTTTTTGTTAGAGCTTTGATCCCCCACCCGTGGTTTACTTTGTTTTGGTGACCGGGGGAGAGAGAGAGAGGCTATTCCTTTTTCAGGAGATCAGGTTGTCCCGCGAGCCTCATTGGATCTCGTGAGGCTGTGTAACTCCTATTTGAAGAATAGTCTGGAGGTAATTCCATAAGCGAACTCTCGTGCCAGTGTATTCACCATACGACCCGGGGCGTCAGCCTTCGATTTTGAACTGGGTCCTGGTCTAATCTGCTCAAATTCGTTACTTTCGGGGTGACAAGAGAACTCGTGTTGCTGGTTGTTTATATCTGTGGCTGCTGGAGTGTATGAGAAGCTTATGGGGAAAAATTGACTTCACATTGCAAGGATATGGTCCATGAGAGAGCATCACCACCAGCTCATTCCCTGGGGTGGCTTTACTAGGAAGTAAATCCCAACTTTTTTGTTTCTGGAATAGCTGGCATTTTGTGCCTTTGGGTATTGCAGCAATGTCTCGTTGCTTTCCGTTTCCTCCGCCAGGCTACGAAGGGAAGGCTAGAGCAGATGATGTTGACCCACTGAAGAAGGTTAATATGTTCTCTTTTTAGTTGGTCACGTTTCATATTTGGCATTGCATGCACGTTGGTCATGTAGCTGGATTCCTATTGACTTGAAAAAACTAGTTAGAGCATCTGAATTTGCTTGCTGCCTTTTGATTCTAACTCAACAAGCAAATGGCTTCCGATTATGACCGTTGCATGGAATTGGGAAATACTTTGCCAACAGGAACTCATACTCTCAACTCTATGGTAGTCTATAGGAAAAAGTAAGGCGATCTTGCTTTTCGAGGAGAGGAGATGATGGGAGTATTTGAATTTTGGATGCTTGGAGTAGTCAAGAGGGCTTCCATTTGTTGCCAATTTATATAGGTAGATGGGTAGGTTCTAGCCATTTATCACTTGGTCTAGTCACCTGATCACCTTTTTTTCCATGGTGTGAGACTCTTCTTTATTCGCTATGAAACTATGGTTTCGCCTTTTCAAGTAAGATGCATAGGTCTCTTACCAAGTGACGATTTGCAGTAGTATATGCATAATTTACTAAGCTAGCAATACCTTAAAGATGAATTTTCTGTTGATGCTTGTAAAGAAATGTGACCGGTTGAGATCAGAAAAGACCCTTTTGGTTTACGCTTACCTATCCGTTGGATTATTGCGATCAACCCGGTATACAACCCAGAGACATCACTTACTGTGGATGCCAAGAAATCAGTTCCAATACTCATATGAAAGGATATGAAAGATTAATTCTGGTTGACCTGATGACTATGTGCTATATACTAAAATTGTAATGTGGGATATGCTAGAAGTTTTGTTTTCTAGTTTATCGGGATAGGGTATGGCACTCGAATTTGCTGAAATGTTAATAACAACTTAATATTAATCTCTTGGAGCACAGCTAGTATGTTATGTTTCATATTAGAGAACTCTGCTCATTGCCCAAGGAACATTACCATTCATATAAGTAGAACCCGTATAAGGTTGGTAAGAGCTTGTACATTCAGTTATGTCCTCCTTTAGAAGAATGTGGGAAATCTTCCTTGTATGTTTCTCTCTACTTTTGGCGTAATAAACTTCTCGTACAGTTCAAGTGGACAGCTAGTTAGTCATTGCATGTTTGTGCACATAGAAAGGAACTAAGGCAAGCTGGAATTCGGGGGAGTTAAGTACAGTTATTCTTAGGAAAATTCATTTTGGATTGCTTCGTCACACCTCATCTTTTTTCTTTCCATATTGCCTTATCAATTCTGCTGGGGCAGAAGGTAGTTATTTATATGAAGATAGAAAGATCTAGGAGGATGAATGGGGATTTCGGAAATTTGGATTTCAGACTTCTTTTCTAAAGCCAACTGTATAGTGATCAGTTGAGTTACCCCTTAGGGGCAATAAGACCATTATGGATCCCTAGAGTTACTAAAGGTAATTTGATTTTGAAATAGGACCGAATGTGGAGTTAGTAATATTTACTGCACCATATTCCACAGCTCTCCTTGTTGATAACCATAAAGTGCAACAGAGTTGATCAGATTTTATATGTAGAATCGGGCGTCATTCTGCTAATATACTTGCTCACTCTTCATTTGATTGTATTGAAATTTCTAGGTCATTATATCCCTCCGTTCCTTGGTGCTAAATGGGGTAACTAATTCTTTAACAGCTGAAACTTACATTTGAGTTGACGAAACGAGGTGGGCATGATAGTCGAGTCTTTTGAATCACTTTCTATTTATCAGAGAAAACGTTGCATTGTGAGATTTGTGGAGGTCATTTCTCAAAAAAGATGAAGATTGATATAGCTGATTCTACCAGGGTGGTATGTGCATAGGCAGTTCATGAGTGTAGTAAGACCTAGTGATCTAGGTGATTATCACTCAGATATGTGATCTGCATGACTGGACTGAGAAATCCATATCCACATGAGGCTCAATTTTGGCCATCTTGGCTAACTTTTGCTGTTCATGTATTGCTCCTAATTTGGATTGGGCCTTTTGGATTTTGATTGGCATGACTGGTTGATGGCATTTGCTTCTTGCAAATACCGCGCTTATAGATTTTTCTTTTGGCTTGGCCAGATTTATAGTTTTGTAATTATCTATGCTACGAAGTCTAGTGCTCCCTTGTTTATTCACTTTTATACTTATGTCAGGACTTTTGCATAAATAGTTAAAGTTTATTTCGTTGGTCAATGTCCATTAGCTGTAGGGACAGGGATGCGTTTTTTAATTGCCCTCCATCTTTTTCTTGCCACTTGTCATTATGTGAACTCTTGTTATAGCAGGAGTGGACTTGATTCAGTTAGAATGTTTAGTTTTTCTCAACAAATCGTCAATCAGATCATCTACTTTTCTATCGGTTTTGTTCAATGTGGTATGATTTGTCGCTCTTTGTGAGCCGTTATTCTTGAATATGATTGTTTGTCTCAATTGGTGAATTTACAAAATTGACATGAGGACATGGAGACGACTCTTGTGCTGTGGTCTTCTTGATATGAGCTCTCCTTTAGGATTTTGCCTAAAATTTTTGATGCTTTCTCCTTTCTGTTTTTGTAACGTTGTTTTGCTGCCCTTAAGTTGTTACCATCTATGAAATGTGCTTTGTGCTTACCAAAAACAATAGCATTTAACCTCTGTCTCAATCACCGAGTCTTTCTTTTCTTTTCTTTTCTTTTTTTGCTGACTGTTTAATGAAAGTGCTTTTTTGGCATTGCCTCATGGTATCTAATACTATATAAGTAATACTTACCATGAAAGTTATAGGACAATACATTTTCTAAACAAACACTACAATTGGTGTTAGAATACCCAAGACATGACTGGACTTCCAAATTAGGGCTATCGTTTTTGGGTATCTAGCAAGGAAAGAAGGCTATTGCGCTGAACTCTTGGCATCACAGGGCCAGCAATTTAGGCATTCATAAGTTTCGTCGTACTGTAGCCAAGCAGAGTTTTTCAAATTCTCCTTCTCTTGATTTGTAAGAGACTTTTCCTAGCATGGTAAGGCTGATATTTATTTCCCTGGCGATCCGTTTGGAAATTAGAAAGCTGTTCATCTCAGTGGAGATAGAAGTCGGAATTGCCCCGATAGAAAAAGAAAAATTCATTTATAGTGTGCTTGGTGCAGAGGGTTTTAGCTTTATTCATATGCAAATTGTGTGTTGGGTTCAAGTTTCCATAGATGAGCTATATAATTTGTGTCAACTTGGATCTACTGTATCCATTTACCCTGAGGTTACAGGTTATTTTTGTATGGCCATTAATCGGTGGGGTTACAGCTGCCATCGACTAAAATTTTTTCTGAATTTTGCTCGCATGCTTATGCATCTAAGACATTAGGAGATGATTCTTCTGCTTTCCACTGTTATCTTTTGCTGCTGAGTACTTTCAATAGATTTCCATGTCGTTTCCAAGAATTTTATCTGGTTTTGCTGTGGTATCATTTGGTATTTATTTGGGAGTTGTAGCCTGCCTTGCAGAATCTGGTCGGGCTTTTGTTGCGGTGGACACTTACTTTAATTTTTCAAGTCTTTACTTAATTTTATAGAAGTTGAATTGTAGGCATAATTCTAGGTACAATTCATTGGCAGTGTCCATGTCGACCGACTTTCCTTAATTGCATCTGAGAGCTAATCTTGTGCATCGGCCCAGAAAAAGTATGGTGATGACCTGACTAGTTGTTTATTAATGGTTCTTCATTATTAGTCGAGGAAAAAGGAAATGCTTCTTGTTGCCTTGTTAGATTGTGAGGATTTATTGGTTTAAGAGGCTTCTATCAGCTTAAATGGCATGCATATCACCGAAAGATATTGAGCTGTTATTGAAGATATCCACTGCAATTATATCTTGGCATTTTTATGTTGAATGATGGGCATGGTTGGTATACTGTTTATATGTTGTTAATTGTTATCGGGCTAATTATGTCTTCCTTTGCTCTTAGTTTAGTACAACCTAAGGTTTTTATTGGTGGTTTTGGTTTGTGAAATTATGCCTGATCTTCCTTGCAACTTTGGATGTGGCCAATGGCAGATGTATTGGCATCTGCATAGGATGATAAAACTCATCATTACTTGCATGATGTGTCATCCTTGATTTTATTTAGTGTCTATATACTGTTTTTTTAATAGCATGCCTGTAGATATGTTTAATGGGAGTAGTGGATGTTTCTTATGTATGTTCGTTGGGGTGAGGCCCTTTGTTTACACCTTTTACTGGTCTCTCCTTGTTGATGTCCACTCTAGCCTCCTGTTTTACCATTTTTTGTAGGAGAAGCATCGAGAGAAGAAGCGTAAGAAGGAGAAGAAAGACAAAGAGAAGGGGGAGGATAAAGAGAAAAGGGAGAAAGACCGAAGTGAAGGGAAGCATAGGGACAAGAAAGACAAAAAGGAAAGGCACAAAGACAAAAAGAAGGACAAGGAGGAGAGGGAAAGAGATAAAGAGAAAAATGGTGCTGCAGATGAGAGGAGGCCATCAGGACAGGCTGATGGTAACAACAAGGACAAAAATACTGATAAGGATAGACTATCTTGGCACTCTGGAGGGCCATCCGGTGAGAAAACAGTTCAGGACTCAGAGAAGGATAAAAATAAAAATCATACTTTATATGGTAAAGGAGCTGCAGCGGAACCTGCATCTTATAGTGCAGAGAAGATAACTCAGAAGAATCAGAACAGCCATTTCGTTGGGAATTTCAATGATTCTAAGTTTGTGCAGGAGCCAGGCAAGAGGGTCAGAGATGTTGCGGGATTGGGGAGTCAGACGGTTGAGAAGCTTGTGGGTGCAGAGAGGAAAAAGGATGGGGGAATGGCAGAAGCAGCGATTGCAGAAACTGGTCCTTTGCCTGACAGGAAGGAGAAAATCCATGAAAGGAAAGGTGATGACCGAAAGTCAGGAGAGCGAGGGATCAAGGATGATAGAAAATGTGGAAATTCGGTGGTTCTAAATGCTGGTGCATCTATTCAGACAGTACCCAGGCCAGTGGAGAAAAATGTTGACAGGAAGATGGAAGGGAAAGAGAAGATCAAGGAAAAGGAAGGAGATAAGGGGTTGGACAAACACAGTGTCGTGGATATACCCCTAATCAACAAAAGCCAAAGGAAGGACAGAGACCGGGACAGAGAGAAAAGAAAGGAGGACAAGTTGAAGAAGAGCGACGGCAGAAAGCCTGAAGCGGAAAGAGTTAAAGAAAGCAAAAAGGATAATGCTGGTGCTATCCCCACCCCTAATGTTATTGCACAACACCTGGAGAACACAAACAAGGTTACTCAGACCGGGGTAAATCTGAAGAAGAGAAAGGATTTTGAAGCAAATGGGTTTTTACATGGTAAGTCTCAAAGTGCTTCTAACCCCCCTTGAATCATGCTGCTGCCAACAAAGCACTTATAAACTGTAGCTTCTCTCACCTGGGATTCCTGTGGATTCTGTAGACTGACTTGAATGCTTTCTGAGATGGAATCTTTTTGTAATATTTGTTTTTGGGATTGGGGCACTTAACATTCTGTATTTGTGTGACCTATTGTCAGGTGGGATATTTGCAAACACTTTGACATAACACCTACCGACTTTTGTTTTTGTATCTTTGCACAGAAAATGAAGCCAAGTTGCAAAAGTTGCCAAGACCAACATCCACCTCTCATCATTTGACGGAGAATGGAAGGATTTTGGACCTTTCCCAAACTCCCAGCAAGATTTTATCAGATAGAAGGGACTCCCTGGAGACTCCTAAAGCAGAGAGCAAGGAGAACATAGTAAACGGTATTCTTGATACTAAGCCTGATCCGATTTCCACAGTTCATCCCTTACCGGAAAAATCTCTACAAGATCTATTAGCTGAAGCAGCTGCCAGATCACCCCATCCTGATTCGAAATATTTAGATGAATTAGTGGCAGTTCCAAAATTGGAGGAATTGTCTGAGTTGGAGCGTGATGACGACTGGCTGTTTGCAAGACGATGGCAAAAACCAAAGAAGGAAGAGGGAGGATCTTCTCAGGTAGAAGGGGAAGGATCTTCTAAGGTAGAAGAGGAGACGCCCAGGATTTGGGACAAAGCCGTCTCCTTGGAGTCTGCAGATATTGTTGCCCTTCCATATGTGGTTCCTTTCTAATTGGCTTGTGATGTAAATTATGGTTCACAATCCTGATCGTGGAGACACTCTTCGGGACCAGAATTTGCGAGGTAATTTTCTAGAAACTGGTGGCGGAGATGGATCTTCTGATTTTCCTGTTGGATTCATCTCCAATCACATTCTGCAGATCTGTGTCTTCCGAGGTCTATTCAAGGCCCAGGCAATCATAACATTCTGCAGATTAATTGTTTGCGGCACCGGGCATTTGGGGGCAGTTCCCGCACTTCTTGAAGGAACAACTAATTCATTCAATGTGGAATTTCTATAGGAGCTAATTTGCTCAGAAAAGAGAGATGGCATTAGCTTTGGGCATTCGGATCGCTTACAGGTTGGAGATGTTGTTAGTTGAGATGTAAGAGAAACTAGAGCTTGTGGTCTTTGCAACTCCACCACAATTTTGGTTTGTAACATAGAAACTGTTTATTTACAGATGTAAGATAGAAGGGAAATGATAAGGAAGAAGCGCAATTCATTCATTTAGTAGGCTTCTCATTCTTTCAGATAAAACTCCGGACTCTTACTGTAGTTGGTCATTTAAGAGCTTCAGTATATATATTGTGCCCTCTAACATGATTCCGAGTGGCATCTCTGTTTTAATACTAGGCATCTTTTTCCAGCGATGTTTTCTTTATGTACGCAAGATCTTCATCCTCTTTGCTTTCAGATGAGACTGCGTAATGGGCATTGTAGATCCACAGTTCTGCTTTGATTCAGAGCGTGTAAGGTTTAGCATGAACTGGTCTTTCATATGGTATAAGGTTATCTATGCTGAATCCAACATAAATATTACTTCTCAATACTTTAGGCTCCACTGCATTTAAGAACCAAACAAGCATTTTGACAGCATTTTTAACTGGAGTAGAGGATCATGAAAAGAACCGCAGTCTGGGATCTCCAAGCACGATCCATTGTGTTGCTCACGGATAGGTTTCGGCAGAAGCTGTAAAAGTCCCTTCACCATCTGCAAAATCCATTAGAACTCTGAATTTCAGCTGCATTTATGGCCTCTACTAATGTTTCAAAGCTACTACTATGTTGCTAGTGAATATTTCATTTGAATAGGATTTTGAATAGCTGTTGGTGTGATAAAAGCAGATCTTGAACTCTAGGGACTAGAACGGTGGAGTTACTTTATAAACGTGTTCCTTTGAGATCGAATTAGAGATCTGAGCCTCAACACGCTACTGGACTTGCCACTACTATATATCGCGAAAATTGCCTTATTTTTAGTAAGTGCATTAGGAAAGAGGAAACAAATTGTAGGCCTGGATCAAGTTGTGTCAAATCCATTTTCGACCTCCTCTAACTTGATCTGGTTCACTAGTTTGACGGATTTAAAGAACAATTAAATAGTTTCATTGAATCAGCACCTTTTTATCTAGCCAAGTGCACAATAATTGGTGCAAGTTGACTCGAGCACAATTTCATGTTGGTCCATGTCATGTTAATTCATTATGGTAAGTTTATCTAACTGTTCTTTACTTCTGCCATAGCAAGCTTAGGTGCAATGTTTGCCTTGTCATGTGATGAATTATAGAATGATTTTTGCGTGCTAACAATTAGCATTTCCCTAAACCTACCCCTCTCGTTTTAGAATTTTGAATTTTTTTTTTTTTTTTTTTTTGCGTGTTTTTTTGGTCAGAGAATTTTGCGAAAGTTAATCGCCGCAGATAATGGTTATTTTAAATTTTTTCCGTATGGGAAACGTAATTGGTCGTCAAAAACTTCGGAGCCTGTTGGGCCAGCCCGAGCCCAAGTCGACTTCTGATCGAACCGGGCAAGAGCCTCCTTAAACGAAGCCCAAATGGGCCCGATAATAGCGGGCCTAGCAATAGATCGGGCCGAAATGCGTTCGCCAAGCAATCCCGTTTCGGCGCAACCCATCATCGGGCGGGCTCGGCCCAAAAACCTCGCCCACCGGGCCCCATCCAAACCGGCCCGTTTCTCTCGGGCTTAGGCGATAGCCCAAGCCCGGCCCGCCCGTCGATAAGTCGGTCTCGATAAACCCTCCCTCACTTTCCTCTTTAAACCCTCAAAGACCCGAACGTTCATATTTCCGCCCGACGAAGCTGCGCGAGGTCCACCGACCAGCAGTCTCTCTCTTTCTCTCTCTCTCTCTCTCTCCCCTCTCTTCTCCTCGCGATCGGCGCGGCTCTCCGGTCCGGCGATGGCGACTCCGTCCGACGCTCAGGCCGTCAAGTCTCTCAACAAGGCGCCTGGCCGCCGGCGCTTCGTCGTAAGTCCTCCTCTCGGACGCCCTCGGTTGCTCTCCCGGAAGCTCGTGCTTCCAGCGCCGGGAGCTTCGGCGGGATTTCTCTTGGTCGCTTGTCGTCGCTCGTCTCGGTTTTGGGAAGTCCGCTCCGATTGATAGTTTTGGGCCGATGAACGCGCCGCGAGTCTTGTCCTCCACATGCACTGGTGCACCGCTTCGTCCCATAATTTGGCTTCTAGAGTAGAACTGGTTGTGCCATCCGTGGTTGTTGGAAGATTTAAATAATAAACCGCGTCTTCGTCGAAAAGCTTGAAATTTTAGAATAGTTGGTTGTGTTCCCACAAAATTTCACAGTGGTCGCAGGGCTTTGATGATTGTGTCTTGAGTTTGTCTTTTGGTTTCTCCGGCTGTGTGTTGGTTGGTGGATGTTGATTAATTCGCGGTGTTTTCTTGTGGATAGTTCAAAACGTTCTCCCAGAGGTTGGAGGAAATTGAGATCGATGTCTACAAGAGCCTCGACAGAGTTAAGTCCGAGCCTTCTGAGGGATCGTCTTTTTTCAGGGATTGCCTCGTAGAATGGAGGGTATGCAACTTTCACGTTCTTTCCTTTTTTTTTCGTATTATATTTTGGGTGTCTCCCGATAGTTGTGAATTCATTATTGAAATTATCAGCAACCGATATGCAGAAGTATGGAACGGTTGCAAAACAGCAATTATTTTTGGGGTCATGATATTTTCCTTTGGTCTTAGGAGACCTCTTTATGTCCTCTGAGGTTCATGAGTGAAAGTATGAGATGATTGCTTACATTGCTTTGGGTGGAGTTACCGCTCATACTGATTTCTTGCATGTGGAATATCTGGTCGTTTCTGCCATGTGTATGCATTTAACGAGATAGGTCAAGACAGCTCGCTTTGCATAAAGCATTGCACCAAAATCAATTATTCTAGCCACCAAAGAATAGTAATTGTTAGAGGGGTCATGATACCTTTCTCCTTTTGCAAGGAAATGGATGATGTCGAATTGCTCGAGGGCCAATGCTTATTATCTTCTTTTATGAGGATTTGGTTACGATGTCCTTCTATCTATCTCTCTCTCGTGTTCACAGATGCACACTGTAATCAATGGTTTGATGTCTTCAAGTATTAGTGCTAGGGTGTAGAACAGAGGTCAGCAAGTCAAATGGGGGAAGTGAGTATTCGGGTCGGAGTAAAATGTAATATGTTACTGTCTCTTAATCTAGGTCTTGAGTTGGAGATTAGATCTTATAAAAGTTCATGTTATGATAGAGGGATGTGGAGATTGGAGCCTTGTTGCCATTTTTCTTAAATTAAATTCCATCACTTTGGTTGGTCACGTTGGTTTCTTTTAAAATGGTGTCAATCATGTAAACCTTTTGCTTTGGAAGTACTTTAGCTGGCAGATATTGAACTTTTTCTACTCCATAATTTACTTTCACTAATTTGATGGCTCACTGGCTGGTTTGATTTTAGTTCCAGTTGACAGTGGCTATGCGTTTGTGTAACCACTTTACCTTCTAGGTTTGGGCTTGAAATTTTTTGGTGGAAGAGGGCTCTCCTGAAATTTTATCTATAGGTTTAACTGCTATTTCTTTCATTCACTCCTTCCCATCAGAGAAAGAAATTGCTGTCCTGAATGGTGAACTTCTGATCATTATGAGATGATTTCTGCTGAATTGAGTCGATGTGGTATTGGTGAATGCTTCAAATTTATTGGGCTGACCATTGGTTGCAATTCTTTTCTCCCTTCTGATTGGACGTGATTCCTGATTTTACATTTCAGGAATTAAACACCGCAGAGGACTTTATCTCTTATTACGAGGAGATTATGCCTTTAGTACAGACATTGCCCTTGGTTTTATTGCACAAGGAAGTGATAATCTCGAAGCTTTTATCTAGACTACAGATGAAGGCGAGATTATCACTTGAGCCAATTCTCCGGTATGGTAAAGTTTATTGCCATGAATTTCATTTTGTTTTGTTGGTGTTAAGTTTTATGTTGGTCCACTCATAATTCTAGGTGTTTTGCTTGAGTTTATTCCCTTGCTTCTGATTTTTTTGGGGATGCTGTTCTGGCCTGTAAGCTGGAAAGAGCAGCTGATTTATGTCCTGGCTGATGTTAATAATCCTTGAGTGGCCATGTTCTTCACTTGCAGTGAAATTTTTTTGGGATAAGTCAGTGAGTATTGGCTCATATCACTGTGCAGAGTTTGAGTTGTCGTGAATAACTGGTTTTTTTGGCCAAAGAGAGAGTTATTAGCATGTGTACTAGGCATATACACTAACATCCAGCAATGAACATGCCAAAAGGTGATAAAAGAGAAATAGGGGCTTGGATTCTTAACTTCCTCTTTCTATATTTGCCTAGCCAGGAAAAAGGAAGGAAGAGATAGGAAGAGAATAGACATGCTTTCCTAATTAGAGCACCCCAGTGAATTGCACTTTTATAGTATGAATTTTTATCCTTTGAGGTTAACATCATTCTAGAGCGTCTTAGAGGAATTGTCTGTAACTCTTGCTGTTCTTTTATCTTATTTTTTGGGTTGTTGTGGAAAGAATGAACAATTTAACATTTTAATTTGTCTCACTGAATGTACAACTTATACTAGCCATACACTAAATGAATACTCTTTGGTTTTGTTTTATAGGGACATTAGCATTTACTTGCATTCTAATTATTATCTGTTTTTTGGTTTCGAATGTGGTTCATTTTCCAATCATTTGAAGTTGACAAACATTTTGTTTTACCCTGGTGTGAATGCAGGTTGATTTCAGCTTTATCTAGAGATTTGCTGGAGGATTTTTTCCCGTGAGTTCATGCTTTATCATAAATTCTTAATTTGGCTTTAAGTCTCGCACAACTTGGCGTGTATTTCATCTCTTGAAGAAGCATAACCTTGTAGAACAAATTTGATATAATAAAGGCATCTAGGGTTTGCCAATTCAGGCACCACAAGATAGACCATTTAATAATTTGGTTTCACGTGAGCAATGAGTTCTCTCTTTTTCTGTATTTTTCTTTCAGGAGTGCAAGAGCTATATGCCATAAAAGATATCGATGCAATTGACTTTTATTTGTCCAGTTTTTTTTTCCTAGATCGATAATAAGTATTCTCAATTGTGGTCAATGGAAACTCTTTTGTTATAAAATGCTCTTTACAGTTATCACTTGCCAGTGTTCTTAATAGTAGGCAGATGCATTTGGGACTTGAGACACTGATAGTTTCCTTCATGACTTCATGAAGGGCTTAAACTTAAGTCTTTACATAACTTGTAGATAGGTGCAACTTAATCGATCGATTTTAAAATGTCATTTAATCGCTCAAGTTAATGATGACCTGCTTAATCTTTTCCAATTCATGATGGAAATAGTAAATAATTGATATAGAATACTTCTTGAAACTAAGTACTGTAAGTTCCTAATTTTATATCAATACATACTTTATAACTACAACAAAAAGATGATGCTTGCAAAAAGACGTTACATTTTCTCAACTATTGTCTTTAAGACTTAAAATCCATCTCTCTTAAATTTCCAATTTTTAATTATCAGTCTTGTCAAACAGTGCAATTTATTATTCTACAAACAAGAGGCACAGTGTGACCCATGCTTACTTGTTGCACGGTGCCAGTGCTTTAGTTTCTTACTGGGATGTTTCCTGAACCATGTAAACCATTTGTAATACGAGTAAATATAAAGCAAAGCAGATTGCTTACTTAGGATTTAGTTACTGGGGCACAGAAGTTCAAAGAGGAAGGTGAAAAGATTTCTGATATTTTCAGAATTTAGAAAGAAAAATTTAGGTTGTTTAATTCCCACTGAGCAGTTGGGCTTTTTAACATGTGGAGGAGAACTATAGGTGAATACTAATGGATGGTATTTTCAGTGACAATATGTAGGGGAAGGTGAGTAGATGTTTTACCATTGTGTAGATTTTTTTTAACAGGTGGATATGTGCTTTTCTACCCATATGTCATGGAAGCAGTTCATCTTGTGAAGCAATGTGAAAAGTAACTGAAAACTCATGCTTCAATGTTCATAAGGATCACCAGAGACACTGTCTTCTTTCTCACATTCCCGTTCTCTTGTTTCCTTTCCAATATTAGGTGATTAAATATCCTCTTCCTTCCATTATAGTAAAAATAAATAGTATTTAGGTCTTGTGTATGCTTCTGGAAAGAAAATCATCCTAAAACTTTTGGGGAAAATTTGTGTTGATGATATAAATGGTTTCAGAAACCAAAGATATATATAGAAAGCTAAAGCACCTTTATTAAATTAATGGGTTAAGAAGACAAGTTATACACAAGGTGTAAAAATCTTTCTAGTTTTAAGTTTGAACATTAGGAAATAATTTTTATTCAGGTTTGAAGGTGAGGATCTTTTAGAATTACTCTCCATAAGAGGTTCTTGAAGTTCACTTCAAGTTTGAGAGGTGAGGATTTTCATTGTTTCAGTCACACCGGCGTCTGTAGTTGGCATTAACAGAAAGCTTATGTTCAAGGACGGGTACTTTCTCCAGTAAAACTACGATCTTGAAGCCCTTTAAAGAGATGAAATATTTAAATCCTTTCAGAATTTATATTTGCCATCTGTACTGTAAGCAATGATTCCAAAATGTCTAAAATAATTCACATGACTACTATGGAAAGTCTTTTAACAAGTACTGAACGGTCAAATTTTGCTACAAACTGCATAGAATTTAAATTTTTTGTTTTTATTTTCAATTGCACTTGGTGGGAACAAGAATATATTCTTCATGGCGATATTAAAGGCTGTCAGCTATTACCAATGACGAGCCTTGGGTGCAGATATTCCTTAAGACATAGAGATAGATAGGTCACGGCATGAGAGCAAGAATATATTCTTCATGGCAATATTAAAGGCTGTCAGCTATTACCAATGAAGAGCCTCGCCTGCAGATATTCCCTAAGACATAGAGATAGATAGGTCATGGTATGGGAGCAAGAATATATTCTTCATGGCAATATTAAAGGCTGTCAGCTATTACCAATGAAGAGCCTCACCTGCAGATATTCCCTAAGACATAGAGATAGATAGGGCACCGTATGATTAAGTTTTATATTTTTTTTTCCTGTGTCATTTGTATGTTCTGAGTGAACATTGATAACACTCAATTCTGTTCTTTTTCATGAAGTCATAGTATTTGGCTGTGAAGCAGTCCACTTAATGCAGTTTTCTGCCATCGATTCTTGGGAGAGTTGAGCTTTTTGATCTAAGAATTGGTTCAAATTGAATGATATGACTGACTGTCCCATGCAAAAGTTGTATCAGGAATAATGACTTATTTTTGTCCCGGTCCAACATAAAAATAATTTCTTATCCGTGACCCAACCTTTGCCAAATATAAAATGCAAGAGGAAGTTGGGTTTTCTTTTGCCTTTTGGAGGACGACTGAATTTGTTCTTTTCCTATACCTGCAGATAGCTGGCAGACTACAATTTACATGATCTTTACTTAGTACATTATATGCTATCTTAACATGATATACTATTCCTCAAGTGCTGTGATTTGGAATTCTCTGTCCCTTTTCTAGGCGATTCAGAACACCAAAATCAACATTCCCAAACTGTAAATGATCTTACTTTCGGGCGAAATTTGATCTAGGAATATATTTTAGCAAGAATTGACTAACTTTACTATATTTGGAGTTTAAAGTTATGGATATCAATGTGGATTGCTCTCAAAATGACCAATTAATCAGATGGCGTTCGAAAAAAAAATGAAATAAAAGGCCTACTCTATTGTACTGCACTTCAGAACTGGGGCATGTTCTGAAATACCATTGCCATTTCCCGTATGAGAGCAATCATGGTCTCCATCTACTGTTTTATCTACTTTGCCATCTATTGATGGCTAATAAAGAAGACTTTGTCATCTGAAAATCTTATGAAATCTCTAAAATCATGCGTTGGTAACTTGATTCTATGTATAATCAATTTGATATACTTCTGCCAGGTTTTTACCAAGGATTGTTGATTCTTTAGTTTCTCTTCTCGAAAATGGTGCCGATAAGGAAACTGAGATAATTGAACAGGTTTCATCCATTATATTTTTTATGTTTTTGAGACAGTGCTTTTCATTTTGATTGGCCATATTAATGAGCTTTCTTTCTGCAGATCTTCTGCTCATGGTCATCAATGATGATGTATTTGCAAAAGTATCTAAGACGAGACATTGCATATGTGCTCAAGTAAGTATTGTTTCATGGACTGATCTTGTGATAGACATGTGTTGTCAACCTTCTGCATATGAGAGCTATGCTCTTTTTCTTTTAGTTTCTCCATAGGAAGAGAGCATATATCTATTTCTTGGTGGGTAATTTGGTTTATATGTATTCTGATATCTTGTTTGGGAAATGACACGTGTGTAGACATGAAGAATTTGAGTCTGTTTGTGTAAATCATTCGTTCTGATTAAGATACTCATATTAATTATCTCTTTCTTGAAGGATTACGGCCAAATTAAGATATTATGTTAAAGAATATGTCCAAGACTTCATGGCAGAAGCAATGTCATTCTTGCTAAGGAATGCACCTGTTGAAGAGCTTATAAAAGGTATGAAAATGGGTTTGCATCCAAACAGTTATTGTTTCATTGACATTTGACATGAAAATCTCGTGCCGTTTGGCTGTAATAGTCGACTATTTGTTAGCATTGATGATGCTAAATGTCTGCTTTTGTGCAATAACTAGCTGCATAGCTGCATGGCCACAATACCCTGAAAAGATGAGTATTCTAACACCGTCTCTTCCCTCATGATATTCTTCAACTTGATCAGAAAAAAGAAAAAGGTCTTCACATAATGAGTTTGCCTCTGCTTGAACATGTAACGTCTACAGCAGAATAGTCAATGCGACGGGACTCTTTATCATCAAAGTAATGCTAAAAGGGAAAACTCATTCAATTCTGAAGTATTGATTTGATGGGAAGAAAAAGCTGCCATTTGGTCAGTTCCATTTGAGGAGCCTAATCGACTCATGTTTGCTTGAGTAATGACTTGATATTTTAATGGCTGATATCTCAATTAAGAAGCATTGTGACAAAGTACCTGAATGTTCTAACCATTTCCTTCCTGTCAAATCGTATTAAAGGAACATATGAATGTCCTTTTTCTCTCTAATGGTTATAATGTGAAAAGACCCAATTTCGTATCTGATGTGCAGAGGAAAAGGTTTATTAGCAATGCTATGTCACGTTGACTATCTATAATAACCGAATGGAATCCCTCTGTGTATGTGCACGCGCATGTATGGGTGTGTGTGGAAGTCCTTGGACAAGAACAGAGTCCTCTTGTTTTGGTTTTATATTCTTTGAATGGCTTTGGCCTTCTTTTCTTATAATCTTTTTCTTTTATGAATTTTGAAATGAATCTGTCTCAATTTTTGTTGTTGCTGCTTTTGCAGAGATCTTCCATCACTCAAACTGTCTAGAAAGATTGCTTTGGGTGCTGATTGTGGCTAGATCTCCATCACAATATAGGATCCATCACAATAGAAGATATTTGCCTTAGTCTTACATGATTGTTGCTAGTTCTTTTATAGCGTGGAGAGTTTGGGTCTAACTTTCTTTATTCCAAATATTAATTTTAATGACACAATCAATACCTCTTCTGACATCTTTTTTTTTTTTTTAAATATATATTAATTGCAAAAATGTGGAGGAAATACATGGACCTTCCCATGTTTAATTCATTTCGTAACTTCAACAATAAGTCCACATGTAGGTTTTGTTCTCACTAGTCGTGTTATTGGACCAGGTGTAAGAAAGCTCATGTTTGAAGTTGTGAAGAAACAATCAGTTGAGAGAAAAGCTGGTGTTAGTGCACTATTGTATTATACTATGAGAGGAATATCAATGAAGTTCCATTCAAAGGCAGAGCGTGTACTGCGGATATTGCTGGATAATTCAATTTTCAGGATTGGTGATAAATTCACCGAAGGCAAGTCTTTCCCCCTTGAATAGTTGACTCGGAGTTAATATACCAAAACATTTTTTTTTTCATCGAATACAAAAACATTTTTGTTCGCTCATTGATTTTTTTTTTTGCAATTTTGTTGGTTTTCTTATTACTGTATATCTCAAGCAAGCGTAAACATTCTAACAATACTGGCAACCTGACACTGGACTTTTCAGGAAGTTAATTATCATTTTTAATCTGATAACTTCACCTGAAACTTTTTCTTTGTTCCTGAACAAAAATTGGCATTATTGGCAGTAGTTTGTAGTGTCTCTTTATTTTGGCCTTTTTAATTATCTTTTGTTTAGATCTCCATCTTTATTTATTCTTTTTGGAGCTTTCTTGCGTTTCTGATAAGAGAAGATTGTGCTCTTCTAGGACTGTAAATATGTGACTGGATTTTCCATTGAACTTGAAGGTTTTTGGTCTTGACACTCTCTCCCTCTCCCCCTCTCTCCCTCTCTCCCCAACCCCACACCACCCAAAAACAGGTGCAGACACTATTGTTGAGGTCATTGATGCTGCCTTCCGAAGGTTGTGTGAAGCGCTGGAGTCCAAGGAGTTGACTATGTTGTGGAATTGCTTGTATCAGGAGACCATTGATGCTATAAATAGCAAAAACTCTTCTTACCTTGGCGGACTCTTGACTTTATTAATCTCGATCGTCCAGTTTGATGAAGGACGCAAAGTTTTAGGTAGTTTCACCATTCACATTATGATACCATTCTAATTGAAGTTACCAAGATACATTTCTTGATTTTGCTCAACATCTTGCAGATTATGGGCCGCTTCTTGAACTTGTGACAATGCTCGTGCAAAAGTTTTTTGTCTCTCATGGTTCCACAGTGGCTGAGGATGGTCTTGTCGAGGTTCTTGATAAGGTTCTGAAGTTAATGCTATGTGTTGTTGATGGGCTACATTGTGCTAATAACTCGTCTGCTCTCCAACACTGCTGTCTGCAATGGACTCCTCTATTCGAGTTGCAAAACTTGAGGTAATTGGTTTAACGAAATACTTTGTGTTCTCCTGTGAATTTTTTCAACTTTCCCTTTAATATTTTCATGCCATCTTTGCTTTCAGTTTGTTGGAATTTATTGGAGAAATGCTACTGAAGGATTCTTCCATAGTGTGTGCATTCCGTGCCATCATTTTGAGGTAATATATCCTTTTGCACCTTTTTCATCCTTTTGTGATTGCATAGATTACTGCTCGTTACTTCTACCGTGCCCCAATTTCAACTTTGCTGGTGGGATTACAGGACATTGGATAATTTAATTGAAAATTCCCGGGAACAAGTGATCTGTCTTTGTCTCTGCTTATCTGAGAAAATGCAAGAAGTGGTCGACATCCATGGGGCGTTATTTGGAGGACATTCAAGGATTCAGCAATTTGTGCAGCAAACTGTTACCAACTGGGTATCTCTGATAAAGGGTTTTAGAAATGGAGATCGCTCGTCTGCTCAACTTGATGAGGCTGAACTGGCTTTGCTGTGGGGAGTCATATGCTGCTATCCCTATGCCTTTGACACTTCGCACTGTCTGGCCTTGTTAATGGACCTGATTGATGAAATTGATCAGCTTTTACTGGTCCAAGATGGTATGATTTTTTTTTTTGGTTTAATCTTGGCATATATTTCAATTTTTTGCTCTTAAATGCATTACAACGGATGGCGGGCTACTTATTTACAAGCAATGGTACATGAATATACTTCATTTTCATTTGATAAGCATGTATTAATCATCCTTTTATTTGTTCAGATAAAATCCTAGGTTTTGCTAGGCACACCTGGCAAAGCCTGATTGGTACTGCTATGAGTTCCCACCACAGACTGTGTTGCAATACAAAAGCTGGGTTTGAAGATGCAAATAAGGTTGTGCAACTTGCGAAAAAACACAAGTCATCTCCTCAAGTGTTGGTGGCTGTTGCTGATTATCTCGATAGTGTGCATGGGTTAGTTGAACAGTGTTGCTGCTTAGAATGCTCTTTGGTCATTCGTTTCTTCCTTTCTCTTTTGCATTTCTTCAAAATATGTTCTTTCCTGGTTAATCAAATTCTTGCATACTTCCAACAGGTCTAATTTGCAAGAAGCTCATGACACATACCATCAGGAGTTCGAGGCAAACAAGTTTGTGGATGCAGTTGATGTTTTTGCAGAAAATTTATGTCACTTTGACAAGAGGATTCGTGTCTCAACTTTACGAATGCTGTTGCATTATCAGCCTCTCAGTTGTGATATCTATGCTTCAGATCGACCTGTAGGGCAGAAAATGAGTGATGAAATTTGCCAGACTTCCCATGGCATTGGTCTGGGTGGTAATGTATGTATTTTATTTTCCATATAGGGAGTTGACTTATCCTTAACATCAGAGCTGTGTTCTCATGTTTAATAAATTTCAGGTGCTTGAGCTCCTCCTTTCTATTGAGACGATTCCTCTTTCAGTTTCTACCAGCAGGAAAGTGATCTTACTGATCTCTAAAATACAGATGGATTTATCTGCTGGAAGGATTGGTGAAAGCTATATACCCTTGCTTTTATATGGGATAATAGGCATCTTTTATAATAGATTTAGTTATCTGTGGGCTCCAGCATTGGAGTGCCTTGCTTTTTTAATTAGCAAACATGTTGGAACTGTATGGGACATATTTATAAGGTATCTCAGAGACTGCCAATTGGTTTTCAAAGCTTCCCGTGATCATGTTAATGAAGTAACTGCTGATTTGCCTGACAAGTCAAATGGTAAGTGATGCTTCAGCTTTACAGTATCTGGTAGTAATACCTTGTGTGTTGTCTCTAGTACTTTTGGTGTAGTTATCTATTTCAGAATATTATTGGTGTCACTTCAATTTTTAAATGATCTCTGGTGATAGAGTAAAAATCCTAGTGCATTTAAGCTTTTGATAGAAATTGAATTGCTTTCTTATTGGCTTATGTAAGAAGTCCTTCAATTTCAAGGTTTTGAAATTTCAGGCTTGGTGAAGCGCTTTCATTTGTTTACAAGTCCAGTGGTGGATAGGACACCTATTGATTCGGTACTTTCACTGTTGATCCAATCTCTGCAAAAAGTTCCAACTATTGCAGAAGCTCGATCTCGGCAACTTGTTCCTCTTTTCTTGAACTTTTTGGGCTACAGTGATCATGAGCATTCAAGGTAGTCACTTTGGTTGCGAAGCTTTCTTAAAGCTGTTCTTTCACCTAAACCTGTGGATGATTCTTTCACTCTGTTGTGACTGAATGCCATGTTCCTGTGAGATTGCAGTGTTGGTTCATTCGATTCACATGCTTGTAAAGGAAAACAATGGAAGGGCATCCTCAAAGAATGGCTAAACCTGCTAAAATTGATGCGCAATCCTAAATCCTTCTACTGGAGTCAGTTTCTCAAAGAAGTTTTGCAAAACAGGTACTTGAGCTTGTCAGGTCGTGCCTGTTTTTCTGGAATGTTTTTGAGTATGCTCATGCAAACATCTACAAGCTTGATTACTAATTCAATTTCCTGTTGTTTTGACAGGCTTCTGGATGACAATGACCCTGAAATACAGATGAAGGTTCTGGAGTGCCTCCTGACGTGGAAGGATGCGTTCTTACTGCCTTATGAGCAGAATCTCAGGAACTTGATTGATTCAAAAAGCTTACGGGAAGAATTAACTACCTGGAGTTTATCCATGGATTCTAATCTGATTGAATATGGTCACAGAGCTTATATTGTTCCTTTAGTCATCCGGATTTTGGTCCCCAAAGTGAGAAACTTAAAGACACTAGCCTCACGAAAGGTATCTATCTCATCAACCAGCACATAATTACTTGGTTTCAATAATTTCCATAATTATTTTTCAAGTAAAGTATGGCAGAATTCGTGTACTTCTTGGTGCACTGAATTTTTTCCCCTGCTTATTCTGACTCATTCAGCCGTTAGATAATTTACACCTTTTTGCTTCATGTCAGCACAAGAGTGTGTATCATCGGAAGGCAGTTCTTGGTTTCATTGCTCAGTTAGATGTCAATGAGCTTCCACTTTTCTTTGCACTGCTGGTAAAGCCATTTCAAGTTATTACAATGGGAAGTGATGGCACGCAGAATTGGTTTGTGTATTCTGCAAGCAGTTCAATGGACGACTTTCTGGCATTTAACTTTTTGAAGTATTTCACTACGGATAATATAGCAGCCTTATCTTGGAAGAAGAGATCTGGTTACTTGCATGTAATTGAGGATATTCTGATGACCTTTGATGAACATCATATTAACCCATTCCTTCAACTGTTGATGGGTTCTGTCATGCGATTTTTGGCCTTCTGTACGTGTCAATTGGACAGAGGAAAGAGCAACCAGGCTTCGAATGAGGACACTGGAGCAGCGGATAATCTTTTGGTAATTTCTCTATCATAGGTGAAAATGTTGCATTTACTGTTCCAGATTTATTATTTATTTACTTTATTGATAATATTTCCTTTTATATGGAGATCAATATGGTATAAATACAAAAAATCAAATTGTTAGATCAGCACTCTGCAGTAGGTGCACGTGTCAATGGGGTGAAAGTTAAATGGAAACATAAATTTTGCATCTTTTTTTGATTTTTTGTCTTTAGTAATTCTTCTTGTCGAATCCCCGATACAGGCAGGTGACTAGCTTGCATTCATAGCAAGAAGCTGTGATAAAGCTTCCTCACTTATATAATTCGTGAGAGATCTCAGCATTAATTCTGCCATGCCCCAAAATCAGCATAAAATCTCGAAGCCCCCCTATTCCTAATGTTATCTTAGTTAATGCCTAAACTTACTAAGAGTCTGTCAAATTGCCTGAAAATCAATCCACCATGAGCAAGCTTCTGTGCCATCAATGCATGTGCAGCTCCCATGATTCTTTGGTGCTGACAAGGAGGCTCTCTCTGTCAAAAATTGGCTACCACAGCTCTCATGCGACTAATGGAACCTGAGATTTCTTTTCCTGCAAATGTCCTCCTTGTTGGCGGCAAAGAATCACGTGAGAGACACCAGTACCTATCTAAATTACTCATATGGCAGATCGGTTCTGCCACTAATTGCTACGTTTGCAAGTCTAAGGGTTAATGGTCTCAAAATTCGGTGCTGGCGGAATTATGTCATTGTTCTATTAGGGGCATTTTGGGATCAAGGGGGAGATTTTTAATGTTCTCCTCTTTTATTCAATTATGTGTCTTCCCTTTTCTTCTTCTTCGTCTTTCTCACTTTCTAAGCTCAAATTCTATTTTGAAGGTGGGTGTGGAAAGTAAGCAGCTCAAGGATCTGAGGTCTCTATGCCTGAAAATTGTTTCCTCTGTTTTAATTAAGTATGAAGAACATGAGTTTGACGGCGAATTGTGGGACCTTTTCTTCCATTCGGTGAAACCATTAATTGAAGGCTTCAAACAAGAGGGTTCAAGCAGTGAGAAGCCAAGCTCACTGTTCTCTTGCTTTCTTTCTATGAGCAGAAGCCACAAACTTGTATCCCTGTTGTGTAGGGAACAAAGCCTGGTCCCAGATATGTTTTCAATGCTGTCTATTACAACTGCATCTGAAGCAATTGTATCAGGCGTTTTAAAGTTTATAGAGAACCTTCTCAATCTTGACAGTGACTTGGTGGAAGAGGACAGTTGTGTTAGAGAAGTTCTACTTCCTAACGTTGAGGAACTTACCTGTAGTCTGCATTCTCTTTTTCTCGGTGATTCTCCTATGAAGAGGTAAAACCATACTTTGCGCATTAGTAGATTATGCCGCTTACGTCTCTTAGTAGAGATGTATCTTAATAGTTATGCTGTGCTTATCTCGATTAATTGGTGCCTTATCAAAGTTTTCCTTCTTGAATCATGTTTAGTTTATGGCCAATTGATAAATTTGGTTTAGTTTGTCTTCAGATCTTTTTCTGATAATTTTGACTCTTAGTCTAATACTTTGAAAGCGTGTTTATCTTTTCAATGTTGTGTTGGATGTTGGTTTACTGACATATTTTGGGAATTGCAAACTTTTGTAAAGTGGACTTGGACAATGTTCTGCTTCTTCCTATAAACTTTTTACCATCCCAAAGAGGAAAATGGAGCTGCAGAAGAAAAGAAATAGTGTGCATTCATGCCCATACATGCCTTGCTTATTCATCTTTGCATTTCATGATTGGTCTGAGTGGCATAAGTGTCAAGTAAATATTTTAGATGCGATCCAGAAGGATGGAACTCTTGAAGCAATGGAGTTGACAGCTTCAAGCTGAGAAATTGTGCTTTCAAATGTGCGGCTGACTGTACTGTTGTCTTGTTAGGAATTGCTTTTATTTTCTTTCTCACTTTTGAGTGCTTATGTGGTACTTTACAACAATGAATTAAGATACTGTAAGTTTTGGTTGCATGCTGCATGCTGTGCTGTTGTACCTCCATAGCCATCTCTGTTGACTGTCTTGAGCTTTGCTGAACGATGTCCAATGGATTTTTTTTTAAATAGTTGATGGTTCAAGTGATGCAAGTAATTATTTTTAGGAAAGCATTTTTCAAATCATTCATTTTCCACAAAACAAATGGAGCCCAAGTCTTAGGTGCGAAAGACTTGTATAATATCATTTTATCCAAAAGAATGCGCTTATCCTTCTTAGCAGTTCATTCATGAAGTAGTAGTATGAAGTGTTTACATTGTAAATCAATCATTTCCAGCTGTAATTTGTTGTAACAGTCATGTTTCCATACAATGATGAACAAATTAAGAAAGAAACAAAAAATCCTTGATTGACTTGGTTATGAATGGATGTGGATGATCTAATTCCAGTAGAAAGCCAGTTTGAAGAGGAAGTTGAAAATTTGGGAATAGTGGCATAGGCTAATCAATTTTGTTTTTATAAGAAGGTATGCTGTGTTCTGATTAATCGGACCTGCATTGTGGATCTATGGAATGATGCTACTGCAAATAGTAGGCTTTATTTTTGGAACTATGTAATGGAAAGATGTTCACTCTTTATTCTAAATTCCTCCTCTTAATTTGGAAGGTAAAGTTACTCAATGCATGATATCTGAGAGATTAATGATTTTGATTTGTTGTGACAGGAAATTGATCAAACATCCTGGGGAGTCTCTGATTAAAGTATTTAAATTGCTACCCAAGTATGTGAGCAATCAATCACTGGGAAGAAAGATTATGGATGTTTTACTTCTGTTCTTGTCGAAGGGAGCTCAGAACCCTGGTAAGAAACTTCAATACCGACAGTGACTATAAATGTCATACACTTAGATTTACTATCTAACCAGTTACATTTTTTTTCAGATGTTTATCGAGAAATTCTGCATGTGATTAAAGACTTGTTACCTGTCTTGAGTGGCACATGCGATAAGGAGATTCTGGTTGCAGTTTCCCCTCTGCTTAGTTGGGTCGAGTTGGATATGCGAGTATCTATATGTAATCTTCTGGCTGCTCTTGCTGAAACCGACCATTCTATAGCTGTTGTGGTAGTATTTTCCCTTTTGTTGAACTTTCTTTTGTATTATTTCTTGGGGATTCTCATAGTTCTTAATGGCGATTACTTTCTTGGACTGCAGGGAAAACTTATAAATGAATTGAATGCAACCTCTTCCATGGAAATAGAAGGCCTTGACTATGACAGAATAACGAATGCATATGAAAAGATTAGCTTCGATCTGTTCTATTCTGTTGAAGTGGATCACGCATTAATCATTTTGTCACAGTTTGTCTATGATATGTCCTCTGATGAATTAATCTTAAGGCACAGTGCATATCGGTCGTTGCATGCATTCATTGAATTTTCCGCCAAGATCATTGACCATGACACAAAGGGGGTGGAAAAAACACCAGAAGGCATGGTGGTTCTTGACAGTAGTCGCTGGACAAAATCCTCTGTTGAGCGCATTGTTGATAAGTTACTCTTGAAGCATTTAGGAGGGGTGATGAGGAAGAAAGCATCAATTCGGAAGGTATTATATTTTATGTCAGTGGGTATAATCTCATGGTTTATGATGTTGCACTTGGAACTCTTTTAGTAATGCCTAGAAAGATTGCACATGCACATTTAAAAGAGACATAAATTGGCACTGAAAATGAGTTTCTTTGTGCCTTTTGGCTTGTAGGATGTGTCCTGAAGAATGATCTTCACACATTTAGTTAAATTTTTTTAGTCATTTTCCTACAGTGAAAGTTGAATTTTTCTCTTTTAGTTTGACTTTGTCGATTGGTACGTAATGGTTAGGTGTCATTATTAGGCACCCTGCTTTAATTTTGCCTTACATGTTTCTAGGAATGGATGGATCTCCTACGAGCAATGGTCTTGAATCTCCCTGAATTGGCAAACCTGAATTCGTTCAACCCATTATGCAGTGAAGATGCTGAAGTAGATTTCTTTTTCAATATTGTTCATCTGCAGGTTGGTGTCAACTTTCTGTTGCTTTTAATTTAGAATGGACATTTGGTCGTGGCTTTGATGTGCTTGTCATCTGCACCTTTTTGACTTCTGACTCTATAGATAAAGCTTCCTTTTAGTTTTGAATTATATAGCAAGTATAATTGTTTTTTCTTTTTGAAAAACCAAAAGAGTCATATGAGAGCAATATTTGCTTCCTGCAAAACTATGTGGGGAGGATGTTCTTGGTTGATCTTGTGAGTACTTCTTATATATTTATTATTGTGATGACAGAAGCATAGAAGGGCAAGGGCTTTGTCACGCTTTAGGAGTATTATAAGTACCAGTAGCATGTCCGAGGTACTTCTTTCTTCATGTTGATTCTGATTTTAATATCTGATGTTCAGTATTTGAACGATGATTCTGCTGTCAACTTCCAGGACATCCTTAACAAGATTTTTGTGCCAATGTTTTTCAATATACTGTTTGATGTTGAAGATGGAAAGATAGAGCAGATAAAAAATGCGTGCCTAGAGGCCCTTGCATCAGTCGCTGGTCATGTGGAATGGAGGTCCTATTATGCATTGCTCATTAGATGCTTCCGAGAAATGACAACGGATCCTGAGAAGCAGAAGCTATTGTTGCGTTTAATCTGCTTTATTTTGGACCAGTTTCATTTCTCAGAAGTCAACTCTAATCGAGAATCTATAGGCCCTTCTGAAACTGCTCCAGATACAGTCAAGTTGGATGCTGCCTCAGTTACTTTGAGAAAATGTTCTCCAATTGAGGCCATGGAGATACAGGATTCCCTCCAGAAAAATGTGCTACCAAGGATACAGAAGCTTCTGAACTGTGACTCGGATAAACTTAATGTTAATATTAATCTAGCAGCCCTCAAGCTGCTAAAGTTGCTTCCAGGTGACACGCTGGATTCACAGCTTCCTACTATCATTCATCACACCGTAAATCTCTTAAAGAGTCGTGCAGAAAGTACTCGTGATGAAGGCAGGTCTGCTTTAGCAGCTTGTTTGAAGGAACTTGGGCTGGAATACTTGCAATTCATACTCAATGTCCTGCGTGCTACACTGAAGCGAGGATATGAGCTGCACGTACTGGGTTACACATTGAACTTCATATTGTCAAAGTTTCTTGTGCATCCCAGTAGGATGAAGTTGGATTATTGTTTGGAAGATCTTTTATCTATAGTAAAGAGCGATATCCTTGGAGATGTTTCCGAAGAAAAAGAGGTGGAGAAGATAGCATCTAAAATGAAGGAAACTAGGAAACGAAAGTCATTTGATACATTGAAATTGATTGCACAAAACGTCACATTCAGAAGCCATGCTTTGAAACTTCTTTCTCCTGTTACTTCTCAGTTACAGAAGCATCTGACTCCAAAGCTGAAAGTGAAGTTGGAGAGCATGTTAAGTCATATTGCAAGTGGGATTGAATGTAATCCGTCTGTTGATCAGACTGACCTGTTTGTTTTTGTATATGGCCTCATTGAAGATGGAATAAACAAAGAAATGGGTCAGGGTGATAATTTGACAGTTCCTTCTAGAGAGAAATATCATAAGGATAACATGAGTGGGAACAGAGTTGCTACAAGTCAGCTGTTTCAGATTGACTCTCAGGGTTCACATATGATTACGGTGTTTGGTCTTGGATTGTTGCATGCTCGTCTCAAGAATTCAAAAATGGACAGAAATGATGTAAATCTGCTGTCCATGTTGGATCCTTTTGTTGTACTGTTATGCAGCTGCTTAAGTTCCAAATATGAAGATATCTTGTCTGCATCTTTAAGATGTTTGACTCCTCTGTTCAGATTGCCCTTGCCATCTTTTGAAACTCAGTCTGACAAAATTAAAGGAGCGCTGCTTGATATTGCCCAAAGTTCTGTGGATAGTAGCAGCCCTCTGATGCAGTCATGCCTCAAATTATTAACTGTGCTTCTCCGGATGACCAACATAACACTTTCTTCTGAAGAATTACAAACATTGATACAGTTTCCCATATTTGTTGACCTCGAAAGGAATTCTTCTTTCCTTGCGCTTTCTCTACTGAAGGCAATCATCAGCCGCAAGTTAGTGGTACCTGAGATATATGATGTTGTAAAACAAGTTGGAGAATTGATGGTAACTAGTCAAGTGGATTCTATACGTAAGAAGTGCAGTCAGATTTTATTGCAATTTTTACTTGATTACCATCTATCTGAGAAGCGGTTGCAGCAGCATTTGGATTTTCTGCTTTCGAATCTGAGGTGAGTACTTGTTTGAATACAGAAGAAGGTTTCCTCTGATTGGTATTATATAAATTACTTTTTACATTTTAATGCAGGTATGAGCATTCAAGTGGAAGAGAAGCTGTGCTTGAAATGCTTCATGCAATTATTGTCAAGTTTCCTAAAAGCGTTCTGGATGAGCAGTCCCAATCACTATTCATCCATTTGGTGGTTTCTTTAGCAAATGATCAAGATAACAGAGTTCGCTCTATGACTGGCGCAGCGATAAAACTTTTAGTTGGGCGGATAAGCCCTCATCCACTTCATTCTATCCTTGAGTATAGTCTTTCTTGGTATTTGGGTGCGAAAAAGCAACTCTGGAGTGCTGCAGCACAGGTAGATAATCTGGAATGTTTCCATAGTTCTAATAATTCACGTCTTCTGTGCTAGTACCCGGTTTTTTGGGACTTAAATGGCTATCCATGTTTCTTTGTACTGACCTTTGCTTCCTGCTCTCTCTCTCTCTCTCTCTCTCTGTGGGCATGTCAGTACATGCGTGGGTGAAAGAGTGATGGAAGCCATGGTGGTGTTACGTGGTTCAAGTGAGGAAAAATTGGTGCTTTGCATATTGGAGAGAACTTAGGATTCTACATTACCATGTTTCCGTAGAAAAGTCATGGACTTTTCAAATGAGAGCTTTTGTTTGTTGATGATAAAGACAAGATGAAATCTAATGTGTTGCCCGTGAAGGCCTGTTCTTTTATGGAGTGATAATTGCTGCCAATCTTTTCCTCAATTCACTATGTTATCTGTCAGTATATTTCAGTCTGGACTCTGTTTCATCCAGAACGTTGTCATCTTGGTTTGTTCTTTGTATTTTGAATTGAGTTTACCTAATCCACCGTGTTCTTGGAGGCCAGCATAGGGGCTGATGTTATTTTTCTGTTTCTTAAAGAGATACATCCATGCAATTGCTTTTATTTGTACAGGTCTTAGGGCTGCTGGTTGAAGTCATGAAGAAAGGCTTTCATAAATATATTTCTAGTATATTGCCTGTAGCTAGAAGCGTTTTGCAGTCTGCTGTCAGTTCAGTTGCAAGTGACCAACTGGATCTCCCTGATGAGGCAGCTATTCCTTTCTGGAAAGAAGCGTATTACTCTCTGGTTATGTTGGAGAAAATTTTACATCAATTTCAGCATTTAACTTTTGAAGCAGAATTTGAGGTATGTTCACTACTTTTGTCTATATTTGCCACATTTTGTTATTGTTTGTGACATGTCTTTGTCCAATGCCCTAATCATGAATGAGTTGCAGCTCAGTTTGATGTTTCCATTTTCCAGTTGAGTTTTTGGGGCTTTCCTAGTCAAGATAGTTTTGTTTTTGATTTTTCTTTGAAAATAGGTTTGATTTGATTTGCCTATGATAATTTCTGCCTCCCATGTGGACATTCTAATACCTCCGTAACTTATAAAAGACTATGTCATTCTGTTTGCTTCTCTTAAAGCGCATGTCCTGACGCTCCTTTACCATTCACCTTTTCTGCTCAGCACAATCTTTTCATGTAAAGAATTGCCAGTGCATTGGTATATGTTGGCATTTTTATTCTTGCACTACAGTACGGAAATGGTCAACTGAATGTGAGAAATGTGGTTCCAATTAGTTACATGAATCGCTTATTTATTACTTGAAATGTCCACATTGTTGACAGTTCTTAAGCTTCACCATGCATCAGTTGTGTTTATATTGCATGCAAGTTGATGGTTTGATGCATCCAGCTCTTATTTTAGACATCAATTCATCTTGATGGTAACTTTGTAACTTCAGGACTTTTTTCTGAATTAATATAATTAATTGAGTGGGGAAAAAATGTCCTTTTAGAACAGTTCACAGATGGGAGCATGGTGGTGGTGGTGGTACTGGAATCCTCTGGCAGTGATGTTAATTGGGTGGTCTGAGTGTTACATTTGTGAAGAAATTATATCTGTAAACTGTTAGTTTGATAGTTCCTTATGTTTATGTTGGATTTTTTTGGGTGACACTTGTCTTTATTTTGTGCATTTAGCCTGGCTAAATTTTGTGAGTTGTGAAACCGAGTATTTCGAGGTCTTCTTTCTGGGTCATTTCTTTACTTTTTGTAGTTTCAGTTTGTGCATGGGCATGGTTTAGGATAGGGCAGAGTGACATTATAGGAACCATCTAGCCTGGTAAAAGTTACAGAACTTCTTGTTGGGTAGTTCTGTGGTCGTGTAATTCATGTTTTCTTGGTGTGCGTGCGTGATTATTTTAATTTGTTATGGGGGAAGAGGGGGTGGGGATGGTGCAGAGCATCTTATATATTGCAATCTTTCAGGATATATGGACAGCAGTGTCAGAGTTGCTGCTGCATCCACATATGTGGCTACGCAATATATCCAGTCGTCTTTTAGCATTTTACTTCGCAGCAATAACCGATGCATGCAGAGGAAACAGTGAGAAGCAATTAGGAGACTTTCTTCTGATGAGAAAAAGCAGACTTTTTCTGATAGCTGTTTCCTTGTGCTGCCAAATGAAGACACAACCTGCGGATGATGCTGCAGGACACCTCATGATAGAAAATATTGTTTTCTCCATGAGTTGTTTAAATTCTTTGATGGGACATGTTGAGCCTCTAGCTTGGAAAAATTTTTGGCTTACTCTTGGACAGGATGAGAAGCTTTGCTTTCTCAAAGCGTTCCAATTGCTTGACCCAAGAAATGGAAAAGCCATCTTTGTCTCTCTAACATCTGGTCTAGAAGACCATAATTATGGCCACTCTGGAGATGGTCGATATTTGCTCGTACGCAGTTTGCTTAAAAGGTTGGGGAAGATTGCCCTTCAGATGGAGCATGTTCAGGTACTTTTCTTTGACAAAGAATATGTGCAAAGGCACTTTACTAAGGCTTATCCTATGTGAGAACCTTTTTTGGAAAATGTTTCACGGTAACGTGGGAGCTTTGCTATCCCTTACCTTGTGGTGTTCTGCCTGGCCTCAAAGTCCCAGGAGATGCCGCTAGAAGAAGGCGCTTAAGTGCCTGAAACAGGGGCTGGGATTATTGTCGCACTTTCTTTCTGCTATAGTAATAGCAAGGAGGGAATGTCAAAGCCATGGAGAGATGAAATTTTGAAAGTGACTAATATTTCATTCTGGGGTTATATCCGTCATGGTAATTGTTGCTCCAGAGAGCTCTGGAGAGATTTCAATAAATGCAGTTTAATTGAAAGTGGCAATAAGTCATGGCATAAGAGATAGACAAGCATGCCAAAACAAATTACTATTCGTTCAAATATTCTTCGGCCTCTTTGTGTCTTTTCCTGTATGATCTTAGTCCCTGTTATCTTTCTTAATGTTCCTACTTTTTAATAACATTTTATGTGTTGCATGCAGTTAAAAATTGTCTTCGGTATATTCCTGAAGTTCTCATCACAAATTGGTGGTGAAGATGCAGTGCATTATGCATATGAGTTGCTACTACCGCTCTATAAAGTTTGTGAAGAATTGACAGGGAAAGTCATATCTGGTAAGGATGTTGATTATATTATTGAGAAGTTAGGCATATTGATAAAAACAACTTGCAGAAATGGGAGTTGATTTTTTTTTTTTTTTTGGGGTTAAACACCTGTGGTCTACTAGATTGTTTGGTCTGCAGGTGAGAGCTTTTCCTTCCTAGTCCCAGGGGGACAAAAAGGTTTGTCTTGCATAAGGTTCAAGAGGATGAGCTTCGTGAAAAAGAGCAGAAGCAGAAACTTGAATTAAGCCATATAAAATCTTAAAGCTAGGATCTAATAGGGGTCACCTTCTATGCAAATGTTAGCTTAATCTTCACCTCAGTTTTTGTCATTCTTGTCAAGCCTGTGATGTAGATGTAAGTGGTCTGAGAACCAACACTATAGAGGTGACAAAAGAAGTCGATATTCCATATCCCAGCAAACCAGAGATTGAAATTGCAAAATGGGATTCTGGTCAGGTACTAGTTGTTCCTGAGTGGTTGTGAAGCCAAATTAAAATGGATTGAAAGAGGATATAAGTTCTCAAGTTTGTAATTTGTTTTTTGAGGTGGTATGCTACCTTCTGGAAAAATCTGATAATTTTTTTTTTTTTAATGGGACTTGTCTTGCAGATAATTCGAAACAATTAGCTCAAGAGGTTTCTGAGTCATTACGAAGCACTTTGGGCCTCCAGAATTTCGTGCAAGTTTACGGCCAGATAAGGAAAAATGTTAAGCACAAGAGGGACAAAAGGAAACAGGATGAGAAGCTCATGGCTGTGATCAATCCAGTGCGTAATGCCAAAAGGAAACTGAGGATCTCTGCCAAGCATAGCGCCCACAAGAAAAGGAAAATAATGACCATGAAGATGGCGAGATGGATGCATTAGAAAACTGGAGCGTTGTCATTCATGAACAACGGATGCATCTTCGTGAACAGTAGGGGCTATCTCCTGCCTTCAAGGAGGGCCTCTGATATACAGTCTCCTTTCGGCTGTCAAATGCTGGAGGAGCAAAAAAATGGTCAGCACGATTCAATCTCATTTATCGCCTGCGAACCAGAGAGTTCCTTAAACAGCAGTTCTTGAAGCGCGACTTTGATGTCACCTCTATCTGCTTGATAGATACCCCGGAACCTCCCCCCACCATCAGTGAAAAGGGAGATTTAGCACCTGTGGAGAAAGTGAGGCCGTGTGGTATTTGTATTGAGGAGCTTCTTGCAGTAGGGCTGTGCTGCTGCGGTAAGATCGGGTGTTCAAGGACGGTGTGATGGGGCATCATGGAGAGGTCATTCTAACTCCATCCGTACCTTGATTTTTTTTTTTTTTTTTTTCGGTAGAAAAGTCATTTATACGAGCCGAAGCTGGCCCCTTAGTTGAGGAGAACGATGAGGTCCCTTCTCTCCGGACTGAATTACCGGAAATGGTTAACAGTGTCTTAGTTATGCCTGGGGTCGAGAATTTTGTCGCGAGGAAAACATCCCTTTTGTGATGTACAGATATGGATATCGTCTTGTATTATTTCATTCTTTATACGGTGGCATTACGTGTTGATGCTGGTCGCATTTCCATGTGCTTGTTGCCTTCTCCTTCGTCGATTATGAATTTTTGTTTTTAGGCAACATCTTCCTAAGGTGCCCGAGATATGAGAAAGCACAGGGGGTCGAGGCATCGTTCCTTCTCGCTGGTAGAGGAAGTGAAGGCTTCTGTTGATGCTTATGATAAAGAGTGCAACAGTATTATCTTTAGATCTAATGACATCTCTCAGTTCTCTCCTCTATAATTTTAAATATGTTATAATTGTTGAGTTATACAAATTTAAAATATTATTAAGAAAAGAAAGAAAGAAAAAAAAAGAAAAGAAAAGAACAAAATGCTTTTTAAAATATTATTAAAAATATTCTAATTAGCGTCAGGTCATGTGACGTAAAACGGTCGGTGTTTACCTTAGTTATTTCTAGTCTAAATTGACTAGATTAACTAAATTGATATTAATGTGAAAATATTTAAAATTAAATTGATTTAATTGAAAGACTTAGGATTTTCTTGGTATTTTATATTAAGTGGTATTTACAGTTAAAACGCAAAATGCAGAGATGAAATTTTGAAAGTAAAGGTATGAAAGTGGTCTTTCGGCAATAAAATATTAGCATTACCTGTAATATTGCTCTCATTTCTGTACATAGAAGAAAGTCAAGCAAAATCTGATCACTTCAATGTAGATAAAATATCACCAAGGAAAATAAATTGAAACAACAGGAACCTATCATTGTGCATCCTGATTCAATGCAATTATGCAAGTAATTAACATCTCCTGTCGTTGTTTTGGCCACGCTATAGTATATTTCTTTGGGTATTAAGGCATTAATTGTTTATTTTATCAAGTGTGCAGTGATGAAAAAACCCCTAGATTATGTAATAAAATTGCTGATGTATCTATCCTGAAATTGTGACATCTTGTTATCATGTAGTAATGCGTTTTCTTATTCTACATTGTAAAATAATAACTATAGCTCAGGGTAACTCCTTTTCGAGGTATTGATCACCATAATTTATTTTTATTGTTTGGTTGACCAAAAAAAAAAAAAAGCTTATATTTCCTGCTTTATATCATATCACCAAAATAAAAATTCCCATGAAGAGCGTTTTCCAAATTCATGCAACACAAGGGTCTTCGATTGGTATCTAACCCATAAATAACGCAAGATTGGCTCCATTTGTTAATATTTATATTTCTTTATATTTCTATTCTTTTGTTCTCCGAGATAGAAAAAGAACATAAATCATTTTGGTAACATTAATTAAGGAGTAGAAAAATAAGTAAAGAATAGATTTGGAATAAAACAAGAGATAGAAAAAAGTTATTTCTTGTTTTCGAAAAATAATTTCTGGAATAAGTCATTTTTTTTTTTTCTTCTTCCTCTTCTAACCAGTCTGCCAGCTGTGATCCACTTCTGCCGCTAGAGGAGGAAGAACAAGAGAGGGAAAAAAGAAAAAGAAAAAAAGTGCAAATCTCAAAAAATTATTATAAAATTAAAAGAAATTTCATGTCACAAAAAAAATTTACAGGTCGTATCATACGCATTATTGTTCTAAGGAGTAGAAATTTTATATAGTTACTAAATGCATTTTTTTACTCAAAACTATTAAGGAATAGAATTAAGAAAAAACTATTTTTAAAAAGAAATTATTTCTGGAAATAGAAATGTTACCAAAGACACAAATATCAATTAGGTCACTCGATTTATTGAAAAGAATAAAGTGGAATAATATTTACTATAACATAAATTTTTTTTTTTTGGGAAAATTCCAAATAAAGATCTAAAGAATTCTTATTTTTTCAAATAAGAACATGAAGTAATTATATCGATCTCAAAGAAAGGTTTGAAATGATTACAACGGTTTCAAATAAGGATTTAGCCTTGCTGACTCATCGGTTGGCTAAATATTCCAGTCAACCAAGGATATTTTTGTCCAAACACAAATTAAATTTAAATTAAATTAGATAGAAAAAATTTTAAAAAGGAAAAACTTGGGAGGAGTCCCTCTCGCCACTACCTAGAGGGTGGTGACCCTCTCCTAAATGTAGGTGAGGGTTGTTGGCACTCACCTAGCACCTTTAGACCTCGCCCTAGGTCCGGAGGCACTGGGCGAGGGTCGCCAAGTCGGCGTGAGGGTGGGCTACCCTTGCATAAGTTGGGGTGAAGGTGGGCGACCCTAGCCTCTAGTTGGCAAGGGTTGCTAGCCCTAGCTTAGGCACCAAGGTTCCTACCAACCTTTGCTGCCACGATGGAGTGGGGCCCACCTATGTTTTTGAAAAAATAAAAAACTTAAAAGATAAAATTACCCTTCACACTCGGTGAATTCAACCCTTTCTTTAAGATTGATATAAGCATTACAAATCTTTATATGAAATAAAGTTCACTTTATATCTTTATTTGAAATAAGATTCACTTTATATTCTTATTTTAGAAAATGAGATAATTTTTTGCCTTTATTTAGAATTTTCCCTATTCTTTTAGGAATATGTAAACTTTAAGTTTTAAAATTTGTCGTGAAAATACAATCGAATCCTAAAACTTGTTAAATTAGTGCAAGCAAGTCCTTCTATTAACGTTGTTAATTTGTCAAACAGAAAATGTTGACATAACATTTTAAAACTCATCACTTTTCTTTTAAATCTCATTTAAATAATACTAAGAATTACAAAAAGCTAAAATAATTATAATAAAGAAAAATGGAAAAAAGGACAAGGAGTGGAGTTGGGTGCTGCTACTGTCGCCCATTGCCAGAGGGGTTGGCTACATTGGCCCTAAGTGGCGGTAGTGGCAGCAATGACAGGGAGGAAAGGGGCTGCGGTGAGGTCCGATGACTGTTGCTAGGCTTGGGTGAGGCTTGGTCGGACCCTAGCTGGGGCCAACGAGGTTTGCCTAGATCTAGGCAATGCCTCTTCGACCCTCGCTTGGGGGTAGCACAGCTTGCTTAAATGTGGGTGACACCTATCCTCACTTGTGGCCGATGAGCCTTGCTTGAGGCCATCGAAGCTCACTAGCTGCCTGTGACTAGGGTCAACAACCTTCGTCAGCCATTTCGGCGATGGGCGATGACGACAGTAGCCATCGATGAGTCCTTGCCTCTTTTTTTTTTTTTTCCTTTTTTTTACTGTTGTTTTTAAATTATTTTAGCTTTTTTAAGTTCTTTAGTATTATTAAATGAGATTTAAAGGAAAAGGGAATAAAAAAAGTCACGTAAGAGAGAAATTAGTTTTATAATGCTACTTCAGCATGACTCGACTGTATTAATTTGACAAATTTTAGGATTCAATTATACTTTTTCAAAATTTTAAAATTTAGAAAAAAAACAACAAAAAATCCAAAACTTTACCCAAAGTGATAAATTCATCCCAAACTTTTTTTTTTGTGACATGAAAAACCCAAAATTTGTCAACCGTGACACATTTATCCTAAATTTTTTTCGTGATACAAAAAACCCTAAACTTCTATTCGTGTAACACATTTATCATAAATTAGAGGGCATTTTGGTCTTTTTACCTTTTTTTTTTTCTTCTTCTTCTCTCTTCCCTCCATCGGCCATGGCAGAGGCGATGAAGGGAAGCTGGCATCTGGCGAGGGCCACCCTTGCTAGATCCCTCGCCGGATTAGGCGAGGCGGGCGAGGACGAGGGCCTCCCTCGCCCGATGCCGACGAGGGCCGGGCGAGGGTGGCCCTTGCCCGACGTCGACTTTCTTCGCCAGCTTCGCCATGGCCGGTGAAGGGAAGAAAGAGTAAGAAGAAAAAAAGAAAAAATAAGACGAAAATGTTATTGATGGGATAAATGTGTCATAGTTTGCAAAGTTTAGGGTTTTTATGTCATAAAATAAGTTTGGGGTAAATTTGTCATTTTGGGTAAAGTTTAGAGTTTTTGGTGGTTTTTTTCCGAAAATTTAATTATATTACTTTAAGATTTGCAGTACACATATTTCATTTTTTTTAGGGAAAATGCCACCAAAAACTCTAAACTTTACCCAAAGTGACACATTTATCCCAAACTTTTCATTGTGACACGAAAAACCTCAAACTTTGCGGATTGTGACACATTTATCCCATTAAGGACATTTTCGTCTTTTTATTTTCTTTTCTCTTCCCTCCGCCAGAGTTGGCGGGGGAAGCCGCTCTGCGAGGGCGGCCCTCGCCGGCGTCGGCCTAGGCGAGGGCCGCCCTCGCCTGACGTCGGCTAGGGCGGTCGCCCGACGCCAGCTAGGGCGGTCACTTGACGCCAGCTAGGGCCGCCCTAGCCGGCGTTGGGCGAGGGTCGCCCTCGCTTGGGCCGACATCGAAGAGGGCGGCCTCGCACAGGCCGATGCCGGCGAGGCGCTCTCGCCAAACGCCGGCTTCCCTCTGCATGCCGGCGGAGGGAAAAGAGAAGGAAAAAAAAAAGAAAAAAGTTTTTAAAAGTAAAAAGACTAAAATGCCCCTATAATTTAGGGTAAATATGTCGCACAAATGAAAGTTTGGGGTTTTTTATGTCAAAAAATAGTTTGGGGTAAATGTGTTACAATCAGCAAATTTCGGGGTTTTTCGTGTCAGAGAAAAAGTTGGGGGTAAATTTGTCACTTTGGGCGAAAGTATGAAGTTTTTGGTGGTTTTTATTTATTAATCGAGTGACAATTTACTGGAAAACAAACAAAAAAAAAAAATGAAAAGAAAAGGAAACTTTGCAATCTATTCGTTTAATAGCATGAAGTCTCTTCAGGGCAGGAGTACCGCCAGAGCGAAATAGAGAGAATCCCGCGGCGGTGGCTGGCTGTTTCGGAGAGGGAAAGAGAGATAGAGAGAGAGAGAGAGAGAGAAGGCGAGCGAAAGAGGGAACCGCGGCGGCGGAATCACTTGCTCGCCGGAGAAAGCGGCGGCGCGCCGGGGAGAGAACCAATCTCCGGCCACTTGGGGTGAGATGTTTCCGCCTAAAGTTTGAGTTTTTGTGCTCGGAACTTTCGATTTCCTCGGACCTTTCCGCGGTTTCTCGTCGCCGGCGACGCCCCTGGTTACGCCCTCCAGACCGACCCACATCCATATCCAGGTTACCCACTTACCCACGAGCCCGCAGCATTCGAGCGGGACTCGATTCCCGAGTTCCCGTCCGAGAAAGCTGCGATTTTGAGGTCGGATTGGTCGCGGGTCGCGTGAAATTTCGTCTTTTTCGGACTCGTTCTGCTTTCTCACGAGTATGGTTTGGTTCTTTCTTGGCTGTCGGTGTTTCAGTTTTGATGGAGGAGTCCGAGAAGAGGAGGGAAAGGTTGAGGGCGATGCGCGCGGAAGCCGCTCGAGCTGGTCTCTCGGACAGCCCTGAGGCTTCTGCCGAGGCTAGCTGCCTCGCGAACCCATTGATCGAGACGCGTACACCTGAATCGCAGCACGAGATGTCGCGCGCCTCGCCCAGGTTCGACTACTATACGGATCCCATGTCGGCTTTTTCCGGTAATAGGGCGAGGGGCAATACCGGGTTCCAATCTCCACAAGCGAATTTCACCCCTCCTCCGCCTCATTTTTCAGGTACTTCAGTCTGACATGTTGACTTGATAACTTTAGTTCTTGTTTCGCCGACTCTTTTGAAGATTGGGATTTGTTTAACTTCAAATGGGAGTTGTGTTTGAATATACTTGCCTATATTCTCTTGCGAACGAGAAATTATCTTGGTGCGTGATGGCGATGTTGATTTTAGTGGTGATGATTAATGAGAGTGCTGAAAGTGTTTGAGCCACCCGTTGAGCCTTGCAAGTGATTGAGGGCTGGTTTATCGAGCAAAACCTCAGGAAGCAATGTATTGACTCGAACTGTTCTTGTTCATTCTGTTTTTTGATTATGCCTAGTTGAGGAACAAAGTACATGCATCATTTCAAGAATTCAGGTGAGCTGATTTAGGATGGTACTGCACATGGTTGTGTTTGATTTGAGTGATAGGGGTCGCATGGGAAGCAAGATGCTAATTTGGTTGCCTCTGGTTCTGGTTTATGTCTTCTATGGAGATGATAAGTAACCTTAAGACTGTATTATTGAATTGCTTTTTTGCCGATTGGCCTGTATCCAGATATCTTGGTTTCTGTTTGAGGATTAAAACTCGCTTTGGGAGTAGCGTATTCATTTGTGCCTGAACAAATTTCAAATTTCCTTTTTTCTGGTGTACAACTTTGATTTTCAGGACCCAGGAACTTTGTAACAAGTCCCTCTCCTGCCTATCAGTGGCGTCCCTGTAATCCACCCAACAGTGGAATCTACCAAACAGAAGGTCCCCGCCCAAGATTCCCTCCCCAACACAGGGGAAACATCCACCATTTTCCAATGCAAGATGGGGCTTCTCCTCAAGCTTGGAATAGATCCGGCAGCACGGCAAGTTACTTTAGCCCATCCAGTACTCCAGGAAGTGGTACCCATAATTTCAATCAGATGCAAGGTCGCTCTCACTGGCGTGGCAACAGTCCAGGGCCAGGTTTAGGACAGGGAGGTAATTATGCTACAAGTCCAGGCAGAGGCAGAGGCAGAGGCCAATGGTTTGGTGGCAGCCCCAGGTCAGGGAGGAGTGGAGGAGGAGGTCCGGGACATCGTGGTCATGGTTCTACATTGGCTAGGCCACTAGGCCCAGAGCGTTTCTTTCATGAGTCCATGTTAGAAGACCCATGGAAGGATTTAAAACCTGTTTTATGGAGAGGTGTTGATTCTCCATTTGTTGGTTCCAGTTCACGTGGATCTTCAAGTCCCTGGATGCCCGAGTCCATCAGGCCAAAGAAGCCAAGGGTTGCAGAATCTCCCAACAAGTTTGGTTCTGGACTAAACCTTGCTGAATTTCTTGCTGCCTCATTCAATGAAACAGTTAAGGAGACGTCAAGCCCATGATGTTGCTATTGTAAGTTTTAGAGTTCCACCCGCTTATGCTTCAGCCAGAGTGGGGCCACTGAGGGCATTTATGCTGTGGCTGGACGGTTAAAAGGAGATGCACAAATCCTTCATATTTACGTCTGGAGTTTTTCTTTCGGACGATTGTATTATTCATCAGTGAGTAGTTTACTGAGTTATCGGTTGCCAGAAATTTGTCTAGTTTTTGAAGATTTTTGTAGTATTTGAGAATATCTTAAAATGTAAAAATCACCATCTATGGCAATCTGTTCAGTGTTTCATTGCCATGTTGTGCAAATGATTGCTAGAGGAGTTATCCTATATAAGATTATGATGGACACTAGGTTAACTCCTTTTAAAGTCCTTGACGGAACGAAAATGGTTCTTCAAAAAACAAGTGTTTGTATTATCTCTCTCTCGGCTAATACAAATGAACCAATCAGCATAATAGTGTTAGACAAACTTGTTTGATGAATGGTCATCATACTAGTGGTAATCCTGTGCCTTCGGAACAATAAGACTACCGATACATATAATTACCGTGGCTAATTTTTTCCATGACTAATTAAGTTGTATAAGCAAATAATCTAACAATGGACAAATAATAAGTTGCAAATAATAGATGAGTAAAGAATTCATATTGTTATCATATTTGTTTGATCGTGCTTTTTGTCTTTATTAGTGACACGTCCACGTTTAGTACTAAGCAAAAAAATCAAATTAAGTGTGAGAAGGAGAATTAGAATATTTAAATAATAAATGACAAATTCCTTTAATAGCTTTTAAAAATTGGCAATGCTTTTATAAAATCTTGTAGAATGGACTAGTTGACCCCGATTAGCCATTGGGTTCTCGATTGAAGTACCTACTAAGATGCTAACCACAATCCAAGCTGAACCAATATGAAAAATTAGCTCAAAAGTTGTTGGGTATATGCCAACCAATTGACTGCTCTAGCAGAATATTCTTAATAACTCTGCATTTGCCTTTCATAAACAAACTTGGTGTTTCTCGCATTTTACAGATTTACAAGGTGCTGCAGGAGAAGGACATTGTGCAAATTGAAGAATCAACTTCTTTCGTGGGCGGAAGGGGAGAGAAAGGCCCTCCATTATCCTTTTGATCCATCTCAGTGTAAACTTGTCGCTTTGCAAGCTGGTTTAAATGAAAGCCAGATGATAGACTCCATGTTGTAATAAAATGAGTCGTGACGCAATCGTACATCCCCATGTCTTCACATTGCATCTTCAAAAGGCCACCTAATAATGGTGTGCTTACCTATTTTAGCTTCCCAAACACCAATAATGGAGGATCTGCCGAAGAATCCGAAACTTTACAGATATAATTGGTTGATGGATGCAGATCAATTATTCTGAAACGCTTATCTGACCCCTACGTTGTGAAAGAGGAGCACGTGTCACCCTATCCTGCCTCCGCGGATGAACAGTGCCACAGCCAGCAGCCTACAAAGTACTTCAGTATGGAAACTCCATAAGGCCATGATCATTGAGGTTGAAGGGAGTGCTTCAAACTGTATCCTGATGGCTGAAATGGACAAAAAAGAAACAAGTTAGCCAATATATCAAAATCAAATCAGTTACCCATCTCTGATAATCTGGACTCCTTAACATACTTAAATCAATGAGCAGTCACCTTTCACGCTTCAAAGGAAAATTTCTGCAATTTACGAATTTCCTCTTATAAGCTTTCACCCAAGATGGAGAAATCAAATTTCAATGATTCACACTGCCATAAAAAGTTCCAACTGACAAAAACCGAGAGCACATCGTGAGTTGCAAAATGTCCTTAGCAGTTACCTCAGGCTCTATCTCGTTGAATAATTAGGTCGATCATCCAATTCCAAGATCACACAAATCAGATTGATCTACACTCTGTACACGTCTCCCAATCCAGAAGTATCAAGGAGTTGAACTCTGCGGATCTCTTCATGAACAAAACAGTAAAACCAGTACGTAGAAGTGACACTACATCCTACTGGGAGTCAATCAGACTAAAGGCTGGAACTTTCCGAATTTTGAGCCCTTCCATTGCTTTCCTCAGTTCAGCTGCAGAAGTCCATTCGTTCAACTCCGCATGTAAACTGGATAACGTGACATATCGTCCGCAGTGCCGTGGCTGCATCTCAAGCAATCTTCTCCCTACATCATTTCCAAGATTGATTGCTCCGTGAATTTTACAGGAACCCAACAGAGCCCCCAAAACAGAAGCATCAGGCTCGAAAGGCATACTCTTTACAAAGTCCATCGCTTCCGTCAAAAGTCCTGCTCTGCCCAACAGATCAACGATACATCCGTAGTGCTCCATTACAGGTACCAACCCAAAGTCATCGACCAGAGATCGAAACAATTTGAAACCAGAGTCCACGAATCCTCCACGTGCACAACTTGTGAGAGCAGCAGCAAAAGTTACCCCATTAGGGCACAAGCCTTTCATCTTCATCTGCTCAAACATAGCAAGAGCCTTGTTCTCTTCACCATTACAAGCAAGAGAGGAAATCAGTGCATTCCACGTGCAGATCTCCTTGACAACCATTTGATTGAAAACTTTTATAGCATTTCTGAGAGAACTTGTCTTGCCATAGAAATCTATCAAAGCTGTCCCTACAAAAGCCGCCGGGCCAGTGTCATTCCTGACAATATATCCATGTATTTGCTTCCCATAGTAACTTGCACCTCCTCCAGGCAAATTAGCACATGAAGAGAGGAGGCTGACATACGTAGCTTCATTTGGTTTCACCACACCACTCTTTACATCCTCATGAACCATCATGTCTCGAAAGAACTCAAGGGCCTCTCCGAAACGCCGATTACTACCGAGTCCATTAATCACGCTAGTCCAAGACACCACGTCGTGCTCCGGCATCCTAGAAAAGAGCGAAACAGCAGAGTCCATCACCCCACTCTTGCCGAACGCATCAAGCATCGCATTGCATGCCACAACACATGGCTTGGGAATTTCCTCAAACACCCGACACGCACCGGGCAGCTCGCCAATTCGCGCGTAGAAATGAATGACGGACACTCGGACAAACGGGTCAGAGGACACGCCTCGTCTGACCATCTGGGCATGAAGGGCCGTGCCCAACGAAGCCGACGAAGCTGCGGCTTTCACGAGGGAAGTGAAGGTGATCGCATTGGGCGGCGCCCGGTGAGCGAGCATGTGGGTGAAGAGGAGGAGGGGCCGGCGAGCTTGGCCGAAGTTGGAGTACCCTCTGATGAGCGCATTGAACAAGAGGGTGATCGCCCATCGGTTGCGCGTGGCGAGGAGGTGGCCATTGGTGATGAGGAGGGCGTGTATTTGCTTGATTTGGAATGGCTGTGTGGTGCGGCATTGGAGGAGTCGAAGGAGATGCTCGCTCCCCTGTTTCGCATGCATGAGGGAAGGAAGAAAGTAAAAAAAAAAAAAAAAAAAAAAACAGAGCTTTGGTAAGAACAGAGGAGATGGAACAGAGCATCGGCATCCGATTACCATCATCGAGAAAGTATTTTTGTCTTTACATATTCTATGCCCAGGGAACCGGGAATGTCCTTCAAAATTTTACTTTTTGTTTGATGCGAACTTGACTTTTTGATTTATTTAATATGATTTCTGAATTTCGACTTAACATAAAATGTGACTCCTGAACTTTTTAATTTATTCAATGAGATAATATAAAAATGTCTAATGTCATCCTATCATTCAATCAAATTTAGAAATAATATTGAATATTTTCATATAATTTAACAACTAAATTGAATAAGTATAAAAAATTTAGGGATGACATTAATTTATGAATTATTTGTGCCATTTTACCCATCCGCTGTGGGCACGCTGGCTCGAGCGAACGTCCTTATCCCGCTTGGGAGGTTTGATTCTCGATGCGCTCAATTTGCACGATTTAAGTGCAGCGCCGTAGGAGGTGGGTCCCTGCACTAGCGTCGTCCCGAGTTTACATCGCCGGCTGTCGGCTGTACGGCGATTCCTAGATCATTAAAAAAGAAAAAAGTTTTATTTGTGCCATTTTTCCTAATTTTCTCCTAAGTACTCAACCTGATGTGATAATTTTTCAAGGTATCACAGCGCCATTGATGTCCACTTGTAGGCAATTTCTCTGGTTTGGAAATCTGACATGATGTTGATATCACGCAAAGTCGTCCGGCATGACTTTTTGGGGTAGATGATGTCGTTGAAAGTGTAATGTCCAAGGCCAAACCGAGTCCCAATCGAAGGGAAAATAAGAAGTTTTTGAAAACCGGTGCCCTCATTTTCATGCTTTGTCATTTTATACCTAAGCCTTTGCTCTTCATCTACCTCTAGCACATACCAACCAGTTCTCTCATTCCAACGTCAGTTCCAAGGTGCATTCATGGTCAAATCAACAACAAAAGGATGCAAGAGGTTCTTCTTTCTTGAGAATGTTAAAATCCCTAGACCTAATGTGTCGACGAGATGCTGTACGAATGTCACCGGATCTCCAACATCTTCTTGACAATTACGGTATGGGTAGGTTGAAAGTTACTTAAGAGGGTATGTCACTTCATCAATCTAGTATTATTAACACATAAATTTTGGCGATCCAGTTATTTATTCATTGCATAGAAAATTAATCCTTAATTTTATCCCTGAACAAATATTAATTATATAGCATATAAATGTAGGTGCATTTATTTTTAATTTACACGTTTTGCATTTATTTATTGCCGGTGACAAGTGGATTTAAATTAGTGGTTCTGAACTTTAACTTGACAGATCAAACTAAGTCCACAAATGGAGCAAATTGGCCCAAACCTGTTTTTTAATGATTGGAGACTATCTCATGAGAAGTTGGAATTTGAAATTTTTCCGGAATATGATGAACTTTTTTGGAGAGGGCAGATTGACAAAAAATATTGCGATTTATCTTTGCAAGATTTGGATTTAGAGAAAAATTATATCATAATCTTGAATCTTTATCAATATGGGATAAAATTGGTGAAAAAATATTACGGATGTGGATTCGAATAAGAAATTAAAATCCTAATCCTTGGTCTATAAAAAGAAAAACGGCTAAGGTTTTAGGAGGGCCACACATTGAATACATGGCCACAATTCTAAGAGAGCTCTTGACGGAATAAAGAGAAGAAAGCGTGAGAGAGAGAAGCACGGCGTCAATTCAAATTTTTTACAATATTTCTCTCCTCCCCTCATCAGATTCACGCCCCTGCGCTCTTTGGTCTTCGAGCAAATCACGTACTCCACTATATTATTTTTACAAACCCCTCATGATCATGGATGGTCCCATGGATTATTCCATGATCTGACCATCACCACTTGGAGGCCGGCAAATCCACAATTCCAAAGCCCGCGTAGACTCGAAGAGAGAGAGAGGGGAGAGGGATTAGGGGGAGACGTTTGTTGACTACAGGTCAAAGGGAGCCCAAAACGCAGCAAATTTCAGTGCTGCTCTGACGAAGTCAACCCAGCGGATTCCAAGCAAATATTCGGCAGGTTCTTATCGATCCCAACAGCACCCTCGGCTTCTCCAGCAAGCACTTGGACCTTCGAGCATGAATCGAGCTACCAGTAGAATCCCGAAGTGCAGCCAATCACCGGTTTCTCCAGAGACGCCAGCCAGCAACCCCAGTCGAGAATTCCTTCCTTTGGTCACGCGTGCAGGTTCCAATCGACGCAGATCTCGGAGCCTTACCGAGTTGCTGCCTTGGCGAAATTTCTTAGACGATTATATGGTATCTAACTCTCGGCTTTGCTTCACATCGTCACGTGGAGATTCCTTGACGTTAATTCAGCCCATCTCACCATCGGCTACACCACTGCCGTAGCCATTGCCCTAGAGCAAAGCCGTGCCGTGCTGCGCCCATCGTCGGTCTATTCTACCGATTGGATTTTTGAAAAAATTCAAATTTAGGTAGAGATCTATTTTACTTTATTAGGTAGATTTAGAAGTAAGCATGATCCGGGTTAGGTCGGTCCACCCCCTAATTCTAGGACCAACCCGCACCATGACCGATGATCGATATGACCGATGATCGATTCTATTGAGCTTAGGACCGATGACTGGACTAACCCAAAGGGTTCGGTCCGGTTCCAGGATCAATCGAGACCAACTAATAATTTTTTATTTCATTTTTTGTATTTTTTAAGAAAGCGATTGAGGATCGAACGGACTCAATAAGTTCGATCCGATTTCAAGGACAACCTAAGACTAACCAATAAATTTTTTTTTTCATTTTTTGTACTGTTTGAAAAGGCAAACAAGGACCATACTGGCGAGCAGAACGAGTGACCCAAAGCGAGCGAGGTGAGTGTTGAGTGGCGAGTGAAGAAATTATTTTTTTCGATTTGCTAAAAATTGAAAATTAAGAGGATAAATAAGACAGAAGAGAACAAATACTAAATGAAGATGTCATAAGGTGTCTTTTTGGAAGTCGTGAGGACTCCTTACAAAAATATTTTTCTTATTCGTAAATTATGATTATTGATGTCGTAAAAGATACTAAAAACCTAAGTTATTAAAGAATAATATAAAATTACTTGAACTCCTTACTAAATAACTATTTAATGTTGTTGATGCAATTTATTTTAAAGTTTTCTCTATATAAAAAAATTATATATATATATATATATATATATATATATATATATATATATATATATATATATATATATATATAGTTAGGGTAGGTCCGGATTGGATCGACCCGAAACTCTCAAGACCGAGGACCGACCTGCACAATGCTGGTCCAAGAATTCTAGGACCAAGGACCGACTCAGTGTTCCTTAAAATTGAACCAGGACCGGCGGGGTTGTCCAGGGTTGACCCTGGACCGATGCTCACCTTAGGTAGATTTATTAGATTTAGTTTATTAGGAAGATTTATTTTATCATGTTTAATTTTTTTTTTTTTGATATTTTGTCTCTTTGCTTGATTTATCTCTCGATGCATGATTGAAATTCCATGATGTATCATCCAATTCGCAACCGCACGAATTTTTATTCTATTTATAAGGCTTTAGATGGAATAACTATTTACGTGGGAGTAAAATCGATATCTTGATCTTTAAGGCTTAAAATTAATTTATCGATTTTATCAACGAAATAATCAAGTTTGAATTTCAGATTGAGTGATGGATGGCATCTTTGATGACTATGGATGGTTTGATATTTATTTTTTTTTAATTGTTCTTCTTATCCTGAAAATACAAAAAAAGTGCATTTAGATTAGGATTGTTTTTATAAATAATGTTGCATAATAGAATAGGTTTTTTTTTTTTTTTTTTTTAAATGCATCTAGTATCTAGATTTGATAATATTTTTGGATTGGATTGCATGACGAGATAATTTTCTAGATTAAGATAGGATTCAGATTGGTCTATTCCTAACTTAAGATGGATAATATCTCGCTTTAGTTAGATTTTTATTTTTAGTGATTTTAATTATGAATTTTTCATAAAAAAACAAAAAAATCATCGTAATGCATATTAGGATAGAATTGCATATTTCATTTGAAATTTAGATTGATTTTTAGATAGATTGCATCTTAGATAAGAGGTCGCTAGGTTAAGATAACGTCTCAGTTTAAATTAGGATTTAGTATGACTTAATCCTTAGTTTAAATTGGATAGAATCTTAATCTAGTTAGGTAATTTTTGCATTTTTCTTAATTTCGAATTTCATGAAAAATACAAAAAAAAAAAAAAAAAAAAAAAAAAAGGCATTAGGATAGATTGGTTTCAATTTTTAGGATAGATTGCATTTTTTTTTAAAGTAGAATAGAAATATTATGTGCACGTCATATAAGATTAGGTTCCTGAAATACACATTATATAGAATTAGGTTCGTTTAATTAGAAATTGCCCGTCATTAATCATTAGGTCATTTAGATTGCATTTAATTATTGCATTTTTTTTTTATGAATTACTTTACTCATGTCATATAGTTTAAGTTATGTTGCCATGTCATATTATTTCATATTAGATTATTAGCATGTATCGCATGATCTTCATTAAATAAAGTGAAAGCAAAAATTGAATGATTGCATGTTAATTAGAAATCATATTTAGAATTGTTGATATGATTTTTTATTTAATAACGCAGATGCTTTCGTTTGCTACGAGGTAAGTCCTGCATTTTTTTGCTTTCTTGAGTACTAATAAATGGTTTGCACACATTCTTACCGTTACCAAAAAAAAAAAAAAAAAAATGGTTTGCACACTCGCATGATCACTTCACAAATTAATTCAAGCTGCTTGCCAAACATTTTTTAAAATAAAAGAGAAAGGTGCCGAAATAGCGTTAAAGAAATCTAACGTAACCTGGTTCGTAGAAGTGAAATAATTTTCCCATTATTTTACTTAGGTGTCTAATCGATCTACCACAAATTGATTAGTGACGTCTCCTTTTTGCATGCTAGATATTTGAAATTAAGTCGCGAATTGGTATGAGTTTAGGAGAGCCCGAGCTAAGTCATTAACCTAATTTTAGGTGATTCATCCGAAAATTACCTAAAATTAGGTCGCGATAAGTATCCAATCAATAAAGTCAACAATGGAGTCTTTCTTTTTCTTTCTCTGCCTTTTTATTTTTATTTTCATTTTCATTTAAGTGGAGAGCAAACTTCTAAGAAAATACTAACAATGTCCCTAGAGTGACAACCATTTCCTAAAATTCGAGAGTCAGATTCCTAAAGTGCCGAAACTTGGCACATGAGATATTCGATTGCCAAAAGTTAAGAAATGTACATTTAAATGTCAAAATCGGAGCAAAATGGATCAGAGAAAATCCTACCAAAATGTTGACGTGGTGTTTTTCCGGAGAAATAAATGCAAAACGATGTTGTTTTGCATGCTAATGTGGCTAGATAAATCGAAAATGATGTTGTTTTGCCTCCGTTTGAATTTTAATATAAATATGAATTAAATTAAATTTAAAACTAAATTATTTAATTTTTTTAAAAAAGAAATTTAAAAAAAAAAAAGAAGAAGTTGCAGGCGTTGCAGGCGTTAGGCGAGGCCTATCCAAGCCCTCACCATTCTACCATGCTCCTCCTTTTTTTTTTTAAAAAAAAAAAAGTTTTAAATTTAATTTAATTAATATTTATATTAAAATTCAAATTGAAGTAAAACGACGTTATTTTGAATCTTCTTTGTTGACTTAGCTCTTCGGTGAGTCATGTAGGTTAATTATATTAATAAAAATTATCATGTAGGATTTCCGACCAAGATCGTCGATCTTTAACATTCAAGTGTTCCACTTTTAGAAAAAAGTTATACTTAGGTATATATTTCGTAACTTTTTGACACTTAAACGTTTCTTCATACAAAGTTTTGGTACTTGCACTTTTTTTTTTTTTTTTTTGCCCCTAAAATTTTCTCAAGACTTGATCATTTTGACTTAACAACCGTCTAAAATGGCGCTTATTTCTCGAAATCCTCCCGCGTTTGACTTTGCTCTAAAATACCCCCATGAGCTTGATTACTTTAATCCAATAAACCCTCGAGATCATCCTCGTTAAGTGATGGCCAACCAAGGAACACGTGCACGCTTCATCCTCATGTGCACATCAAGAAGCTAAAACGCCTCGACTTTGCTTAAAATTTATAGATCATGAAGAAAAGGTCAAGAGTTTCTTGAGCATGAACCGAAGAAATAGAGGGGGAGAATCACTATGGATTTGAGAGGAAATCTATAACGATAATGCCATGAACTGAAGCTAATTTGGAGTTTTAGGGTGACGATAATTTCTTATTCGATAAAAATGCTCCTACGCAAGGCAGAAAATAAGCAGGGCACGAATACACGTCCGTCACGCTGCCATTAGGATAAGCTTGGGGGCGTTATTTCTTATGAGGCCAAAGCTATCAAGTTCAGAAGGTGGCTAGAAACAAAGTCAAATTCAGAGGAATTTCCAGATACCGACATATATTCAAGGGATTACCGAGTCAAAAGTGCTCATCATCTTCGGGAATACTTCGAAACAGAGTCGATTAAGAAGGGAAACTTTGAGAAACAGATGCCGAGTCCATGTAGGTATCTTAGAATATACCCAGGAGCTCATCAAGAAGAAGAAAAATGATTGCGAAATGTCTATCAGTTGCTTGTGCTTGAGCCCATTTCCATGTGATTGGAGGGCGGAAGCTTTCATTTGTCTTCCTGTAGGAAAAGATTCCATAGAGAAAAGAGGATATCCTTTTATTGGGCCATGATGGAATTATTTATCAAAGATGTTTAATGCGTGTGGAGAAGGAATAGAACATACGAGTGAATTTCGAAGTTTGATAATCGCATTCACACCAAACCCTAATATAAAATGACTAGAAAATCTTGGATTAGAAAAAAGGGGGAGAAGATTCGGAAAGTTCAGAAGAAAGTAGATTAACTTTCGAAGGATTTATTAGGGGGTTATATTGATGAACTCAAGGTGTGTAATTTTTTTTTTTGGTGGTGAAAATATCTCGTATTATTCTAGATATTTCATGCGAAATCTCTCTATTTCATCTTTGGATATTTAGATTGTGCCAATTTTCTTTAACTCGCCCTCCTTTAAGTTAAAATCTATATGCTTGGTTTATCAAGATTCTGCTCAAAACTTGCCTGGACATATGATTTTTTTATTTATGAAATAGTAGATTAGCCATCAGCCTAATTGGAATCTAAGAGGTCTTCCATCAATTAATCATGTGAATATTTTATGACAAAAAAATCTTGTGAAATCTTTTAAATGTCCAATTTTGCCATGTATTTGTGTTTTTACAAGTAATAATATAAGTCAAAAAGATATCTCGTCATGTCTTACGATTTTTGTAACTCTCAAAACAAGCACGCAATTACGCCAGTCAAATAACATGTAAGACGGAAGAAGAAAATTATTTACTCATCAGTGACCAGTAATCACCATTCCTCCTCAATGGAATTAGTTTTTTTTTTTTTTTTTTTTTTTTTTTTTTTCGATCTTTATGAATTGAACCTGGAACTCAATACTCTCCAGCCTCGCCCCTGCCTCCTATCCCTTTAGCCCGTCAACCTAAGTGAAATTAATTCAATACATCGAATTCCGACGATCGTCGTGCGATACAATGAGATGTTACGTGCGAATAAAACATCTTCGGATTTTAAATCGCGAATTACCATATCCGGATTCCGACCTTACTGCGGAATGTCCCTATGCATAAGGAAATAAAATTAGAAACTACATAGAAGATTTTTTTATTTTATTTTATTTTATTTATTTTTTTTTTTTTTTGGGGTTGGGGGTTGGGTTGAGTTGTGGGTGTTGGGAGTTTGGTTTTGGTCGTTTGCTGTAAATGACAACCCAATTCTTGTTCACGTCATCACGCATCACCAGCGAACATGGGGGAAAAAAGGCCTGGAAGAGCAGCTCACTAAAATCGTACAGCGAACGGAAAAAGATGTGGTGGCCACCTTAATTTGTGCCATTCTTTTCTACTCTCCGTTTCCTCTCTGTCTCTCTCTCTTCAACCCAATTTTGTAACGGACTCTCTCTCTCTTCCCCTGTCTTTCTGTCTTCCTTTGTCTCTCTCTCTCTCTCTCTCTTCCTCTGTCTCTACCACCCCCCCCTGCCCATGAACGTAGTATCCGGCAGACCGAGAGGCCATCGGGGAGACGAGGAGCCCCGCCGTGTGTCGTGATCATTTGGGTACCGAGAATTCACACCATTGATGGCAGACATGGAGGTTGGCTTCCGGGCTGCAGCCTCTTTCTCCCTCCTCTTTGCTTGTCCTTGGTGGATTGAATTATGCGTTTTCTTTTTCTCTTTTTCTCAGGTATTATAGACGCGTGACGTGAGCATGGATGCATCACGCGCGTGCCGGCTTCGAGAACGCGGATTTCTCGTCGTCGTTCTGATGGGTCTGCGGCTGCGCGTGGATTTCTTGGGTGTCTTCTTGATTTTGGCCCTGTAAAGGAGGGAGCTTTGCGTTTTTTTTTTTTTTCCCTTTCTTTTTGGGGAGTTCGGTTTTTCCTCGCGTTGCCCACTCCAATGGGGATGTCATCTGATAACGTGCACGGACTCATCTTGGCCCTCTCGTCGAGCGTTTTCATCGGTTCTAGCTTCATTGTGAAGAAAAAGGGGTTGAAGAAAGCTGGGATGACTGGAGTCAGAGCAGGTTTCTATTTTTTCTTTCCCCCCCTTCTTTTTCCTCATTGAATTAGCTTCGTTTTCCAGGAATTTATATGGTTTTCGTAGAAAAAAGATAGGATCCAATTTGATCTTTTTGATGCCCCGATGTGGGCTTATTTGATATCGATGGCTTCGGTGTTAAAGCTTCTTCTTCTTCTTGTTTTTTTATTTTTCGGTTGGCCTTGTTGTCTGATAAATTTTCTGCCCATTTACAGGTTCAGGGGGTTATTCATACTTATATGAACCCTGGTGGTGGGTAGGAATGATAACCAGTAAGTTCTGACTTTTGGGTCCGTTTGATACATCGAGCATGATTTGTTAGGACATGGAGAATTCTGCATGTGATTGATTTTCAAGTAATAGCATTTTCGTTTTTTGGCTAGTTCACGTGGTAAAAAGATTTGCTTGTGCCTTTGTTGCTCGCTGACAAATGAAATCCTGTGAGAGGTGACCTGGGCTGGACATGCAGTCCTAATCATCTATAGCTCTCGCTAGACTATGGAATCGGTTGGTGGGTTTGTCAAGTTCCATCATATGGAAGGTGCACTACCTCAGAAAGAGAACAACTCCGAGTAGCTTATGCTCCCTGGATTTTAGCCTTCTTATGGTGATGGATTTAAGAATTGAAAATGTCTGTCTTTGGGTCTGTAATCATCCATTACAGCCAGAGCATATGATTGTGTGCCCGTGCACCGTGTTCACTTACAGAGTTAGAGAGGGCAATATTCTTTTGTGTCCCCAGTGCATTAGGCCCATCAACCTGATCATTGCTCATTCCTGGGACACGTCTTCCTGTTTTTTCTTCTTGTTACCAATAGACCGATATTTGACTGCAGGTTGCAGATAGCTTCTAGGATCCGGTGCTTAAATTCTCTTTCCTGTAGTGCTAAGTTCATCTACTTTTCTTTTTCTTTGGGTGAAGGGTGGGACTAGGAGGGTCTTGTGTTTTAGCAAGAACTCATTTCTTTTGCAAGTTTCTTACCAAGCTTTGTAGTTTGAAATAGGCATGACCTTCAGTTCCATGTAGTACTTTGAATTGATTTCCACTTTTATCCATTCCGTTCTTCCAAATGAACAATTTTATTCTTGTCTGTAAAATCTTTAGTTATCCTCTTGTTTCACTTGATGACCTACTTTCATGGATAATAATCTGAACATGGTGAAAGAAGCACTCTAGGGGTGGACTGCGATATATAGGTTCCGGGATAATCCCGGAGTTACCTTGTCTACTGCATGAGGAATTGCGAACCATAAGTTTTCCTGATACACAAACGACGATCCATCTTGCACCTCGAGTTTTGCATCCTTCCTACTTCTTAGCTTCCCAAAATTTTATCACTGTTTTGGTGAGCAGGCAATCTCTGACCGAAAAAAGGAATGAGAAATTGCAAGTAATGTCATGCTCCTTGAACTGAAAGGAACGGGGTTTAAGCTTAAAGAAAGATCTGTTCAAAGACAACTGGAAAACAATTATTGTCTTCATTTTTAGTTTTCAATACTGTTTATATATCTGATAGTCGTAGTAATCTTTCTTATAGCATCAGGGATGGAAAATGTGACTATGATCCACTTACTTGATACGAATTTAGTTAGACCAATATAGTTTTGGTCTAGGAGGAAACCACACATTTATATACTCAAATCTACCAAAATTCATTGATTGCTAATAATTAAATTTTTATCTAGAGAGTGCTAAACAGAAATCAATTGATCAAGGAGCTAGATGCAGTAGACAACTAGAGAAATCAGCATTCTAGAGCGGAGGGGAATTTGGCATATGATAGTGTTGTGGTTGAACCTCTTTGGTTCACTAGTAAAAGCAGTGAAGGTTATCCAGCTTTTCTCCTTATAGTCTCAATTTCATTTTCCTGCATATAGCTGCTATATAGATGAGCCAAAATTGAGTTTCCGTTGACACCATATATTTTCTCAACCTCTTGTGACCCTAGAAATTAATTGCTTCATCGCATCTTTGGCAGTGATTATTGGGGAGATTGCCAATTTCGCTGCCTATGCATACGCTCCGGCGATTCTTGTCACACCTTTGGGAGCACTGAGCATTATCTTCAGGTATTGATGTTGAAATCGTCAAGTAAATAAGATAGCTGTCTCTAAATCTACAAGAAATAAGAAAATGGACATATGTTATATTCTATAAGCTGTTATTTTTCAGCAATGACTGATCTTAAAAACCATTATGCAGTGCAGTGCTTGCCCATTTTATCTTGGAGGAGAAATTGCACATCTTTGGTGTGCTTGGATGTGTTCTTTGCGTGGTGGGTTCCACGAGCATTGTCTTACATGCTCCAAAGGAAAGGGACATTGAATCTGTTAAACAAGTGTGGCGCCTCGCCACCCAGCCAGGTATCAAGTCCTGTCAAAACAAGTACCCTTCAAATTTTGAATAGAACTCCTTGAATTTCTTGAGGATGTTGTGCTGAAAGAAACTCTCTTCTGGCAACAGGTTTTATCGTGTATACCGTTTTAATTCTCATCGTGGTCGGTGTTCTTATTTTCTGCTATGCACCACGTTATGGACCTACAAATATGATGATTTATATTGGGATTTGCTCTCTCATGGGTTCGCTAACGGTTAGTGTACTATCTTCGAAGTCTAGCTACATCTATTTCTCGAAACCGCGATGAACTTCACTATTTTCTGCAGGTGATGAGTGTTAAAGCATTGGGCATCGCCCTGAAGCTCACATTTTCAGGATCGAACCAATTCATTTACTTCCAGACATGGTTCTTCACTATTGTCGTCATCTTTTTTAGTCTCATGCAGATCAACTTCTTGAACAAGGTAAGTTGTAAATCTTTCAGTCAAGAAAGAATGACATTCCAGTAAATTTTAGATTTTACACCCACCTACCTTTTACTACGTTAATCTAAGATTTCATTAAATGAAGGACTTAAGTCTAATGCATGGGGAAGGCTATCACCTTTTCACATTTATTGCTTGTTCTCTCGATTGGTCCTGATTTTCTTATCCCCTGATCGAATGACAATTATATAACTCAAAAAGTTTCTTCTGACAGGCGCTTGACACTTTCAATACTGCTGTAATTTCTCCAGTGTACTATGTGATGTTCACATCATTCACCATCCTTGCCAGCATGATCATGTTTAAGGTAAAGTAAGACTTACCATTTTTTGCGTTTCAGTAAAAGAAATGCATGTGGACTTAAACCCTCCACACGGCAAATTCGACCTTTGTGGAAGTATGAAAATAATACATTGTTATTCATGTTGATATTGAAACATGTATTTGGCCTAAAATAATCCCAACAGGAGCTCTAGTGTTGCTTCGAAAAAACACAGAAGCAGTATCATTTAAAAATTCAATCTGGTATCTTATAGTCCAGTATCTCTGAGATGGTGCAATCTTAACATTTTGAGCTCAAGCTTCAACAGCTAGGTCTGTAAAATTTTTTATTATTGGCGCAAGGATTGAATGGACTCGTGATCCAGCATGAAGATCTTGACACGGAGAAACTTTGCTCAGTACAATCTAAAGCGACGCATGTTCTTTGTTAATTGCATTTGTTCTTGACATTATTGTGCTAAAATGCATATCCGCCATTGTACCTTTTCAGCATCTTAAGCAGTGACAATATGCCTTATTCTTTTCCCTTGGTATGCTTGGGAATGCAGGACTGGGATTCGCAAAATGCATCACAGATCGTGACTGAGTTGTGCGGTTTCGTAACTATACTCTCCGGGACATTCCTTCTTCACAAAACCAAAGACATGGGAAATGAGAAATCCACCAGCACCTCGGTCTCTTCAAGTCCAAGACCAACTCCAAACTCAAACGACGGATAGTACGACTCAGTGATGCATCTGACCTTTCTAGTTAAAGGCCCACCCTGGCAGTTTCCGAATGTACATGGGAATGAGCACAAGGGAGAACAGAAACGACATACTTTTCTCACCTAAAGGTGAACGTCACAGGAGGGAGAACAGGTTTTAATTTTGTCAATGCCAAAATTCAGGAGCATCATCTGACATTATTTTGGAGTCTGGGGTGGAGGGGGAGAATTGACAAAATGATGATACCCATGTAGGATCAATCTTTGGTTAATTTACTGACAGTTGCTTTCACTTTTTTCCTTTGCCATTTATATTGGTATTCCATACTTCTTCAATGAACAGAATTTTTAGCGCACTGTGAATATTTCAAGCAAAGGTTTATTTGTCTTGGGCGGGAACCTCTGGAATAGTTATGAATTATTTGAAAAGAAGGTGCAAAAAATTCACCTTATACAAAAATTTCACCTTATACCGATCTTTTTCTGGTCATTAGCTTGTGTACCTTAGTATTGTGTTGGTTTTTCAGATAATGAAATTGGATAAGTTTATGATGTGTTCATCTTCTATAGCCTATAAATAAAAGCAGAAAAGAACAGATTGCATACATGATTCTATCTTTTATAAGTGGTAAACTTTCTCAGTTCAGCACTCAGGTTTTTTGCTTCTTCTCTAGAAGCAAACGCTCTAATATGGGCACCTCGGAATCACGAAGCACCTTCCAAAAGCAGCACAAATAGAAATATACATTCAGCTTGAGCATGTGATTGGCACAAGAATTACAACACTTGGGAACCTTTTTTTCTGTCATTGAAAGCACCCCATGTATCTGCAAATGTTACTTTGGATTGGCTAAAGCACTTGTTGGCACTTTTTACTGAAACAAATGAGGTTGGTCCTAAGAGATGTCTTGTAGTCTAGAATACCCTAATCCTCCTGTAATCTTAGTCCTCTTTGGTGTTCAGCCCGCTCCCACAATTTTTTCTTTTTTCTATAAAATCTCATGTATAAAGAATCGACGCCAAGGAACCATATTCATTAATTACGTTAATGCGAGTGGTAAACTCAGACCTCCTACATTGCATGTCGCCTGGGTCCACGAACGGAATGGGAGAAGTAAATGCCTATACCTGTAGAACAATTAAAACAAGAGGCAAGGCGAGGCGAGGAGTGGCAACAAAGCCACCAAACTGCCTAAGATGGACAAAGTTCAAAAAGGCGATGTTGAATCTGCTGATTAGCCTCCAGTGGATTAAATGTTTTCTATGAATTGTCTCATTTTACCTTGTACTTGAGAATATCATATAAGTAGGGGGTGTGCAAAACAATTGCACATCATAATCAATGCCTTCGGCTTCACTGTCCACATTAAAAATGCGCATCAAAGCAACATGAGAACACCAGCGTATGAGTAACATCCAAATCCTGATCACAAAAGATGATTTCATTCACAGACAGACTCAGGACAAAGAGAAACAGAAAACCTCAATGTCATGCTGATGAAAGACACTTCTCAGGAGTTACACAGTTGGCGCTGAATCTTGCCCTATGACAAATTGAAACTAAAACTATGTATCTCAAACCCTGATGGCAACTAGGCGAACTTTTCTGGGTTCTTACGATCCAACTCGCAACTACTGCCTGTAGCTAATTCCAGAGATGTATTAGAACTAATAACGTAGCCCTTGGACCCCTTCAAACAGGTGCTTCAGCCTTCTGGGCCTATCTGCGGACAAAGTAGAGCTTACCCATGACGTGAAGAATAGCGACAAATGCGATGAAGCCAATGCTCATCACAAGGACAACATTTGTAGAAATTTTCAGTCCTGGAGCATCATCTGTGTAGAACTGGAGCATGGTCCCAGTTGCTCCTCCGGAGGCCCCACCACTTGCAGTCCTACGCCTCCGCATGCTTGCGGTGGCAGCTGCACTTCCTCTGGGCGGAGTTGGTCCGGTTAAAGCCATCTCTGGAAAGTCACAGAAAATATAAAAACCATTTCTCCAAAATCCTTTCATTCAAGAAGCAAGATCTCTAAAAAACTTGACAACCAATTCTCAGTTCAGCATTCAACATCATGACACGCCTTCTTATCAATACAATGCCGGGGCTACTGTGTACAGGAGCATAATAACACAAGGGTGCTTCTAGGGTCCCATAAGCACAAAAACCAGACGAGTCCTTTATTTAGCCATAAATCCTGAACCTATCATTAAATCGAATTGCATTTATAGGCAGTGATTAAACTTTGTGGGTCATAACTTACCTGTAATAAATTTAGCTTATGTACATTGTAACTAGTAATTTCTCATGAGGGACAGTACTTTTATAACATGAATATGCTAAATACTTAGTAGTTAACCAATAGCAAACCTCAAAATTTTCCTAGAACTCCTTGCAAATGAGAAGTTAGCAACCATCCCTTCACATGTAATAATTTACCTTAAAGTCTTGTAAGATCGAATATCTTAGTGTCTGTAACTTTCCATGAATCATGATCCAGCTGAATATATTGTATATCTTGTTTCTTTCTATTCTTAGTAACTTCAATGACCGTAACATTCCTTCCACTTTGTAAACTTGAAGGCTTTATAGGTGAGTAATTGTCCTCATGTCATAATTTTCCTCAATCAATAGTAAAATTGGCAATTTAATATTCAGTAATTTTCCCAAAATATCTGTCAGTCCAATCTTTTTAATACCATCCAACGGTTGAAATTTTGTCTTCTTTTGATCCAACAGTCCAGAATACAAATTGTTGGACTAGACAATAGACTTTCCCAACAAGATAAATCGAAACTAGCCAACATCTACATAGATTCCACAAGCTCAAAGTCACAAACCTCTTTTTTAACCCTTCCAATTCCTCTTAATCAGCTTTACACATGAAACCCAAGAAGAGTTGAAATAGCAACAGAGGACAAGAAACCCATGAGTATGTTCAGAGCATACTCGGAGAGAAGGTATTGGGATTCAAAACAAGGACATGTAGCTCTGTTATGGTCTAGACCACTAATTATTTCTAAAGTTTAAGTTGCTGGATAGTTGGGACAACAATCAATATCTACCATTTATTAGACAACAAAAAACAGAATCCCAAATAATATACCTTTCTCAAATTTCAAAACCGACATTTGGCATCTCTGCAACCTAAAAGGACCCATTGATCCTCATGCATATTTAAAATCTAAACCCAGACCCCACTCCCACTCTCTTCCCTGCCCTATCTCTCTCATCACATGAAGAAGCACGGCACAACAATCAAGAGCACTATAGTATTGAGGACCAGAGTTACCTAAGACAATAGCTTTTGCAATTTTCCCTAATACTTACTCAAGGGCCATCCTAAGAGTAACAATTCTTGACACAAATAAGAAGTCAACGGTCAACCTTACCATTGAAAGAAATAAAAAGGGAACCCCAACTACCAACCCTAGAACAACGGAATAGCAGATCAGCCCTAGAAGAAAGAGGGAAGAAGGGAGGCCCTATCAGATTGAGAACACAACCCATCTGACAACTCAGGCATGGATCCACTGAAAAAAAAAAAAAAAAAGGAACCCTACAAGGCATGACACATTTTCACCCACCTTTTAATAGAGAGACTTTTGCAATTACATCTAAAAATTTTGGTAACCACAGAAATAATCAACATAGGACGAATTCCAGCCCTAGGCCGTCTCCAAATCGTCTCCATCATCGTTCCAAAACATCACCGCCATGATAAAACACTTGTCAATTGATGCAAGAAGGATTTTTTTTTTTTTCTTTTTTGGCAATGCAAAAAGGAAATTGATCAGCTGAAACAGAGGACAAAACTAGAAATCATAGCTTAACTCGGTTAGGCAGCAACCCCGTTAACCATTTTACAAACAGTAAACACAAATCTTTCTACGACTACAAATTCGCCATATAACATGCTCAGAACAGAAACACCGACTCGCTGCTAACATTGTCCAGACCCCAAAAATCTCACCGACCCAGATTCACCATCAAAGCCAGACGTTCTTGTTCCTTAAACCCAGATCGCATGCACGATGAAACAAGAATCTGAATGCACAGAGCATCGAAACAGTACAAACACAGATCTCCAACACGCCAGGGGAAAGACGCCATTCTAAATTGAATTGAAAAGTTCAAAAAAAAAAAAAAAAAAAAAGAATCCGCCAAATTCGACGCATGGGAAGCCATCAAATCAGCGAAGAGAGGAATCGAAGAGACATACTAGCGCAAGAGAAAAACGAAAGCCAAGACAAACAAACGAAAGAAACCGCCAAGAACATTACCTCGTCAATCAAGAATACGGGGATTGGAACCCTCCGACCACGACAACGAACGGATTGAACTTCTCTCAAAAGGGTCGCCGAAAAATCCGAACTTTGAACGAACGATGACGAAACCGAATCGAAGGAGAGTTGAGTTTTCCTGAATTCTGACCAGGACTGCTGGGAGGAGGAGAACTGCAGTTGTTATAACGTTCGCACTTTTTCCAGTTTCTAGGATTTATTCAATTTAAGCCTCGACGTAGGAGCAGCGAATGGTTCTCCGCCACGTCGGAATCGAGCCACCTACAAAAGATTACTTCAGGAATGCACAGTGAAACCAACGGCCAAACAACTTGGGACATTTCGAACAAAAAAAATAAAAACCTTGGGACATGTACAAGTTTGGTGACAGTTATTAAATTTTGACTCAAGGTATAAGGCTATCCTTAAATTTTAAATTTATTTAAAATGATTTATGAACTTTAACTCAATGTGTAAAATAGTTTCAAATTTTTTTATTTATTTAATGCGATCTAAGAATTTTTTGTATGCATTCAATTTTAATTATTGGACTTTATAAAAAAACTTAATATTCCCATTCCATTATCAAGTTGAGAGAACATTTGAGAGACTAAATTAAATATAATCAAAAATTCAGAAATCATATTGAATAAATTAAAAATTCAAGAGTGACATTGTACATTGAATTAAATTTAAAGATCATAATGAACAAATTTAAAATTCACGAATCACGTTCAAAATAAAAAAATTCATGAATCACATTGGGATCACTTATGTCATTACCCTTTGTAAGTATGAATATCATGGCTGAACTTCCTTCATTCAATTTGAAAACCAACAAAATGAACGGACGCATTATTTTGAAGATTTGTAGCTTTTCAATTGGATGTGACCTATGTTTGTCTTTGAAGAATGTTATGATTACTACTTTTTTTAGCAAGAGGAGTTCACTTACTAATTTCGTTATCTTCAACTATCATAATCAACTAGCCTCCTTAAAAAAATTTCAGAACAAATTTAATTTTTACTACAATAGCAAACATGAAGGATCCTGAAATTTAGAGTCGATAAACAAAGCGATTCTGGCAGTGTTATTGTTAATAAATCTTCGCGTACCATCAGTATTCCCTCAGCGTACTAAAACTGGCAAAGTCCTCGTGAAAATTGCTAACAAGGTGGTTAAAGGTAGTAACTTATATATCTAAACCTTTACTAAAATCTAAAACAAGAGGGGCAGAAAAGCAAAAACAGAAAAGCAAAAACTCCAACTTTATCCTGATCGAGTCATCGCATGAGTCACAATCGATCTCTCTGTTTGCTATATAATGTTTCCCCACAATTGCTAAAGGCTCTTAGATAGACTTTATCTGAGAAGAGATCTGATAGTGAACATGTTGACCGCCAGATTAAGATGGCATCAAGCATCAGAGCCGGCAACTAGCTAATCAAAACAAAATCTGCCTTTATCACTGTGTATTGCACAAGCTTGGCTAACAAAAGTGAATCACCAAGCCAAATCATGATGAAATGGGAATATCAGATTGACATCTTGACTGGTCGCCATCATGCATATGAAACAGTTTCGTCCCGCTGCCTGTTATGATGCTAATTTCTGAAGAAAGGCCTGCCAAAATGAGATTAATGATTCATGAATAGATATTAAAGATCGAATGAAATAGCACTTTGAAAGAAAATATTTGTACAAACTATATGAGGGTATGGCTTCTCTGGAAGCACAAAATAGCCTCTGCCAAAAGGTAAAGCAGACACTGTCCCAAGGGAAAAACTTACAGGACATGAATGATGTGCTTTAAGGCCTTGGCTGAGCTCAGCAAATGAGATAAGAAGTTTCACAGGGCGAAACTCAGTAGACTGAATACGTCCTCTGCCATCCGTAAAACAAACTAATCCGCGTTGTAGAACGTGCTCAAATGCCTGCAGAAATTCGGACATATATGTTCAAGAAATCATCTTTCTGCCAGAGAATATTTACAGTAATTATAATGCTACAAGACGACTTTCATTTAACTTGCAAATAAAAGAACACAGCAGACCCCCCATAGTCTGCGTAGAACTCATGAATACACGAGAATTCTTGGGCCTATTCAATCTACAAGGCATTATGTAATTGATTGCACATGACAGTGATGTAACAGGTTCTCATCCTCTCTTCTCAAAGAAACTTTCCATCCTCCTTTACTCTCAGCCGCGGCCAATTAGTGCATAAACCAAGTGAGGTTGATCATACACAGAAGGTGGTCAGTTACATTCTCATGACCTTTTCCACAGGGCTCTACAACTTTACTAGCCAAACCTGCCAGTGAATTCCATTGTCTTTAAGATGCTGAAAATTCTCATCATCAGTTGTTTGGTACCCGGTAGATCCACCGTCAAACATAGATCAGATACCAATCAAATAATATATACTGGAACATTAAAAAATATTCTTTAGATAATATAAGCTCGACTCGGCAAAGATGGCTTCTCCATTTATTAGCTGGAGAAAATGTCTGAAAGAGAAAAGGGTAAATGGTGGAGGTCTAGGATCTCTAATGGTGCATGCTGAACCAAGTGGAGCATGGAAAATGGGATCAGGAACTTCAGCCTGAGACATGCATCAGTGAATTTGTACAGCCTGTGGAGTGGCTTGTTATTCTAACGATTCTGCAGAAACTGCCTTAGTCATCACTCACCAGGTTTTTCAAGCCAGTAATCGAGTTGACTGTCTTGGGCACATAACTTAATACAGTCATATATTGGGTTAGAATTCTAGACTATAGTCCATTAAGAACTGGAAATTTTTCTAATTGAACCAATCACTTTGCTTCAAGAACTTTGAATGCTCCTTCAGTAATTCCCTCAATGTTGAACATGGAGACAGGGAAGACTAAATACAACCTTGTTGGTCCTACAGAATTCTGATTTAGCTCTTACAACCTCAATGTCCACTCAAACTACTTCCAAGCACAGCAGATATGAGAAATAAACAACCACTCAACAATGGCAATTACTTTCTTGCTCCTCTTTTTTCCTGGCAGCCGCAACGGCAATCATCACTCGGTGTAGGTTTAAATGGAGTTACTGTCATATTGGATCAATAATTAACCTATAAAACTCAAGGGTCCATCAACCGGATGGAACATGAATGGAGATGTCAATGATAGTGATTGAATCATTCTAACAACGGTATTAAAGATACCTGAGGCAGAAGAGAAAGGGGATCAGAAGCATGCAAACTCGGTTGACACATGATGAAGAGAAAGGGGATCAAAAGAGTAGCACTATGGAGGAATGAAGAAAATAGGACAACCGCTGGAGCTCGTGGGGACCAGAGGATTAAAACCAACAAAATGTAAATGTGTAAATTCTGTCTTTTCGATTTTTTCCAACAGAATTAAAGGGGTCTGAATATGTTAAACCTTTCTATGCACTATATTTTTTTCCTACACCCAAAAAAGAAAAAACTTTGCAAATGGAGACATTACCCGCAGGCACACATCTTGACTGTAATAGTCAGATGTCTGGAATGAATCATGAATGCTTTTGTACTCTGCAGTATTCAGCAAACACGTAAATCATTCAAAAAGGAATGTTATGGATAAAAATTATATAACCCACAAGAAACATCAATAATGACCTTTCATGACAGCACTGAAGCTGTAAGAATTCTGTTCTTTCACTTCCAACCTCTTCATGCAAACAAGAATATAGAGTTCCAGTATGGAGCAATCTGCAAAGAAAGTTAAACATGCTTATTATTCAGCAAGACAGACAAGATGATGGAAGGACATACATGGAAGAGAAAAGACAGACATAACATCATTTCCAGCACAGTTAGAGGGCTCTAGAGGAGGGGAGAAGGGGTGAAGAAAGACAATCTCTTGTTCCATTAAATGGCAGGCCAATGTTACTAGAGTGTCAAATGATATTTGTCAATAAGCATTTTCACTAGTAATAGAGACATCTCAATACACAAGCCACGAAACTAGCGACAGCAAAAAAAGTCGCCAACACCAAAGATACCAAAAGCTGCCATACTTATGGTTATTGAAGGACCAACTAGATGGAATAATGGAGCCAAGGCAAATAATTAATTAGGAAGCACTCATTTCCTTGATAATTCACCAACTTCTCTGTATCATAATTCTATGAATGGAGCATTATATGAAGAGCATTATTTGCTTGGCTTGAGATTGACGGAATAAATAGCAGCACCATCATCCTATTATTGGAGAAATGCCTGTACTGTACAACACCAAATTGCATGCTTTGAGGATAAAATGACAGATGAATCAATATTGGTCTGACAAAACAGATTCTTAACACATATGTACCTCTCAAGCATTCCAGTTTCGGTTGCCTCTGCAAACTTGAAATTGCAGATTTGAAGTTCTCGAAAGATAAATAACCCAACTTCAAATCCATATCAGAGACAGCCTGGAATCTGATTTCAGTGGCTTCAGTAAGGCCCTCAAATGAAAATTAAAAGATAGATAAACCGCAAGTGCATGCAGCGTACAATTGCCGCAGAGTACTTACAGGAACTTCACCAAGTGCCGAACAATGGGACTGAAATTCATATAAGAATCAATAACTTGCCGGAACCTTTCATCTGAGAACATACTCTGGAGTATAATTTAAGGAATTACTTTAAAAACGACCCTATTCCCTCTAAGCTTGATGAGAAAGTATGCACTGAATCCTTCCCTTTCAAGTGAGGAACTTCCAATCATATGTTTATATGATAAAAGGATCCACTGTCCACTAGATATCAATTATTCGAAATAAATAGGCGACTTTTTTCAGCACCGAATGGTAAGTGTGAAATTGATGTTTCCCAGTCCGAAGTGAGCATACATGTGCACCAACATTTACCAACCCCCTGCCAATGTGCTATAGTAAATGCATGGATAATACAATGCATCTCATCCCTGACAAAATCAATTGCCTCTCGTCCTCTCCATTTTCTAAAACTATATACGTGCAGTCTCTAACTCTCAGTTCCTTAGGGTCCTAAATTTTGCAAGCTAAATTTAATTAAGGTGGTCAATACCAAACAATTTTCTCTAGTGGTTCCTCATTTTCAATCTCTCTATCATCGCCACATGAGCATGCACATTGCTGAAAAAGAAAATATATTAGCAAAAGGATACATGCAGTTTTGCATTAAATTCAATAGCATAGTCATGTGGAAGGCTTGAGTCCACTGGCAAAGACAAGACGTGATCTAATAACCTGCATAGCTAGAAGATGAGAAAATTTAGCATAACATAAGAGCTGGTCTCACAGAAAAGAAAGTGGCTCCAAATTTATAATAGATCAGAAAGCACAGGAGCAAAGAGAGAAAAAGAAAAACAAACGGAAATAAAACAATGATTAGAGTAGACAGAATCAGAGGATGGCCAGAGACAAATAAAAACAAGAAAGAATCAACAGGAGCTTCAAGTCCCCCAAAAATCTTTTCTCATGTTCTTCCATATGCATGACATAGATAAAGCTGTGCAATGCACCATTTCTATGAGGGTTTCTTTAAAACTACAAAAGATTTCTTTGACATTGAATTCTCCCAAAATCCTTTCCAAAACTGAATAGTTGAATAGCATTTGGTTAATAAAAAATCTTCAAAGAGTTGATAATATGACTCTGCAAGGTTAGAGCAAAGTCACAAGCAACAAAAGACGATAACAGATTTACCCAAATGCTTAATGAAGTCACAACTTTCGAAGGATGAGAATTTTGCCAAGAGACAAGTCAACAAGAAAGTGCAGTGGGTGGATCTATGAGCCTTAGCAAACTAATGATCAATACAGGAGTCAATCAAAGATAGCTCTCAATCATTTAAACTCCTTTAAAATTTGGATTCTGACAAACAGACTTAGCCATCAAAAGCAGAGAGTCTAACACCATCGCATTCTTACTAGCCATCCCAGAAAATAAAGTAGGAAAAAGAGATTTGAGAGGGGCTTCACCACATCTCATATCATGCCAAAAGCTAACTCTTCAGCCATTCTAATTTCAAATTTATCCAACAATAGAAGAGCTCACCCCTTTCATACGAATTTCTAAACACAAACACCGTAAGTCAAATTCACTTGGCATGCCAAAAATCAAGATCAACAGGGTATTTAGCTTTAAAGTTAGCCTATTTACCTATATATATCTTCTTCAGATGGAGGAAGAAATAGCAGCTTCCTATGAGAAAAACGAGACTTTACTCTCTTTTCCAACAGCTGGTCAGCATCCTGCAAGTTCAAAGTATTACATGCCAAAAAAATGGTTAGGTTGAGCATGAATCCAGTTCAAGCAAACGGAGAGGACACCGGAATCACAACTGGTATCAATGCAACCTAATGATCGACTACTCTTTCTTTTCTCCCCACATATCCCCTTCCAAACTCTCCTTCTCTGTGTTTCTTGACTTTTAGATATTGGAAATGCATTGAGAGAAAATAAGAATGGATGGTCAATAGATAACGTACCAGTCGGCAACTCACACCAATGACTACAGCTTGAGATGTTACTGACTGCATCGCATCAAGTAACGCATACAGGAATCGTTGTTTTCCCTGCAAAAAGACTAGCCAAAGTATGTCATTCTCTATTCAAAGATTTCACTTCAAGGAAAAACAAACTTACCAACTCACATGGGTCAACTCTTGCGTAGAAATTAAATAATGCCCAGATCAACTATGAGGATGCAAATGGACAAAAATTGGCCGCATGTTACCTGAGTGAAGAGGTCAAACTCATCTAGTACAAACACAATTGTTTTATGTGCTAGGCCACACTCCCTGATGAGCATACAAACTATTTAATATTTCATCATGATGATTGATGATTAACTCGTAGGAAGATAACTCTACGATTACCTCAGCATGGCTATCATGAACTCGGAATTGTCATCAAATGAAGCCTGAAAAGGTAATCGAGAAGTATTAGATTTTTCTTTCAAACTATGAACAAAACTTTAAGATGATTATTTGCTAAATTCCCATTAGAAAATGCAAGTTACCATCTTTGAGAATAATAGCTGATGCTCAACACATAATTGACTAGCAATTTCCTGAATGATCAATAATCATAATAAAACAGTAAGGATGAGAAATGGCAAACGATTTGAAACGATTAACTGATAAACTGCTTAAGAAAATGAAATGGCCATAGGTAGAAGTTATTTAACAAAGATGTGCTTAGGAATATGATTGCATGAGAGAAGAGTATGCACAGATCAATTATTAACAAAGAACATAACCACGAACAAAGATTATATGACTTGATATAGTGTCAATTTAGGGGACACCAAACTATGAATCAATTCTGATGTTAAATAAAGAGCATATCAATTCCACAAAGGGTCTGTTTGGTAATACTCCCGGGAACAACTGATTGTGTTCTTTTGTTCCCAAGAGCAAAAAAAGAACAAAAATTTTGTTCCCGGGAATAGATTTGGAATAAAATCAAGAAGCTGAAAAAAATTACTTCTTGCTCCCGGGAATGATTCCTAGAACCAATTCCAATTTTTCTCTTTTCTCTTATTCTCTTTCCTTTTCTTCTTCTTCCTTTTGGCCGGTGATGTTGAGCCATGGTGAGGCTCATCAGCCTGAGCCTCGCCACGGCTGGGTGAGGCTTGGCTTTCCCGGGCCACCTCTAGGTTGGCGTCGCCTGGCAGTGACCCGGCAAGGCTCGGCCTAGCTGGTGGCTGGGCGAGCTCAACTTCGCCAGATTTGGGTAAGGTCAACCTCGCCTAGCCAAGGTGAGGTCGAGCCTCGCACAGCCATGGCGAGGCTGTGAGGCCGAGCCTCACTGTGGCTGGCGACTGGCCACAAAGAAGGAGGAAGAAGAAGAGAAAAAAAAAAAAAAAAAAAAAAAAGCATTAAAGAAATTTTAAAAAAAATTAAGAATCCAACCAGACATATTTTTATCCCGGGAATAAAAATTTTGGACAGTTACCAAACACGTTCTTTTACTCATAAATTATTCCTGGGAACAAAATCAGAAAAAAAAAAAAAAAATTCTGATCAAGGGTATAAAATCATTATCAAACACACCCAAACTTTGTCTGTAACGCATGAAAATGATGGCAATATCACTGGTGAAGGTGCCTCTAGAAGAAATCTTTCCCGCCAAGCCTCCAAGGATTATATGGTGGTCAATATAGACAACTAACAAAAGGGGAAAGATCATGCATTTTAAGGACTTCCAGTCTATGGAAGTGAGATTAGAAGGAGGACCATCTTGTTCTTTACTTATAATACCCTCTTCGCATACATTAACTTTCTGACTTCCAAGGGTGATGTTAATACCCCACATACCTTTATTAAGGCAAGACTCTTGTAATCACTAAGTACCCCATCAAAATTCTCAGCATCCATATTGGCACAGCTTTTATCATAAGTTACTTCCTTTACGTGCTTTACTTACAAAGTCATGCACAAATGCAAGATACTACTGCGATTCAAACTGAGGACTTTATCATCCTGAAATGGAAGTGTTCAATGCTTCCTACATCAATAATTACATATCTCGTTTCAATTGCTACTAGCCACGTCAAACGACAAAAATGAAGACTTGCCATCATAGAGAGCTATATAACAAAAAACAAAACAAATGGTGCCAAAAGAGCATCAGATACTGTCATACCTTGACAGCGCTATTATCATCACTGTGCAACAGCCCATTCAATCTGATCTGAAACACAACTCCACCAGATTTTTCACATCAGTGTAGCACATTAAATATGGCTCCTTGAAATATGCATAGCCCAGTGTATAAAAATATCAGATTACCCCATTAAAGTAAAATTTTCAAGGAGAAGTTTGCAGATAGAAAAATTATTGAGCGTACCAAAGTAATCATATCAGGATATTCCAGAAGCAGATCTTCAAGAACAAGTTCCAACACCTACAAGGCAGAGTCTTCCGTTCTTATATCACATATAAAAGTTGCAGCTCTTAACAAATATTACGCAACAAAAACACACATAAGTAAAAGAGCATACAGCAACTTTTCCGGACCCACGGGGACCTAGAAGCAAGACAGAATTGTTGCATGCCTCCGTTACTGAACTGGACACGATAAACTTCAACTTGCTGCATAGGAAAAGAATGGCATCATAATTTCGTAACACCGAAAGTACTTCAATTCAAATTCCGCTGGTCTAAAACCAACTTTGCTGTCTCTCCAACAGACATTGAGTAAGGATTAATTGAGAAAGAACGCATCTTTAATGCAGCAAACGAGGGAAGAAAGATATCATACCTGTAATTACTGTCAGGAGAGTCGCATAGAGGTCTGAAGATATAATTAGGATTGCAGAGCCTGCTTCTTATGAGATTCAGGGCTTTTTCTGCCGCATTGTCGCTCACCATTTTGCGACCGTGTTGTAGAGAAAACAGTGCGATGATGACAGTCACAGACTTGCTGGTGAGCCACTTCTGCAGTACCAGCAGAATACAACACGTTCTAGTAATGGAACAGATACAGAGCAGAAAAATTTGAATGGAACTCTTCTGTCGTCTCCGCAATTTCGCTTCGGACATGATCGGGAGGGGGACAAAATGGAAACAGTGGGACTGAAGAAATGACCAAACAGAGACTGAAGAGAGCCACAGAACGGCATCAGCCGGTTGCTTAGAAAATCACCTTGTCCTACGCTTCGGCACCGACACCGAGCGTCGCCGAGGGAGGTCGGCCGGACCGGGACGCTCCCGAGGAGATCGGAACTTCCGCGGCGGCGCTTCCGAATCGCGCGACGGGACTACGGGGAATCTGCAAAAGCGAATAGAGTTTGCTCCGCGCGTCTTCGATGATCGGACTCCAGAAACCGCGACGGCTCGAGAAGAACGGATCCTGCCGATCGATTCGGTTTTTGCCGGAGAAAATCGGGAGAGATTGAACTCTAGAACCCTAGAGAAGAATGGATCTCGGAGAAGAGAGAGAAAGAGAGACAGAGAGAGCGCGGGAAAGGAAACCGCGCGATTGAGCGCGCGAACGAGGGGTGGGAAAGTGGGCCGGGTCGGACCGGGACGGGCCGAAATCTGGGCTTTTCACTCGGCCCATTTCATGGTTTGGGGCTTGTTGACAGATTATTTGAAAAGCCCATTATTTTTGTTTTGGGTGTTTAAAGAGTTGGGCGATGGTGTTGAATGTGTTGTTTTCCTTAAAGGTACCTTTTTTTTCTTTTTTTTTGGTAAAGATAAGAAATGTATAGATTTTGCCGAATAATTACAAGGAAGGAGGCCCAGCACCTACAAGGGACAGACACTCAAAGAGACAATCAAGTCAAAGAGAGTGTAAGGGTGCCGAAGTTCCTTAAGGGTACGTTTTTTTTTTTTCCTTAAGGGTACGTTTGTTTTGCTAAAAATGTATGATTTGCAAAATAATTTCTAAAAATAATTGTATCACTTGAAATGATTGGTCAATAAAAAAAAATTCATTACCGACAATATCTTCATGGATGATTAAAATTTTCTTTGTTAATTTGTTTCTGTGAAAGATCAAAACAGAAATTTTTGTGAAAATTTTGCTGGCAGAATGACGTGGTTAAAATCATCACATGGAAATGATGAGATGGCATGGCCAGACGAGAAGCACTACATAGAAAGAAAAATCCAAAAATTGAGAAGAGATCAATCCAATTGCCCTCCTTTTTCCGTGAACGCAATTGGTTTATCTTTAAAAGCTTATAAATCCTTTCAAAGCAGCGAAACAATTAATCCTCACCCCCCCCAATAGTAGTTTCTTCAACCCCACAAGGATTAGTCGAGTAATCACCCCTCAGCACCTTATAATCATCAGTGAATAGATTATGCCCAAAACTATAGAAAGACTTAGCTTCAAGTAGATGGTATCATAAACTATAGCGCACTCACCAATGGCCACTTATTACCGATACATAATACGACCCCGCAACTTCAGACAGCTCATCCCGCAAAACCTTCACAGCGTTTTCGAGAGCTTTTAAGCTCGTTCATAACCATTGAATGCTTCATTCAAGGGCATTTGGTTCTAAGAGTGCATGCGGGCAATTGAAGGATGTGAAAGTATCGAACGCCACCACCTACTCACAACGTGAATCCCATCCAGCATTTGACCAGCAACCTCGTGAGGATGTCTATAAGAACATCACCTGTGTGTGTGTGTGTGTGTGTGTGTGTGTGTGTGGTGAGAAAAGCAGAGGTTTTCAGCCTAACTCTTCAATAGAGAACAACCAAATGTAGACCAAGGATGTGCGCAATGTACTCCGCTTGGAAGTTACACTCGTTGACAATGTCGCTTTCTAGATGCGCCACAAGGCAACTGGCCTGAACTGGGTCGTCAAACACGCTTCTCATCATTTTAGGACCAAAACTAACGAATTGGAGAAAATAGTGTGCTTAAGTTATTGAAATAGTAAGGTCTTGTTTAGGCCCAGGAATCACTGACTTGCTGGAGTTACGTTGTCTCCAGGTATCGAATTGATCCTATCGAATGTTAAACTTTAACAGGACGGAGTCTCTTCCGTTGGGTCGCTTGCATCTGTCTTAAGTAACTGGATACTGCTTTACCAACTACTTATAAGAGCTAAAATTTGATTTCATGCATACTTCTCACGATGAATTGCAACTTGATGTCATCTCAGAGATTCAATAGCAGCACAATGTGCACCTAATTTTCATTTCGTTACTCGCAGAAGTATATGGAGTAGCTCCTGTATAATGAAATGGCGCAATTGAAGTGAGCCGGTTTTGATAAGAAGCATTTTTGGGTCCATATATACAAAGCATGAATGGCAAGGGAACGAACGTGGGAAAGCTCCTGGGCCCGCACTACAAAGCCGAGAGATGTTCAGATGACAAAATGCATTTTGCCTGCACGGCCAATGTCTTCACGGTGCCTCTGCATGGGTCGCCATCAAATTCGGCATTTGAGATCCTGACGGAACAGCTATTTCTTCCTTGACAAGCCTGTCACATTGCAGGTATAAAACATCCACTATTAGGCAGTTGCCAATGGACTACGATGAAAAATACACTACCATCACGAAGGCCATTCTAGCTAATGGTCGCCATGCTTTGTCGGTGATTAAGAGCCCAACATCATTACAATTAGAGAAACAACTTAATTCAACTAATAATTGCCATGCAACATAATAGAACTGAAAGCAAATTTTCCGAATTTTCTCCTCCTTAAGGTAGCATGCTACCATATAGGTTAAAACAAGAATTTAGAACTGCACCAATAATTCACTTGTAGGAAGCGAGCAATGAATATGATGAAGATGGTTACTTTACTTAATATGATGAGAAAACTGCATACTCCACGGAGCTTCTGAGAAAGATGGTCAAGCTCATCCTCAGTTTCACATTCTACTATTTCTTAGTCGATGTTTAGAATTCCCATCCCATCGTAACGAAAAAGGAGAAAAGCCGCCTCCTTTTTTAGTCCGAATTCTAAATAATGAAATTAAAATTCAAAAAATGCTCTCATTCTCTAAACCCCAAAATCGGCACACAGATATTGACTTTTTTTAAATGACCATTAAAGGTTTTTACTGGCTAACAACAGTATCAATAAACTAATCATTCCTCTTGTGAAATTCCCCCTATTCTAAGCTTAGTGTACATTTACCTTTGTTACCACCAGCAAGGAATTGGGGGCATGGCAGCTGCTTTTGCGAAAGTTCTGGCAGCTGCCTTTAGGTGTTCCATAGCTTGCGAATTCTATGGAGGAAATTACATAACCATCTTCACATTGCAAATGCATCTCAGGAGTCATATCATTGATCGAGATTCTTCCCCCAACAGAATCAGGAAGGGACCACTTCTGTACAGGAGGATAGTGTGACTCTGACACTTGACCACAGATGATCTCTGAGAAATGTAACTTGATCGATATATCAAATGGATTCCCTCCTGTTTCTTCAAAGATGACAAGTAAATTATCTGACCCCTGGAGCCACGACCGTGGTATGTGATACCTGAAAATGGGAAACAATAAGCTTATTGCAGAGACACAGATTTACCATACCATGAGACTTGTACTTTTATGGATTCCAGCAAGAACCATATGTAAGTGAGGATGAGGAAAAGAACATGATAATATTCCATCAGTAAAGATTGTATGCACTGACACAAAAAGCAATAGACATGTTGTCAATAGAGGTGTACCGGGTTTGGGTAGGCTTTCCGCAATTTGTGCAGCACTTTTCTGAATTATAGGGTCCACGATAATCACATATTGGCTGACATCCACCTTTTGGGGCAACTAGAGTCCAGTATCTTCCTATATGATGGCCATTGACCCAAGCCTGGCCCTTTCCCATGCTACCCAGATCAATAGCAACAGGATCTGTCCCATCTGGGGAATCAAAGTATGTCTGCTTCAACCGATAAAAGATTTTTGATTATTGAGGAGTTCTCATTTGTGATGTTTTATAATGATTACAATAATAGAAACAATGAGTCAACTCCTGGTTGCAATCATAAAATAAGGGAACGCTGCATGTCAAAGAGTATGGTATTACATGCAAAAACTATCTCGTAGAACCAGAATTCATTACTGATTGTACACTCCAAGTGAAGAGTAAAAAAAGAGGAGAGAGAGGGAGAGGGTTGTTCTTTTTTTTTTTTTTTTTTTTTTTTTTGTTGTGGGGGGTGGGGGTGGGGGGAGGGGTTGTGATCCAGAGTTACCTTGTACCAGGAAAATGGGGACGGCAAGTCATCCTGAGTCAAATAAGTCCATTCTGCCTTTTCATTATCCTCAATTGTGTATATCTTCAGGAATTCACCTCTGAGCCCAACCTGTATGCAAAACGAAATGATAAAAAAAATACTTCTGCAGAATCAGTCACATTCTGATGACAGTATTTAATGGCTAGTTAGATAGAGGCAGTAAGATAATGGAAAAAAGAAAAAATTCGGGTATTCAGTTGCTAAAGCAGACGACCACTTGATGAGAGAATATGATGGAAACTAAAATTTGCCTTCAAGCATGAGACAGTATGAGCCTGCACATGAACTTTAACTTTGTTCCTAGTTGCAAAAGGCATATTATTTCGAAGTGCAAAACAAGCATCTAGATTTTATTCTGCTGCCTGAAGCCTGTTTCTACTCTCTACTAACAAAAGCATAAACAATTAAAGCATCAGCATATATATTTAGGAATAAGCCTGTTCAAGAAGCTAATCGCCACATGTTCTATCCGAGAAATTTCTGATCCATTATTCTCAAGGGATATTGGTCTAATAAGCAAGATAGATCAAGATGAGAACCAGGTTCTCCAGCCTCAAAATTTATACAGCAGGCGTCAGTATTTGGAGAAGGTTAAGAAAAAGAAAAAATCAAGGTGAGTTAATCGCAATAAAATTGGGTATAGTCTAAATTGATTCAAAAAAATGGTCTGACAACATTTAAATAATAAGGAATCGGATACTCAGATACAAATGTATGATACGTTGCTGAGACAAGAGTGTACATAGATCTTTTCGTTTTTATATTGATTCACCAACAGTAAGGACGGGTTTCATACTCATTCAAGAAAGTTCCATGTCTTAACTTACTAAGAGCTAAAAGCTATCTTGATTAAAATAACATGATAGCGAATTGTGGATAATGTTACAACAGCATAGATAACAATTACAAACTTGCAAATGAAGAAAAACTATACATTGCCAGTGGGCTAGTACTCAATTTGCCGCAATGGACAGAATTGTTATTGAGAAGAAGAAAAAAATAAGAGATGGGGAAACCGTGTGATAACTTTAGCAGTAACATATTGGAATAACTTGCCTGGTAGGTCCACAGAGATTTTGCAAGGTCTATATCCCCGTCTTCAAATCCAGTAAGCTTTACCTTGCCTCTGAACCCAGCCCCATCTTTCTCAAAAAAGGCACCATAGTTCTGCACCATGAGATAATATAATGACAGTGAGAAGAATTGACATGTCCTTTAATATGACAGTTGTCAGACCATACAAAAAAGAGCAACTGGAAAGTACCACTCCACAGATAAATAGCCCAGTGAGAAAAGTAGAGCGAGTGGGAAATATTGCAAATTACCAAAATACCTACAAGAACTGCCGCCCTGAAGAGACCTTAAAAATTCCAAAGTACCTTCTTTTAGACTAGGGATAAGTGCACTAGACATTCTAAAACTTGTCACGAAAGTGCAACCGAGTCTTAAAATTTTCAAAAAGTGCAATAAAGTCCTTTCATTAATAGCACTTTCATGATAGTTTCATGAATCAATTGCACTTTCACGACAAATATTAGGACTTAATTACACTTTTTGAAAGTTTTAGGATTCAATTGCTCGTTCATGACAAGTTTTAGTACTTCCAATATACTTATCCATTTAGACTAATGCTAGTTTCCAAGAAAACTAAGAAGATGACACTTCAACTAATTCCTTTTGAGTTCTTCTCCCATTCCCTTCCCTTATTTATTTTTTCTTTCAGGAAACCATGTCAACACCAAACTTTGTTAAGCCACTACTTTTTCCCTTGTGTCCAACATCTATGGCAAAGCTGGTGAGACAAGTGCCAGTTTCACTTATTCTATCACATTGGGCCATTTCAAGTAGACACTGCATTCTTCCCAAGTGAATTCAGTGAAGCAAACTGTGGAAAGCCTAAGTTTTACTTAATTTGTTGGAAATAACCCGATAAATACCAGCCACGGGATTACCACATGGTCGGCAATACTTTTCATAAAAACAGCACAAACCAATAAAAATGACGCTGCTGTGCTCACAAACCTGCCAAGGAACAAAGACTTACCTGTAACCCGACCGTTTGTGATAGCAGAACTAGATCATTATATCCTTGCACAAGATCAACAGGCTGCACTGCCTTGACCCAATGACCGAAAGTACTGCCTACAGTTGAATTAAACATAAAACTGGCTTAGCAGATATAGTTTCAACCAGTAGGCAGTACGTATAAAGACAAGCAAAATCCGCTTACACTGCAGAAGGACAATAACATACCTACCACTGCAAGACCCCAGATATTAATTCCAGTAAGTTACAGCCGTGGAGAGATAGTTTTCATATAATAATTTATTAGCTGTCTTTTATATCTAGTGCTTCTCTCCAACGGTCCCACATACTATATGCAGGTAACATTCTGCAACTTCTTGATCTAAAGCACCTAAATCAGTGCTGCTAGAATACTTATAAATTTACTATACCTTCATCAATCCAACCTGTTCAGCTTTCAATAAGTGCAGTAGTCTCACCATAAGCAAGAGGTCATGTGCAAACTCTCTAGCCTCTCATTTGCCTCCTGACTTAAAATTTCACTCTTCAATATTAGGGCCAAATCCCAACATATGCCTGAGGGAGAGTACTGGAGTTTTTAAAAATATCAACCATGTCTCTATATAACACATCTAAGTTTTTAGATAAGCTGACAACAATCCTATAATTTAAATAAGTATAATACATGCTATAGGTTGTTATCATAGGAAGAATGCTGGTACATTGCATTCCTATAACAAGGGATTGAAAATTGAAATTAAAAAGAAAAAGAAACGATGTGATATTTGGGGATATAAAAGACCATCCCCCATGGAGTATGTGTCAAGCATTCTTATGAACTTCTGCTGAAAATAATTATCCTTGCACTTCTCTGAGTTTAATAAATTTTTCTTTGAAAAACCAAGGGTTTGAAATTAATCACCTTGGTAATATCTGTTGACCTAGTATGGGATGATCAAATTGATAGGCTGACGAGGGAAGCCCCAAAAATTAGAAACAAAACTTCCCAGTAAATTGTGAAATATATGTAAAGAAGAAAAGCTATGCATACTGCTTGAAGGGCAGAGGCTACTAAAATGGTCCACAAGAGAACAGAGATTCATATGCTAGAAATTGTGAATTAATATCTTCACATTGTACAGATTTAGCTTACTCTGTTCTTAAATGGGCACACAGTGGGAGCAGTCTGCTTTCTCCCTCAATTAAATATTCATTATCGAGTGGGTTTATGTAATTTATTAGTGATATACTGCACTTTGTAGTGCATTTCATTCTTACTTTTTTTCTTTTTTGGCAGTGTGCATTCCGTTCTTTTACTAACATACTTGTGCATGGCATGAGAGCACGCGGCAAGCAGAGGGAGAGACAGGACAACAATATACCCAGAAGAGAAAAACAAGAGTTCAGATACCTGCCAACTGCCCGTTCACAAATACACGTAGGACATCGCGGATGCTGTCAATTGTAACCGTTGGCCTCACGTCTTTTTCCTTCCAAAAGGCGATATCATCTTCGGAGACATAAATTCTTGATTGAGGAATATTGAGATGTCAGATAAGCCAATGAATATCATTATAGAATTGGTGAAAAGATAAAAACAATATATACAATCAGAAATGCAAACTTTTGCCAACGTCCATAATAACATCAGCCAAAAGCTGAATCCGAGCTAGAAGAATCACATGAGGAAAGTACAAAGGGCAGTGCAATCACACCAGATCTGACTCAGCATGATGTCACAATATTCCATTAAATGGCTCATATAATACATCAATGTCCAAAATTTGCAACAAACTAAAAAATTGGATCAGTCTTGAAGAGTTTATCCAAAGTTACAGGCATCTGAGGGATGGATTTAAAGGGTTCATAAGTTGTTAGCAATGTTTTCTAACAGACATGGTCGAACCACAAGGTCAATCAAGTGGATAGCTTACTAATAAATGTGATATATGTACACGCACGCACACTTGGACACCAATATGAGCTGGTTGTGGTGCTTTCTTTTCTTAATGAGGTTGGGAGGTCAATCCCCACCTGCCTCGGCTCTTCATATTTTTGCTCCAGGTGAAACACTTGGTCAAAGATCCGGTCAAACCAGTAAGCAGTTCACCAATCGAGTGGTTGAACTGCATCAACACAACGGTTGAACCAGATCTTGACCAATCTGGGTGAATAGGAAAAACTGGAATGGGCCATAGTCAGCTCCCTGTCCAACCAGCTGAACCAGCTGGTCCAATCCAGGTTTGAAAACACTGGTTGTAAGAGGTCCCAAATCTCTATTTGAGATAAAGAGGCCTGACTATTTTTACATAAACCAGCCAAGCAAACAGTGTGCACCATCTACTAAATAGAGCAATAGCCAATCCTGTATTTTCTATTGAAGGTGGAAAGCTCCAATAATGTGCACTAAGAGCTGCCCAGTGCATAGTCGATACATGTCTATGAAGCAAAACCAGAAGCAGAACTTGGAACTGAGAATTGGATATAATTAACAAAAGAAACCAGTAGACGCTTAAGGAGACTCAGCCCAAAATTGATGTATCTTCATACACATACAAAATCATTAATACAGGGATGCCAAGAAAAACCCCAAACGAACAGCAAGAAGAGCGAGCAGTGAAAGGTTAACAAGGAAAGCGTGTACCCCTCAGTAAATGTCATCCATAGCACGAAAACCCACTCCTATGTATAACAGGATAAATAATGCAACAAACGACAGAAGAATTGACAGCTCAGTAATAACTCAAATCAACAGAAAGATGATATAGATACAATTGCAAATAGGTACACGAAAGCTAAAATCCATGACAGCTAAAACTGGGAGTAAGACGAGACCGTACCGAGTGAAATGCCACAGATAATCAGAAAGGTCCTTTGTAACATTTAAGTGCTCTAATATGCCTTCAACTGTAAAATTGGTGGGGCTCCAAACACCAATTGGCTCTTGTGACCACGTCCATGATTTACCAAAATAAGAAGTCCTGCTCGGTTTCTTTATTTTCTCCCCAGAAACAATAAAATTAATGGGCAATTCATTTGCTGTTGATTTGATGGAAGTTTGTGCTGCAACCTGGTCTAGACATGATGACAGGAAGATGTAATCAGATCTCGGGAAGATATCCTCCAGACTTCTTTCCCCTTCATAATCATACGTGATGAACAGCAGAAAGTATAAGTAGCAGAAATGCCATTTACATGTGATACCAGGCAGAAAGACAGTAGGGATGTGTAACTGAAAGGAAATATCTGTGGTATATGGAAGGAGGGAGGAGTGTGGAGAATAACTTCTACTTCAACTACAACATTTTTTATCTCAGAACAAAACCAAAGTAGACTTATCGTAGAGTATTTTGTCTGCACAAAGTCAAATATTAAAATATAACCAGACTAGATTTCGTCACATTAGATAAGCATCTCAAAAGAGCTAAGAGAATCTACATTACATAAGTCAACTACTTCAGATGATTCACCATATTCAATTGCTAGAACACAATTCCTAGTTCTAACAACTTGTTCCACAAAGTTAAAACCATACCTTCGCAGAGTTGAAGACCACATTCCTGCAGTCTGGTAATATACTCACAGACCACGGAGGCAAAATATACGCCTGACCAAGAAAGTGGACTGTAGCAGATCTATGTTCATCTATATTTGCAAGAAATGCAGAGCATACTCTTTGACCAGTATACCTAGTCAAGTTGTGGCCTTCGATGTGATTGTTTCCACGGTACACATGTGCCTGAGAAGAGAAATAAGGAAAAAAAAATACTTTTGACCAAATAATGGAATAGGCTACTCTGGTAGACTTCTGCTAAAAGATGCATGAAAATGAGGTTTCTGAGGAAATGAAGCATTCATGAACAGTATTGAAAGTTATGGCTCTCAACATCTGGCCTGAAGGCCAAGAAAAGCCAGGAGACATTCCAGAAAACCACTTAGAACTTTCAAACAATAAATAGATTCTTTCAATTCAATTAATAATATGGCTGAAACACTGCACGATGCAGTGACAAGTAGAAAACCCAGCTCAATAATTATTATCCTAAGAAAATGTTCAGAAATTGATGTTTGACTGGTGATGAAGTATGACCTAAAGAGGAAAACTAAAATAATATGCCAAGCCTAGTAGCCATCTTTTGCACACCACACATCAGAACAATACTTTAATATGCTCATTCTTTTAAGGACAACCTACTGAACATGGAATCAAAAAACTTTTATAATGAAGCATCATCAAGGGGCAGAGAGATGGACTGACAGATCAAGCAGAAAACATTGACATTAACCATTAACAGAATTTATGAAGTATTTGAATCAAGAAAATTGCATAGTCAACATGCTAATCAGTCTTTGCATAGTCCACATCTAACCAGTCTTCAGCCAGCAAAAGACAAAAAAAAAAAAAAAAAAAAAAAAAAAAAAAAAAAACATGCTACTCAGTCAATCAAGGGTAGACCACAACCTCTTGCTTTGGCCCCAATTTTAGATACTGTGCTGCATCAGAAGCAACAAGGGCCGCTTCACAAAGCTTTATTGCAGCATGCAAATCTTTCAAATGCCCCCATTTTGGCTGGCTCAGAAGACCTAAGTGGAAATATAATAATTGTTATTCCAGAGATTGAAATTCATGTGACCTTAAGATGGCAATGGAGCTCCATACTTTCACCTCCACAGAATAGATGTCTAAGTGTGCATGCTTGTGCGTAATATGTATATAGATGCATACATATATTCTCAAAAGCATTTCTGCCTACCGTATTCATCAAGCGGAGCATCATAATCATAGCTTGTAACATAGAACGGCCCCCCAGAAGTTCGGCCAAAGTTTGTCCCCCCAAAATACTGCAACCATGAATCACATGCATAAATGCAGCATCAGTCATCAGTGAATGCTCATCATTATCATTGATCTTAGCTAGAATGGTTCTTTCTTTTCAACTTTCAGCAAATCTACTTATACAGTCTTAATTTAAGAATTTAGCTCTTTTTATTGTAAAAGCCTAATAGTTCTGTCCAGCCAAATGCATTCCAGCCGAAAGAGACCTTCTTCTAATTCCCCAATATAGCTACAACCATTTATGAGATCTAGGCATTTGCTGCAAAATATAAGGGGGAGGAAAGGAAAAGAAGAACCTTCAGACATAACCAATATCACCACACACTTAAACCAAGTAAACGACACAAGAGAAAAAGGCCAATAGCAATAATCAACAGAGAAAACCTCCTTCTATAAAAGTTTTGATCATACCATATAATAATTTTGAAAGCTTCCACCCCGTTCAAAAAAGCGGGCAACTGCAAAAGCAAGATCTTCAGCAGGTCTATGTGGTAATCTTCCACCCCAAGATGCATACCTTCATACAAAGTTCCAAGGACGCAATTCAGTTAGTAAGGCTCTGTTGCATCAATGAAACTGTTTTCCACTTGGAAAACGATTTCGTCAGAAGATTTTATGAAGAGCAATATACAAGGTAATGTTTTCCAGTATGTATCTTGGTTTCCAGAGACAAGGAAAAGTGATGTTAAGTGTAGTATACAATTGTACAAGACATCCGTCAAAACATGAAATCAGATTTTAGTAGTACTAACTTTAGTTTATTATAAAACGGTACGCTTACAATGGGTTTTTTGCTATCAGAATCCTTACTAAACCAAAATTCTCGTGTCATAAAAACTTGTCAGTAAAATCTGATTTCAGAACAAAACTTAAAACTGTTTCCAATCAGTAATATCCAAGAGAAAACAAACAAGTTATGGTTTAAATAAAGATTTTGCATTTTCTAGCATTTGTTTCCTCCATTATAAGAAAACAAAAGCAAAAACATTTGGAAGGATCATTTTGGTGCTTTTAGAAAAGTCTTCTATAAAGTCTAAATCTTGATGATAATAATAATAGGAAAACGTTTGACAAGCATGTCATTTTCATCTTTCGAATGAGGAAGCGCAAGCAATTTAATGTCATAAACAGAATTTTGAAGTTGTCTCAAAATCTTCTGGGTCATGCCATCAACATATGCCTCGGAAAATTTCCTTTTTTGCAACAGGGTAGGACCACATTCCTGAGGGTAAATCCTCCAGATATCTTCACCATCTCATGGGGAGAAAAAGAAAAGAAATATTTATAGAATAAGGTTTGCTATTTCCAATTTGAAACCAATCTTTTCCTTCCATTATGCATCTTGGTTACCATTCTTTGCTTGTTATTTTCTTAGCCTTTTGTTCCTCATCCCTATCTATCATTCTATAGAGTTACGTCTTCAAATATAATACTTTCTTATCACAAAAGAAGAAGTGTCACCACAGATACAGTAATGTTCAGCCATAAAATGAATAGTTTCTCTGGAATCATATGCGCCTTGTACTAGAAACAACATATTGTAAATGACATATTCCTGGTAAAGATGCAAAGGAAGATGCGTCTTCTTACCAGCCATCCCAATCTTCCGTCCAAAATGTTGGTTTGTTATAGGAATTAGGCTTAAATCCATCACAGTAATAACCATTGCAAGCATTTATCTGTTAAAGAAAACTTGAAAACTCATCACAATGACCAAAATTTACACTAAAAGCTAAAAATTAGTCACTTATCAAAAGTTTCTTTGCCCAATGCACTCATTGCTATTTCATAACACATTCCAGATTTCTGTAAGAGTTCGTGTAGCAAAAAGATGGGGGGGAATAACTTACAATAGTTTCGGGGGCATCAGCTTGCTGGCACATGACCCATGGAACCCTAGCATCAAGCTCAATAGCCATTCTTGCAGCCCATTTGACATAATTCTTTCCACTTTGCCCATAGGACCTTTCAATGTTCCCGTACTCATTCTCAACCTGACAGTTCTTCTTGTTATTATGCATGTAGTAAGACACAATAGGCAACAGGGCAGAAAGCCCAGCAAGGACTATCTTTAATCTTTTTTGTCATGTTTCAGTAATGAGAAGGTCCACTGCCACTAAACTGATTAACGAATCAAAGCATTAGAATTGCATATGACATATTTGAGCATCTTGAAACATAAATCACAGTTGAATGTCAGATAGAACATTCAGATGGAAATGATTCAGGATCTGCAACTGACTTTAAACATCTGATATGGCTATTTAATTCCAGTATAGATTTAGGTCCCCATAAGAAAGGATATCAGATTTGATTCACCAGAACTGTGAGGAGTATGGTATTTGTCCAAAGAAAATGTCCCATGACTCGGAGAGCATAAAATTAAGCACTTTGTAGAATACTACTGCTTCAAAATCTTCTACTAACCTGCAGCATGATAATGGGGCCACCTTGCCAAGAGAAGAGCATCTTCTCACGCATTAGATCTACAATTCTTCTCACAAACCGCTCCATCTCAACCTGGAAGATGTAACTCGTTTGAATACTTAAATATCAAAACAAGTCTTCATCTAACAATTTGCACTTTTAGAACAATTGGCAGTGATCGCGCAAAATTTTAGATGGTAATAGAGCAGGAGGTCCTAAGTCCAAATCTACTCCACACACGCACGCACGCACGCACACATACGCGCGCGCACACACATAGATATATTCCATGCTTTGGTCTTAGGTCAATTTTCAGCCTATGCATGAGCGGAGTATTAGAATATTTAAAAATAAACTATGCTTTCATCTAACAGTTAGAGCTTTTAGAATGACACTAATCTCAAAAATTTTACAGGACTCAATGAAACTCCAACAGTAAATGCACTTTTAAAGTTCTTGTCTGCAAAAAACCACCAATCAAAATTTAATTGCGAGGGTACACATGAGCAAGACTAGTCCTCCAAAAACAATTACACTTTATTTTTCTTAGCAGAAACAATAACTAAATGATAAATCGAACAAAAAGCCCGATAAGACACTTTGTGCCATGAAACATTCTCTCACTCACCACTCAACCACGACACTGGGTATATTTTTAGGTGTAGGGTGGTTGTTAAAGAGATTTTAGGCCAGTTGGATCAGCACAAATCTATTAGGCCTACCCACTGAAGGTTTCCCAGCACTTTAGCTTTGACAGCTCATAAACTTTTTAATCCATTCCACAACAGTTGGAAAGCTTATTATGAGCTCATCAAAGTCAAGTCCAATTTTGGATTGTTAAGGGCCAGTTTTCTGATCTTAGGCCAGTTGTTCTTGTCTGTTTGAATCTAGATTCCTGCTTGCCAAGTAATTTGGATTTCTAATTAATTTAGGCCCACTTTAGCTAATCTTTACATTTAAAAACAAATAAAGATTAACCAGTTCTGAAGCAGAAAGGGAACCAGCCTTGGACCTGTCGGTTCTAGAACCAGCAAGTCCTTCCCTAATTACAGGTTCCTGAGCTGATCCATCTGACCCATTCTCACCCTTATTTAAGAACCTGCCTAGTAACATGATGCATTTAATCAGGACCTTCGGAGAAACTATACAATGTCCCTACCTCATTCTATACTCAACAGAGGAAAAAAGAACTTGTGTACTCTAAAGAGGTACTCTGAGCAAGCACACATGCCAAATTTACCTTGAAAAGTACATTGTCTGTTCGAAATTCAATGCCAGGGATATTCCGGAGCCACACTGGGAAACCTCTGCAAAATTATAGCCCACAATTAGTTCACAATATCAAGGAACCATTTTCAATTAAATCGATGTCAGCCTAATCAAAATAGTAGAGTCAATGAAGCACTATCTAGAACTCCATATGCATATGATCTAATAAAGAAGAATTACAGAAGCACCAATAACATTTACTTTTGTACAATTTGCTATTTCAACTTTAATACTTACATCTTGCACCCTTATAAGATAGATCTTACCTCATGTCTAGAATTTAACGCCTTTCACAAACCATTTGAAAAGCCATTTTTATAAGAACATATGATGGTTTGATTCTTTGGTTATCCAGATGGATATATTTATGGAGAGTTAGCTAATAGATGGTGATTAAATGTTGGAAATTTTAGCACTGCTTATTTCTCTCGGCAAGATTTACCACACATGCACCTGCTACAGGGATTAGTTTACTTTGGGGTTTTAAAATAAAAAACTATGAAATGTCAAGAACTATAACCTTTTTAATCATGGAAATATGAATTGCCTTATTCCAAAAACAGATGAAAGATGACCATATAAGGAATATTTACAATTGAAGTTATATGTTCTTGCCCTGTGAAGAGGGAACTAAGATTCCGAGTTCTTTCAAAGATATTTTGAAGATAATGGAAATTGTGGAATGAATCACGGTGCTCCCATTTTCCCAACACAAGGCTAACTAGATTTGAAGCACGGGCCATTCACATATGTAATTACTTTTAATTCTCCTAATTTCTATAATTTAAGTCTTACCAAATGAGGTTTCCTTCCAGCTTTCATGGGTAATTTATCTTTTCAAGTGGAGGAGGTGGAGGAAGTGGGTGGTCTTAGCTTACGAGGACATGTTTTAATTTGACTACGCCGTAATTATTTTGACTTCCTATTGCTAATATGTACTGGTAATTGGAATATGCTCAATAAGTAAGACAAACCCCACTTTTGGCTTAATAATACAGATATGGATAACAGGCTTGCTTAGTAAAGTTTCCTGATGATTTTCTGAGATCTCAACAAGAATTCCTGAGTAAAATCTAGGCCCGTCGTTCATCTCATAAAGTCTTGATGCCCCCCAACGACTAACATAGTTTGATGATTCTCTTTAACCTATCTATTGTTGCCATGGCAAAGAGACATGCTCATGGAGACTTGGAGAAGGAATCAACAACAACAACAACAAACCAAGATTAGATACATGGATCCTATTACCCATTAAGCTCAATCCTATATTATATCCTATCTATTCAGTCACAACTGGAGGAAAAAAGGAATGAAGAGCAGCTTCAACCATTGATAAGAGCCATAAATTTCTCATCCATCCCTTGTCCCCTGTTTCTAATCTAATTTGGTTAAGAAAATTCAGTTTTTCCATTAAGGTGAAACTAAAGAGTGCTCGGGGAGAGGAAATTAAAAACTGTAACTCTGCTAACAACAAAAATAAATCATCAACAGTGGATAGATTGTAAAGTAAAAAGAAGCAAGTAAAACCAGCATTCAGTAATCAGAAAGAAGATGAGACCCAAAATTCCACTCAGCACAGACATAAGGGCCTATCCGGAGATGAAGGTACATTCCACTGGATCCCACTAGCTTCACAAACTTGACAATGTCATAATTCCCTTCAAAGTAGTACTGCAGAGACAGTTGACAATGGAATGAGTAAATGCTTTATCCAAAGAGTTCACCTCTTTCTATGAAAATTTGCAGTACCTGTCCTCTCACAGGCTCATGCCCACTCCAGAAGACATAGGTTTGAACTACATCTGCACCACCTTCCTTGCTCTTTGCAATAAGATCGGGCCACATCTGTATGATGCAAACCAAAGTGAGGGCACAAACTGATTACTCACAGAAAGTTACAATTGAGCAAGGCTCTCATCAGCATCCCACAAAGTACGGTCAGTAACAGAATACGTTAAAGCAACCATGCAAACTAGACAAGAGAGGCACTGTCCACCTATCTAGACAAACAAATGACGGGTACACTAAAAACAAAATAATCAAAGGAAATGCACCATCGGTGCAGAAACAGCAGAGGTACACATTGTCACGTCATGTGCAGAGATTGGAAGTAAACACGGCGAGAAATAGTCATGACATGAAGAAAGAAACATGGACCAGTTCTCACACATGAAGGCCCTATATTTCTCAACACCACGGATTCAAACGGGGAAGTCGCTTCTCCAGACATTTGATGGGCCCATCCACTACACTGCGCACCCTAAAACTCGAGGTTTGCCCCCAAATCTGTCTCTGCCCCTACCGTATCGGCTTTTGTCCATTCATTATATAACGAAATAGTTTACCTCAACTCTTACACGAGAGCAATATGGCAAGAATCCTCACCATGCATGACCCACTCGCGCTCATTGTAAGAGATAAATTACCATTTCCACTCTCCGTCTGCTTATCCAATCTAACTTTTGCCTTCATTCCAGCTTCACTGACATTCTTAAGCACAAATTCCAATTCATTTGGCGGTACGACAGGGCAACTGAAATGCAATCGCAGGCAATCGCAGCCGCGACGCAACTCGAGAAAGTTCGCGGTGGACACGAGTTCGGAGCCCAAACGACACTTCTTCACCGGATACGGCAGACGAAATAAGCAAAAACAAAACGGCGTTGACCTCATCTCGTCTCTCGGCTCGAGTTCCGCCGGCAACGAAGCACGCTGCCGATCATCCACGCAAAGCGACGCGAAAAAAAAGAAGAGGAGAAAAGTAAAAATCTCCGAAAGATGAGGCCGCGCTGCCGAGTACCTCCGGGGTGGCGCGAGGGTAGTGGATTCCGGCGGAATTGAGCATGCGGCGCTTGCCGTCGATGATCAGCGCCCTGTGGTCGTAGCTCACGTTGAACGGCTCGAAGAAGGAGGCGGAGCCGGCCGAGGCCGCCGCCGCCGCCGCCGCGGCGAAGTGGACGAACGCGAGCAGGAGCAGGAACGGGAGCGAGTTCCTCCTTCGTTCCGCCATCGCTCCCCTCCTCGAACCACAGAGAGAGAGAGAGAGAGAGAGAAATTGTCCTCACTGCAAGCTCCTTGGTAACTACCGGATTAGAACAATCGGCCAATCATTGCGCCTGACAGGGACGGATCACCAGCCGGGCCTTTTCCCCGGTCGGGTGACTCCGCATGGTAATTTTATATCACAAAAAAATTAATTTTTTTTTTTATCAATCCCGTTCTACTACTATTCTAATACTCACCTTCACCTTCAAGTTAGTTTAAGAGTCGAAACTCATTCTTGAAACTTATTAATTCCTACTCCGACCTATTTGAGAAGGTAGGGATTTGATCCTTACCTCTCATTCCTACGTTGCAAAATTAAGAATTAGCATGCTCTCCTCGGCCCATTGGGCCCATCCTCAGTGGGCCCTCTGTTGCTAGGCTTTTTTCTGGCTCGCATTTTCAAACATTTTCCAGATTCTCTGCAGACGAGCGCGGGAAGAGAGAGAGAGAGAGAGAGAGAGCGCGCGAGCTTGATGACGACGCGAGACCAGATGGAGACGGCGTCGCCGGCCGGCGGCGATCTCGACGTCGACGCGATTCGAAGGTACTGCAGGTTTCTTTGCGTGCGTCGCGCTCGTTCCCGCGTTCGATTATCGAGAGTGTGACCAGGAATGTCCGTGCTTTTTCTCTCGTTCTGAAGCCGAGTGAGGGAGCTCAAGCAAGCATGCAGGGATTGCACGGAGCACGCGCCGGAAAAGTCCCCGGCCGACGCGGAGGATTTGCTCAATCGATGCGTTCTGGAAATCGAGGTGATTCTTGCATTTCGCTGGCTATTCCACCATCCGTGGCCGTTTTCTGTCCTGTTCGGTTTTATGAATTTGGGAATTGAGATCCTGGGTTAGCGTTTCTTTTTTCTTTTTCTGTTTTTATTTTGCCCATTTTTGTTGGTGGAAATTGTGCAGAGCGGGATGAAGCAGATTGTGTCCAAGTATTCCGATGTGAGTGGCTTCGGGCAGGAAGATTTGGGTAAGTCCATTGACTGCTTAGATGCTCTTGGTTATCGAATTTATTGTCTAGTTTTGTCCACTTGTTGAAAGGAATTTTGCAAAATTTCAGGCTTTAGGAGATCATTTGATTTTTCTCTAGGATAAAGGTTGAGTTCATGGTATGGCATCTGTTGGTTGAGGGTTTAATATCCACACGAGAGTTGAAGAGCAGTATTAGGAAAGTAACCAGTAGGGGCTACATGATAGTACCGTCTTTCCTGTTATATGGTTCGGTTGTTCCCATTCCCAGGTTATGTACTTTGGGATGATATAGTTTTGGACAATTCTTTCGCTATATGGACTAGTTCAATTTCGTAGCATTTGTCGTGACAAACGACTTAGGAACAAGTGGCTGTGGTTCGAGTGTAGTTCCAATCACTTCTCTGCTTTCATCTCGTGTCTAATTAAGATGGCGGTTAAAGCATCCAGCTTGATTGATATGTTATACTCGAGTCACGGCTTAATGATGTGAATTTATTCATTTCATATATTATTATGGTCCTTACCTATCAAATAATGTATTTATATTGTATTTCATGGTGTATTCTATCTTCTGATAGGTTCACAATAAATAATGCCACCTTATTGTATCCTTCTACTCAACCCTAGCCGCCCGATTTGAAATTTTATAATTGATAGTCCAAACTATATGAAATGGCTCACAAACCTTTTGTCTTTACTTTAATTTTGATACTCATGCAGGAAAGAAATTCTTGCGATATCTATTGGCTAGAAATTGCTAGTTGTATTTGAATTCGAATTTTTTCTTCCACTGATGATTGATAATAATTGATGCATCTTTTTTTGAAATGTATTTACTGAACTTATAATCGTTTATGCTAGAAAACTAATTCTGGGCGCTTCATCATAGATATCAATTCAATATGCATATTCATGATTGATGAACTTATCATTTTGATTAATGATCTCTGGATTTTACAACTAACAAAGTTGATTGTGTAGATGCATTCTTAGGACAGCTGAAGAAGGAGCTCGATGCAGTGCAAGCTGAAAACAATAAAATCTCTGATGAAGTTGAGCTTATCACAAGATCCATAGTGGCTGGTAAGAATCATATTATTTAGTCTACTTGTTTGTAGATGAACTTAACTTATGAGATCATATTGACTGCAGATTCTAGTGCTTTAGAGAGTGACCTTGAAGGGCTGGAATATTCTCTTGATCATATTGGCTCTCAGGTTAGTAAAATAACAAAAATGTTTTGCTTGTGACATTTGTCAGGCTGGTCATTTCCACGGGTTGTTGACTACCTCTACTTCCTTCTTTGTTGTGATTCGCCATGACATCCAGTTTCTGCTGGGTTCATCTATGTTGAGATCGAACCCACATGGCTTACAATGGTTTGACATATTGTAGGGTCTAATGAAGGAAAATGCTGGAGAAGTGGGCATGGATTATCAATCGAGTTTGATGAATACAGATGTGTGCCACAAGTTCGAGGTTTATTTTAATGGATTTTTTTCCTTTGACTTTGATGCCTTCTCATTTTAGTCATGTATACACTGTTTCCTATTATATATGCTTTGGAGATAGTCTCACATGGGTTTCTTTTCCACTGTATATTTCTTTTTGTGTTTGTAACATGTATCAAACATAGGTTTTGATCAGCACAATTACTAGGATGTCTGAATTACTTTATTTCTAGTTCATTATTTGTGTTATTGTTTACTTATGAGATTTGCTTTTGATCTAATGCTCATGGTTGCTTGGACTATGGTGCTCTCATGCCTTGCAGGCCCTAGATCTTGAAAGTCAAATTGAGGAGAAAAAGATGCTTTTGAAATCTCTCGAGCATATAGACTGTCAACTAAGAAAGTAATCTATCCTCTTGAACTCTTCACAGTTTCTTTGACCATCCAGCAATTTTTCTGCTTCTAAACTCTTTTCTATCACCTGTCCTCTATTCTTTTTTAGGGATGATACAGTTGAACAAATTGAGGATGCTTTGACAGGATTAAAGGTCATTGAAATTGATGGGAGCTGTATTCGCTTGTCACTGAACACGTATCTTCCAAAATACGAAAGCTACCAGCAGAAGATAGAAGAGGCTGTTGAGACTGTGGAATTGAACCATGAGTTGCTGATTGAACTCGTAGACGGGTGTCTGGAGCTTAAGAATGTTGAGGTATGAATTATGCATGTGCAATCACAATTCCTCCTATTGAGACAGGAAGATAGAGGTTCAAACAGTAATTACCATAATTTTTGTATGAGATATTACTTGGGGATGAGATTTTAATCTTTACATCACAAGTGTAACTCTTGAAAGATGCAAGGACTAAAACACCTCTCATCCTTGTCATTTGATTACCCAGCACTTACAACAACAATTTCACAGCGAATGCTTATTGTGCAATTACCCAACCACATTTTCATGCACAAGTGGAGATTGAATTTTGTGCTTTTACGTTACACATCTCTCTCTCTCTTTTTTTTTTTTTGGTCGAAATGTTACACATCTCTTTGAAGAGCTGCTAAATTGAATGGAAATTTCTCCTTCATGTTGCCAAATTTCAAGAATGACATGGCTGCGCATCCTTAACTCAGAAAATGTTTCAGTATTTTTTTCAGTTCATATGAATCCTTCATCCTTTCTAACATAACAGCCTTGCATTCTGTAGATTTTTCCCAATGACGTGCATATCGATGATATTGTTGATGCTGCAAAGGATTTCAGGTCCGTCTGTGCTTTGTTTTGTTTTCATTTTTGGTGGCTGAAGTTAGGTTGTATCTGCTTTTCATTTGATTGATTGTTAATTACCTTCAAGTAACACCATTTGAAGACTTTCAGATCTCTGTAACTGAAATTTGAACCTCACTTGGGACATTTGTTTTGAGTGGTTATTACTTATGGCAATGGCCTAGATTCAGAACTTCCAATTTACTCATAGAGTTTCTTGATTGCCATTACTATTTACTTCTCTATGCATGGTAGTAATTAAGTTAATTCTGGAGGAATGGGAAGTCAGTGAACTGAGAAATGTGAATGTCATTGCTTTCTTGATTGGTAATGTCCAGGCAGTCATTTTCAGAATTGACAATACATCAGACACCATTGGAGTGGTTCGTGAGGAAAGTGCAGGAAAGGCTTATTATGTCAACCTTGAGGCGATTAGCAGTCAAGACTGCAGCTAGATCAAGGTCAGACTTAAACTGACCTTTAAAGTTCACCGAAGAAATGGATTTTTGTCCTCATTTGAATCATGATTAGTTTAACTGACAAGCTTTTACTCATGTATACTTGTTTTTTGTTGACTAATGCAGGCACTTCTTGGAGTACGTTGATAGAGATGAAACTATTATCGCTCATATGGCCGGTGGGATTGATGCATTAATAGAGGTGCCTCAAGGTTGGCCAATGCTGAACATTGCACTGAAGCTCAAATCATTGCAGAGCTCAGATCGTCATGCTAGAAATATATATTCAAGTTATCTTCGAAAGGTCGAGGTTAGTATTGTTATGCTCTCAGTCTACCTCCCCCACCCCTGACCCTCCTTCCATGAAGTCTTGATGCAGGAGTAAATCATCCTGCTGTCAGCATGTTGGTTCTTGTGCCCCTGTGGTTGTGAAAATTGATTTATGAGTAGGTAGAAATCCTATTCGAAAAAAATATTAGATGGTAGATGGCAAAATTATTTCTTCCTTCCCCTATGAATATCGTCATAGATCACTAATGTGAAATTGTGGTTTCCATTGCATCTGATTTCATCAGAGGTTGATTGCATGGATTGCTTTTCTGTTTTAACTTCTGCAGGGCTTTCAACAATTTTTTGTGGTAGTTAGATAATATCATTCTGCTCCTTTTCAGTTTATATAACATATGCCATTCTTTTGGACAATTGCATGCTTCTTATTCTGGATATTAAATGATTTAGGAAGCAGCCAACTCCTTAGATCCACAGCAAAGGATGAACTTGTCAAGCTTCATGGATGATATCGAGAAGATACTTAAAGAAAAGGACTTCGAATTCCGGTCGAGTAAGAGCTAGAGGTTATAACCAAGCCGTGGATGTCACTAGGGTTTTCTATGCTATCGAGTTGCGTTCTAATATCATGAATCATTGTCTAGGCAATAGTTTTTTACAAGTCTAACCGTCAGGGATATGTTGTATGATTTACCAAGTATTATCCCAGTGACTAATGGTTTGCAGACTATATTCCCCAGCATAATATCTGTATTCTTGTTACATCTTTCCATGCCTTGTACTAAAAGAAAAGAAAAAGAAGCTGTTTGTTCATCTGTTTATTTTCTCGCTGTACTATTGAATGCTGCATGGTGTTGCTCTGTTCCAACATTATTGTCATTACGTAAATTTTCAGCGTGCCGAATTACCAGACAGAAACTTTCACCCAATGTGCTACTTAGAAGCTCGAAAGGGCTCTGGGAATTCTTCTTGAAATTGTTATGACGCGAGGCCACTGCAAATGAGGTTTAGATTTTAGAAGACGAGGAAAGTGGGATTGTTTTGGTGCGGCGATATAGTCAGCGAATAGAAGAATGGATTGTACAATGCAAAAATGATCTTGTATAATGCATTGGCGCAATATCCCAACTACTTGTAGGTTTTAACTGAAATTATGCCTGCGCTTCGGCGTGGAAAGATATTTTGAATTAGCATTCTTTATCGGCATCTAATTATAGGATATTGTATTACAATAGTAAATAATTCTTAGACGTATATTTGTCGAGTATTTGGTATTTAAGTTCGAAAAATTTGCTGAGTCAATTGAAAGGGTCTCCAATGGCAACTTACTTATCATGACTTGATCAAAAGTGAATAAGATGATATATGTCTCGATTGGGAAGTGGTTGTATTATTTCGTTAAGTTCTTTTGCTTAAATAAAAACTCGATTTATTTTATAGTACCACTTTTTCTAGAAACAAACTACTAAACCATTTTCTTATGATGTCATATATAAAAATGAGATTGGGCATAATTTTTCTTATCAATATTGTACATATGCATGCTACTAAGTTGAACTTGATGTGGATAGTATTGACAATAAGAATCAGCAAAATTAAGAAGACAAAAAATTGTTTTGAATCTTTTTCGACTTTAAACATCCTAAACATCAGTGTAAGAGAACCACCACCTGTGGTGACCGCGATGGTTTGGGCTCTCTCCCCCTAACGCAAAGGGAGGAGTTTAAATCCCTCACGGTCGCTAGGGATTCTTAAGTGTGGCGTCGGGGTGGTGGGTCCTCCGCTAGCGTCACCCTAGGGTTTACTCTCCGGCTGTCGACCGTGCGGGAGTTCCTGGGTCACCAAAAAAAAAAAAAAACATTAGTGTAAGAGAAAAGAATTCTCATTTAATAATAAAAGAAATGGTTAGAATACTTACTCTTTAACGGATCTAAAGCGAGCGTCATCGTGGGGCTCTTGGGAGAGTGAGTGTGAGGACGAGCGTCAGCGTTTTTGGAGGTGCAAGGGGAAACCTTGGTTTTGTTATTTTAGAAAGGGGTAAATTTGGGTTTCTAATAATTTTTTTAAGGTAAAAAAGGGACCCCACGAATTTTCATTAATGAGGCCTTTAGCATTCTAAAAATGCTGAAAGCTCAATGCTAGTTTAAAGCTCAATGCTAGTAGAAACTAGCATTGAGCTTTCAACATTTCCAATGCCAACTTTCATCTCAACGCTCATTGGAAAATGATTGCCAAACACCTTTTTTTTTCCTCGAGAAGCTTTCAAGCCTGAAAGGTCTTTTTAAATGTCCAACCAAATGCACCCTAAGAATTTTTTAACAAAAGACTATTGAAAAATGAATGTGTTAATCCTGTGTTTGAATTATTAAATTTTCTATTTAAATCCTACTTGGTACATAGTGATTCAAACTTATTAGTATTACGAATGCTTGGTTAGTATTTTTCCTTACTACCTATTTTTTCCGTAAAATTTTGCTACTAATTAAGCTGAAAATGTACGCATTTAAGTCAAGAAAAAGCAACATGATTAATATAAAAGAATATATTATGGGAGAAATAGATCAGCACAAGCCATCTCCCCCAAATTTATTTTTCATTTTAGAGATAATTGGGCAATTACGTTTGTCCAAGTCACGAATAGAAACCTTTATAAAACTCCATTTCTTGTAATGCTTTTTTTTTCTTTGTTATCCATAGTATAGATGGGCAAATAAAGCAATGAAGAATTAAGAAAGCTATTGCAACATTAATCGATTATACAAACACGGCATTCAAAACCTAATATTGCAGAGACAAAAATGAAAAGTCAAATTCAAAGTCATTCCAAAAATCTAATGTATTTTCGAAAAAATGACAAAACCACCTTCTTAACTTTTGACTCAATATGTAATATGCTTCTAAATATTTAATTTGTTCAAATGTGGTTTATGAATTTTAACTTAATGAGTAATGTTATTTCTGAATTGTGATTTCTAAATCTTTGATAAATGTTCAATTTAATTCTTAAATTATATGAAAATATCATATGTTGTCCTAAACTTGAATTAATATAAAAAATAAATTAAACATTTTAATTTGACTCAAATCACTTTGGCCCAATTTGCAATATCGTCATTCAATTAAATTATTATTTTTTATCAGTTAACTATCTGCCTTTTGCTGCGGAGCTCAACCAGTGCTTCTTCTTCCTCTTCCTCTTCCAATCTCTCGTTCACTCTCCGACCGCATCACCGCATTCTGCAGACAACTCTCCTCCTCCTCGTCGGCATTCTGTTCATTGATCGTCCCACGTCGCTCTCCGGATGCGGTCGTGCGGCCTCGCCGGAGCGCTTCCGCCGGAGCTCGCCGATGGCCGACGCCGGGGACGCGGCTGATCTTCGCCGATCGAGGCCACCGTGATTTGCTCGCGCTTGTTGCCAGGTAGGGAGATCTAATTCTGGGTACCGAGGCGATTTTTCCCCAGAGTCGAGCCACTTCGGATGCACTTGTATATTGCGCAGATTCGGAGCTTGAAGTTGGTTCGGGTTCTTCAAGCTTCTTCAAGCTCTCGTGCTGAATTGATCGATTAGTGTTTCGTTCGGACTGAATGTGTGCGTCTGTGTGGTGGGTTATGGTGATTGCCTAATAATGTGTTTCAGATGTTCGATGAATTGTCTAGGAGACATTGTTAACGTTGGAAAAATTGTTTCCTGGAATGTGGGGTGAGAGTTCTTTTGGGCATCGTTTGACCCGGTTTCTTGTTCGACAGAGTGTGCTGCTTGGTTGTGTATTCGGCTTTTTATTGGTAATTTTTAGTATGGCGATATATTCTGTTTACATGGACCTGATCTTTTTGTTCTTTCTATTGTTGTTTTCTTCAGTGAACTTCAAAACCATTCTGAGTGGTGGCAGTATATGTTAGTCGTACGTTTATCCCTGCTTTTGTTTCGGCGATGGTGACTGTAGACATGCGCTCCTTGCTGTTATTTTCGGCGTTCTTGCGAGTGTTCTTGATTGTGTATGGCGAATGGCAAGATAAGCACATGGAGGTTAGGTACACAGACGTGGACTACTTCGTGTTCTCTGATGCTGCTGATTTAATGGCATCGGGGAAGTCTCCTTATGAAAGAACCACTTACCGATATTCACCTTTGCTCGCCTTTCTACTCCTGCCGAATACGTTTATTCATCATTCGTGGGGCAAGTTTCTTTTCTCGGCCTCAGGTACATATGTTCTGCAATTATCCAATGGATGGAGGAGTTGATAATTATTTGATATAGATTTCTAGGTCCATTTCTCACCTTCCACGTCTACGTTTATACGTATTATAGAGAATTTGGAAGAGGAATAGGAAATGGTTTCATCTTCTCTACCTTGATCCAAGAGGTTTGTGAAGCCTCCTTGTGACAAAATGTCTACTGATGAGCTGAGTGGCATATTTTTTATAGGGAGTGAGCTGGCTATCTTGAGAGTAATATTCTTGCATGTCGTTATGTAGAGAATTCCAATATTGATAAATTATAGCTAGCTCTAGAAAGTTTTTTTTTTTTTCAAACTGCGGGTCCTCATACTAATGGGTACCAACCGTTCTGTATCTCTGTAATTATGGTAGATCTTTTGCTTATCATCTTTGTCAGAGCATATAGGATATATTATGAACATTCATATTTATTTTGTATTTTAACCTATGGTATGTGATGGTGATTAAACATACATGTAAAACTAATAACATATTTATTCAATCCTTTTCATTTAGATGTTGATTTCATCTTCTATCTTAAACCAATTAGTTACGCGTTCTTATGTTGGTCATTTTAACTGGAAATCATAAATGACTGTTGTCAGTTTAGTTTTTATTTGGAAAATACAAGTACAAAGGTCATGTGTGAATGAATGTTATCATCTTCCTCACTTGTGCAAATTTCTTTATTATTATGTCAATGCTGCAGATTTACTTGTTGGAGTGTTCATCTACATGATCTTAAAGAAATGCAGTGTACCCAAGAATATCTGCACGTACTGTGTCATGGCATGGCTTCTAAATCCCTTTACCTTCACTATTGGGACTCGTGGGAACTGTGAGCCGATCGTCTGTGCCATCATCTTATGGATCATTATCTGTCTGATGAATGGTATATTTTCTCCTTGGAACACTTTTTGCCTTTGTCAAGAGGATTACATGGTTATTTAACATATTTCATGTTCTGGCAGTTATTCTTTTGTTTTTTCCCTTTTTGAGAGAAAAACTTACAAAATATCGCCTTGTCAGCCTTTGTAAGTTTTTGACAATGCTTCACTGATATCTTATTTGTTGGCCAGTGGTTATCAATTCTGTGAAGTCCCTTAAGGAGCTTCATGAATACCTAATTTCAGCTGCATTGTGGCCTTAGTAATTCTGCAAGAGGTTGTGTAGATGGACAAATGTCTGGACAATGACTTCCTTTATAACTTTAGTATGTAGAGTGCCTTTTCTATTTATGACTAAATTGTGAATATGCATGCTCTACCTGGATTCAACATAAATCACAATAGCGCACGGTGCATTGAAATTGTTGCATTCTTTTGGAGATGTTGATGAGGGGAACTTCTGCTTAATAGGCTTCTTTTGATCTTTACTATATCTACACCAGTGTCAATGAGGCTCTTCATTCCTTCTCTGTCTTCAACCTTTAACTGTATTTATATATAATAACTAATATTGGTGTAAGTAGTGGTCATTTGTAATATTTCTTATGCTGTTCTGTTTTGTTTATTAGGCAATCTCTTACAAGCTGCAGTTTGGTATGGACTTGTAGTCCATTTCAGAATCTATCCAATCATATATGCGCCAACCCTTGTCCTGGTTCTTAATCATCACTTCTTCCACTTGGGACAGAAGCCTGTTCTTAGGATCTGGAGTTCTGGCCCTAGCAAGAAACATGAGAGCAGCACAGCAGTGACTGAACTCAATGTGCTGGTTGCGATAAAATGCATATTCTCTAGAGAGAGGATTATTTTTGGTGTTATTTCTGCAGCTGTTTTCTTCTTCTGTACGGGAATTAGCTTCTTTTTATACAAGTGGGAATTTTTACATGAGGCATTGCTTTACCATCTAACTCGCACAGATCCAAGACATAACTTCTCTATATATTTCTACCACATATATCTTCACTATGAGCGTGAGTTCTCTGTATTAGAGAAGCTCATATCTTTTTTACCACAATTCATGGTCCAGCTGGTTCTTGTTCTCCGCTTTGCTCGGGATTTGCCATTCTGCCTTTTTGTGCAGACGGTAGCATTTGTGGCATTTAACAAGGTTAGTATGTTAATCTGCATAATTCTCACTTCTAGAATAGCTAAATTGCCTGTCAAAAGGAAAAGTGGCTAAGTGGATGGCATTGGTACCTTCTCCGTTGACAAGTTAGTCACTGTCATGTATACTGCATCTTACGAATATGTATTGAATCTCTATTAACAGGTAATCACTGCGCAGTACTTTGTATGGTTCTTCTGCTTGCTGCCCCTAATACTGCCATGGAGCACTATAAATTTCAAAGGGAAAGGGTTGTGTTGCATATTCCTGTGGATGGGAGCACAGATCCATTGGCTGATGTGGGGTTACCTGCTTGAGTTTAAAGGCAAGAATGTCTTTGTAGAGTTATGGATGGCTAGCTTAGTTTTCCTTGCTGCTAACACTTGTGTCTTAGCTGTTATGATTAGCAACCACACATACTCTCCATTATTTCAACTGCTGAAACAAAATAGTTCTGAACAGGGCCTAAAACAGGAGTGAAATAATAGAATTTTGGTCAACTTTCTTACTCTTGGTAGATTTTTTTTTGTTAGCCATATTTTGCGATTGGTGTGAAAAAATGCTTAAATGATGGTTTGGCCTAGCTTTGTAACATATTATTATCCACTTACTTAGGCTAAGCTTTACCAGTAATGGTGTTTCCATACGTCTGAATATTATTGATATTCTCCTCAATTCAGAAATGACAATTAAGTGAAACCATGATATGGCTCTCAGTTATAAGGATTGATTGCACTCTTTGTATCAACTGCTCTAGCAACCAAGCTGCTGCTCATTCATCCATTCTGTGTCGGTATGCATGTTTGACATGGAACTCCTCCCTAAAGCTTTTATTTTTTGATATGACAGTGGCATAATATATTCTTCTTTTCTGTTATTTGCCATATTTGACTTTCCTTTCTCAGCTAGTGTGGAGGGCCGAGAATGTTCAAAATAGCATGTGGACACATTTGGTTTCTGCATATGCAAATTGCACAATATTTTGTTTATACAAAATGTCAATAATTACTATTTCGGTTTTGAAAAAACTGAGAAGAATGCCATAAAAAAAGTTGATTTCGCTTTCTATAACATTCTTCACAAAGCATAGCAGTCATCTAGACTTTGCAGTGTTTAAGCAAAAATATGGCACATGCTGTGTATCAAATGAGGATCGATAAACGAAAACCAGTTTTTCTTATTGAGTATGAGCAGATTTGAGATCTTCACATAGCAAGTGCACAGCATTTTGCAGAAGGAATTGACTGAAGTTCATGGAATTGTCAATTATGATGCAAAAGGGAGTATTTAAATTTTCCATTTAACTCATCAAGCTCGAAATGAATGGAAACCTGGTATGACTTGTCAGTTGTGATTGCTAAAGGTGCTTTTGTCAAAAGATCACCGAGAGTAAACTATCATTTTGATGTCTGAAAGATGGAGGGTAGATTTTATCAGATTGAAAACGTAAGGCAAGGGCAAAGTCTCTGGATAAAAAATGCGTTCATCTCTAGATTAGTTGCAAGTTAATTAGGCTGCGCATGGTAAACTTCTCCAGCCCAAGAATTTCTATTCTTTTCTTCCTCGGAACAAAAAAAGAATTGAAACTCGTTTGGTAATGGTAAGTTGTTTTTTTGTTCCTGAACAAAAAGTTAGCGTGGGAATGGTTTTGGAATAGAAATGAGAAGTAAAAAAAGTTGCTTATTTTTTCCAGGAATAAGTTTTAGAAATAAGTAAAAATTTTTTGTTCTTTTATTCTTCTCTTGTCGCCGCTTGTCGCCCGTCGCCGCCACCGCCGATCGTTGGCGGTCGTCGACCAACCGTCGCCACCGGCGCCGCCGGCCACCCGACCGCCGCCGGTCGCCGGCCAACCGACCGCCGCCCGCCGCCATCTGCTGCCGCCGGCCAACCGTCGCTCGCCACCGCACATCGCGCCGGCCAATTGCGGCTTGCGATCGGTGGCGGCGGTCGGCCGATCGGCCGGCGGCGGCGTGCAACGCGATGGGCGGCGATCGGCCGGCAAAAAATAAAAAACAAATAAATACAAAAAGAAACTGTTTTTTTACCAAATGCATTTATATTCTTTTTCTATTTCTAGAGTAAAAATTTTGTGTAGTTATCAAACGGGTTTTTTTACACAGAAATTTGTTCCCCAAGATAGAAATAGAAAAAAAGCATTTCTGAAAAAAAAAAAAAAAAAAAACTACTCCCCAACCAAGAAGCGTTGTCATGCGCAACCTTAATGTATTCCCTCTGAATCAGCCAGGAAGATTCTAGCTACAGATTAAGTATAGGTTTGGTACTTCAACTTGGATAGTCAGTGAACTTAGCCCTTTTCAACGAGTTAATAGGAAAATTTGCCAAAAAAGAAGTGTCATAAGTGGCCTTTTGTAAATTTTCTACAACTAAGTATCACGGAATCAATCGCAAGCAAGAGCAAAGAATAGCAAGGTACTTTTTTCATTTAGAACAAATGAGAAGCGGGGAATCGGCTTGAGAGACGTAATGTTATTTTTATCTTAGTTGTGTTTCCCTCGAATTGAAATGGGGAACAAGCCAGACAAAGAAAAGGTAAGAGCCTCCTCTGGAAAGAATTACAATTTATTCTTCCTAGGTGTAAGCAACGGTTGTGGGTGAAATCAGGAATGGGCTTGGTTACTCCAATTTGAGCTGGTTTCAAGAATAATCGGTTCGGTTCCACTTTCTCAGGGTCTATTTGGTAACGTTTTTATTTCGATGAATAATTTCTTTTCAAAAATAATTTTTTTTATTTCTATTCCTGAGAATAATTTCTCAATAAAAGAGCGTGTTTGGTAACTATATAAAATTTATATTCTTGAAATGAAAAAATAATAGAAATACATTCGGTATGATTCACAATGTATAATTTTTTTTATATTTTTCTTATTCTTCTTTATTGCTTTGCCACCGTTGACTGTCGCCGACAGCCATTGATGACCGCTGACAACGGCCGGTGCCAATGGCTTCAGCAGTGGCGATTGGTGGCGGCGGGATGCAGTCCATCGTCAACGGTCATCAATGGCTAGCGGCGATGATCGGTGATGGCGGCAATTGGCAACAGTCATCGGCAAGTGGTGGCAACGGTTGTTAATGCTGGTCCGTTGGTCGGCCAGCCAACGGGCAACGACGTCAACCGTCATCGACGGTGGGTGTGGCAACTGGTGGCGACAGCGATGGCGATTGGCTATCGGCCAGTTGGTGAGTGGTGGCCTCAATGGTCATCGGTGGTGGACCGTGGCGAGTGGCGAGAATGGTCGGCCAGCGATCAATCGGTGGGTGAGTGGCGAGAGGCGGTCGGTTGACTAGTAGTGGGTGACGGGCTACAGAGGGAGGTAAGCGATGGTAGTCGGCGACGACAGCTGGCCGGCGACAATGGCCAGACAACAAGGACAACGGCTAAGGGAAGGGGTAGCAAGGAAGAAGAAAAAAAAAACTTATTTCTAAAAATTGTTCCCAGGATTACGAAATTACTTTTTTTCACTTTTTGTTTCTGTTTCAAATTTATTCCTCAGACATTTTTCTATTTCTCAGAATAGAAAAATCAATTGACGTTACCAAATAAATTTATGTTCTTTTTTTGTTCCGGAAAACAAAAAAATAGAAATTAAGAGGAATAAAAACGTTACCAAACAAGACATCAAGGTTCCAATTGGTTTGTTTCTCATTGCAGCCTTAGAAACCATTGGATCTAGCCACAAACCAGCCTATGACACCAGTTTCAAGGTAGAAACGCCATTGATATCGGTTATAGTCCTTTCTTTTAAATAAAATCTTAAAAATTAGTTGAAAAAATATTTGAAAAAAAAATCACGGTTCCCAATGCCATCCGGCCGGACCACCCACTTCCCATTCTTGGTAATATCTTCACCCAGAATGACATTCTTCCTCTTCTTGATGGCAATTTGTGTACCTGCTTTGCTTTCGTATCCCGCCATCTCCTCACCTATTACCTCCCAATTTCCCCGATGTACAGTCATGGAAAAGAACAACAGTAGGAAAGGACATGAATTGATAACGTGGAACACGACGAGGCGGCGCGGATGAGTCACCTATGGGACTATGCCCATGTGGCACGCACCTGAATGGGTCGCCCTCTCTGGACACCCCTGAAAGCGTCGCTTGTACCATCGGCGAAGCAACGGAGATTCGATTCTCATGTTCCATCGGAGGATGTTGACAAATTGCTTCTCGTTTCATGGGGACCAAGAGCCTTTTTGTCTTTCCCTCTGTATTACCGGAAAGCGCCAATTGGAAATGGACATGCGGAGTTGGGTTGGCTGTCTCGCCATGTGAATGAGCAACACCATCAATCACAGTCGGCACTTGCTAATTGGAGCTAAGTTGTTATCTTTGTCATCTAGAATTATGATAGTCGGCTCTCGAGATTCTATCGTAGATTATAACAATTATTAAAACGTGAACTCACTCATGATGCGATTGCTAAAAGTAAAGTTGTATCATTAGCGTTCAACTCAAAACTCATCAGAGCTCAAATGTAACTATCTTGACAAGGCAAGTTCATTAAGTTTGCTAGTTTAAGTTCAAAGAAAACCATCGTCGGATTTTAAATCAAATTAGCGAGTAACTCTAGCTTGAATAGCTCATTCGCGCCTGTCGAACTCAAAACTTATTGGAGCTCAAACGTGATTATCTTGACAAGGTAAGAGTTTCATTAAGTTTGCTATCTTAAGTTCAAAGGCGATCATCATCGGATTTCAAATCATATTAGTGAGTAACTCTAGCTTGAATAGTTCATTCGCGGCCCATTGAGAGCATGCCTAATCGCCAGACCAATCGAAATGGGTCATAAATCCATTTTTTAATTTATATTTGATGAGTTGGGTTGTTATGTGAGTTAGTTATATTTAGTAAATGGATAATAAATGAGTTTAATAAGAATATTAAATGAGTTCACAACTTATGTATAGTCAACTGACCTCTATGAAATTACTGGGATTCGCTCCAGTGGCCACTCTTCTAACATGGAAGGTGAGGGGTTCAAATCCCCACCTTCTCAGGGAGGGATGGGGTGGGGACGCGCGAAGTTTCGAGAGATGGGTTTCGCCCACGCCCGCAAAAGCGGGGCAAAAAGTCTAGAATGAGTGTAGAATAAGTATAGAGTAGGACTAACCAAAAAAAAAAAAAAAAAAAAAACTGACCTCTATGACTTTTTCTCCTCCTTTCTTGATCTTGCTTTCACTCATTTCATGCTTTTGCCTTAAGTTGGAAATGAATTTTTCTTGATTTAGTTAAATAAATAAGTTTTCTAGAAATATGGACCGGCTCGAGTTGAGTACGAGTCTTTATATTTGTATTACAAACAAATGGGTTAAATGGATCGAGTTATCTGATCCAATTTGAGCCACCCCTTTGATAGGTTTACAGACCGCACTCGCACAAGAGGCTTCCTCACATGAAAGATGTTTTCCCGTTGTTTCCTTCTAGCTAAAGAGGCTTCAACTTGAAGCAAAGAGACCTTCAATTTGGTACAAGCACAGGAGAAAGCAACAATGCGAAGGACCTCAAAAGAAAAGTTAAGCTCTTCTTGTCAATTCCTTCCTAGCTAATGGGGCTTCAACTTTGAAGCAAAGAAGAGACCTCCAATTCGGTACAAGCACAAGAGGAGGCAACCATGCGAAGGCCCTCAAAAGAAAAGTTAGCTCTTTTTGCTCAATAATTCAGTTGAACAAGGCTCCCTCTTCTCCTTAGTCAGGAGCGACAAAAGTTGACATAATGGTACAATTCGTATGCATGCGAAGTCCATGAGATCTCATCGCACCCCGTTGTCCATTGGCTACGCCTTTCGGCCTAATCTTAGGTCTTGACTCACCCCCTCGGCATGGAGTGGCTACACCGAGGTCACAAATACATTGAATTGGGAGTTTTGTTTGTAGGTCGGAAAGGTACATGTGTGAAAAAGGTTCCATCCATTTATGGCCAAGATGACGAGGAGATAGAGAATGGTTGGACGGTGGTCACCCTAGAGCAAGATTATGTTTCCTCTGCCGCTTACTTTTGCATCAACCAGGATCAAACAAATTCGACAAAATATATATTATACATCAAACAAGAAAGAAGAATTAATTAAAAAATTTTCTCTTGCTATTTATTTCAATTCGGTTATGTCCGTTGAATTTTTTTTTCCTGTCACTCTCGGCATAAAAATCTGAGAAGATGCTGAGGTATATTCCCTGGGTTCTGGACGAGGAAGATCATTAATAATCACTTGCTCCATGTGTTACATATTGAAATAGAAGCAGACACCTAATGTGAAAATGAATGGAACAGTTTATACGAAATCATAGGATAATTTTTATTTTGATAATCTGTTATTTGATAATTCAAGTGTAACTCTAGAAAGGGTCTTTTTGGTACTCTACACATTATAATTATGGGTGTCCAAACTTTCTTACACATACACTTGGCATAATTATCCAAGAAGTCTTAAATGTATTATACAACGGTTAATTCAATTATTAACTTTTCAATTATGTCAATTTAGTCATAAAATTGTTGACGTGGACTTTGACCATTCTACTAATGCTATAACTTTTGCAATTGTTTTTAAATTTTGTACTTGTCTCTTTTTTTTTTTGCTTTTCCCCTTTTCTTTTATTTTCTTTCTTTTTGTGTCTTTTTTCTATTTCCCTTTGCTAGCTACTGAACCTTGGCAATGGTCGACATGGTAACCAGCCATGGGGGAGGGTTGGTGAGGGTAGGCTTGGGTGAGAGCCGTCCTTGCTAGATTTGGCGAAGGCTTAACCCCCATAGACTTTGGCAAGGGCATTGTGATTCTCGTACAGATCTAGTGAGATGGTCGATGACCTCCACTAGCCGGCAAAGAGAAATATGAAAAAAAGGAAAATATAGAATTTTTTTTGAAAAAAAAATTACAAAAGTTATTAATGTTAATACCAATTGTGTCATGTATGATGATTAGCATTAATATCAAAGGTTTCTGGCCAAAATTGGTAAGAATAATTGCAGTGTCAAATCATTAAAAAGTTCACTTTTTGGACAAATCTCATAAAGGGAATATGATTCTATTCACAGAGGGAAAGCGAATTATAATAGTGCGTTATTTATTTTAATTAAGCTTTTCAACACAAAGTAAAAGTGCATACCAAGAAAACCTCAATCATAATACTTTCATAATGTATTCAGAAAATCATTACAAAATGTGATAGGAAAATTTGAAGTTTGATTACATGGTTCGGATTCAAATGAAAACATTATATGAATGGAACAATCGGTCTCATAAATTGGGTGCTAAGTAAGTAATAGGTGTTGCTATCTATCAAGTTACTATATCCTAAAAAATGCACATAAAAATTAGATATGTATATAGCAAAAATAAGAAAGCCAGTAAATGTAATGCAAAAATAAGAAAAAAGGCAATAAATTTAATCCGTGTTATAATTGGTAACAAAAGGAATTTATTAAAGTATTTCCTTAACAGCTCGTTGTTCCGGTAAAGGATTCCTTTTACAAGTCATGACAAATTGGGTATTATTCATTTTCTCATAATGGAAGATGAGTAATTGAGTTAAGTGCACTGTAAGGTTCCACTTCAATCGTTTTTTTCCCCTTTATTGAATATCTGCAGTTTTTTTTTTTTTTTTTTTTTTTTTTTCACACAATTGAATATCTGCAGTTGAAAAATTCATTCTTTTAGGGAAAAAAACAAAATAAAGGACTGGAACATCTCTTTTTCATTTAATAGAAATTCACCAATTAGAATGAGAGACCGTTAAGTTATTTTTCCAAAAGATATATATAGATATGCTTAAACTTTCCTTTTTTAAAATCTATTGGAAAGGGACTTTGGTAACAAATTAACCATTATATGAAATGTTCAAAGAATATGAAATTACAATTTTGGCTATGACCGCCAACAATCTTAGCATTCTTTTATTTTAAATTAAACTTTCATTCAAAGACAAATCTTACCTGTACTTTCATGAAACACAATCGACATTCCACATCAAAGAAATTTTAATAAACCCACAATGTCACATATACTTTTAGGAGTATCAGTCGTTGATGTCAGGGAGCACTCAAAATCACTAGGCTAAGCAATTTTGAACTTTGCTTTCAGCATTCTAATCATGCAGCAGTAATTTGAAGTACGGTCTTTCCGATTCTTTCAATAAAAAATCAATCTTTACACTTTTAAAGAGACTTAGGGAGCGACCCGATATGAATAAAGTCGAGTATGAATCAAATTTGAGGTCGGGAAGCGTTAGTGATGCCATCGAAGGCGATTGAGACGTAATTAGCGATGTAATTAACGACTGTAATTATATTTAGAGAGAGAGAGAGATAGAGAGAGAGAGAGAGAGGGCGGGAAGGTCGCATTGGGAAGCGGACAGCATCGGAAATGGTGCGCCAAACCGAGGTTTCTCTCTCCCTTCCCCTTCCCTCCGCCCCATCACTTCTGATTCGCCGGTCGCTGCACACGTGTCCCCCCAATCCCCGACCCCACCGCCGCCCGCCACGTGGCTCCTCCTCCTTCCTCCCTCGCCCTTCTCTCTCTCCACACAACCCCATATCTCTCCGTCTCACTCTCTCTCTCTCTCTCTCTCTCTCACACCCTCCTCTTCCGCCATTCGCACGAACTCCAGCGAAACTCTCTCTCTCTCTCGTTCAAATCCCGATTTTCCCCCATCGAATCCGCGGCCGAAGCGCCCCGAACGATCAAGGAAGGAACTTGGGAAAGAAGCTCCTGCATGTCAGCTTCTTCTCTCTCTTCTTTCTCTCTCTCTGTTTGGCCTGCCACCGTTGGTTGTCAGCACCATTGACATACATACTCGTTCTGTGATTAAAGAAAAAGAAAACCCACGTTCGTCGTGGCCCCCACAAGCCCGAGCGCGACCGCGACGGCAGGAAACGGCGAAGAAAGGTGGAAGCTTTACGGTTCTTGATTCTTGTTTTTCTCTCTCTAACCTGCAGAATCTGTGAAAATCTGCATGTGGGTATATCCCCCCGCGCATGCATTGCGTTATCCTTTCTTGTTCGTCTGATGGAACGGTGACTGCGCGATTGTGATTGTGGCTGAGCGATATATTTCGAAGGAAAAGGAAAAAAATATATATATATATAGATAGTTTCTTGGAATGGCGGGAAACGAATGGATAAACGGGTACTTGGAGGCGATACTGGACAGCGGCGGCGGGGGGTCGTCGGAGCAGAACGTGCAGAAGGAGGTGAAGATGAGGGAGAGGGGGGACTTCAACCCGACCAAGTACTTCGTGGAGGAGGTGGTGACCGGCGTCGACGAGACCGACCTCCACCGGACGTGGATCAAGGTCGTCGCCACCCGCAACACCCGCGACCGCAGCTCCCGCCTCGAGAACATGTGCTGGCGCATCTGGCATCTCACCCGCAAGAAGAAGCAGGTGATATTCCGAGGCAGCTTTCTCCATGCTTCTGTTCTTTTTTCATTAGAATATCTGATGCATTTATTCGGTGATCGTTGTTTGAGAGATATATTTGGCTCGTTATCGGCTTGTTTCGTGGTGTTTTAAGATTTCCGGGATAAGAGAAGACAGGTCTAGAGATTGAATTGCGGTCCTTCTATGGTTGGATGGAAATATACAGTGCATTTACTTAGTGATTGTTGCAAGAAATATGTTTCATTAATGTCTTTTGTGAATTAGTTTATTATGGTCGCCTTTTGCCCTGTTTGTGTTATTGCTGTGTTACTTCATCCTCAGGTTCGTGTTTGATGTCCAGCTTGATTGATTGAGTAGGGGAAATTGTGAGATATATCAATTGTGCTGGTCCATTCTCATTTCAAAATCCTAGTTATGTCACACACCCATCGACGTGCAAATTCCAATCAGAAGCATACATGCGCGTGTTAGCTTGGGCAACAGGCTTTCTACATGTGAAGCTTGAATTTCTATAGACTCCTGAGTAGCAAAAATTTCAGATGAGTGGGAGTCTCTTTGTTTTGTGAGCTCTTGTTGAAAGTAATTTTTTGGAATTGAGTGCCTATAATGCATGAGAAACAAAAAGAAAACAAGGATTTTATGGAGAAATGATCCAGTTATCCGAGGATTCTAGGTCTGGGGGACACTTACAGGTAAGGACAGGGGAAAAGAGGGAAAACCAGAAATTTCTTTTTTCTTGGGGGGGGGGGCCACACGTGTTTTCTGTTGACTGGGACCATCATGCCAAACAGAGGTTTCTACTTCTATGAATTTCCTACTTTTAAAACAAATCGACTGAGGCATTTGGCCTATATATTCTTCTACTTAATTGGAGGAAAATGCGGCCAGTTTGTTTACTGAATAGCCATAGATCTTTTCCATCAGCTCATCAGTTACAAAGTGTCCATTTGGCACACTAGCCGATCGGCCAATTGTCTGATAATTCAGCACATTCTGTAGGAAGCGCAGTTAAAGTTGGAACTGCATCATAAATTTAAATTCAATTCCTGACATATCATGACCAGAACAGATCTCTGTGGTGTACACGGTGCCTACATGTTTCCAGCATTGTCATTAATAATATTGTTTTTGTGCTTAGGCATTTTGAGACAAACATTTAGTGTCATAAACAAATCCGACATATTGCGGTTCAATTGAGTTTTGTTTCTGAAGTAGCATGTCACACCAAACTGAGTTTTTGACTCAGCAATTCGGTAATCCTTACCAATTTCCCAATTTTTCAGTTGTGTCCTGCTTCCAGTCATAAGTTCAATATACCGGGAAAAGTAATCACTATGACGCATGTGGTGTCAACATGTTTCCAGCCATGTGATCAATTCGTCTTCCCGAGTCATTCGTATTAATTGGACACGTTGCGTATTGGACAAACCCAACATGTATTAACTATTACGGAATATAAACCCAGAATGTTGTAGATGGCGAGGGCTTTGAGTTCACAAACATACTACTAGTAGATGATGTCAAAGATTTCACTTTCGGCTCTTTGTTTATTTGTTCTTGCATCTTTTCCGATGCTTTGCATCTCTCAATCGAGCATGTGTGGCCTACATCATAAGCACTCTCTTGTTCTCTGTATCTTCTGGTAGACCATTCATTGTTATATTGCTATTAGCTTTATCAAGGCAAGGCAATTGCGTTCCCTGTATCTTCTTAGTTTTCCTACTGAAATTTAAGGACCCTTTGTCATCAGTTGGAATGGGAGGAAATGCAAAGGCTGGCAAAACGGAGGTGGGAAAGGGAACAAGGACGGAGGGACGCAACAGAAGACATGTCCGAGGACTTATCAGAAGGAGAGAAAGGGGACACCATTGGAGAGTTGATGCTGAGCGAGACCCCGAGAAAGAAGTTTCAAAGGAATTTTTCCAATCTGGAAGTATGGTCAGATGATAAAAAGGAAAAGAAGCTTTACATTGTCCTAATTAGGTATAGTCTTTCTTCAGCTTAACTGTTGTTTAGTCAACTTCTTGCAATTGTGTGCCTATGAGGAGATAAATATAGAATTTTCAGCATGTTAGCAGGTGAGAGAGTGTAACTTTCATTTTCCTGTACTTATCTTTCGGATGTTATATTAGCTGAGAATACAACTTACAAGGTATCGTGAATGTTGTCTTGCCAAATAAGGAAGGTATCTCATTTCATTTCCCTTCTGAAATTCTGCTGAAGTAGGTTACCCTTTTCCGTAACCGAAGGATAAACCATAATAATAGAACTGAATCTTATGCCAGATATGCTGATCTACTTGAGTTCATTAGGCTACTTGAAGTTAGAGGAATAAACAATTTGGACATCATCCTGGACACCAGTGTTTAAATTTTTTGCCTATTTGTGAACTCCAAGATACTCTAGATCTCAGCGTCGACCTTTTGTGTGTTCTCATGCAATCTGTCTGCATTCCTATGAATTGTAAATTCATCATTCACTCTGGGGCTATAATGATGCTGTTTGACTCATTGATCCATCTAATTGTTCTGACCAGTTTGCATGGTTTGGTCCGTGGGGAGCAAATGGAACTTGGTCGGGACTCTGATACTGGTGGACAGGTAGGCACGACTATGTCAATTTATATTAATTCTTGTGCATTGACTAATCTAATACTGTGCACAGGTTAAATATGTGGTTGAGCTTTCTCGAGCGCTTGCTAGAATGCCTGGAGTATACAGGGTTGATCTTTTCACCCGCCAAATCTCCTCACCAGAAGTTGACTGGAGTTATGGCGAACCAACAGAAATGCTAACTGCTGGCCCAGAAGATGCCGATACCAATGAATTGGGAGAGAGTAGTGGGGCCTACATTATAAGAATTCCATTTGGTCCACGAAACAAGTATCTCCACAAGGAATTGCTCTGGCCATATATTCAAGAATTTGTTGATGGGGCTTTAGCTCACATTTTGAATATGTCGAAAGTTCTCGGCGAACAAATAGGTGGGGGCCAGCCTGTGTGGCCATATGTGATTCATGGTCATTATGCAGATGCGGGAGATAGTGCTGCCCTTCTCTCAGGCGCTCTTAATATCCCGATGGTGTTAACGGGTCACTCACTTGGGAGGAACAAGCTCGAGCAGCTCCTCAAGCAGGGACGGCAATCGAAGGAAGATATAAACTCGACATACAAGATCATGAGGAGAATTGAAGGAGAGGAACTTTCTCTTGATGCCGCTGAGCTTGTCATTACTAGCACGAAGCAGGAAATAGAAGAGCAGTGGGGTCTCTATGATGGGTTTGATGTCAAACTGGAGAAAGTTTTGCGCGCTCGTGCTAGACGCGGGGTAAACTGTCATGGGCGGTACATGCCAAGGATGGTGGTAGGGATTTATCCTTTCATGTCGTTCATCATACCTCAGTCGTGATTATTCTTGTTAGCAGTTCGTATATTTCAAAGGTCTATTGACATCATTTATATTCATAATCATATTCAAAAGGAAATAACACAAGATTTGTTACTCTTCAGGTTACTAAATTGTTCTGCGGATCATTAGAATTGATGTACTTGTCCAAAGAAGAGATTAAAATTAATAGTTGAATAGTCATTCGTCGTGCGCTCGTTTACTTAGTTTCTCATATCACTGTTTCTTTTACAGGTTATTCCTCCTGGCATGGATTTTAGCAATGTCAATGTCCAGGAAGATACCTCTGAGGTTGATGGGGAACTGGCAGCGCTTATTGGTGGTGTTGATGGCTCTTCCCCCAAATCCCTCCCGGCAATATGGTCAGAAGTGAGTATCTTAATTTTCTTTTTCTTTCTAATGAGAAATTTATTTAAGAAAGGCTCTGATGGCATTCTTAAGCAACACCCTGGAAAGCAACTGTGAGGTTGACTGGCAAGCTCTGTGGTAATTACTCTAATGGGTTGACTGGCGTGCTTTGTGGTCTAAATCATGCCTTGAAATAAGTTCTCATTTTGGCCTTCCTTGAAAGAAAAGTTCACAAACCTTCTTTCTCCAACTTACATTCCCGGAGTGATTGTCTAGGATTCTGCATTGCCATCATGTATATGCCTTTTGTTATCCTTGCCGATTGCTAGAGCCTCTCTTCTGTCAGGTGATGAGATTTCTCACAAATCCCCACAAGCCGATGATCTTGGCTTTATCAAGGCCAGACCCCAAGAAGAACATAACAACTCTTGTGAAAGCCTTTGGAGAGTGCCGCCCTCTGAGGGAGCTTGCAAATCTTGTAAGAATGATGTTTGCTCTGTATGACTCTGACATGAACATACAGATGTAACTAAGTGGCAAGCTTTTTCTGCAGACATTGATCATGGGAAACAGGGATGACATAGATGAGATGTCTTCCGGAAGTGCCAGCGTTCTTACAACAGTGCTGAAACTAGTGGATAAGTACGATCTTTATGGGCAAGTTGCCTTCCCCAAGCATCATAGGCAGTCTGATGTTCCAGATATTTATCGTCTAGCAGCAAAAACAAAGGTTTATTCTTCACCATACTCAAGGTCCGTGACCTCAGTCTTAACATGGTAGGAAACTAATCCCACCTCACTTGTTGCAGGGCGTTTTTATCAATCCAGCTCTAGTTGAGCCATTTGGTCTTACTCTGATTGAGGTATTATGAGGTTTCCTCTTGTTTGTAAAAGATGGTTCCTAGAAGTATTGAGTAACACTTAATGTGCTATATGAATAATGTAGGCAGCAGCACATGGGCTTCCAATGGTGGCTACTAAAAACGGTGGACCGGTTGACATTCAGCAAGTAAGTTTGACCTGGTTACTTCGATACTATGTGATATGTGTCTGACAAATCTTCCCCTTTTCTTTCGATTTTTGTTTTCAGTTCAGCATGAGATGTTGAAGTGGGAAATTTCTTCTAAATCCTTATATTTTGCTATGTGATTTAGGCACTGAATAATGGGCTGCTCGTGGACCCTCATGATCAACAAGCTATTGCTGATGCACTGCTCAAGCTGGTCTCAGAGAAGTCCTTGTGGCATGAATGCAGGAAGAATGGTTGGAAAAACATTCACCTCTTCTCATGGCCTGAGCATTGCCGTACGTACCTGACTAGGGTGGCAGCGTGCCGGATGAGACACCCACAATGGCAAACTGCTACGCCGGAGGACGATATCCCAGCCGAAGAGTCATTCAATGATTCCCTAAAGGACGTGCAAGATATGTCCCTTAGGCTCTCAGTTGATGGAGAAAAATCTTCATTAAATGGATCTCTTGACCACACAGCAATCGCTTCTGGAGACCCAGAGCTCCAGGACCAAGTGAAAAGAGTTCTTAGCAAAATTAAGAAGCAAGAATCTTCTGAATCGATTGACAGTGAAGGTGCAAACAAACCACTTGAGAGTTCGGTGAGCAAGTATCCAATGTTAAGGCGGCGACGTAGGTTAATAGTTATAGCTGTTGACTGCTATGATGGTGATGGGGCACCCGAAAAGAAGATGGTTCAGATGGTGCAGGATGCTATGAAGGCTGTCCGACAGGACCCACAAGCCACTAAGGTCTCTGGGTTTGCTCTATCGACGGCTATGCCGGTTTCAGAAACCGTGGAATTCTTGAAGTCAGGGAACATCCCAGTGAATGAGTTTGATGCTTTGATCTGTAGCAGTGGGAGTGAAGTGTATTATCCTGGGGCCTACACAGAGGAAGATGGAACACTTATTCCTGACCCAGATTATGCATCACATATCGACTACCGATGGGGTTGCGAGGGCTTAAAGAAGACCATTTGGAAGCTGTTGAATACATCAGAAGGAGAAGAGAAACTCGAGGAACCTTCTGGTCCCATTGAGGAGGATACAGAATCGAGCAATTCGCATTGCATCTCATACTTTATAAAGGACCTTAGTAAGGTGAGCAGAGTCTGTCATTAAATATGTGCAGAACAGTTATTAGAACACGGTTACTAATTGACTCTAATGGTAATGACAAAAGGGTATTGATAGTGGAATACTTTGCAGGCAAAAAATGTGGATGATTTGAGGCAGAAACTCAGAATGCGAGGACTCCGTTGTCATCCAATGTATTGCCGGAACTTAACCAGAATACAGATAATTCCTCTTCTGGCATCTCGAGCACAAGCACTCAGGTACGTTTCTTTTTCTTCATATTTGAATGGGTCAAATCAGCCCAAATTAAATGTTCATCAGGATAGAAGTTCTGTGACATAATCGAGATGACTATACTTGCTGATTCAGTAGGCTGGTGTGATTTTGAAGTTAAAAACTGAAACATATTTCATTAAATCCATAAATGGGTCATTGGCTTATCAGACCATCTATGGCACAACAGTGCAGTCCAGTATTTCCAGTTAGTGAGGTCAGGTTGTAGGAAAATTGCTTTCTTATTTTTTTTTGGGTGAAGTAGACAGGATGGATTTCTTTCGTGCAAATAACCGTCTTCATGGACGGTATCCTCAATTTCTTAAGCAGATTGTCATTGTTTCTCATGTGGGAGGGCTTGCATTATTTTTTTCTCCTTAGGTACCTGTTTGTGCGCTGGAGATTGAACGTCGCGAACATGTACGTCATCCTCGGGGAGAGCGGCGACACTGACCATGAGGAGATGATTGCTGGGGCTCACAACAGTGTCATAATGAAAGGGGTGGTGTCAAGGGGGTCGGAGGAGCTGCTCAGGACGAAGGGAAGCTACCTGAGGGATGACATCGTTCCGAGGGAGAGCCCGTTGGTGACTTACCTAAGCGAGGGTGCAACTCCAGATGAGATTGCTGGTGCTCTCAAGCTGGGCTCTAAATCAGCCTCTGGGATGTAATAGTAATGCATCGACTTATTTCTCTTTTTTGAAGCACCCTCTGACAACATTAAAAAAGGTGCTTCGGTTACAGCATTATTTGCCAAAGATGGCTAGCAACTTCATACCTTATTGGTAGTTGTCATATATGAACTTGCAAAGCTCTATATGCATCCTCTGGTCGGTCGCGATGAATTTTAAATCGTTGGATTGGGAACGCAATCTGCCTGATCTTGAATACAAGCATAGAATATCATCAAATTTGCTATCCATAAGTTTCTCTCATCTTCCACCTTTGTGAGTTAGGAAATCAAGTTTACATTTGTTGAAAGGTCCCTTTTACCTTAAACCTGGATTTTTCTACCGGATATCAAGCAACCCTTTTGTTCTTAGACTGTAGTTCTCTTTGGGCTAAGTAAAGTCTACAGGTTAGTGATGAAATGGTTCTGAGAGTTTTAGAGGGTCATTTTAAACTTCATTTGTCTGGTAAACTGCTACTGACTTTTTCGCCCATTCGTTAAGGCCCGGGAATCCAGGCTCCGGAAGGAATTCCAGGAAGGCCTTATGGATCAAATCCCAATTCGATTTCCTAGGCAATATGAAGCGAGGTGAACATCAGATAAGCATGGCAAAAGTATCAATCGGAGGGTCGCATTGTCATTAGAATTTGCAGATGAGCAAAACAGGCATATACATTTGGAATAGAAGGTTAGAAAGCCAAGCTGAAAGCAAGATGCTCTGTTAGGTCCCTCGCACGATTGTTTCGATGATGTATTCAAGACAAGAACATGATAAAGTCAGGAACCATCAGTTATCTTTTGAATCAAAGTAACGATGAGCTTAGTACTATGAGTCCAAAGTTTTAGAGAGTCATTTTATCAATTTTTTTTTTTTAGTATTTTTTTTTTCCTTGGAGGAAAAGAGCAGGTTATGTTATTATTAACTTTCAAGGGTTCATTCCAACTCATTTTATAATAAAGGTAACACTTGTCATGATTTTAGATAGTCAAATATCAACTTACGATAATATAGTCCTAGGGCTAAATCAATTTGTATATCGCATGTCGATATCACATATTCGTGTGATGATTTGGACTTGTCATGTCCAACTTCTTATCGTATCCACCGGGTTTTAGTCTTGCTCACCCCATTTCAAACTATTAATTAAAAGTAGGTTTCCATCTCGTGAAATGAATGTTCACAAGAGTGCAAGGCTGAGTGATCTCCCCCTTTATTCGTATGAAAAGCTGAAGTTGATAGGTGACAAGGAATGGAACAACATGGACAAACAAGACAAGATAATATTCCCAAATTAGCCACTTCCCACCCAACATTGGATCTACCCCACTTTGATTTATTCTTTAATTCGATTCCATGTTGATGAAATATGCTTATGTCACCTTAGAACCAATGGAAAATAGCATTGATGTAAAGGTAGAAAAAGTAACTTCATGTCCACGCATACAAGAACCACTTCGATGCTTCCTTCTAGACTTTATAGCAAAGTCACAAGTATCTTGAAGAAAATGACATGGATCCGCCGCTCTGTGTGCCTCGCAAACTTTCCACTGTTGTATTGAAAAATAGAAAATTATATCCATTCAGATTGAGATTTATTGAATGACTGAAAGCTGTTATGTTCTTCTAGAACTAGAAATTTGATTTTATTTGATATCAAATACTTCAAATATTTTAAAGGTGAAGATGTTTGCATTTAACATTTTGAGGGATTCTTTCACCATAATTTTAAACTTTTAAATCTTTTTTTTTTTTTTTTTTTTTTTTTGTAATTTTGACTGAAAACAATCAAAGCTTTCGAATCCTAAAATAAGCTCAAATAATATGTCTTAGGTTTTTTTTTTTAAATTCAATTGGATTTGAAACAAATAAAAAGACAAATTATGAGAATTACGAGGAAAAAAAATCAAGAGGTACTTAAAAACAATTCTTACTAATCAAAGTATGATGTTTTTCGTTAAAATGTAGCATAAAGTTATGTCAAATATTACCTTTCGACTATACTTTGACAAAAAAATATGCATTCTTACATATGAATAGTTATAAGGTTCTCGTGTTGTCGTCTATTACATTTTGACGATACTTTGACATAAAATTATGCATTTATATATATGAAAAGTTATATGGTTCCTTAGAAAACTATTCATTACTTACTCAATAGATATAGTTAGTCTTGATATAATTAAGCTCTTCCAAGATTTCATTGATATCATAAATTATTCAACTTTAGAAATTCATTATAAAATGTTCAAATTTTAGAAAATCAACAGAAATAAGGAAAAAGAAATTGATGGGCAAAGCCCGCGCCTATGACATGGTGCAATTATGTGCGAGTAATATCCAATTTTAATTAACACGGCCTAATTTCCTAAAAAAATTCCAAGCTATATTCAATCTCAATTTTGCCCAAAACTTTTTTTAACTAAAAAAAGAACGTCAAACTTTAGTTTCAATCTCATTTCTGTCCCCAACTTTAAAAAAAAAAAATCACACTTTAATTCAAGTCCCGAATTTGCCCCAGACTTTTTTTCATATAAAAACACCATTTAATCGTAGTCCAAAAACAACCCAAAAAAACCGTTGTCCAAAATCTCTCTGAACTTTTCCTTAAAAAAAAAAAAATCACTAACTTTCATTCTAGGTTTAAATATGCTCCCATTAACTCTTTGTCGAAAATCATTATTTGTTGTTCAATGTGGAATTTTCTCATTGGCAACAAATTCACATCAATAAGGTGACATAGAAAATTATTTTCAAAACAAAACCACCTTTCCTATGAAAATTAGGGAAATTGGGGATGACTAATGGTAAATTTTGGATAGAGGGCTAACAAAAGTAATGAGACTAGAGTTAAAGTTAGTGAATTCTTTTTAGACACCAAAAATTTCGAGTTAGATTTGAGACTGAACCTAAAGTTGGGTTTTTTTTTTTTTTTTTTTTTTTGACAAAACCAGTTTAGGATAGATTTGGACTATACCTAAATTTTAGTTTTTTTTTTTTAATTTAAAAAAAGTTGAGGACAAAATCCAAATTGAACCTAAAGTTGGGGTTTCTTTAGGAGACTAGGCTAATTAATATATATCTTTATCTTAATTCACTTTATATTTGCACAATGCTTCCTACTTCTTCCTAGGATAATTGTCAATTTCCTACAATCAATCCTTCTTTTTTTGGCAAGGATCATGAAATTTGAGGATTTGGCGTTATTTTGCCCTTGACGGAATTGCTTAATTACAATCCATTAATTTCAAATGAGCTTTATATGACCCTTTCTTAATTGTGGTACATAGAATCTACCCATTAATTTAAATTGGAAGGGTCCCTGTGGGGAAAATCCTGAGGTTGCAACTTGTACTCCCTCATGTGCAAATATATCTCCTTATATTCCAGTTTCTACATTAGCATCATCGATAATAGGGGTGATCGCTGCACAGCAGTTCCAGCATGACTAGCTATATATATGAATAGCTTTTTAGTTCCTAAAAAAGAATCTTCATTATTTAGTCAATAGATATTGTTGGTCTTGATATAATTAAGCTCTTTGAAGATTTCGTTGATATCATAAAATTTTCAACTTTAGAAATTCATTTAAGTATATAAAATGTTGAAATTTTAGAAAATCAATGGAAATAAGGAAAAAGAAATTGATGGGCAAAGCCCGCACCTATGACACGGTGCAATTATGTGCGAGTAATATCCAACTTTATTTAACAGAGGCCTAATTTCCTGAAAAAATTCCAAGCTACACTCGGTCTCAATTTTGCTCAATACATCTTTTAACTAAAAATAGAACGTTAGACTTTAAGGCTCTGTTTGATAACCTTCCCAGCCAGCATCTGCATTCGATTTTTGTTCCCGAAATCGGTTTGGGACGAGAATCGTGTTTGGTAAAATTTTTGTTCCCGGAACAAATACGTTCCGGAATCGGTTTGGGACGAGATTTAAGAATAAAAAAAATTTTGATTATGCGTCCGAGAATCAAAAAAATCAACACGTTAAAATTCTCTTTTTCCCTTCTGGCATCCCGCGACCACCGCCCGCCGCCGCCCGCCGGTCCGGCGAGCTCGCCGGAGGCTCGCCGAGCTAGGGCGAGGTCCGGCAAGCTCGCCGGTGGCCGGCGAGCCTCGCCCAGCCCGGCGGCCGGCGAGGCTCGGCCGACAAGGGCCGGCGACGCTCCGATGAGGTCGCCGGCTGGAGGAAGAACAAGGATAATAGGAGAAAAGGGAAAAAAAAAAAAAAAAAAATGAAAAAGAAAAGGAAAAAAAGGAAAAAGGAAAAAAAGTAAAGAAAAAAAGTAAAAAAGTAAAAAAAATTATTTAAAAATTAAAAGAAATTAATTTGGAACAGAATCAATCTACACGTTATCAAACGCAATTCTATTCCGAATCGAAATTTTGAACAGTTATCAAACACGTTTTTTTTACTTAGAATCGGTTCCGAGGAATAGAATAAAAAATAATCAATTCTTGTCAGAATCAGTTCTCGAGAACAGAATCGTTGCCAAACGCGCCCTAAGTTCACTCTCAATTCTATCCCCCATTTTTTAACTAAAAGAACCTCAAACTTTAATTTGAGTCCCAAATTTGCCCTGGACAAAACCATTTAATGGTAGTCCAAAAAAGACAAAAAAAAAAACCATTGCCCAAAATTTTACCAAATTTTTTTTTGTCTAAAAAAAATCGCCAACTTTCATTCTAGTCTTAAATATGCCCCATTAACCCTCAATTCAAAAATCAACATTAGTTGTTTGACCTAGCATTTTGACATTGGTAACAAATTCAAATTAGTAAGGTGACGTGGAAAATCATCTTTAAAAAAAAAAACTATCTTTACTATGAAAATTAGGGAAATTAGGAACGACTTATTGTGAATTTTGAATAGAGGACTAACAGGAGCAATGGGACTAGAGTTAAACTTGGTGATTTTTTTAGGCAAAAAAAGTTTAGGCTAAATTTGCGACTAAACCTAAAGTTTTTTTTTTTTTTTTTTAAATTACAAAAAAATTTCACAGTAAATTTGGACTGTTTTGAGGTTCTTTATTTCATTTTTTTTTTTAAAAGTCAAGGATAGAATTGGGATTGCACTTAAAATTGGGGTTTTTAGGAGAATAGGCTAATTAACATATATGTTTATTGCTTGCTATTTTTTTCCCTAAGATTATTGCCAATATCCCACAATCAATCTTTCTTTTTTTGGCAAGGATCATGAAATATGAGGATTTGGGTTTATTTGGCAGTCCATGGAATTGCTTAGTTATGGTCCATTCATTTCAAATGAGCTTTATGTGACCTTTTCTTAATTGCAGTACATAGAATCTACCCACTAATTTAAATTGGGAGGATCCCGGGGAGAAATCCTGAGGCTACAACTTTTACTCCCCATTTAGAGATTTATTTCCTTATATTTTAGTTTCTACTTTGGTATTATCGACAATAGGGGTGACTACCGCCGACCAATTCCAAAATGACTAGAATCTACCTATCGGAACCGGTTCTCAATTTCTGGAAAGACCTATTTTGTTCTCGTTCTGTGTCGGTTAATTTAATCCCGCCAATCTCTACGATTGTCCTCTAATTAAAGGGGGTAAACCACATGAATTAATCTAATGTTATCGCGACATAAGAGCCTTACTCGGATAAAACAAGTACTTCTAATCGATGTGTCGAAACGATGGATAGAGAAATATAACATACCGAATTTGTACGAGAAAATGCCAACAAATCCTCTATAATCAACCCCAAAGGAAGCTGATATGTCCTCCTTGAAAACGTTGTGCCCATCATTCAATCCCAGAAATATTGGCTTATTACTTGATAAGATAGAAAGAAAATGAAAATCCATCAAGGGCGCGACGAATTTGGCAATATAAATCCTTTGGAGCTCTTCGATCCTCGTCCCCGATGGAGATTTCAGTTAGCCGGAGCTGTGCTGTGCGCGTCCTCCTCGACCTCGGACGCTTCGAGGTTGGCCATCTGAAGGGTCAGATCTCTGATCTTGTCGTCCAGAGACTGACACAACATTTTCATCTCGTCATCCTTCATCTGATCGACCACGTCCTTACCCGAGAGATGGTCGAGCAACAGCAGCTCCATCTCGAGATCCTGGTTCCGCTTGATCCCGTTCTGCAGCTTGAGCTCCAGCATGGACACGTCCTTGGGGCGGTAGTCCTCGTGGTTCAGCATGTGCTTGCCCTGCTTCTTCGAGGGCAGGCTCTGGAACCTCTCCAGCACCCGGTGCGCGTCCCCCGGCGACGGCCAGACGTGGGGCTCCGCGTCGTTCGCGTTGTAGATGATCGCGCAGGTGTCGACCCCGCACAGCGTCTTCAGCTCGCTCGCCTTCTTCAGCAGCCCGCCCTTCCTCTTCCGGAAGGTCGTCTTCCGGACCGAATCGTTCGTGATCAGCTCCAGTCGAACCTTCCTCCGACCCATGTCGTCCCCAGGAAGCAAAGGAACTCGGCAAAATAGCCCCGTAACTTCGAGAGAAGGGGTGCCTTCTCACAGAGGGGGTCGATGGGGGGGGGGGGATTTGGATGGCTAGCTCAATTGACCTTAGAGGACAATTTATAGGCGGGGGTGTCGGTCATTGCATATATGACGAGGTCCGATGTACCGTCTTTGGAGCAAGGATGTCTCGTCCGAAGGGGAGAGATGTAACGTATCGCTGAGTATAATTGGTCAAATGATGAACGTGGAAAGGCGAAAAGCTTCTTAATTTGTCAGACTGGACCGACCTTTCGTGGAAATTATAGCTGGATAATCGGAGGACGGTCCATAGCGGCAACTATATACCATAAAGTCCTTTCGATTTTTTCGAGGTCATAATTCGCAATAAATCTAGGTATAGTAATTCGCATTGATTTTTGTTTTCTTTGTTTTGGGTTTGGCTTTCTGGGTTGGTATGATCTTGATGTTTCCATCTTCAAAGTTGCCATGCCATGAAAACTTGGGAGTCAAAGACAAGGAGCCAAGCTTTCTCTATAGAGCTAGCCATGTGGCCTGTGCGATGCGTGTGAGAAAAGAAAGCGGTCTTTTTAGGACGCGTTCGTTCGTTTCGCGGAAAGTGAGTTATTTGAAAAAAAATTTCTGAAAAATAATCGCTTGTATCACTTATAAAAATAAATGAATGAAAAAGTTTTTTATCGCCCATAAAAATAGTTAAACATAAATTGTTATTGATGATGAAAACATTTTTTTATTAACTAATTTTTATGAACAACGTAAGCATTTATTTTTCAGAAAATATTTTCCAAATCACTCAATTTCTGCGAAACAAACATGTGCTTATTATTATTATTTTTTTTTTTTTGTATGCAAAAAGGGCTAAAGTTGAATCTAAAAATTAAAAGCCGTTGATCTAATACTCTTATTTTATCATCTAATAAAACATGAAATAATTCTCTAGGGAGGCAATGAAAAAAATCTAGTGTTGGGCCTTTTAATTTAAGGCTCCGTTTGTTTTACTAAAAAAATGATTTGAAAAATATTTTTCTAAAAATAATTACCTGTATCACTAAAAAAAAATGAAGAAGCGAAAAATATTTTTGTCTTCATATTATATGCACATTTTTTATGCGTTACTTGTCATACAGGATCACCATGTGATGGGCTTAGCTGTCATATAGGATTGCCATATGTGATGGGCTTAGCTGTCATATAGCTTAGTTATATTTAATAAATTTCACTTTATCTTGCCATCACTCAATTTCGCATTTGCTCACTTTATGCTTTTACTTCAGTTTGGGTATGAGTTTTCCTATATCAATACTATAGGTCTGGTTGGGTATGAGTTACTGAATTTGTATTGTATAGAAATGAATCAATTTACCTACCTATTTGACGAGTCTAGATATATCAGATTTGGCAATCAAAATGCATTTCACTCTCAGGCGTAAATTTGCCTTTGTCACATGAACATTTCTTTTCTTTTCTTTTTCTCACTACTGAGAAATGTTTTTTGGGGTTGTTTTTTGTTGACAATTAATCTAATTCTCTACAATCACTCTTTTTCTCAATTAATCACTTAATTATTGGAATATTGAAAATCCATAGTCCCCTTTATGTGCTCTTCTTTTTTCACTTTGATTGTGTTCAGACTAGAATGACATCAAAGTTTTCCTTCCTTATTTTGCATGCTCTTTTTAGATTTGAACCTCGATTCAAGAAAAATTACTAAAAAGGTCCTAAACCTCTTACTGTTACTAAAAGAAGATGAATTCTTTTTTTCTTTTTTTTATCACTTAAGAACCATGCGAGATGAAAGTCTCATGCACGGTTCCATTCAACCGTGATTGAAAATTGTTGACGTGGATGTTGGTAGGTCGATGTAGCATAGTTGACCCTAATGTGGAGAATCTTTTTTTTTTTTTTTTTTTTTTTGATGACCTAGGAACCACTGTCGGCCGGTAGCTTAGATGTAAACCCGGGGTAGACTGAGCCACCACCATAGACCCAGCCACGTTTGAGTTGTGCGAACACGATGCCTCTGAGATTCGAACTTTTCCCCTTCATGAGGGGGAGGATGCCCGAAGCTAGCTGCGCCACCACAGGCGGTGGTCTAATATGGAGAATCTTTAATAATATTTTATTTTATTTTATTTATAAAATTTTCTTCTCTTTTTTCTTCTCTCGGCCACAAAAAAAAAAAAAAGTGAAGAAGGAAGAGAAAAAAAGAAAATGAATAAATAAATAAATGATTGAAAAAAATTTTTATGTCAACGATCGTCATATCACAAGCAATGGCTAACATGTCAACGATTTGTAGACAAAAATAACTCAATGACTCAATTGGCAAAACTTAAAAATGTTTAAAACTTTAATTAGCGCAATTAAAAATTTTAAAATTGAATAGTTTATGATGTAATATGTTTAGAATTTTTCTTTAAATTTTATTTATTTATTTTATTTTCAGGAGTTAGCCTTCTCTCTATATATTTTTTTCAAATAGGTAGTAATTCCTTTCTCTTCAAATCCCAGCCGTGGATCGTGTTGGGATTTTTAATTCAGATGGGTAGTTGCTCATGCTTCGTGTGGGTTTTATATTTCAAAATTTGTGGAATTCATGTTTATTAAAACTCCTTTTCTACTTTTTTCACATTAAAAAATTTCTAAAACAATGATATTCTTTTAGAGTTATGACAATGACAATAATATTTAACGTTTATTAGTTGATCTAATATCGTAAGTTCTTTTATCTTTTATGCAAATTTACTTTACAATTATCAAAGATCCTATATGTCCTTTTTTATAAAATTTGAACTAACCACTATTTTTCATTGTAACTCGGGCACGGTTGTTTGTAATTTTTTAGCGAAATGCTAAAGTATTTTTCCTTTCAGAATTAGAAGAAATGAAAGAAGGATAGGTGCCAATGAAAGAAAGGGACAAGTGTCGATCTCATGTAGTCCTTCTCCTTGTGCACCAAAATACTATAAAAGAATGAGATTTTGTTAGATTCAATTAAATTCGAAGTTCAAAGGGCGGAATTTATGTCTTAAATTTTTCTTTGAAAAGTATTATCCATGTGCTTCTTAACATCGATAGGCAAATTGCTTTTTCTACTCGGCAAACTTAATAATAAAAAATTTATAATAATGTTATATTTTCATAAATGAGACTCAATTACGTCTTTGTTAGACTTATAGATAAAGATTTGGAATTTGATTGTAGTGATAAAAATGTTTAAAACTCCATTGTTTTTACTCTTGTGAATCTTTCTGTATTGTATTACATTTCGCTTGCGTTTAGGAGTGGCTAAAAAAGGCTGTGGCTCCAAAAGTTCTTGGCCGGATGCTGCGGTGTTTTATAAAATATCTTTTGGACAGCTTCGGGGAATATATTGCATTTCCAAAGTTCTCCAAGATTCCAAGCCTTTGGAGAGATACGAGCTTTAACATTTTCAGAGTGTTAATATATTTTTTACTCTTCTAATTTTGTCCACTCTAAATTTTCAAAATTGTCCTCACCATCGACCATCTTTCGAGGTCGGAGGTGGCACTTAAGGTTGTCGGGCTAGATTTGGCTCTAATTTTGAGGTGTGTCTATGAGGTGTGTCAGCGAAGGACACTTTTAAATTATACTTTATCAAACATAAATTGCAATTAAGAATAATATCTAACCTAAATAGCTTTCCCCAAAAGCCCAATGAGAACTTAAGGTAAAAATGGATGAATATGGTAGATATTTTGTACATATATCTAATACGTTTAAAGATGTTTACTTTAATAGATTCAATTGGATAGATTATTTATAGCTTCTTTATTAAAAAATTGGGATTGCTAATTACTCGTGAGGTTATTTTGATGAGAGTAAAAGTTTATAATATCCAAATACTTACCATTTAGGTGAACCTAAATAATAAAATCAAAGAATAATGACGAAATGCGAGGAGCAGGGAGGATCTAACCTTCCTATACTTTCCTTTAGTTTAAAGAGCGGAGAAAAGTAGCCACACACAGTTACAAATATCATTATATAATTATTCAGTCCATCCCATCGACATCTCAATCTATTTTTAGTTATTAAATTGTTACCAACATTTCTAACCCTATAAAGTATAAGCCCCACTCAAAACGTGACCTCATGCGAGAAAGAATTCAATTGATTTACAATTACAACCTCCAAAGCTCCCACGTCCCACGCGAGGTTTCCTATCACTTCACCTTCATTTCATTCCCTATAGGTTGGTCGATCGACATCCAAATTAATAATATTATGCTAGAATCGAAAGTACTGAACTAGCATCAGATTTAAAAAGTTTAGGACTAAATCGATGCGAGGATAATAATAGATATAACGACTTTTTCCGACACTTTGTCTCTTATAAGAAACCAAAACGTGACTCGTACTCACGATCTCTATTTCAAACCCGTGCGTCCCACGCTAGGAAGAGAATGCAACAACGTCACAGGGAAAAAAAGAAGAACGAGCGCACCTTAGTATAAAAGGGGGCTCTCGTCCACATTTTCAGCCTAAAACCGAAGCCCAATTGAAGAATTCCCTTTCCACTTACCTAAGCCCTCCTCTCCTTTCTCAACGTTCTAAAAACCCTTCGCCTCCTCCTCTTCTTCTTCTTCTTCTTCTTCATCCCGTCTCCACCGATCGCCGAACCGGCGGCACCGGCGGCACCGGCGAGCGCTTCTCGGAAGAGAGGATGGGGAGCAGCGGCGGCGGGACGAAGCTCCCGATCCCGGGGAAGAGGAACGTCCTGATCACCAGCGCCCTGCCTTACGTCAACAACGTCCCCCACCTCGGCAACATCATCGGATGTACGCCCTGTGTTCCTCTCGATTTCTTTCCGTGCCGGACGGTTTGTCCGCGACTTCTTTTTTTCTCCTGCGCATTTGATCGAGCGGCTTCAGCGCGTTCTTCTGTTTTTTTTTTTTTTAATTCCCTTAGTTAGAGCAATCGTGTTTAGCTCGATAGTGGCGATTGACCTCCGTATTCTGCATTTTGTGCGTGCTCTTCGCTTGCTCGATATTATTGGCCGAGTTCGTGCCGTGAGTCGACCGATTGGCGTGCGGAAGAAACGTGCTCGAATGGAATATTGGGAAAGTAGCGGAAAAGAGTAGTGCGCGTGCGGTTGTCTTGTTCTTGCGAGCTGTGATTTGTATCCTGTTTCTTTTGGTTGATTTGTTCTTTTCCACCTTTCTAGAGCATTTGTAAGCTCTTCTGTAAGTAAATCAATTGAAGAAACATACTCGAAATGAAATGTTGGGAAAGTATGGAAAAAGAGTAGTGCGCGTGCGGTTGTTTTGTCATTACAAGCTGTAATTTGTGTCCTGTTTCTTTTTTTTTGATTTGTTGTTTTTTCCCCTCCTCTGGAGCATTTGATTGATCTACTTTGTCGGGACAGGTGTGTTGAGTGCGGATGTGTTTGCTCGATACTGCCGCCTTAGAGGTTACAATGCGGTATATATTTGTGGGACTGATGAGTACGGGACTGCAACGGAGACTAAAGCCATGGAGGAGAAGTGCACACCTCAGCAGATTTGCGACAAGTAATTATAATTTCTCATCATTTCTTTGCATGGTCGTCGCGTTGAAAGAATGGAAATTACTTTGAAATGCGTGAAAAGCATGCGTGATAATTTTCTTCTTCTTAATTGGACATTTCTTTGGTAAAAAGATGATATGTGTCCTTTTAAAGGCATTCCGGGTTTTCTGTGTTCTTGGTTGTGCATATGGTTTTCACAGCCGAGTTATCTTGGAAATATTATGCAGTGGGTTGTGGCATTCGTCTCTACAGGAAAGCTGTTGACGTGAAAATTATTTTGTTTACATTCATTATTGTTTCATATAATCATAAAAATTGATTTCTCATAACATTTACGGTTAAGTTCTTTCTCCTGTCATGCTTCAGATACCATGCAGTGCATAAGCAAGTCTATGAATGGTTCGACATAAGCTTTGATAAGTTTGGGCGTACGTCGACCCCACAGCAGACTGAAGTTTGCCAAGCTATTTTCAAGAAATTGTATGATAACAATTGGCTTACTGAGAGCACAATGCAACAGGTTTGAAAGTTTGGGAAGCTATTTAGTTGTTCATTTTACCGATTCATTAGTACAAATTGCTCAAATTTTTCTAATTGAACAACATTTCATTGTGACAGCTTTACTGTGATAACTGCCCAAGATTCTTAGCTGATCGACTTGTGGAGGGTGTTTGTCCTACCCCAGGTTGTAACTATGATTCTGCGCGGGGCGATCAATGTGAGAAGTGCGGAAAGCTTTTGAATCCAACTGAGTTAATTGATCCTAGGTGTAAGGTACCACATATTCCACTAGGTTTTAATTTTTGTAGTTTATTTGGTATAGGCCATGCTTGCATGCGAGGCCGTCTGCTGTGCACTTTAATGAATTGTGAATGCAAGGCAGATTACTACTAGTCAAGATGATATCGATGCTTAGCTAGAATGTAGAAATTTAGGACTTGTTTTCGGCCATAGTCATAAGAGCCTCTTTCTTTAGCTCCTCTACTGTCTGTTTTACATCTTTGATGAAAGAAATGGATCCTGGAGCAACTAGTTTCTTATGCATGATTTAAGTGACCTTAACATATTGACCTGTTTTTAGGTGCGATTTATCTTAGTGCTTGTTTACAGGTTTGTCAGACAACTCCGAGAATCCGTGATACAAATCACTTGTTCCTCGAGCTTCCTCAGCTGAAGGATAAATTGGTGGAATATATTAATGAGATGTCGGAAGCTGGATCTTGGAGCCAGAATGCCATTCAGACAACTCATGCATGGCTAAAAGAAGGACTTAAACCTCGATGTATCACGAGGGATCTGAAGTGGGGGGTTCCTGTACCCCATGAGAAGTTTAAAGACAAGGTTAGAAGTTATCTGTTCAAATATTTTGAACTCTCATGCTTCTACAGCTGAAATTATGAGTAATCTCATGATAGGGTTTAAGATATCACATTTTCGGTTTTTTTTTTTTTTTCCTAGTCTTCATTCCTCTAAAAAATGATCTTGACATGTGCATTTGCTTGTCTGTTGATGCAATGAGTAAGGTGTTCTATGTTTGGTTCGATGCACCAATTGGGTACGTCTCAATAACTTCATGTTACACCCCAGAATGGGAGCAGTGGTGGAAGAATCCTGAGAATGTGGAGTTGTTTCAGTTTATGGGCAAGGATAATGTGCCATTTCACACTGTAAGTGTCAGACTTTTCTAGTTTTTCTTTACATCAATAGTCTTTAAGATCTTCTTATGCTTTGATCCCCTTCTTCTTTCTCTTTGTATCGACAATCTTAAATGTCCTATCTCTGCTCTGATCGCTAATGCTCTTACCTCTCCTTACTGATATACCTAAACCTGTTGATGTTGAAATTAGTTGCATCCTGTTGTTAACTTCGACACAAATCTTGTTTTTTACCAGAGTGCTAAATCACCTTGTGGAATGTTTTTCCTGAATCACTCACGCAGCAGTTGCTAAATTTAATTGTGATGCTGGGATGATGAGAATCACGGTTGCTAATTTTTGTTAACCTCGTTATGTAACTGATAGAAATTTTTAGTCTAAACAATTTTCAACCAATTCTATAGAATAGTCCATTGGAGAGTTTCTATTTTTAACTTATGCTTTGGTGTGCATGACATTAACTCAAAGTGATATTTCTCTTAGTTATCCAAGATGAGGTCCATTTGGTAGTAGGTGTATTATTGGTTTCGATGTGAATTCTTTTGTTATTTCAGCATGTTTTGACCCATGTTCTTGATTATTTATCATGGTGGTGGTTGTCCATGAGTTTCTTTTGGCTCTCTAATACAACAATTAGCAACTCTTCCTTATCCTGAGATCCTTCGAAAAGGGAACATGGAATTTATTGATAAGCAGCTGAACTGTCTGTCTTTTCTTTAATAATCTCCATGTATGGTGATATTAAGAAAGTGAAATAAGAATAATTGGTAAAACAACAAAAAGGTATTTAGGTGTAATTTGAAACAATCGGACTCATTGTATAGTATTTCATTTAAAGATTTTGTTGAATCTTCTTGCTCGAGACTCATTTCTGTTGTCCCAATATCATTCCTAAATGGAACTCTTTGAACAGACCTGAATTTTCCCAAGGTTGAATCTAGGTTTTTATTTCTCTTTCCACCTTTCTACGGTTTATTTCTTGGAGATTTTATCAAATTCACTAAAACATCAAAGAAGTTGTCATGTGGCACATAAAAAAATCACTTTGGATGTACTTTAATTTTCTGCCCTGTAATTTGAAGATATCGAATAAAAACTCCTGGCTGCGTCGAACTGTGAGAACTGAACATATGGGTTTCCATGAAACCCATGAGTTCAAAACCGACTTGGCTTTACCAGCTGATACACAACATTCAAGGAGTATTGAACCCCCCTAAAAAAAAAAAAAAAAAAAAAAATAAAAGATCATCCTTCTTTTTTTTTTTTTTTTTTTTTGGTAATGAATCCTTCTTTTGAAGGCCTAAATTCTAAGATGCTGCTATATAAAAGGAAGATTTGATTAGTTCTAGTGAGGAATGCTATTTTGATGTCAAGTTCCATTAAAGAAGGTGAAACCTTTTCCTTAGCAGGGGTTGCACACTATTCAAACTTAGAGGCAAATTTTTCTGGTTTCAGGTGATATTTCCATCTACTCTTCTTGGAACTGGGGAAAAGTGGACCCTGATGAAGACAATTAGTGTCACAGAGTACTTGAACTATGAAGCAGGTAAATTTCCCAATTCTTGTTTGTGTAAATGCCAACAATCATTCTGCTAGTAATAATCTGATTAGAAATAAGATGAATTTTTCCAGGCATATATAATGGTTCTGTGCACATAAGTATCTCAGGTCAGCTTGAGCATAAAATTGTTTTGTTCCACAGGAAAGTTTTCTAAGAGCAAAGGGATTGGAGTTTTTGGCAATGATGTTAAAGATACAAATATTCCAGTTGAAGTATGGAGATATTACTTGCTAACTAATAGGCCAGAGGTAATCTTGTGGGAGCAGGATTTATTTAACTTGTTTGATATATGCCCCTTATATTGAATTTCTATTTACATTCCTAATCTGTATTTGCAAAATAGGTTTCTGATACATTGTTTACCTGGGTGGATTTGCAAGCAAAACTGAACAGCGAGTTGCTGAATAATTTGGGCAACTTTGTTAACCGGGTGTTGAGCTTTGTCGCAAAGCCCACAGGTTAATTTGGTGTTTTGGCAGTGTTTGTAGATCTTATCCCTCTTTTGCTTCAGAAATGGAATATCCTACTTTTAATTCAACTGATATGTCACTTATCTAGCAACTGGCATTTCTGAAATATTATTTTTGACTGCAGGTTTAGGATATGGTTCTGTTATTCCCGATGCTCCAGGTGCTGATTCACATTCCCTGACGGTAGAATTGGCTGAGAAAGTTGGCAAGTTGGTGGAGCAATATGTGGAGGCCATGGAAAAGGTATTTCCTTTGGGAAATGCACAATTTCTTTCTCTTGATTCTCTCAAAGAAGGCACAAGTTAGTCTCATGCCATAATCAAATTCAAAATACATTTTTCAGCAACCTTCTACCGTGCTATTTGATTCTGCAATCTTGTCTAATTGCCAGTATTCTTAACAAGCTAGCCTCATCGCTTAGAATAGATCACTAGTTGAGTAAGTAATCAATCACCTTTTGGGATAAGTGCATTGGAAGTTTTAAAACTTGTCATGAAAGTGCAATTGAAACCTTAAACTTACAGACAGTGCTAGTTAAGTCTTAAGACTTGTCAAATTAGCGCAATCAAGTCCTTCTGTCATCTCCGTACAACTTGGCTTATAGACACGCTAACATGAATTTTTTAATTAATTATTTTCTCTCTCCTACGTGGCACTGATATGGCTAAAATGACGTTGTTTTAGTCTAAATTTGATTTTTTAATAGAAATTTTATTTAGATTATGTTTAAAAATAAGTCAATCAAAACAGAAAAAAGGAAGCCAGTCAAAGGTGCAGCCGCCCATTGCCCTTGGGAAGGGCTAGTGGTGGTGGGTGATGGCTGGCCTCAGTGGGCAAACTTATTTGACGTCTTTCCTCTCTCTCTCTCTCTCTCTCTCTCTCTCTAAATATGTAAATAAAATTTAAATCTAATTTAAATATTATTTAGATTAAAATTCATATTTAGTTCAAAATAATGTCATTTTAGCTTTATTCTTCTTGTTTTAGTCACATTAGCACTACGTAGGAGAGAGAAAATAATAAAAAAAATCAGTTAGCAATTTTCTGTTAGCTAAATTGGATGGAGTTAACAAGAGGACTTGATTGTACCATGATAAGTTTTAAGACTTAATTGTACTGTTTATAAGGTTTAGGACTCAATTTTTCCTGAAATGTTATAAGACTTAAGTGCACTTATTCCTTTTGGTTTTTTTTTCTTAAATGGATAATTTTGGCCATATTATACAACAGAAAAGAATGGTTGGCTATTGTGGGCTTCTTATTGGGGTGTGGGACAAAATGGGTCTTCAAATGACGCGCTTCTTCTTTTGGGCTCAATAGTTAACTTGAAGGTGCTCTCCCTGTGTTGTGGCGAGAGAGAAGTGCCAGGTCTACAAGAGGTGCAAAGTGAAATTGATTCAGAAGCACAGGTAAAGGAGAGAATTGAGGCAGTATTATTAAACCCATCAAAGGCCTGATTGCCTACTATCCAAACCTAGTCACCATGCCCTCCCTCATGGCGTCAGATTTGATGTCGCTTGTCACCATGGTTGTGGCCTCACGACCACCTTCAATCGTTATCTTACTCGATTGAAGAAAGACAGAACTCTTGGGCTCAACAATGATTGTCGCCACAGTTGAGGCTTGATGCAACATGGGTGACAGACAACGGCTGGCCAAACTAGACATCAGGGGAGACATGATGGCAGCGTCGGATGCCATGGTGGTTTGCTTGGTGGAGGATGAAGAAAAAGAAGTGGCCTGAAAGAAGCTAACCTTAGTTTTTAATAGGGCTGAAAATGAGTTCTCCACAAACCCATTAAGACTCAATATGATTGAATTTTGAGTTTTGAAACCCATTTTGAGGTGGCCCTTTAAATATTTAAGCACCCATATACAACTCGATCTTTAAAAAATGAGTCGATGACACCTTTGCTGGGTAGTAGGCATGTGATAAAACATTTATGACAACAGTATGGTAGCAAATCGTAGCCAATAAGGAAATATACAACATACCTATATGCCATATCCAATGCTCCACAGGGTCAATCTTCACAAAGACCATATAGGTCTATAGTATAAAATCAGGACATATCAGGGTCGTGTTCACTATGGATTGCATCACTACATGATGGGAGCATAATGTTTACCACATGTCCACTGGGTTTATTCAGAGCAAATAATGCTTACTTTTCATTTAGCAGCCAAAGAGAACAGTATATCCTCATTCCAAGCAGGATTATAATTGAATCATTGAAAAATCACAAAGCATCCTTTATCTGTTCTGTGTTGCCAAGAATTGTGTTCATTATGACTCGAAAGCATGCTCCCCATTTCTCTACCACAGCATGTAGTAAATTGCGAGGAAATTTGCCTTTTATGACTCATGCATAAATCTGCAATGTGTATAGGTCAAACTAAAGCAGGGACTCAAGACTGCAATGAGCATTTCAAGCGAGGGAAACACATATCTGCAAGTATGCTAGGAGAATTTCTAAATACCTTGTGAATGTACTATTTATATGTTTCATTTTTGGAAAAGGATCTCTCATTCACTCGTTGAATCATTGTATCTTCAGGCAAGCCAATTCTGGAAGCTGTACAAAGAAGACCGACTGTCTTGCTCTATTGTGATGAAAACTTCTGTGGGCCTGGTGCATCTCCTTGCATGTTTACTTGAACCTTTCATGCCTTCATTTTCCATTGAGGTAACTAAGTTCGCCTACAGTTAGACAAGCCATAGATTTGATGATGATTTTTTGCATGCGGGAGGAATCTTGTTTCGTTTACCCAGACTGAAGATGTTTCTGCATTCTGTCTGCTGGTGCTTCAGGTATTTAAGCAGCTAAATTTGCCTCCTGAGACACAAGTTTCACTTCAAGATGAAAATGGGGAGATTGAGAGAGCTAAAAGACCTTGGGAGATTATACCTGCTGGCCACAAGATTGGGGTACCAGAGCCTTTATTTAAGGAATTGGTACGTGTTTGAGCCTCACACACCCATAAAGATAAATAAAAATAGATGGAAAAAATTATAACTTGTCTTAATTATCCAAGTATTTCATCATTCTTTTGGAGGTATCAATAATCAGTCACGCTTAATATTTGAAATTTTTTGATGTCTAGAAAGATGAAGAAGTGGAATTCTATCGGACTAAGTTTGCTGGAAGTCAAGCAGATAGAATTGTGAGAGCAGAAGCTGAAGCTGCGAAGGTGGCTGAGCAATTGCGAAAGACTAAAGTATCAGGTGGAGCATAGTTGCATTTTCTCTTATTAGGTTCACTTGTGTTTTGTTTATTAGCAATGTGATAGATAAAGAAAGAATGTCCTGGTTATTCGGTAATCATAGCATGCCTTCCATGGCATGTCATCGTGGGATGTAAGAACCATTGCTATTGATAATTCTGCCTCACCTGTGTGAAGAGTAATAGTGAAGAATAATATAATGTCCTACTTCAATCACATAAAACGTTTCGTGCATATAAGGGAAGCATGTAACAATACAGAAATATATATTCTTTAGGGTTCTGCAATTGGTTGTTCTCTTATAGTTTCCATAGTTAATTACTTCATGACATGAGCCAAAACCTTTGACAATTTTCAACCTTAATATTCTAGACCAAATTCCATGAAAAATTATACCTATCCTATCATAAATATGAACTGGAATAGTATATTCTGATTGGATGGAGTGGACAAGTCATTTCATGAACTTTTTCTCTGATGATTACACATGTAATCTTTTACAGTTATAAGTTTAAGTAATCATTACTTATATTTGGATCCATTAGAATTGTACTACTTATAAATCATTATTCAAAAAGGGGCGTGATGGCCCCTTTATGAATATAAGATGCCTCTTGGATTTTAATCATGAAATCATTGCATGATCAGTTCTGCAAGATGTAGACTCAGCAGATGATAAATGTAAATTCAGGATGTGATAACAACTTTTACGAATAAAAGATACCCCTTCGATTTTAATAATCAAATCATTGCATGAATAGTAGGTTTTATGCAAGATGTAGAGTCAGCAGATAATAAATGTAAAATCACTATCCAATTAAGTATGTATGTATCTACAATATTATGACCTCAAAACGCCTTGACCCGAATTCTTGTCAAAAAAGAGAAAGCAAGATGTGAACTGTCACCCTTTTTCCTTTAATTTTTAGACTTTTGTTAATCTACTTAATATTCATGAATTTGCTTCTAAGATTGTGATTTTCTTTGTGATGAGTCATGAACAAAAGAACTAACTAATCATGAGTATATATATATATATATTTTTTTTTGGTCGAAGATTAAATATAATTTAGACATGTAATTAGAACTGGTAGAGAGGAAACATACATCATCATATCTACACCAAAATCCCTAGGATGGTCAAGATCAACCCAGCCAAGATAAAGGTCATGTGGAGAGCAATTGGCAAATGAAGATAACTATAATAAAATGACGCAGGTCAATTTGAAGCATATTATGTCAAGAACTTGCATACGAATATAATGCTAAGGTGCAGCTTACAAGATCAAATAATTTGTTTGTGGCCAAGTTTTTAATACTATTGCCAAGTTATGGCGGAGATGGATCATTTTATCAATCCACATCTCAAAATGATGTACTGCTTCTGTCCTGTCTGCAGTGAGATTTAGAAGAGCAGTCTGACATTATCCATTGCATGTTAATAAAGAAACTTCTTTCGTGATAGATGGAAGCGGAAAAAAGTCACAACCAGCAAAATCTTCAGCTGGTGCCAAATCCAAGGCTCCTGCTGCTGAAGCAGAGATTTCTATTACCAGACTAGATATCCGTGTGGGCCTCATAACAAAAGTTCAGAAGCATCCTGATGCTGACTCATTGTATGTTGAAGAGATTGATGTTGGCGAAGGTCAAAATAGAACAGTAGTTAGTGGCCTTGTCAAGTATATCCCTCTGGAGGAAATGCAGGTTTTTTTCTCATTCTAACCATGTTCATTTTCCACAGCTTATTGCCAACCTTGTTTTGCAGCACAGATATCGGCAATTTAGCTAACTTCTCGCTTATTGGTGAATCTATTTTGGCAGAATCGGAAGGTTTGTGTTCTGTGCAACCTGAAGCCAGCTACCATGCGTGGTATCAAGTCACAGGCAATGGTTCTTTGCGCTTCAAACAAGGAGAACACCAAGGTGCATTTTTCAGAAATCATTTTTGTTTTCCTGCTCAGTAAATTAGTCATCTGTTAAGGCCTCAAAGGAATGGGGTTTGATTCTCTTTAACTAGTAAAGGCAACAGCAAGTATTGTGAACTGATAATTTAGACTGTAGTCACTTGCTGAAATATTCCAATTTATGAACCTTTGCAATGAAACATTTCGAGGCTTGGCGTCTCTCAAGATGTTTATTTTTGTTGATATGACAGTTCTTGCTCTGCAATCCTAATTAAATAGTCTATTTTCAATTGTTGTCTACTTGCGAAGAAATTATTGAGGAATTTTTTGGTATGGTTGTTCTACATGGGTTGATTATGGATGGTCAATGGATGAATAAACCAAATTATGACATTTGATTTTTCAGGTTGAGTTAATTGAACCACCTGAGTCTGCTAAGGTTGGAGAGAGAGTTACATTCCCTGGGTTTGAAGGAGCGCCTGATGATGTATTAAACCCTAAGAAGAAGGTTTGGGAGACGCTGCAACCGGATCTGCACACGGATTCAGGACTAGTAGCACACTTCAAGAACATCCCGTTCACCACATCAGCTGGCATTTGCAAGGCTTCATCTATTCAGAATGGCTCGATTCGGTAAATTGCCGGGTAGGCTTCTACAATTTTGGAGATATGATGGCTCATTGTTTTTCTCGTCTTCGATTTGTAGACTCGAAGCTTGTGTTTGCCTGGCTTGCCAATGTCTGGGCTAATGATTTTTCAGCGCTTGGAATAGTGTAAAATGATGATTGGTCTTATAGCTCCCTAACAGATTTTTTACTCTACTAAGGATGTTCTCTTTAGAGTTCAGCACAAGGAAATGAGAAATGCTTATAAGGGCAGGTCTTATCTTTTTGTGTTTTAAGCACGCACCCAGGGCAGATGTGCATGTTGAGCAAGCAAACGCACACAAGCACGGAAGACTCGTTTGGAATTTGTTAGGGCATTGGTTTGGCCAACTAGCATGGCAGTATCCCATGTGTGGCCGAGAGGCCGTGCAGTATTATTCACGGGGAAGGTTGGAGATGAGATTGGGACAAGTTTGTTTATGATGATGAGTGAGGAGAGATGGTATACAGATGGCGGTGGTAACTAATAGGCAATTTTGTTTATGATGAAGCAAAGGTGATTAATGGGCTGGCCCTGGTCTTTTGATCGGGCCGTCTGATGCCGTCAAAGATGTATTTGTCGGCACCAATCACTGGCTGTTTCATTTTCAAATGCTTTATTGGGAGGGAAGTTCTTGGGATAATATAGAAAACCTGTTAGCGTGCAACGTTACAAGAAATGGCTGGTTCAGTTAGGGATCGCTTGAGAAGCAGTTTCCTCCAGCTTGATGAAGCTGCAAGCACACGATAAGGGGATGCCACACCCCCTGATTGATTCCTCGAGGTTTGAGTCAAATGAGCAGGCTCCAGGTTGTGCCATTTGACTTTCATCCTGAGGATTGCGGGGTTTAATCTTCCTCCTTGCGTGGGAGTATGTGCACGCCTCTGAATCTAGACATTCTTAATTATGTCGCTAAGTGTCACTTGAGCAAATACGATGTTCCGTAAGATAACAGAAAACTCTCGGTAAATGAGTGAAACTCTCGGTAAAGGAGTGAATGGATCATAAGGGCAGATGGCTACATTGAGGAATCGGACAGAAGAGTTCGAACGTGCATCTAAGCGTAGTTTGGTTTTGAATCGGTTTTGGTTTCGGCTTCTTTTTCATGCATACATTCGTTTTTTTTTCTTCGTGCTCATCATAATCCACCGAATTTGATGAGTCCACCAAATCATGCCTTTCGATGCATCCATGGGATAAATCAAATCCAAATCATTTTTGAATTTGGTGAACGTTGATGAACAGTGAAAATCAATGTTTTGTGCTTCAATTCTATACACCTTTTGCCAATTCCACCTGATAAGCTTGGAAAGTAGACCGTGCTTTGATCTTGAGTTCAACTGTTCAAAATCGCATGAAGGGAAGTACAAGAATAGTTAAATAATAAAATTATGTTTTCATCTAATAACTTAATTTTTTAGTACATACAATACAGTAGTATAATCGCGATAAATAATTCAAGTAGGGAAGTATAAGAATAGTTAAATAATAAATCACGTTTTCATCTAATTACATATAATATAATAGTGTAATCGCGGTAGATAATTCAAGTAATGTAATCGTGAGAGATAATTCAAGGCAAATAAAAAATTTGGAAAGAAAGATAGATCACATTCATTTATTATATTCTAAATCATACCATTTTTAACAATAATAATATTTAAAAAAACAAAAATAGAAAACCAATTTCAAAATAACAGTTGGGAACACCTGTCATCCAGACTTAAACCGCAGACGGGTAACCACCCCAGACCGACGGCGTGGCGCTCCCCCATTGGTCGTTCACCGCTCTCTCGCGACCGCCGTCGGGACCTTATCGCTCCTCCCCAGGCTCCGACACGCGCCCTTTTCACGAGGAAGAAGGAAGGAGCAGAGGAGGAAGAAGGGGACGCGTCGCGCAACGACGATCGGGAATTCCAGAGCCGGCGATCCGAATTCGGCTCCGGCGGGCGGATCGGATCGGAGATTATGGTGAAGAAGCGGGTGCCCGACTGGCTCAACAGCTCGCTCTGGTCCTCCACGCCGCCGCCCGACGATGAGCGCCTCCTCCGGTACGCGTCCAAGTACGCCTCGGCCGACGACGGCGGCGATGGCGACGGGGACGGGCGGCCGGCGGCGTCGGATCCCCCGGCGCCGGCGGCTGCTGCTGCTGCGGCGCGGCCCCCTCCGCCTCCGGCCCCCCGGGCCGTCGCGAGGGGGAGCCCGCGGGGGCGGCGAGGGCCGGCAATGACGAGGAGAACGGCGGCGCCGAGGGTCCGTCCGTGGAGGAGTTCGCCAGGCAGGCTCAGCTCTTGGCCGAGGTGAGGCTTTTTCTTGACCCGGCGTCGGGGATGTGATTGGTGATTGTATTCGGGAAATGCTCGGACCGGGGATTTCGGATGTTTGGGGATTGGGATTGGGATTGACGGATGGTTTTTTGTTTGGTTTGGTGACGTGTAGCTATCGAAGAAGGTGGTGAATGTGAGGGAGTTGAGGAGGATTGTGTCGCCCGGGATACCGGATGGCGCAGGGGTTCGTCCCACCGTGTGGAAGGTATTGTTGTGCTTGCTTTTGTCAGTTTTGCAATTCATATTCTGGAGTGGGTCACATGTTGTTGACAAGTAGTAAAAATGGAAATGGATGTGTGACCTATTGGCCAAGTGCTGTAGTGAGTTTCCCATATGTTCGAGTGTGGAAATTGCCACAATGCAGAGCCTGATTTGGAGGGTTTAAGTTTTTGTTTGTCCCTTACTTTTTTATTGCTGTACGGTTCTTTTCCAGTAGATTAAACAGGGTTTAATATGTGACTGGTGGATTGTGGACCTTGCGGCAGCTTTTGCTTGGTTATTTGCCTCCAGATCGAGGGCTCTGGTCATCTGAGCTTGCGAAGAAGAGGTCGCAATATAAGAACCTCAAAGCTGAGGTTTTGATGAACCCTGTAAGTAAAAGGCAGTGTTCTCGATGCTCTGTATGTGGCTTTTGATGCAGTTTCCCTTCTATGATTAGGAATATCATGGCTACCTTCTGTAACAATAACGGTAGACTCTGAAATGAAGTTTCAATATGCTGTTACCAGTGGAAGTCATTATTTTGTTTAACCGACTTTGGATGTTGGCGAGAGGTGGCGGATTAAGTTAAACTAATCCTGGGAACTTAGTCATGGAGTGGTTCATTGAGGTACAACCTTTAATGTATGGGGCTTGAATTTTCGTTGTAATTCTCTGGTTTGTTTGGCGCTTCTCACAGGGGGACTTCCCAAAGTATGTTGGTTTTAGCCAATAAACCCTTGATAATATGATGACAAATTCTCCATAAAGTTGCTTCTTCTGTTTCATAATTATCCACCAGACTTTCGCCTTTCTGAGTTTTTATTACATTTTTGCTGGTAAAATATGCTAAAATTCTCCATTTCTCACCTTTGGTTCTGATAATATACAATATACTACGAGCAGAACGAGTTAGAGAATCTTTAACATAATTTCAATGCAATTATTTTCTGATTTGGTATTTTCTGGGTCTCAGTCTTAGAAAGCATATGGTTGTAATATAAGTAAATTACATACAAGTTATCTTTAACACTTCTTTCTAATTGCCAATTTCCATGTGTTACAGTATCATGGCAATTCTTGGGCCTAGTTTTGTCAACTCGTTTTTGTCAGATCTCGACTTAGATGAAAGATGCTGAAATGTGAAGCTCACTGCATCTAATTATTGACTTTGCCTTTTGCATCTTATTTTTTGCTATTAAGTTACATACTTATGAACTTCTTGTGGTTAGTTAGTCAGAAATCACGAGAAGGTTGGATAAATCCACAAGCTACGACAACGACGAGTCAAAGTTTCAAAGGCGTGGCATACTCGAGCGATCAGAAATAACTCATGGGGAGCATCCCTTGTGTCTTGGAAAAAGCAGTATCTGGAATCAGTTCTTTCAGGTACCAGAGAACATTGCAAAATATGTTTTTGAATGGAGTTGCCAGAATATTAGTTTTCCTTTAGAAAATTTGAGCTGTTGCTTCTTGTTAAACGAGCGTTAAGGTTATTGGTGAAATTGGCTGCGTGTCATCAAAGGTGGAGTTATAAACATCTGGGGGAAATGCAGGTTTTCCTCGGTTGACTTGTCATTGGATCAGGGATTTATTACGTAATCATATGTTAACTTGTAGATGTTTGAGATTTGATTTTTGGCAAAGGAATTATGTCATTCGCACTATTTGAAATGCCAATTGGGTCTCTAGGTGATAATTAATGTTGGAAGTGGATTGAATGCACATAGGAAAAGTAAAATAATACTACATGGGAAAAGGGGTGAAAAAAAGCTAAGCCAATCAGAAATGAAGAGAAATTAGCTAAAACAGAGAAAGACAGATGAATAATCCAAAATTAAATTGTAATACAGGCTTCAATAGATTTGTCTCTGATTAGGCACTTCAGCTTGTCCTTTCTAACTCTTTCGCACTATTTGTAAACCTGAAGGGTTGTACTATTCTTTGAGCTTCTTCCTCAAGATATATGATTATGAGGGTCAAGTAAAGTTATATTCTACAAAAGAAAATGGTTGTGGGGAGACTATGAATAATTTCCTTCTCTTTGATGTCTGACATGTATAGGGTGAAAGAAAGAGATTGAGTGTCCCTGTGGGTTATTCTTAGGTAATTCGGCAATCAATTTGGTGATCATTCCTAGAAATCTGATAACTTCTTTAGTCATCCAAGGCTTTAAAAACGTATTCTTGGTTTCTAAATAGTCATTTTAGTATCTTTAATCATGCAATCTGAAAACTTCTTATCTGGAGTTGGCCTTTCGAGATAGAAAAACTTTTTTGTTACAAGTTTATGTTGTCTATCTTGCTGAGCTTCGAACGAGTAAATATTTACTTTTAAAACATAAAAAATGTGTGTATAGGCAAGAGCTCAATAAATTACATACAAGTATATCAAATAGTGAAAAAGATAAAAAGAGAGGTGTTAGAAGTGGCAATGTATGTGAGTTGACATCGTGTCATCCTATCACCTCCTTTAATATATCAAGTGTCCTGTTCTGGTCTAGATTGAATTGTTACATATCAGGCGCTAGTGTAGCTCGAATTGTTAGATGCTGGGTGTGGTCCTGCTTCTGTTAGAGGTCTGATGTTTTCTTTTTCCTACCTAACAATCTTGATGCTTAACACCTGTTTTACAAAGGAGCTATTTGTGTCATTCCCTTGTTTCTTTTACTCCTATCTCTATCTGTCGTGTCTGCTGTGAGTTTCAACGAATGATTTTCTCACTGGATTGTAATCTAAATGTTGCTTTAAGTATTAATAAGTGTTTGAATTGAGTATGAATATGTCCTTTTCTTAGGATGCAGAGATCGTACAACAGATTGACCGTGATGTGAAACGAACTCATCCGGATATGGACTTTTTCTCCGGAGATTCGGCATATGCAAAAGCTAATCAAGTATGCTTGTTCAATTTGCTTGAATTATCAGAGTAATACATTTTTCTCATTTATTGTCTTCATAATCTCAGGATGCTCTGAGGAACATATTAATTGTGTTTGCTAAGTTGAATCCTGGCATAAGATATGTCCAAGGCATGAACGAAATCCTGGCTCCTCTTTTCTTTGTATTCAGAACTGATCCTGATGAGGAGAATGCAGTACGTAACTCTTAATCCTTTCTGCTCTGTCTTGAATTATCTATAAATATGATGTTTTGTATCATTTTTATGTTTCCTGTTCGATTCTGGTATATCCTGTCTACTTTTCATGCAACTTATGTGATCAATTGCCTCATGAAAACTTTATGGCCTACCTTCAGTGGTGAATGTATACCAGTAGTAAACTTACTTGAGGATTTCAATAGTTTGTGGTTAGATGCAAGGGATTTTCTGCAAGTTTCTTTCTAGTACTGTTTTTTCCAGTGTCATTGTGCTTGCCCTTTTATCACAACATTGGCACCACGTATGATTTGCTCATTTATTTTCTTAAATGCTGATGGTCCTCATCAGAGTTTCTTACCATCTCGTTGGTGTCAAGTTTTTTTGGTCACCATTCGCTGCCTCTACTCATATGCTACTGAGTGTTGTTGTCTCACATGCACATTTTTGTTTTTCTCTTTTTCTTATGTCTTGGACTTAATGTGAAAGATGTCAAAAACAAGGTAATCAAATTTACAGCAGTAACTGTCATGGATACAGTAGAGAACAGTGATTTTTTTCCTTAACTAATTGGTGTTTGAAATTGGATAACAATTTGAGGTTGCCAAGACTATGTTAATTTGACATTTGGAAAATCATGTGACATGGATGTATTAATAAATGATACTTTCTTGTATAGTATTGTATGCTTCATTGTTTCTTATCTTTGCATTACACAGGCGGCTGCAGAAGCGGATACTTTCTTTTGCTTCGTTGAGTTATTGAGTGGTTTACGGGACAACTTTTGTCAGCAGTTGGACAACAGTGTCATGGGTATTCGTTCGACAATTACAAGGTTGTCACAGCTTCTCAAGGAACATGATGAAGAGCTTTGGCGTCATCTTGAGGTCACAACAAAGGTAAGACATAATCAAAGTTTGACCACCCCATTTCTCTCTTTGTTTTTCTAAGTATATTAGATGGAAGGAGCTTGTATGCTAGAAATCATTTACTTGTTCAAGAGCATAATTAAGGCCTGATCCTCCTGCTCCGTAATCATTCAAAACAACATACGTTGATTTTATCTAGTACATTACCACCTACATCACTAGGTTCATTCATGTGCATAAGGTCTTGGCATGAAAATTGGTCTTAGTTCTTTTCTATGAAACCATGTTTACTTCAACCAATGCATAGTGCTCAAGATCTATTTGACTGGGCAGTTTTACAAGTGTGCTTGTATAGAATTTCACTCTCTCAAGTAGAGAGATCTTTCCATCCTGAAGTTCCAGTTTTAAGGATCTTCTAGGAAGAGGAGATCGCTTCTTTTCTGAAGGACACTATTGATGCTGCAGAGCATATAGGCATAGGATTGCAAAAAAAGAAGCAACAGTATATGGACATCGTGAATGAAAAATACAGAAGAAATGAAGCTCTGCATGTGTTGGATGCCAAAAGCAAGAACAAATCACAACTTTGTTTTTCCTCTTGGGATTAGGAATGACAGTTTGTGCAGCTCCTCTACTGATGTATCTAGTGGTTATCATCAAAAGGACTAAAGGGCAATTGATGAACATTGACTAAAAACTGAGTAGCAATTATTGAGCCATTGGGATATTTTTATCTCATTGCCCCACTATTGTATATGATGTTTTGTACAATTTCTGTGCATCAATGATCCCTCTGATTAAGTATGGATATGGGCACTATCACTTTCAATCTCTGGCATTGTAAATAAGACGAACTATTGTGAGAGTACTGTTAATAAGTTTTAAGATAGATAATAAGATATCAACTATTTCACACCAGATGTTTATAAGTTGCATGAGCTCTGGAGGACTATTGTGAGATGGAGCAATACAATTTTTAGTCTGTAACTTCTTCTTGATCTTGGTCATCTCCTGATTGAACATTCAGACGTTGTCATGTTGGGGAAAACTTCATATAAGCTGTACCTTGCTATAGATCCATCATATCCTCCCTTCTATTCCAAGGGATTTCTTTTTTTTTTTTTTTTTTTTTTGGTAAGGACCAAGGGATTTCTTTTTATTTCCAGCATCTCTGATAATTTCTGGGGCATGTATATTATTATTGGTTTTAAATAGACATGTTGAAACAAGCTCTCAATATGTCTCAAGGTGTCGAGGGAATTCTAAATCTCACACAATACTCAAGTGAAGTGCCTGTGCGTCTGTTTATAAATATAATGACATTGTCAGCGACTTCGCGATGCAGATGATACTGCGGTTTGCCTCTCAAATTTTGTAATCACGCATTCTGTTTTTCTTTTAATTGTTGATATAAGATCTCCTTATTGCATAAACCTTGGTATTTCGAAAGCCTGAAAATCATGTTGAAAATTGTCAGGTCAATCCACAGTTCTATGCGTTTAGGTGGATTACTCTCCTGCTGACCCAAGAATTTTGTTTTACGGACATCCTACACATCTGGGACACGCTTCTAAGTGACCCTGAAGGTCCTCAGGTACATATTTTGCTCTTTGTGATGTGCTTTTATGGTTAAGTAAATCTGATGGCATGATTATGGAGAGTAGAGAATTGGAATGGAAATGAATGGAAGTTCAGCATAGCTCTTATTAAAGAAAAATCCAGATATAAGGGAACTGAGGTAATCTGGAATCGGAGGAAAAATGAGACTAAGCAACACCTAGAGTCATTGTGTGTAGACCTTTTCTTTCCATTCTAAATGTACTTCCATTTAAGTAAATATGTTTAAAATTTGTAGTTAAAATGATGGAGAGCCTGTGAATTATTGGGGATGTGCCTCTGGAATCAGTCAATTGGCTAGGCCACTTGAATAAAACTTAAAACAAGCATTGATCTGCTGACATATGCCCCAAGAAGGAATGAAAGGAGCCTGGACTAGGAAGAAAAACAAGACTAATCAGTGCATGAAGTCATTATTTCTGTAAACCTGTTATTTATCTACTTTAAAGGACTTACCATCTTTAAAATGATGATATGCTGGTGAACTATCTGAGGAATTTCTTCTCAAATGTTGCCTTCTCTCGTTGAACTTCAACTCTGCAAAAACTCTTTACTGTCCGGTCTGCCACAATGGTTATTCTGTAGTGCTTATGTGACTATTGTTTGCTGAGTCAGTAAACGGACAATTCTCAGTTTAAATTCTGTCTAGTGTGTTGAAAGCACGAAAGTAAAATATCTGATTGTAATTCCAGGAGACATTGCTTCGCATCTGTTGCGCAATGCTGATTCTTGTACGGAGACGCCTCCTTGCCGGCGATTTCACTGCTAACCTTAAGTTACTGCAACATTACCCCTCCATGAATATTAGCCATATGCTGTACGTAGCCAACAAGTTGCGTTCTAAACCTTCAGGTTAATTTTTACCCCCACTTGTATCTCTCCTTCCTTTTTCCTTTTCTTTCCTTCTTTCTTTCTGGTTTTTCTTTTTCAAATTTTTCGTTGGACTGTAAATCCGTGTAAATTAGTGGGTGTAAATGTGGGCGACATAGGAAAAATTTCGACATCCAGGAATAGACTGCACTTTTGTCAGTTGTTACCGTTTGATTATAGAGATCAGGGATTTTTCCTTTTTAGTTTCCTCCCTTTGTTTTTAAGAGTGCATTGAAGATCAAGAACTTTAGCTCTACACACGAAAATGTAATTTGCCCTTGCATTCATGAATCTTAACATTAGCACTTGATGCTTGATCCTTTGATTAATAAGGCATACCGGTTTGCCTACTCCTACTTCTTCACTTTCTCATCCCTGTTCTTTCTGCCAAATCGCAACCAGACTACCAGCCGGATCCTTACATTGCCCCAAGGGGAAAAGGAGATTCATATGTCAAAAGAAATCTTTCAATTCTCTCTCGAACTTTGAAAATTTCAATGTGTCTATTTCACTTACATCTGAACCGTGATATACATACGGACATAACTTATAATCTAGACAAGTAAGCAGGTATGGTCGGATTTGGTGTCTGTAATTGAATTTATCACATATGGTCGCTAGTGACCATTGTGCTGTGCCCGTTCGCGTGGATTTGCGTCCATGGGCATTGGCTGCCATAGGATTTTAGAGAATCGAATTTGTACTGTCGAATCGAGTTGAGCCAGAGGGATAAACGACCCGCTTCCTCGATGTCCAAGTAATTTTTGTTACTAGCGACATTCCATAGCGCAATAAGATTCTGAACGCACGATGACAATACTAATTGATGGGAGAAAAATCAAATTTTTCGAAAGAGGGTAACCAATCTGGAAAATTCACTTCCTATAGCTTACTAATCAATGTGAAAAGTCATGGTTTTTTCTATTTTTTTGCAAAGTATGATTACAAGTACGAGATGCCTGCAAAATCATGGAGGTGTAGTTATAAGGAAAAAAAATTGGGGATTTCTCTACTAACATCGACATGGAGAGAAGCTCCCTTTTTGCAGCCAATACCTAACCGAGGTCCTTAAAAACAAGGACGTCGCTGCCCTCACTCGGTGTCTCCGCCGGCACTCTAGGCTCCTCTTATGAATACCACCTCGCCGGCAAAGTTAGAACGGCGGTGCCGCTCTTAAACACCCCCCGACCATTTCTTGTCTCTCTCCTCTGGTTGGTGTTTCTTCTATTTCTTTTTAGCTTTTAACTTTGTCCCTTTCTTTTTGATCAGTTTATGATTTGGTGCTTGTGTGGCACCACTATATCTTAAAAAACACTAACCCATAAGGTTCATAACGGAGGTCTTTGATGAAACTGTGATCGAGGTTAAATGTATCAAACATGTATAAATTTGGGATTTTTTATGTTACGAAAAAAAAAAAATGAGATAAATGCTTTGCAATGAGTATAGTCTGAGGCTTTTTGTGGTTTGTTCCTTAAAATTTATTATTCAATTTTCTGAGTAAAAAGTTATTAGTTTATGGCTGTAATTATATCCTAAAGGATTATTTGAATATAATTAGGAGCAACTAGTTAACTTACCACGGCTGATGTGGTCAATAGGAGAAATTATTGTGCTTTATTTTTCTAAACTAATCTTATTTGTTTTTTGCCCCAATTGAGTCTCGTGGTTAGTGAAACTATAAACATGATATAAACATTATTAATCTTAATTAATGAGGCATTTAGGACCATCTATGTTGACAAACGGAATCATGTAAATTCATAATATGGTTATATCTCCGACTATTTGATCTTCGAGCACTCACAAAAGAATAATGAATGTTTCAATTAGTTCAATCGATTTAGAATATCTAATACTTCAATTGTGAAAAAATACAGGTACGCACACTGCCCATGTGATCCTGGTAGAAAAATGGGTACTTAATTGATCGTACTCTATAATAACACTAGATTTTATAGATGTCAAGCATTTCAATATCTATTTACATCATTTTCACAAGCGCGACTATAATACTTTTAATAATTATCAGCAATAGAGCCAAGGAACAAATTTACAAAGAAGAAGGGAATCAATAATCGCAAAACTAACCAATGAATCTTAAGGTTACTATTCCCCATGTGCATAGAAGAGAATCGATAAACCTAAACCAGTCCTACTTATTCAACGACAAAAATCTGCATGCAGAACCTCATCAAACCTAACATTTTGAGATTGCAAGAACGAGAAGAAGTATAGTCAAAATTATTTCCTAAAAACTTTAGTGAAATATAAGCGCCTAAACTTTCTCCACGAACAGCGGTCCATCCACGACCACGTACTTCTTCCAGTACCAATGTTCCTCCCAGACTTGGGACATCTTCTCGATCGGGATGTTCTTCGTCTCGGGCAAGAAGAAGTAGATGCAGGCGGTCATGAGGGCGACGAAGAAGGCGAAGAAGATGAAGAGGCCGAACTTCACGTGACAGAACATGGTGGGGAAGATCTGCACGACAAGGAAGGTGAAGGACATGTTGACGCCCACGACGATGCTCTGAGCGGCCGACCGGATCTCCAGGGGGAATATCTCGCTCGGCACCAGCCACCCCAGCGGCCCCCATGAGAAGGCGAAGGCGGACACGAAGATGCAGATGCATATCACCACGACGATTGCATACCAACTGGGGAGGTTGTCCGCTTGGCCCGTCACGCCAAACTTCTGGCCGATCGGGGACGCCAACGCCACCTGTGGAATCACAAGCGGTTAAATTATTCGCAGAACATAGGTATTGGACATTTGCGACTACTCTCATAAAGAAACATCAAACACCATCCGCGATGATCCAAACAGGTTTTTACTGACACTTAGACTTTATTCATTTTACCAAAAATAATTTCTGAGAAAACGTTTTTCAAATTTTCTGACGTTCATTTCACGGAAAATGAATTTATCGGGAAAAATATTTTTCCATAAAAAGTCTTCTAAATTAGAGAAAATATTTTCCACTTTTAAAATGAAAACATTTTTTTCTTGATCTTTTTATCTCACACCTCTATAAATCCTTACTTCCTCCTCTTATTTATTCTTCTTCTTTTCTTTTTTTATTCGAATTATTTTTTAATTTTCTTTTTTTTTAATTTGTATTATTATTAATTTCCTTTTCCTTTTCCTTTTTTCTTTTTTTTTTTCATTGTTTTCCATCTTCTTTTTTTCTTGGCTAGTCGTCAACCATTGCTAGGTGAACCTTGAGCTTTGTCAATCTCAAGCTCGTGTTGTACACTCTTGCTTATCTTTTTTTTTTTTTATTCTATCATCTACTTGTAGATGGTGACAATGAGGGAACAAAGATATGAAGTAAGTTTGTCCGGATTTAAAAGCAAGTTCATATTTGATAGATTTATAAGTCGATAAATGATACATGCCCATGTGGTGAAGTCTTAGAAAATATTTTCTTTAACGAAAATCGGAAAATATTTTTCCAAAACATTTTCAGGTTTTAACTAAATACCAGAAAATATTATTATTTTTCTAAAAATGACTTCTGAAAAAATATTTTCCGAAAATTGCTCAAATGAGACAATAGGGAGTGGATAGTTGGAAGATATTGGGTAAACAGTGTAATGAGTCTCAAGATGTTTCCATACCTGAGAGATGAGCATTAACCCTCCGCCCCATAAGAAGAGACGGCGGCGTCCCCACTTATCAGCTCCATACACGGAGATGAGTGTTGCCACCACATTGACGCCGCCGGTTATAAGCACGGACATCAGCGATGCGTAGTTCCCGAACCCGATGGCGATGAACAGGACCGGCGCATAGAACATGACCACGTTGATCCCGGTA